>CM042543.1:7515759-8170759 GCA_023630585.1 Cranoglanis bouderius
CATTCATTCAAAGTTTGGAGAGTGTAGATTTTCTGTACTTTTTCTATACTTTAGCTTACTTCCTCAATTCATTGCTCCTGTGGTAAAAACTAGCAATGCAAAGAGAGATGTCATTAATGTTTTGTACATCACTGTTGAAGTATCTCACCACTGGAAAGGAGAAATCATTAATTCTGGTGGTACGAAGGTACTTGACAAAATGATCGGCCAGTATCTTCTGATGTACAGCTGATTGCATCCCTTACCAGAGAGACAATAAATAACTCCAGCAATGATGGATGACAAATACTAATATTTTACGGCCTGTGATTCTAGTAGCTCTGTTATTAATAAATACTGGCACATCTTGAAGAATTGCACGTAAATATACCTGTCATGTTTTGCTGGCAATTATTGCATTATCAGCCATTTCAAATATCAACTGGTTTCATCTCCAAAAGTGTCAAGTACTTTGTTTACGCAGATCACATTTACGGCATTTGGAAGACGCCCTTATCCAGAGCAACTTACATTTATTTCATTTATACATCTGAGCAGTTGAGGGCCTTGCTTAAGGGCCCAACAGTGGCAGCTTGGCAGTGCTGGGATTTGAACTCACAATCTTCCGATCAGTAGCCCAACATCTTAACCACTGAGCTACCACTGATCATGAGGGACTGTCTGAAACATTCTGTTTCTCTTTAAACTTTGTCCAATATGTTGAACTTCTACTACATCTTGCTTATTACTGTAGTATAATGCAGTTACTTCCTGGCCTTTTCTTATATTTATATTCTAAGTAACGGATCTCAGGACTTCTTTAGTTGCAAAGGATAGAAAAGACATACCAATAATGGTGGGAAAAGGAGGGCTAGAAGGAATTTCCCCCCCCAGTTAAGCATGCTGGTGAAAGCCATGGCGATGGGTCGGGCTGGCTGGTCAAAGAGCTCAGCACCAATGAACCAAGAGATAGGCCCTGGACCCAGCTCATATGCTGAAATCAGGATAAACACCACAAGCACCTGAACACCACGAATGTCTGGAACTATGTCCTGAGGAGATATAAAGCAAATGACATTATAATTTCTATTATCATTATCATTACATGGATTTTTCCTGTTGAGTACATTCACCAGAAACAACTAACTTATTTATTTTTGTTGTGAAACAAATGCATTAATCTCACCAGCAAGGAGTCTGTGATCGTCATAAGTAAATTACAAAAAGCTACCAATAGGAAGCCAATGAGGAGCAGCTTCCTGCGCCCCACCCTCTCCACCAGGAGCAACTTTGAGAAGAAACAAATGCCAAATCATGAAATAACACAAAGCATACCTTCCTGTTTAAAAAAGGTTTCAAGGAGACAAGAACGTTTTTTTTTTACAAACCACAATTTGTGTCCCCAAATCACACACAGCTCGGAATATACCGGAATGTTCTAACACTCACAGACACAATGGTGAATGCCACGTTGATAGCTCCCACTCCAAGTGTCAGATATTTTGCTTCTTCAAATTTGGCCTTGGTAAATATTTTCGTTGAATAATTTATGATCTGAAAATGAAGTGAGAGACAGTGTGGTATTTGATCCAGCAACTAGAAGGACTTAAAAAGATGAAACTTTAAAACGAAGCTCCTAATGATGCATGTGTCATATTGAGTGATATCTAGTGGTAGGAACAGAGACGATATCCACCATAAACAACTGAACAAATTATTGATGAAAGACATGAAAATATTCTGTGGTGTTGTGGGTTTTAAGGAGAATATTAGCATGGATTTGTGCCATTCCTATTCAGCTTTTTAGCTGGGATGGAAAAAGTACCAATGTTCTCCTTTGAAACCACAGTTCTGGACTTACAGTTAACTATAATATGCAGTATGTCCCCTTTGACAAAACAGGGCTGCATTCAATTATTCTTTTTTTTTTTTTTTCCTAATATACTAATTTTATTATAATTACAAAAAAGGAATTACAGATGATTGCAAATGTCTGTGTGCTCCATACTTTCTGAATGGAAAAGGGGAAAAATATACCACTATTTTACAAAAAAACATGAAATTGCAAGAAGAAGATGAAATGTGCATTTGTTCTATGACAAGACAACAATTTTAAAAGATAAATAAATAAATGTTGACGTGGACCTCTTGGTCTTCAAAATGGATTTGAAAAGGCTATGACAATGGCAAAGTTATAAAAGATATGTTAGAAAGAACACAGCAAAAAAAAAAAAAAAAAGTATAATTAAATTCATCCTGTACAGAGAACATGAACTAGGTAGATGTGCATGCAAGCTATTAGAGAATAGGTCTATCACATACCGAAAGGGAAATTAATACTTTTTCCACACTATAAATACACACTATTTGACCATTTTTTCGTAGTGATAATAAAAAAAAATAATCTGTGAAACCGAACACACTAAATGTTTCTATAAATTACATTTCCTCTTTATTTAGTCCCTTTTGCACTCCACTGTAAGGTCATGACTTTACTCAAAACAGCACAAAGTGAAAGATGATGGTGAACATGAATAAGGTCGTTCAGTTTTGCTATATGAACACTAACCGCATTGAATCCGGATAACTGGCTGCCCAGGTTTATGATTAGAACAAGTATTATGGGCTGTCTGTAGCAGTGTTTGATGAAGAATTCCCCGATAGTTACTTTTGCTTCACTGTGAGATGCTTCCTCTCTCATCTCATCCATTTCCTTTGTCACCTTGTCAGAGTTCCCTCTTAACCTTCTTAAAGCTGAAGATAAAATGAAAATGAGATATATGCAGATGACATAACAAGTGATAACAAGTGATAACTAGATAACTATAACATTAAAGTCTGAGCTGTAAATTTCTCTCACACCCACCAGCTTCTGCTTCTTGCTCTTTGCCACAGTTGAAGAAGAAATATCGTGGGCTCTCAGGGCAAAAAGGCAAGATTATATACTGAAGGACAGCTGGAATAAGGGACAGAGACAACATAAATGCCCAGTACTTCTGTGTGCCCAGGACTGTTTCTAAGCCCACCACCTGTAACATCCACCAAAAACAACTAAATTAGTCTAGGTTAGTCTTTCACTGATGAGAACCAGATCATAATTAGAGAGTTTTTAAGATGAACAAGAGATGAAGAGAATGTGTGTGGTCTCTCACCATGCCCAGGAAAATGCCAGAGGCAAAAGAAACCTGGTTGAGAGTTGCAAAGGCACCGCGGAGGTTAATCGGGGACACACCCTGGATATACAGCGGGTTCAGACTCATCACCAGACCACAGAAAAGGCCAAAAATGAAGCGGCCCACAATAAGAAGTTCAAAAGATTCAGCTGTTTTGCTTAGGAACATCAGACAGGCGCCTGCTATAGACAAAGTGTTTGCTATGAGAATGGCGTTTCTCCTACAGGAAAAAAAGGAGTAAAAGTAAAATTAGAACCAGTAAGTATTCAACGGGTTTTTTTTTTTTTTTTTTTTTACAAAACAAGGCCAATTCCTAAAGCCAATTCTCACCTCCCATAGGAATCAGCCAGGCCTTTGACCCCTAGTGACCCCAACAGGGCTCCAAAGTCCTTGATGCTGACTGAGAGAGCCCACAGAAATATCAAACTGTGGTCTGGCATGGACTGATTGTGTCTTGATTTCCATGTCATATTGAAAAAGTCTTCAATGATCTGAGTAAATAAAGTATAACAAGCACTTTTGAACCTGGTTTCTTCCTAATTATGTCTGAACTTGCTCATTAGGGAGCTAGGGATTTCTGTAAAGCTGTTTGTGACAATATATATTGTTAAAAACAGTAGGCAAATAAAAATAAATATTGGATTTAGTGCAGGGGGCACAGTGGCTTAATGGTTAGCACGTTGAGGGTTCAATTCCTGCCATGGCAATGTGTGTGCGGAGTTTGCATGTTCTTCCCGTGCTTCAGGGGTTTCATCCAGGTACTCCGGCTTCCTCCCCCAGTCCAAAGACTTGCATTGTAGGCTGATTGGCATGTTCAAAAGTGTCTGTAGTGTATGATTGCGCCCTGTGATGAACTGGCAGCCCGACCAGGGTGTCCCCCACCTGTGCCCCATGTTCCCTGGGATAGGCTCCAGGCTCCCCATGACCCAGTAAGAATAAACAATATAGAAAATGAATGGATTTAGTGCATTATGGGTTAATGGTGCTTTGATTTCTGGTAGCCTGGCATTTAGGATAGTTTTTTTCCCCCTACTCCTGATAATTCTAGCGCAAACACATTGTGAGTTGCAGCTCACAGGAGCATTTTATTATATACCCTAAAATCTCCCAAAGTTTCTTGAAACCAAATGTTGGCGATGGGGCTCCTAAAATGGCTCTAAATTAGACAAAGGTCCTTATTAACACACATTCTACTGTTTACATCAATGAGAAGTTTGTCATAATGTCACATTTTAAAAGTGTGTATATTGTAGTTATGACATCAGATACCATTTGCATGCCAAATTCACAAAATTAATGAATATATTTTAAGAGACTGCATTTCATCCACTTGAAAGACATGACTAAGACCTGGAAGGCCATCCTGGTAGCTTTGGAATGAAATACCAACTGGAGAACGTTGCCCAGTATCCACACACCGAGCCGATAAATCAACACAGTCTAGACATCATAGATACCTGTCTGTAAACATAAAGCCTTCCAAGACCATGGCTGGCTGAATAGAAAGTTCTCACGACTTTGTAAAATTTACTCAGTGAAATGTGCATGCTCGTGCCATGCTACCCAGAGTCATGTACTCACTCTTGCTGGAGAGTTGACATTGCCGGTGTGGTATCCGATCTGCAGTGAGCCAAACACTGCCGCCACCACAGAGGTTAGCAGTGTGGCAGTCAGCTGACTCTGGTCACAAACCAAACACATGTGTCATGGTTAAACAATTCTGTAAGCTCAATGTAAACACACACTGACTAATGCACTCTTACACGACGCACAACCATCTCTTAGTTTCCCTTCGCACATTTTCTTTCTTAAATCTTTTTCTTTTCTTTCATTATACAGCAAAGTCTATGTAATGACAATTGAATGACAAATTCTAATTCTATCCATAGCTCAATAGGTGTATTTTTCGGACACTTATGCTTTGCTTGTGCATTAAGTCTCATTTATTCACCATCAACACTTCCATCATTAGTCCCATTCATTTGATATTATTATTCACAAAAACTTACACATAAAAATGGCATTTTATAAGGTATTTCATAAAGAAATAAAAAGGCAAACACTAACCTCTCCGAGTGCCATCAGCTTGTCAGACGACTATCACGTCTTTAGGGAAAGGGGTTGATTTTGGTATTGACTTTAGAGCTTGTATTTCAAGCTATAGTAGATAATGTATACCAGAGGTTCTTAAAGTGCCAAGTCTCAGAGCTGAAAGCATATTCCATATGATATCTCTAGATCAGGGGTGTCAAACACATTTTAGGTAATGGGCCACATTACATTTATTCCAATGTCAAGTGGCCCAGAGCAAAAAAAATAAAAAAATAAAAAATCTGTTTAGTAGACCAACAATACATAAACAACTCTTAAATGTTTTCATTCATCAGCATTTATCTGAAAGGCACATTATAAATGCACTAACATATTGAACATATACTGTATATTAATATTGATAATCACTGTTTATAATATATTGATTATAATGTAATATAATAACATAATGTTGATGTGGATTACATATGCAATATATTTTGCAAAATGATTTACAAATTTAAAAAATGTAAAGCGAAAGAGACATGATTAGAGATATCACATTTTTAGCTTTGAAAAATGAAATATCATAAACACATTTTGTCAGTAGCTGTGTTTATGGCTCTGGGTTAATTGCTCTATTTTCAAAATAAAAGATTAGAATAAAGAGATTTGTTCTGGCTACCTCCATCGTGTTGACCATGTATCAGTACTAATGAGCACATTAGTAGTAAACATACACAGGAACTATCTTTGCGCCTTGTGGAAATTCACTTGTACAGGACATTGCATTTGGTAAATGAATTACCAAATGAATCTCCTCTTATGGATGCTGTGATGACATATTGCCAGGCATTACTTAGGATATTTACGACAGACCATCCAATCAAGTCTATTTTTTAAAAGCAAGACACCCATATAGTGAGTCCCTTACCTGTTTACAGGAGTGAGGAATGATTATATCTGCTCGAGCTCCAACATCCACTCTTTCTTGGCACCTCTTGAGTGTGTTTACACTTCATCCAGGGATTAACACTTGTTCACACACACACTGATGGTTCCAGGTCCTTAATTTGCACCCCACCCCTACATGCCCCTTGCCCCAATCCCAGCTCAATGATATCGCTCCGGTAAGCTTTCAGACACTTGTCCATACCCAAGCTCCCATGTGATCCTGATGAAGTCACACCAGTGTGGTGAATTTTGAGTTGGGTCTGAAAGAATTGCAGCAGCAGGCATCCCAGGTCTACATAAAATTCTCTCTCTCTCTCACTTTATCATCATCCTGTCATAATTGTGTTGTTTTCTTACGTTTGGTCATAAAACTCAGAACATCTACTGAAGGGCTAAATTAATCATTAAGAATTGCTCCAACAATAATTCAACAGTCTAGGTCTTTCTAAAGACCATGAATTGTATTACAACTTCATATATTTGTTAATGCTTTTGCATTAATGAGACTGGTTGAAAGTGTATGTATGTCTACATGCATCTCTGTGTACATGTGAGGTGGGTCCTGTCTGGTAATTTTCACATATACATGTAAGAATGTCCTCTAACTGGGGTTTAATTGGCTATTTCATTAATAAGTGTGGGAAATCTTTGCTTAGTTTCTGTGAAGAAAAATGTAAGTGTGTTAGGATTACATAGTATACATACTATCTATAACACTAATTGGAAAGCTGCTCCATAACTGTGGGGGTTTGTAAGAGAAAGCTCTGCCCCCTGGTGTAGCCTTCAATATTTGAGGTACCAACAAAGAGCCTGCACCTTTTGATCGAAGTGGGTGTGGCGGTACATAAAAGACCAGAAGTTCGCTCAGGTACTGTGGCGCAAGACCATTTAGTGCTTTATAAGTCAATAATAGTATTTTATAATCAGTGTGAAATTTGATTGGGAGCCAATGCAGTGTGGATAAGATAGGGGTGATGTGGTCATATCTTCTGGTTCTAGTAAGGACTCTTGCAGCTGCATTCTGGACTAACTGGAGCTTGTTTATGCACCTACTGGAACATCCATACAGCAAGGCATTATAATAATCCAACCTAGAGGTAAAAACAAACAAACAAACAAAAAAAAAACGGACAACTTTTTCTGCATCATGTAGTGACATAGTGTTTCTTATTTAAGTCTGGTATTTTCTTCTTGTATAAGTCTGGATTCAATAATCACACCAAGATCTTTTACTGCTGTACATGGTGAAACAGAAAGGACAACCAGAGTTACTATGTAATCCGAATGCTTACTTCTAGCTGAATGGGGTCCTAGTACAAGTACTTCAGACTTTTCGGTGAGTCAGCGTTGCTGAATGTGATTGGTCAGAAGGAAGAGATTTATTTTCTGACAGTAGTCCGAGGTGTATATTAATGAGCTCATTCTTATATGTTATAGTTTATATAGTAACTATTAAGGGACTTGTATGTCAGACATTCCATATAAGACATCCCACAACATTAAATATAACTATAAATGGGTAAATAGTATGATAATGCTTTAATTTATGTATCTTTGGCAAATTGCTGTGGTATAAGAGGAATAAAACACTTATGGACAATGTTATTGGCAAATAATCACCTTCAGAGTGGTATCAGTAACTGTTTCTCATCAGGCTGCATCACTCCACCCTGTTGATGATTATTTTCCTACAACAGCACATCCCCAAATGTTTTATTCCTTTCTTATTCCCTGATATAATGTCACATCTTTGCATGTCAGTGTAAGCAGCCAGCCTGTTGAACATCTTGAGTTGCTCATTGAGTATTTTTTTACCCCACACAATTTTTCATACAGTCAATGAATCAAAAATAAACAAAAGCTCTCAAAGTGATAAATGACTACAATAAAGAATACATTGTATGGTGGTAATGTAATAACATGGTATGAAAAAATTCATGGCAATCATATGAGAAATATAAAACAGACTTTCATAGGGGAATGTTCATATAACACTGCAGCAGCAAAGCAAGGGCTCAATATGTTGCTTATGGAAACTTCTAATATTATTCATAGCCTTCAGTGGTTTACCAAAGCAGCACAGAAACACAGTGTCCTCAAATATTACTTGTATTTTGTAAGTAGGTTACTCTGTCTTGTGATATATTTTAATGGACCTGTGAGGTGACTTCATCTCTATGCTATACCGTGAGGTTAAAGCTATAACAATGTTACACTTCCATATCACAGTACACTGTGATACCAGTATGCCATTCCATTACTGATCATATGAAAGACAATATAGTCCTAAACCTATGGATGGATAGTGATATGATATAAACTCTATAAACACATATGTACAGTATAAACAAGCCAATGTAATCCAGAACCTAAAAAGATGAAGTCTAAGCAGCGCAAGTCTGAGTGTCAAGGGTTGCTGTTTAAAAAAAAAAAAAGAAGAAAAAAAAAGAAGATCTTTTCAGTGACAGATTAAAGGCATGACCACATTGTGTACTGAGTCAGACCATCATCTTGTCCGTGAGACTGCAATAGTAAGCAAATGTTTCGGGAGTGTCTACACTGTGACAATTTGTTTTGTTTTTGTTTTTTCGAAACAATATATGAGGGTTTTCAATCACACTTACTCATAGAGCTAAACGTTCTCATGCAAGGCGAGTATAAAAGGGGAGATGAAATGTGCATGGGTAATGAATCTGGGTGAGGAGGCATTCCTGCACAGAGACCACATCACAAGTGGGCAGAAAACCCACAGCCGTAAAAGCTGAGTGAAATACTATAAAACTGAAGTGCCCTGAACGTGCCCTCAGAGTTCCAGGTAATCCCTCCCGCATCCCCCGCAGATGACTTCATCACGCAAGTGATTCATCGCATATGATCTCTCTCAGAGCAGCAAGGCCTCACCTACAACAACCAATTTTATTTGTGATGTCTATCTCTATGGTTTACATTTCTGAAATAATGATGATAAAATAATTTCAATAATAATTTCTTCATGTATTGGAAGGAATTCAGCTTTTTTTTTTTTTTTTTTTTTTTTTTTTTTTGTATAATAAAATTGTTTACTTCCATTTTACGGCCACCAGGGGGCTACCTTTTATATAACTTTCCTGGAGGAAAAAGGGCCTTAATGAAACAAACAAAAAAAAGCTCATTTTACTTTCATTTTTATTAAAATTTCCCACTACATGTGCAAACACACACACAGAAAAAGATGGTATCTATGGCCTTTATTCAATTTCAATAAGACCATGAATTTAACATTTATTGGTTTGTTGTAACATTAAAACTGTAAACTGACTGTTTATGAAAATGTCTTTAAGGGTTATTATGTATCAGCAATAAAAGCACATTCAAACAAAGACCGATCTGATGTATTGTAAAAGTACAAGAAGGTCTGGCTTAATCCCAAACCGCAGTTTTAGCCCTGAAATAAACGATAAGAAATGCAAGAAAGCAACCTTTTCCAGGCTTTTATGACTGGAATTGAAACATAATCAGTGCTAATCCAAAACCTAATAGAAAACAGATGGTGCAAGGTCAAATTTTTAGCTGCATTAGATCTCACACTTTAAACTTACCTTGTTTTACTGACATGAGCTGATCTGTGGGTTTTGTGAATGATGTACATGCTTTTATCATCAATATGTATATGATATCTTTACCTGTCAGTGTGAAGACATGTGTGTACCAACCATAAAAGAAAAATAAATTTTAAAAAACAAGGAAAATAAACAAGCGGTAGAAGAAAGACAAACACCTGTCCTGATTAGGCCATCTGTATTTTCAATCATTTCTGAGTTTCTGTGACATGACCTTTGACCCTAGGCATTGACCTCTTGACAGGTGACCTCTGGACATGGAGAGCAGGTGCTGCTCCAGAGAATCAAGAAGGGCATCAGGCACAAATGGTTCACAGTGAATACCCAAAGTTCTAGAAACACTTCCCCACCAATCCCCCACAACACACACACACACACACACACACACACATGCACAGACTTCCTGACCCTCTCAGACCCTCATTGTAACTATTAACTATGTGATCCTACAACTGACTGCCTTTAATAAGCTCTAATGGCCTTTGAAATACCCATCAGGATCAGTGGGTGCACACAGGCAAATCTGCTTATGTAACATCTTTGTTTCATACGCTTGAGGGGGAGCTGGAAAAAGGAGAGGACTGCTATTCTACTATTCTGCTAAAAAATTTACTTTTCCACTGAAACTATATAAAAGCTCTTGTTTTAAATCTAGCCTTTCAAGTTCCAACCCATTTCCCGTGCTGAAATAGTGAAGTTTCTTTCTTTTTAAAACCTGGGCTAATTTATTAAACTAATCTCTTCAAAAAACACTTCACTTAGGAGTAAAAAAAAGTCTACACACCTTTACATCTACACACACACACACACACACACACACACACACACACACACACACACACACACACACACACACAAGCAGCTGCATCATTATAAAACTTCTTTTGAACTTCACAAATGCCACATGTGTCAGTGTAAGACAGATGTAGTGCAGCTGCTTGTAAGCTTGTTTTTTTTTTCATCTCTCCACCCAACCATCTCCTTTTGCCAGTCTAACACCCTTGAGCCTCCATCCTACACCACCAGCATCTTTACCTTCACATACAAACCAGCAACACAAAGCATTTGATGCTCTCTACTTCATAAGCCTTAAATACTCAGTTCTGTTAGAGTTTCATGTTAGGACCAGATAAATAATAATAATAATAATAATAATAATAATAATAATAATAACAGCAATAATAATAATAATAATAATAATAATAATAATAATAATAATAATAATAATAATAATAATAATAATAATAAAACAAAATAAAAGAAAATAAAAAAGCCTTTTTAACCTGGTGAATGGAATTAGTTTTTTACTCTGCCCAGCTCTCTTACCTCTTCATCTGTATCTCAACTTAGCTGTATACTATATGTATGTATTTGCTGTCTCCTCTACTACAAGCCTCCATCCTACACCACCAGCATCTTTACCTTCACATAGAAGCCAGCAACACAAAGCATTTACTGCTCTGAACTTCATAAGCCTTAAAGCCCAGTTCTGTTAGAGTTTCATGTAAAGACCATATATATATATATATATATATATATATATATATATATATATATATATATATATATATATATATATATATATATATATATACACATACATATATATATATATATATATATATATATATATATATATATATATATATATATATATATATATATATATATATATATATATATACACAGTACTGTACATTACTTGCAGAATAGACATATGAGTGCTGCCAGCATTGCTGGAGAGGTTGAAGGGGTGGGGGGTCAGCGTGTCAGTGCTCAGACCATATGCCGCACACTGCATCAAATTGGTCTGCATGGCTGTCGTCCCAGAAGGAAGCCTCTTCTATAGATGATGCACAAGAAAGCCCGCAAACAGTTTTCTGAAGACAAGCAGACTAAGGACATGGATTACTGGAACCATGTCCTGTGGTCTGATGAGACCAAGATAAACTTATTTGGTTCAGATGGTGTCAAGCGTGTGTGGCGGCAACCAGGTGAGGAGTACAAAGACAAGTGTGTCTTGCCTACAGTCAAGCATGGTGGTGGGAGTGTCATGGTCTGGGGCTGCATGAGTGCTGCCGGCACTGGAGAGCTACAGTTCATTGAGGGAACGATGAATGCCAACATGTACTGTGACATACTGAAGCAGAGCATGATCCCCTCCTTTCAGAAACTGGGCCGCAGGGCAGTATTCCAACATGATAACGACCCCAAACACACCTCCAAGACGACCACTGCCTTGCTAAAGAAGCTGAGGGTAAAGGTGATGGACTGGCCAAGCATGTCTCCAGACCTAAACCCTATTGAGCATCTGTGGGGCATCCTCAAATGGAAGCGCAAGGTCTCTAACATCCACCAGCTGTGTGATGTCATCATGGAGGAGTGGAAGAGGACTCCAGTGGCAACCTGTGAAGCTCTGGTGAACTCCATGCCCAACAGGGTTAAGGCAGTGCTGGAAAATAATGGTGGCCACACAAAATATTGACACTTTGGGCCCAATTTGGACATTTTCACTTAGGGGTGTACTCACTTTTGTTGTAAAGTGTCATTTCTTCAGTGTTGTCCCATGAAAAGATATAATAAAATATTTACAAAAATGTGAGGGGTGTACTCACTTTTGTGAGATACTGTATATACGTACATACCAGCCACAGTTCTTCTGGAGACTTTGACTTTCACACTTGCTTCTTATTTTTGCAGCAAAACCCAGCAGATTTCATTGTGTTTTTAGTCTGAAAAGTGTCTCTTACGTAATATGCTGCTTTCTTTAATGACATAAAAACATTTTTTTCTGTAACATAATTTTTTTTAGATGTAATGTTTTGAAGTAATGTTTGGAAATCTAAAATGTGTTTGGTCTGACTCAATAATGCTGAATTCATAAAATAATTATTTATAACAAAATTTGTACTTAAAAAAAAAAATAGGCTGCCTAAGATCTTTGCACAGTACTGTATATATTGTGGTTGTTGCTGGTGGTTGTTGTTATTGTTGTTGGTGGTGGTGGTGGTTGTTTAAAGAATCATATATTACTAAATAAAGATATTAAGTCTATCAACTATAAAGTCAGCAACTGCAAATGATAAATATGCAATAGTATTAAAAAAAAAGGATAAAATCTAAACTCCAAGAGGTTCTTTGGATTTCTCTCTTAACAGCTCTATGTAGAACCATAAAATTACACCACGAAGAAACTATTCCAAGTGGAATTCTAACTCCTTTAATAAGCTAAAAACTCTAAACTATTAAAAAAAATCACTTAAAGAGAACCCCATTTAGGGGTTAATTAGGAACTAGGAGGTATTTCCTTTCTTGATTTATATCCTGTATATTCTGACTTCCATTTCTATGACTTCTGTGAATTTTATTGCACCAGAACAAATTGTTGGTGAATAAAAGTGCTTCTGACTGATCTCTTCACTGCAGTTCAGAAGGTTCTATCAGGAAGCTGGTTCACTATGAATCAATTGCAGATCTTTTTTTTTTTTTTTTTTTAGATTTATGATTTAGTCTTCCTGCAACTCTACGTGCCTTCATGCTGATAGCTTGATTAGCTGTGATTGCAGCCATGCTTACTGAGTCGAGCGATTTTAAACGACTGGAGCGCGATGGCTGCTCAGCTGCAGTCTGGAAGCACTTCAGGGGGGCACGCACACGGACTCCTGCAGGTGGGGGTCGCGGAAAATGGAGGGCAGCTGTGAAAAGAGGTGTGGGCTTTACTAAAAACCTTGTCTGAGGCCTTAGCCAAATGCTTAGTACATTACCACATGGCATTTCAAACCTAAACTGGTCATTAAACCCTGCCTTGACTTAATTAAGCAGATGTCCTGATTAGCATATTAACCCTTGTGTTCAGTTAGAGACAAACACCCCTAATCCTAAACTAAATTTTCTGTGGTATAAGATGATTCATCCTCAAACATGAGACTTTATGTGATTTATTTAGATTAAAATTAAAAATTAAAATTGACCTCCTAAGTTTGCTCTTAAAAGTTGATTTCTCTTATTTAAACTCCCACCTTTACCTTTAAACACACACCTGATATCACGAGGTTCCCCAAACATAGCAAGGGCTTTTGTGTTTGTCTGTTTATAGAAATACTGGATAACGTTTTGGTTTATTATGTTATTCATTTTAACTACTATGAATGGGTTTGTAGTAGGTATTGCATGACAATAAAAAAAAAGTAGTTGACTAGTCATCTTTTCCATAGTTAAAGCAAAAATTGATTCAGGAAAGCAAGATTTTAAAGATATTTTATTATTGCAGTTAAATGCTGACAAAACAAAAAACAAAACAAAACAAACCAAAAAATAAAAATAAAAACAGCAAGGAATGGGTCCAATCATGATTCAGTTAACAGTAATACACAAGCTGCACATTACAGTTCTAGATTCAATGCTATAAGTGCAATAAATGTACCAAATAATAAACGACACTATATAAGGATGTATGGTTCTTAAAATTCTTAAAATGCAGTCTGCACTGGTGGCTCAGTCTCTTGTTGCTTCTGGAAATGAGAGCGCACAGCATTGAAGCTCATGTCCTTATATCTCAATGGCCAGCCTTCCTTAGATGTAGGATGTAATGTCTAGCTTGAAGAGCATCCAGAGATGAGTCTGGATCAGCCACAGTCAGCTGGAATGCCCTGAATGAATGTGCTCTTTCGCACAGTTCTGGTCACAATGAAACTCACTAGGCCACAGTCAAATTGTTAAAGTTTTATCTAACTTTTAAGGACAACAACCTGCAGTGTATTTATGTATCACACCTAGTGTTCCTGGGATACACACAGTGGCCCCGACCAGGATGAAGCATGTGAAGTGAGGTGAGGTGAGGTGAAGTGAAGTGAAGACAACAAAAATAACTGAGGGAGTGGACACCTCTTACACTTTCTACAAAGAGATATCAAAGTGTAAATTCCCATTAAAGCATAAGAAAGAAAGAAAAAAGACTTTCCCTAGCAGAGATTTACACAATGTGTAACACTAAGTTGACTAGCGCCATCTAATATGAAATATTTTTAGACTAACAAAGTACATTTAGCCTGCTTTCTTCACTGTCCCTAGTCGATATCTCCACAATGGTGACTAGTGAAGATAGCAATCGAGTAGTCTATGCAACCCCTAGTTTATAGTAAGGAATGTTGTCCTTGACCTAACCCATCAAGCAGTTCCTGGAAATTTAAGGAGTTAATTATTATTATTATTATTATTATTATTATTATTACAGGTGCATTAATATAAAAGCAAAGATGCAATCTAGGACAATAACACCCATTGTTAAGTATCAAATAGAACATAAGGCTTGGCTTCAATGTGTCATCTGATGCCAATTAAATACACGTCAAGCATCATTTAGAAAACAGGACTTGTTTAGTAATCTCAGCTTGAATACTTGAGATTGTGCTTATTTAGACGACGCAGCCGTTCACAATGGCTGTTTTCTCATAAATGAGAAAAGTCTCTCTACACATTAAGCAACTGCATAAAGATGACTAATGCACATGTACTTCAAAATCCTAAAATAAACATACAAGTGACAGATTACATTAGAAATGTGTATTGTCACACAGGCATTTAAATGGAATGAACAAACTTTCAAACAAAATCTTGCTGAGAGCAAAACACTTTAATTACACAATTTACTCAAAAGAGGTTCTAAATGATGGCAAAAAACAAACAAAAAACAAAAAAAAAACCACCTGTTTTTAGAAAGACCGCTGCATGACTGATGCTGAAAAATTAGAAAGACCAAAAAGCACATATGATACATATTTACAACATCACGGGTTCATTTTTTCCTTTCACAAGCCAAAGCAATCACATCCAAGAACATCTCCACACACACACACACACACACACACACACACACGATCAGAAAGATCTCATCACATGGTGTTCTGTATACCTCTGGGATATTTTCTTATATTCTTATTTTTCTTCTTACTTTTCTTATTCTGTATTTAAAGGGTCTACATAAGGACTTCTACAAGCATCGATTAACGCCTATAAGAACGTAAAGAATAATGTTACCATTGATACGTGGCACATGTGACAAATGTATAATGTTGTATAAGGTGTAGGCGTTCATTTTGTTTTTAAATGTGCTGTGAACGAGAATGACTGGTCAAATAAAACCTCCTGAGAGCCCAGGTTTTAGGTGTCTGTATCAACAGCATCTGATGGAAAAGATTTACTTCCATTTTAAGCAGGGTTTAAATCCACACCAGCTTTTTAAACACTTTCAGCAAACATGGAAAGATGGATTCTTTGCAAGTCTTCAATAATTTAGTTGATACGGTTTACATCCTGCAATGTGTGTTCATTTGAAGCTGTTAGAGTAAAAAAGTAAAGCGTGTGATCCTGTAGGCTTGTAAAGAGCTCACTTCATATTCTCACATGCTGCCAATATATTATATGTATTTCTATAATTAAATTCATTACCCATACTGCTGTGTGTGATGCAAACATCCAGCTTCTCAGGAAATGAAACCTGAGAGAAACTCGCTTGTGCTGTGTTCACTGTGCGTCATGTGAGTTTATCGTAGAGGATGCATTTTTATTACAGACGACAAATTGAAAGTGTGAACAGGGCAATATATTTTTTTAAAAATGTGTTTGCATCAGTTTCTGCCACGAGCTGTTATATAAAAGATTTTAACAGATTAGCATATTGTTTCCAATTATGTTAAAAGAAAAAAAAAAAAAGGCTGTTTACTTTCTACAGTGCGTTGCAATACTGACAAATTGCTCTTATATTACAATGGATTATTACAGAAATGTTAGTTGTATGTTGAAATTATTATTATTATTATTATTATTATTATTATTATCCTCTTAAGCCTGTTTTTTTTTTTAAACATGATTTGCTGATTGGATAACTGCATGAATAAGCAGGTGTACCGGTGTTCCTAATAAAGTGGTTACTAATAAAGTCACTAAACAAAAATATCTTTCATCTGATATGCCACATTATCTTTAGGTACTTTAGGTAAAGCTCACCAAGCCATGTGATACATGTTTAAATCTGCACCTACTGAAATAACGTGTGTGTTATGCTTATGATTAAGTACACAGAAGGTGTAAACCGTGTTGTGCTGGCAAACCGTTTTTTCTGTTCATGCTTAGTCCAAATGCTGTACATATAATGTAAATGTAAAAACAAAAGAAGTGATCTTATAAAAACAAACTGGTTATGTGCAACTATGGCCGCTACTTCAGAAGACTACATGGAAGGTTTGTGATTAAAATCTGCTGTGGTGTATAATACTGACTAGACCTTGCTGTGTGATTAGTATTCTGGAGCACACATGATAATACACTTATAACGTGTTGTGTGGGTTGAAGCAGGTAGTCAGCCACGTGTATGAGTGCCATTTTCTTATATAAAGTTTTGTCCACTTACATCATAAAGTCAGAAAATGTTTACAACAAAATCAGAGACAGAGCAAATGTCTACCGATGGGAGAAGAAAGTGCAAATATTTTGGCTCCAATGTTATCATTTCAGCTTTTTTTTTTTTTTTTTTTTTTTTTAGGAACCTCTTCTTTTTTCTCTCTTTCTGTTCAAGTCATCAGCTTGTCTTCTCTCTACACTTGGCTCATCTTCTGGAAGCTTCTGTCCTCACACTAGACGGCCTACTGGGAAGAGACAGGATAAGAAATGGGAGTCAACGATGCGGTCACTTCAGTGCACATCTTCATGCATCACTGATCCTGCCTACACACAAACACACACACAAACTCATGCATCTTATCTGGAGATGATAAAAACGGGAGGACGATGTGAAGTACACTACAGAAGGACTTCCATCCCAGCTCATGAGATGACTGATGGCAGCTCCCACGATGCACAGGATTCACGAAGAATGTATGACATGCATATAGTGTGTGTGTGTGTGTGTGTGTGTGTGTGTGTGTGTGTGTATGTATGTGATTGTGTCTGAGCATGAGAGGATGAGATAGTGTTCCCTCCCTTTCGGAAGTCATGTGGGAAACTGTTCTCTCTTCTGTGATCACGCCGTAATTCTTTCTCAGCCTCTACCTTCCTATGCTTCCTATGATCATCCCTCTTTCTCTCTCACTCACTACTTCTCTGTCATCTGTCCTGTCTGCTGACCCCTCGGAGGTGCTGTTTTACACAATGTCATGGTTTATCAAGTACTGTACTTTGAGTCTACCATCAGAATATATCATCATGTAAAAAAAAAAAAATGCAAGAGATTAAGCAAGGAATTGCTTGAGACTGTATTTGAAGATCCTATTCAATTATCTGAATTTTCTAGGAAATACACTAAGCATCTCGTAACTTTATTTCCAGCATAGGTTAACATTTAGTTGCAACTATAAATGGATAAAAAGTACCATATGTTGTTTTGTAATGTATAAAATAATTGTTAGTGTTGGAAAATTGCTGTGGTATAAGAGGAATAAAACATTTTGTGGCATGTTCCATCCATCCATCCATCCATCCATCCATCCATTCATTTTCTGTATCGCTTATCCTACACAGGGTCGCTGTGAGCCTGGAACCTATCCCAGAGGACTCAGGGCACAAGATGGGGGACAACCTGGATGGGGTGCAAACCCATTATAGGGCACAATCTCACACACACTCACACACCCATCCTTTTGTGGCATGTTGTTATAGGAAAATAATCAACTTTGCTGTGGTAACAATAACTGAGCTTCATGTCAGCCAGCATCAGACCACCACGTCGTTGATTATTTCCCTATAACGGCAAACCCCCGAGTGTTTTATTCCTAACTAACTAAATGTCTCTAGTGGACAGAACTCAGGCCACAATTTAGCCTCAATAATTTCTGTAAAATAATCTATTGATTATTGAAGGCATCGTTATTTGTTAAGGTTAACATCCATCCATCCATCCATTTTCCATACCGCTTATCCTATACAGGGTAGCAGGGGAGCCTGGAGACTATCCCAGGGAACTCGGGGCACAAGGCAGGGGACACCCTGGAAGGGGTGCCAACCCATCACAGGGCACAATCGCACACACACTCATTAGCACAATACGGACAATTTGGAAATGCCGATCAGCCTACAACGCATGTCCTTGGACTCGGGAGGAAACCGGAGTACCCGGAGGAAGTCCCCGAAGCACGGGGAGAACATGCAAACTCCGTGCACGCAGGGTGGAGGCAGGAATCAAACCCCCCAACCCCAGAGGTGCGAGGCAAACGTGCTAAACATGTATGTTAATTTTAGCATACTGTATTTCTATTTGTTTTGTTAATGAATTTTTGGAAACTTGAAAAGTTTGAAAAATATAAGTAAATAATTTGCATTAGTGTTTCACAACTGACAATAAATCAAACTGAATTTGAATTTAAATGCATGAAGTCATATGAACTTAAATGGTTTGATTTAGTTTGATTTCATACATATTAATTGATTTCACACAGATGAAGTTGTAAGATAAGGTACAAATTTGACCACTATGACTCACAATAACTGTAAAATTTGTAAAGTTTCCTACAAACTGAATTGTGCAAATTGTTACATATTAGAATCCTAATTATTGTATTCATATTCACTTTATTTCATGAAATACTGCACAGTATGACATATGACAAAATCAATTTAACATTACTAGGGGGATTGTCGGTGTCAGCAGCATAGGGTATGGGACTCCTTTTGGGCCCATTAATCACAGTAAAGCTGTAGTGTAAAGGAAATAGAGGGCTTGACTGGGGTAGGGAGCCCAGATTGCTTACAGGTGGCGTCTGAAGACAGGAGTGGGAGAGTTCCAGTCAAGCTTCACAACCCGCGGGGGAAGGGCTTGTGTAGTAGAGGGTTTTTTGGCCCTGGACAGCCGATCACATGGCTGCATGAGTGTGTGTGTGTGTGCGTGTGTGTGTGTGTAGAAGAATGAAAGGTTAACAGCAGGTTTCTAAGGGGGAGTGGGGTGACGCAGGTGTGCTCCAAGTCAAATACTGGTATGTTTGTGTTTTATTACACACGCCAGATTTACTGCTTACACTATCTTAGCTGAAAAGTAGATGCTTTGTACGTGTATCACAACAGACAGCACTATCAAGCACAACTATATATTTGAGCGCTCACAAGATATCTTGACTTTTATGTCCATTATTTAGTGTGATGGCCTTTAGGAGCTTTTTGGAGAGAATTTGAGAGTTCTCATTTGTCTACTAGTTCTGAGGACCTTGTAAGATCTGCATGTCTGCGCACTCAGTCTCCTCTATAGCTCCAGTCCCCTATGGCAATTAAGAGGCTCCAGAGAAGCAGTCCACTTTGGCCTCTCCTCATTCAGCAGGGGAAAGTGGTGAAATGACTGCACCATTAAGGACACAAAGCTGCTCCCCGGACACGATTGTCTGATAAAGCGGAGAAACCAGATCCGCTCTGCCTTCGAACAGCCTCACCTGAGTGCTGATCTGTGATTAGAGCCATGCACACTATGGCCGAGTGCAAAATGACTACACAGTTGACTGAATCACTGACGCTCAGGCTGACACTGTGGCTTAAGGGTCTGGTATTCCCAACATGGTCTCACACCAGCCAATTTGTATGAAAAGATAGAACTTTTAAGGTTAAGTAAACAGGTTAAGCTATAGAGTAAGGTGCTGTAACTTTCTTGAAAAACTGATTTCCTAAGAATTTTGGATCTATTTGACATCCATCAATATTCATTCAATAAAGAGACCTAAGGTTTCAACCAGTTAATGTCATTAACAACCAAAATGTTGCCCTAAATTATTAAAAAATTATCCAGTTCTAAAGTTGTATCATAAGTTCACAGAACTGTCTATAATTCTAAGGTCTTGAAATATACAAGAATTCCAATAGGATAAATATTAGTAAGAATATACAACATGTACCAGATGGTTATGGTGTGAATTATTTAAAAAAAAAAAAAAAAAAATATTCATATACTCAATGTCTTCTCAATAACTACATTCTGATAGATGTCAACATGAAATCTTTGAATGCAATTTTCTCCCTTTTCACTTTTTTGGGTAAACAGAATTTAAAATGCTATAATTTGACCATGTGAAGGGTTTTCCCTAGTAACCAATAAACTGGCAAAATGTGCTGAACTTCTAATAAAAAATGTGCCAATATCTCTGGAAGTCATAAGTTGCCAATCATCAAAACTGTTCTTTCATGAGGCCAATGACCAGACAAATACACCACAAACATAGCTTAACCTGTCTACTGGAACACAGAAACAAAGTAATGCGGCACTGATCACATATAAGGTGTAAGAAGCACTTCAGCTACACTAGCAATTTCAAGTGGAATATTCAACACAAGTCCCCTTTTGCTGTCCAAATGAACCTAATGTTTATCCTGGCAACGCTAGCCACACACTTTCTAGCCCAATGAACCTAAGTATCATTTGCCTTCTGGTTTTGGTATTACTCACTTTGCTGATGTTACAGCATCTGAAAGTCACTAACATCTTTACTCTCTACGATACCTGCTAGAAAATGTGTGTTAGACAAATTTTCCAAAGTAGGAGCACAGTGTTGATGCCAGGCAACACCAAACAACACTAACAATGAGGCAGCAGAATGTGTAATGAGATGTGCAGGACAGGTGGGATTCAGAGAGAGAAAGAGGGAAGAGTAACTCCCAAAACAAATGGCCTGGAAGAATCGGCCACCCTGGTTTAATAGGCCTCCTAATTTTCAGTAAAGACATAAAAGTTAAACTGTCCCTCTGCACGGTAACAATTACTGTGTTTAGAGCTCTGGCTTTCCTCTGTGATAGAGGAGGAATGTGGTGTTTGATAGAGATGATGAGCTGAAATGCTGTTTAAATCATTGTAAAGTTTGCCAGCATAAAAAAAAAAAAACCTTTGTAATAAAAAAAACAAAAAAAAAACTTAAGTTCAAAAGTTACGTCAATATTTACATGGGGTAAAGTTCCTTGTATTCAGAGTTAGCTTACTCACGTAGTTAGGTTGATTTGAAAGTCAAGCACATGGCTTTAAGCCATAAAATGCAACCAAAAAAAAAAAAAAAATGACATAATCAAGAAGCAAGAGGCATTTTTATAAATAACTAAAATGAAATACTTCTATGATTATATATATATATATATATATATATATATATATATATATATATATATATATATATATATATATATATATATATATATATATATTAGAAAATGGCAAGCATTCAAATAAACATCTAATAGGAGTATAGTATATTGCCAATATATTGCTACATGAATAGTCCTTGTTGTAATTATCATATTTGGTTTAATTTAACAATATGGCTTCCAGATTCATTTTTTCGGCAGCTAATAAAATAGCACTTGATCCAGCATGTCCTGTTTTTTACATGATGAACTAGAAGTACAGTGGAAGAAAGTATGATGCTTAGGCAGGGGTGAAAAAACACCTACTGTCGGGAGATTTTGGCCACATTTTTTTCTCCTTTTATTTCACGAAATGATAGTTAATTATACACACACATTAATGTGGCCACTACAGTATAGTGAGGTGATAAAATCATAGTATGAAGTTATTTAAAATCATGTTTTTAACTTGCTATTTTGACTTATCAATTTAATTAATGCCAATATTTTAAATAATTTGATGCTCTCTCCTGCAAAGAAAACATGTCCAAGGTTTAAAGGATAAGCTGACTGAGCATTCATCTGCTATGGTTACAGCTTACTCGGTTTGTCATTTATTTATAATAACTGCTTATAATTAATAATAAGCAATGTTTCCAATTAAGATGCTGTCTTAAAAATCCTTATTGTGGATTGAGGGACAAAATTATTAATACATTAACAGTTCCATATTTATCTATGTTCATTGCCTGCCACTGGCACTGCATAGGGTTTTTTTTGTTGTTGTTGAGTGTATTTCCAACAACAGTATGTCCAAAATGTGAATTTCAGCATGATATATGTATTGTGGTTGCATAAAACTGTCATACAGTGGTGCTGGAGTTTATACTGCTCCTCATTTGAACCCACATCACAAATGTCTGAGTAGCGTGCAAGTCTATGGCTACTCACTATTCTGAATATGGCCCTTTGACATAACTTTATTGTACTTACAAACTTTGATTAGCCAATGTCTTAATAATCTTCAAGGCTGAAGGTTACATTTTTGGAAAAAAAAAAAAAAAAAAAAAAAAACTGTAGACAATTATAAAACATGCCTATTTTCAGTAAAGCCCCATCTGTTCAATCTGACACTGTAAGAAAACAGAGCCAAGAAAATTTACATCTATTCATTTTACAAATCAAGGCAGCAGCCTCCTAAAGCCTTACAACATAATAAATTGAGTGAGAGGTTTTAAGGTGTAAAGTCAGCTATTCACTGTGGGAATGTTGGTATTGCTACAGATACAGCGTACTGCTTTAAGCCAACATCCTTACAGTGCTCAGAAACAGAAAAAGTGAAAAAGTCAATTTCAGCTTCAGCTGCTGCCAGATTCAGGAAAATGGGCACTCGCTCTCATCGTGTCTTAGAAATTTTGGCAGCAGTGCATCCCAAACCTTGAGTATACTCATCAATTTTCAATTCACTGAGTTCCAGTGAACTGGCATAAAACTGTCTTTTAGAAGACATTTGCACCAATTCATCAATCCCTGAGTGTGTGCTGGGGAAGGCATGCATGTCTAAGGGGATCTAAAGCAAACCAGTGGACTGGGGGCAAAAGAAACCCCCCTTGGCTGTCCAAATGAACCTGATATTTATCCTGGCAACTCTAGCTATATGCTGCCGTGCCTGACGTTATGCCCCTTCTCAGCCACTGTTTTTCAGTGTGAAGCAGGTAGCGCCAGGGTAAACATATGAGCTCAGGCCTTGCTGGACCCAACACAGCCCGCAGGCCAGGGTAAACAGACACAACGCTCCTAATAACGAGACGATCCGACCAGACAGAGGAGAAGCGAATGCAGTGGGCTGATGACCTGTCATCACATAGTAACCACCGAACTATGATTCTCAGGTTGACAAAAACAGACTCACAGGGAACGAGAGAAGCTTGTGAAAAGGACACAGTAGCTCGTAACATAAATTATTCTGGACAGTTTGAAATATGAAATGTTTATCCCCAGTCCATAGAAATAAAATAAAAATCAGTGTCATTTTAAAAAAATAACAGGTGACATGAGACAAATCCAAATTGTAGCCTTCCCTTAGGGTGAATAAAAATCACAGACAAGCAGTCCAGCTGCTAACAAATATTGGAAAGCCTGAACAATCCCATCTCCTGACAGTGTACTGAGGATGATGATGTCTTGAGCATCCTACATGCAATCCAGACATGTTCTGCTGTTTTATTATGTCCCTAAAATACATTCTAAAAGAAAAGAAAGAAAGGCAGACAGACAGACAGACAGACAGACAGAAAGACAGACACCTGACTTAGCAGAAACCACAGTCCCGATTCCTAGTGCTTATTTTAGAAATCTTCATACTTTGGTATTTATAACAGTGGAAACATTACATTCCCTCCAAACAGACTGTCATTTCACATCTGTAAAGTAGAAGAAAAAAAATGGGAGCACTTTCCAAACATAGACATGCTTCAATCCAATACAAATTATGGAACGTTTCATACCATGGCCGGTGATTTTTGATTAATCGGGTAGGACAGCTAAGACATGTAAAGTTAAAAGTTGGATTAAACCTCACTTGAGCGTTGAATGGAGAAACAGGTGCATCCTCCTCTGACAGGCCTACATGGTCAGGTCAACTAAGGGCAAGGACTAATTATTCCCAGTCAGACATGATGACCCTGTCTCCTGTAATTCCACTACCTCATTGCTCCACACAGACTGGGCCATTGAGGTGAACTGAATGGCTGATTGTCATGTCACTCTGTGTTTACCTATGTTATGTTTCTTCAGCATGAAATGTTAACACTGTAATCTAAACATGCAACATCTTCACTAAGACAAAAATATATTCAAATATGAAAGTAATTGCTATTTCAAATATGAAAGTAATTGCTATGAAAGTAATTGCTCTGCCCACACACACACACACACACACACACACACATGCACACTACAGTGAATTGGAAGCAACACTACATCCTTCACTGACATTCTGAAATTCTGTTCTGTTAGTGATTCAGAATGTTAATGGATTATATTTGGAGCCATCTGCAGCCACTCAAGCACATGTTAGTGAAAGCGATTAGTGGAGCCTTACTGAACAAATTAGTTCCTTGCCTTGTCCCCTGACTGCTGCTGCTTGTTGTAGTACCTGCAGAAGAGAGAGAGAGAGAGAGAGAGAGAGAGAGAGAGAGAGAGAGAGAGAGAGAGAGAGAACAAGAGGGAGAGATGGAGAAAGAGAGAGAGAGAAGGAGAGGCATATATTTACTTACATAACTCACACATATTCTGTAAAGCTTAAGAACTCAAGGAACATTTTGCAAGGCTAGCTGTCTTGTCTATTTCCAGCAGCATGATGAAAATTGCAACTGAGTCTACATTTAATGTCCTGTAGTTCCTGAGCATCCAGGAAAACCTTGGAAAGCTTTCTTATTCCATTTGTCTCTCCCTGTTAGTTTCATCATTTCTTTTTCACGGTAATGCTTTACATTAAGGTAATGTAATCTCACTAACATTATTTATGGAGTTAGTTAAGTGTGAATTTTGCTAAGTAATGAACATCTGCATTATGTAGCGAATAAACTACAATGGGAGTGGGCACAGTGGCTTAGTGGTTAGCATGTTAGCCTCGCACTGCTGGGGTTGGGGGGGTCAATTCCTGCCTTCGGGGGTTTCCTCCGGGTACTCCCCACGACGCTATGTACGATAGGCAGTAAGAAAATGGATGGATTGATGGATAAACCACAATGGACCATGCTGCTATAGGAAAGTAATCAACCATGAGGTCATGTGATGTGAGATGAAGTTAATTAAAGCATGTCCTGCTTTAAGAAAAGTGTTTTATTCCTCTTACACCACAGCAATTTTCAAATACATTTTTAAATGTAATTTATAGTTACATTTAGTGTTATGGAATGTCAGTGAAACACGTTAATTCCTCTTATCACTTATGGTACAACAGCTCTAAGCAGCCTTTCTTTTCCAGCCTCTCTTTTGTCTCTCTCTTGCAGCCTAAAATGTTACCTTAAAAAACCCTCAAAGCACAAAGTCTTCTGTCCTGAAGACTTTTGTATGCTTGAAAAGTGAATGCGACTGACTGCTACACTGAAGACTCCTTCCAGAAACGTTAAATAAATGCCTCTTTCTACAAAAAAGCTTCAGCATATCACCAATTATATTATATATTATACTTTGTTACAAAGCAGCATTCTATAATATGTTTAATATTAGCCTATTAGGCATGAATAAACTGTTACTTAAGAGACAATAAGGTTTAAAAATATAAAACTGTCTTTTTGTGTTACAGCCAGTGCAGTTTTCCACAAAAAATGGTTCCATTATTTTGTTGGTGGCTTGTTAGCAAACCCTAACAAACAGACATAAATAACATGACATATCATGAAAATGTATTCAAGTATCACAATAAGATTAATCGCCCATCCTTAATTCTGTCCATGGATTCGCTTCATAATGTTCACCTTCTTTATTGACCCCAAGGCATCCTTTCAGCTCCTGCAGAGAAATGGCCTTGTCCTTGTTCAGGTCACAGTAATCAGTGAACTTGCGGGCACATTTCTTGGGCTTGGCTTTCTTTTTCACATAACGTTTGAAGGGCTTCATCTCCTTTTTGCTGATGTCATGGCTGCCGTTATTGTCCAGCTGAAAGAAGTACCATTGCACCACACGCTCCTCCAGAGTGTGGCTCGGGTCAGGCTCTGCAAATCTGCAGAAGATTGGAGCTGGGTAAGAGGCAGTCATGCAATGTATATACCCAAAACATGTTTCAGCTGTCTTCCAGCTGTATGACATAAACCACTCAGAGATCACAGTCAAATACTATTTTATACAAAACAGCAGATGATGTTTGGAAAAATCAGCATAGTTTTGTATTGTGTATAAGATCAGATTGTGTGTTGAAATAAAATTAATATGGCTAAACACTCTTAGCAAACTCTTTAGTTCTTTTGATACTTAAAAGAAATTTCTATGCTGAAACTAATTAAATATGTTTATATTGAAATATTTGTGATGTGTTTAGCTATTCAGATGGTTGATGATGGTATTAGCAAGAAATTTGAAGCTTTGGAACATAATCTGTTTGAGCAGAGCGTATAGATGACAGAGTGAAGGAGCTGGACAGACTAAAGGAATAAAGTGCTGCTGCATTGCTCTCTTTAGGTAGAGATGAAGCAAGGGCTAATTCCAATTGGCATCAGCAGGTTGTCAAACAGAATTGTGGGTAATGTAGGAAGCCATTAACAAAAGTGAAAATAGACCAACGTGTCAATGTAAGTTTAAACTAAACAAGTAACCTTTTTTTTTTAAACCATAAAATAAATCTTGGACACCACTAAAGAAACGTTAATTATAAAGGTTAATATGCAAGTCTTTCAGGGTGGATTTATCCTTTAGGGGTTCATGGGATTCTGATAATTTCCTGCCTCTATGAACAGAAACACTATTTTGTAAGAACAAAATGTGTTGTTTTTTTTATTTTTTTTTATTTTAATTTTTTTTAGACCGTACCATTATTTGTAAATTTTCAAAATAAAAAGCTTCTTACCTCCCACCACCAGAGGGAGTTGGTGAGTTAATGGTGTTTACCATGTCTGTCGTTAGGGCATCCAACAAACTGGTTATGAATTCTACTTTCTTTCCATCTGGACACCCTGTCAGATTTGAACAAAGGATATATACATGACCACAGGCTCATACAGTGACAAAAAGGAGAACGTTTTGCTTGTTAATTCGGCTTATAGTCAGAAAATAAGGGTTTTTATTTCACTCTAAATGCTTGGAAATATACAAAAGTGCTTAATATTTGCTTTAGAAATGTGTGTTTGCACATATAAATGGGGAAAGTTGTACAAATTGACAATGTTCATCCAGCACCCAGTTAACTTTCACAGTGCATTGCCCAACACTTCGACTGGCACCTTTTAATTGCTCCAGATGTAGAGCCTTAACAGCAAGTGTTTCCATCCTAATTATGTCTCTTAAAGAGCGACTTCAAACAGGAGAACATAATAAACAAATCTAGTTTTACATTTTCACCCTGGCCTCCGCCTCATTCGCATTCTCTCACACTCCCTCTGACCTCCTCACGCACCGTTCCTTCTGTTCCTCTTGTTTGACCTCTGGGGCAGTGTGTGGGAGTTTGGGGTCTGGTTGCATGCAGGTGAATCCAATTAGTGTGACTGCGGCAAGGACAAGAGTCATGATGTACCGCTTCACCGCCTCGCCACCTCTCCAGGCGGGTGTTAAATTAGAGCATATCAACTATGGAATTGTATCGAACCATTTAAACTCTTGTTCTCAATGGATGCAAAATATTTGATTTGCTTCCTTGTTAGTGTTATTTAACAGGAAGTGTTTCAGGAAGGTGAAAAGGTTCATTAGTTGTTGCTATTTTTAAAATCATTACTATAGATAGAAAAGTAATATTTTTACGAATAAGGATGTGAAGTTTTTCCTGAAGAGTGACAGGTCAAGTAGCTAGAGTACATGAAAAACAATTTCGCTCAAACCTGCAGGGGCAGCAACACCCTAGTCAACCCCTGCCCCTGCTTCTTAATGCAGCCCCTCTCCACTGCTCCAACCAGCCATAAACCATGGCACACATCTGCTGCACAGTCAGGAGTCATGATTTACTCTGTAAATCTACCAGATGGGGAATTAAAGAGCAGTTATAATGAAACTTTAAATGAAGGGGAGAAAGTAGATCAACCAAAGTAAAGGAACAGGAACCTGTGAAAGGGCCCGGGAACCTTGTGAAATCTTACCACTTAAAAGAAAGACCACCTTGAGGTGGCAACATATGGGACTTATAATCCCATAACTGTTTCCCAAATGATGTTAGTGTGCGCAAACAGCCACTGAGTACTTACAAGTTCACAGCTATGAAGCAGGAATATTATCTGTTTTACACAGTGGGTTTACAGGGAGCAGTCTGAGAGAATATGTGTCGTTCTTTCCTCACCATTCAGATCTCTGTCTCTGAAAGGATCCTCCATATCAGCCACGGGGGAACGGACTGCACACTCTGGCTTTTTATATCTAAGAGAAAGCAGACAGTGAGAGAGAAAGAGAGGGAGAGCGATTTTTGAACTAATTGAGACACAATGGCAGTAAAATCCGGGAAACCGGGGGAGTGGAAAAAGCCACACGAGCCAAGACAAGAATACAAACCTGTAAATTTAGGGGAAAACGTCTATTGTCTCACCAACTAAACTAATGAGTCAAGAACATTTTAAAGCAAAAACACAAACCTAACCTCTTTGCTTGGGAAATTTAGAAAAAAAAAAAAAATGCTTTGTTTTACTTTTATATTGTCATTAATATTGACCGAAGTGAAGCTTCAGATGTGAGAATTAGCTAAATGAACCCATCTTAAAAAAAAAATTAATGAATGAATAAATGAATGTGGTTCTTGTGGATCTTGCTGTTGGTCACTTTTATATAAGCTTTGAACAAAAAAAAAGGAGTTGCTGGAGCATGTGTATTTCATTTCGCTGGCTGTTCCAAGTAGGATTGCTTTTTGTACTTTCAAAAATGCTCAGTGATCCAAAAATGAATGTTTTAGGCATGAGAGTGCACTTTGTCTCACATTTTGGGTAATGAGAGAGCTAACGTGCAGAAGATCCATCCGGCAGTCAAAAACTCTGAACAAAAGAATGAGGGCGGAAAGTGCCTGAACTCAAAATGAAACTGCTAACTAAAAGATTTAAATCAAAGCAGTCATTCAAACTATTAGATTTATAGGAAAAATGATCACTAGAACAATACAAGAGCAATTTGTGCTTTTTGTCAGCAGACAGTATGGGCCACATTCTTAAATCACATCAATATTTATCTGAAGAAAGTTATGCCTACTCAGACTCAGATTACACAGCTATTCATTATAATCTTCCATGTGGTGCATTTTTTATGATTAAAATTACCAGTAGGGGTATCCGAGATATCTGAGATGCTTTTCAAAAACATCTAGACCAATGCCTTTAACATAAGCATTTCTCTTCAAGGTTAAAAAATGAGGGGATGGCAGATTTCAGGGGTTTTTTTTGTTTGTTTGTTGTTGTTTTTTTTGCTGTCAAATGTAATAAAAATGAATAACTAAATAAAAAAGCATATAAGTTTAAAATAAATATGAAAAAAAGAATTAATATGTTAATGGTGTGCAAAATGTAGCCACAAGATATTAAATTGAGGTCATGAAACTACAAGTGTAATATATGCTATTTCATCATGATTTTAATTCAGTGATTTGTTGAATTAATAAAATATTTTGGTGAATCTGATGTGCTCCCCTATAAAGAGAACATGTCAATGGATAGAAGGATAAGCTGACCAAGCACCCGTCTGCTACACTTACAGCTCATTTTATGTTAATTTATAATTTTATGCATTCAACATTTGCTCCCTGAGATAAGAAGCGTCTCAGGTTAAACTTTTCATGAACTTTAAAATGATGATACTATGAATTCATTAATAATGTCACATTTATGTATTTAATATTGGCCTCGAGTGTCATTCCATAAAACATACATTTCAACGTGCTAGCCAGCGGTGCTGGACTTAATACTGCCCCTTGTGCAAGAAAAAATGGGCTTAAATTCAAGGTCAGAACAAATATGAAACTGATACACTCCTCTGCTTTACTCAGACTCCTCATGTACAGAAAAAAAAAATCTCATTAACTCATTATACTGTTTCATTCTAAATAAAATGCACTTCTTGGTAGTTTTAATAAACACAAAACACAGTGTATAAAAAGACAAGTGCCTCTTTAATAAAAATGCACTGTGGTTTAAATGTAGCTCATTAAGCTTTATGTCCTGTATTTACCTGGCCGAGGTTCCGGGTATGGGTCGTCCCGTGTCTACCACCACACACCAGCAGTAGCCGGTGGACTGGTGGCACTGCACAGGCTTGTACAGGCCTAGAGGCCCACAGTCTGGGACAAAGATTCCCTCTCTTGGGTTCTGCCGAGCCTCGTCGAGTGCACTCTGTCTCTCTTGGTCACAAGAAGGAACTTTCTCTAGAATCATGATAAACACAATCAGGAAATACACCTTACAGAAACATTGGTACTGTCACATGTTCCTTTTATGAGTGGAGAGAATCATGGAAAACGTATGAATAGCTATAACTGAACATGATTAATCAATTTGAGATGTAAAGTGAAGACAATAAAATATGAATCCACATCTTGCAATGAAAAAGAAACAGGAATTTGTTTAAAACTTCATCAAATCTTCAGTAATACAGAATAAAGTGGTATTTGAAAACGCACATATACAGTGCATTGCATACTGTACGTGTTGAACTTTTCAACATTTTGTATTGTTACTGAAACTGAAATGGACAACAAAACAGTCCACAAAACTCATAGTCTAGCAGAGTTGCGGTTGTGCCATGTTTGTGTTTCCATTATTAATAATGTATTTAATGACCTTCAAAATGTAGGATATTTTATATAACCTATCCCTGATTAATACGTTTTCTAGTAATCTGTCCCGGATGTGTTTTGAATGAACAAACTTTGGGGCATTCCAGGAATATGTGTGTTTATATTGAGATCATATGACACTTGCACACAGGTCAACTCCATTCAGCTGTCACATTAGTTGGCAACTGGTTGTATCAGACCAGATTTAGGGTGTTCATGGCAATGGGGTGAAAACTTATGCAAACACAAAATTAAGGTTTGACAGTCCCCTCAGAAAGGATTGGAACAGCAAGACCAATACCATTCTATCAAAAGATGAGTATGAGATGATAGATCAGAATTTCAGCTTTGATTTCCTGATATTTACAGCTAGATGTGTTTAGATGAGCAAAAGTATAGGAACAAACAAGTCTTGAAGTAAATTAAATAACACTTAACATTTGGTTGCATATCTCTTGCTTGCAATCACTGCATCAAGACTGCGACTTACTGACATCACCAAATTGTTGGTTTCTTCTTTTGTGATGCTTTTCCAGGCTTTTACTGCAGCCTCTTTGTTGTTTGTTTCGAGGGGTTTCTCCCTTCAATTTCCTCTTCAGGAGGTGAAATGCATGCTCAGTTGTGTTAAGGTCGGGTGATTGACTCGGCCAGTCTAAAACCTTCCACTTTTCCCCCCTGATAAAGAGGGGAGTTTATCAGTTGAGTTGGCAGTGTGTATTGGATCATTCTCTTGCTGCATGATAAAGTTCCTCCTGATTAATTTGGCTGCATTTCTCTGTAAATTGGCAGACAATGTTCCCCTAAAATTCTCAATTCATTCTGCTCTTACCATCATGAGTTACATCATGAATAAAGATTAGTGAGCCTGTTCCAGAAGCAGCAGCCATGCAAGCCAAAGCCATGACACTACCTCCACCATGTTTCACAGATGAGCTTCTAGGTTTTGGATCATGAGCAGATCCTTTCTTCCTCCACACTTTGGCCTTTCCATCACTTTGTTAGAGGGTAATTTTGGTTCCAGAACTTTTGTGGCTCATCTCTGTATTTCTTTGCGAATTCCAATCTGGCTTTCCAATTCTTACTGCTGATGAGCGGTTTGCCTTTTATGGTATGGCACCTATATTTATGCTCTCAAAGTCTTCTTTGAATGGTGGATTATAATACCTTCACCCCTGCCCTGTGGAAGTTGTTGGTGATGTCACTGACTGCTGTCTTTGGGGTTTTTCTTCACAGCCCCTTACAATGTTTCTGTCATCAGCTGCTGTTGTTTTCCTTGGCCGACAGATTGCACTAGTGGCTTCTATCTTTTTCAGTACATTCCAAATTACTGTATTGGCTATGCCCAATAGTGGTGCAATGCCTCTGATTGATTTTCCCTCTTTTGTCAGTTTCAAAATGGCTTGCTTTTCTCCCATAGACAGCTCTTTGATCTTCATGTTGACTTATCCTTTTTAACAAATGTGTTGTGATCTTCACAGGTGAAACTGAAGGCTAAAACCAGGAGTAGATGTTCAGAGCTATTTATTGTTTAAACAATCAGTCTAACAGGACATACCTGGATAACAAGAAACACCTGTCAGTCACATGTCCCAATATTTTTGCTCACCTACAAATTGCATGGTCTGATACTAAATGTGTTATGTTCTATGTTGTTTAATACCTCTACATATAAATACTAGGAAATAAAAGCTGAAATTCTAAACTCTCTTCACATATTCATCGTTTGATCTCAAACCCAAATGTGTTCAGTGTACAGCAAAAACAAATGAATTGACCTTGCCGTTCCAATAGTTATCGGAAGGGACTGTATATGGAATGAATCTTCGCAACAAGGCAGAGAAAAATGAGGGAATAAATAGACAATTAGGAACTAAACGGATACAGCTGGATACAATTAGAATGATACACACATGGCATAACAAGGGGCGGAGACAGGATCAGGGAGAGAAAAAAAATAATTTTTAGAGATAAAAGCTCAGTGCTCTAAGGGGGATTTGTGAAAATGTTGTCAGCTCTACAGGTTGTGATTATACAACATATTGCCATACACTCCTCATAGCTGGTCCAGACCGACAAAATTACGACTGCCAGATGAAATCCAGTGTTGATGCAAGGCAGTGGATGGAAAGTGGAAGTGCTTGTTTAAATTAACACATGCAGAAGCTTAGTGATGGAAATATTCTCAAGATATTCTCTCATCCCTGACCTTTCTCTGAGGCCTGAAACTTCACACACACACTCCTCCAACCATTATTAACACCATGAACACTTAACAGATGTTTGTTTAAATGTTTTAATGCCTTGTCTCATAAATCTCTATTTATGTTAAGATCCATTTAGCACATTGCTGACTCTGTGGAGGCCAAGTACAACAGGTCTGTACAACATGTTGAAGCTAATCTAGCTAGCTCTGCACAGCGTTTTTAGCACTGTTAATTCATGTCCTTTTTAATGGAGTGTGTATACAGAGTCCCAAAAACAGCCATTTCAGCCACTTTCCTTATCATGCTCTCTTCCTGTAAAGGTCTTATTCGAGCTGTCAATCAGGTGAGCCAACAAAAAACAAACAGGATCTTATGTAGTGTATACACTCTCACACACATATACATACACGTACACATACACACACCACATGCCCATCCAAGACCACCCCACCTAAACAGCAGTAACATGCCAATGACCAAATCCCCCAAAATATTCTAACCTAATGACCCTAGTCATCTTATACAAGCTCATGTTACTTTCCAAGTTTATGTTGTGGGTAAGAGAATTTCTCGGATAAAGAGGGAACTGTGGGATTTTAAATGGTAGACCATGCCATGGGCCAGCAAAGGCTGCAGAAGCCAAAGGGATGTCTAAAACTGACTGGAAAGCATGATATATGACCTCTTTGGCTGTAACCAAATACTGGTGTTTTTGTTTTTGTGTCCTTTGCAAACAGTTCTGGTACACAGCCTGACAGTACTGACATGCTCTGGAACAGTCGTGGGGCGATTTAAGTGGGACCTGGCTGGAAGGGCGCAGCGGGTGGTGCATGTGTGTGTGTGTGTGTGTGAGTGTTTGTAGGGTGGGGGTGGAGGGGTATGGGCTTGGTGGAGGTTAGAATGGGACCTGTTTCCAGCAAGCAGTTGCCATCGGAGCATGAGTACGAGTCAAGGTTTCGTGCTCAAGTGCTCTGAGCTGCTATGAGTTGCTCTCGCTCCTATCCAAGGTTCCTTGCAACCAAATTATTTAGCGCTGTTTACTATAGTAGGGGTATACTGGCGCCAGACAGCTGTGATTCCCAAAAGAATATGTTTTTTTCCCTTGTAAACAAAAAAGGAAAAAAAAAATCCTGGATAGTTAGAATTCAATAATCACTTCTGCTTTTTCCTTCTAATATTTTTTGAAACATTATTGGTGAGTCTTCTCTTCAGAAAGAAAGAAAAATTAAAGACTGATAGAACAACTGAGGAAAGAACTGTGTTGTCATTGCATTTATTTAATTAATGTTTACTGTTGATTAATAGATTCGTAGAAGTGCGCTTTCAGTAAAGTGCTCTGATTTCCATAGTCGTCGCCAACGTCAGGCCAAACAAGACAGCCCTGAAGTGCTCATAGCATATGCAAGTATCCTGTATATATAATGTTATCTCTATTGATTCATTGATTTATTGATTCGCTCAATTTCAGTAGCCACTTTATCCTGGTCAGGGCTGTGTTGGATCCAGAGCCTATCCCAGGAACACTGGGCACAAGGCAGGTCCATCACAGGACACACACATTCACACACTCATACACATCTAGGGGCAATTTAGAGTCACCAATCCATGTACCGGCATGTTTCTGTAACATGGGAAGAAACCGAGAACTCAGAGGTAACCGTCATCATCAGTGTGTCATAACACGCATAACTGATACTTACACATTTATACTTTGAGTGCATCTATCAAATCTTTTAGACCTGTGCACACTGGACTCTTGTACAAGAAGTTATCTGAGCATGAGATGCAGGAGATATGTTCAGTGTGATACAGTGAGGGGAGATAAGAGTACATCACAGACTTCATGAGAAATGTCCCATGAACTACACTGAAAGAATGGAAAAGCTATTAAAGGTTAGTAGTAGTAGTTATTATCATATAATATAATAGTAGTTAATATAACTAAAAGAGTAGTTATATTACTCATCACTCATGGTGCAAGTCATTATTTTAGTGAATAAAAATACTAAATGAGCTTGTCTGTAACATTAGAAAGCCACAGAACTCCAGTGAAAGATCACGTATGATTTGAGCACATTGTACACTATATGGCCAAAAGTATGTGGACACCTGACCATAACACCAATATGTGTTCCTTCTCCAAACAGTTGCTGTATAGGATGTCTTTATATGCTGTAGCATTACAATTTATCTTCACTGCAACTAAGGGGCCTACTCCAAACGTTTTCCAGCATGACAATGCCACAGTGCACAAAGCAAGGTCCATGAAGACATGGTTTGCCAAGGTTGGAGTGGAAGAACTCGAGTGGTCTGCACAGAGCCCTGATCTCAACCCCACTGAACACTGACTGCACCCCAGGCCTCCTCACCTGATAACAGTGCCTGACCTCACTCTTGAATAGGCAAATCCCCACAGCCACACTCCAAAATCTAGTGGTAAGCTTTCCCAGCAGGCTGGAGCCTATCCCAGGCAACTTGGGGCACAGGGCGGGGGACACCCTGTATGCGGACCAGCCCATCACAGGGTACAATCAGACACACACTAGGGACAATTTGGAAATGCCAATCAGCCTAAAAAGCATGTCTTTGGACTGGGGAGGAAACCCCTGAAGCACAGGGAGAACATGCAAACTCCGCACACACAGGGCGGAGGCGGGATTTAATCCCCCAACCCCGGAGGTGCGAGGCAAACGTGCATGTAATGAGAATTTTACATTACATTGTGTCTTTTGCCATCACCAATTCTAGCATAATCTTAAAAATTGCATATAAAATTTAAATATAGGGTTCTGAAATCAATTATTTGCTCTTGTCTGTTAATTGTTAACAATACATCGATAGCAAGCTCGCATTTTTTTTGGATGTCAACATTTGCAGATTAATTTTGTTCACCATATTTAGATAGATTGCCTTACTTATGGGAAGAGACTAAAAAAAAAAATATATAAACTCGGTATAGTTCAAAGAAGGAAACCAAATCTTTTAAGTCCCCTGTTATTAACAACATGCTGGTATAACTTTTCTAAAAAAAAGTAAGAGACAGATTTAATATGCAATTAATTGAAACCTACAGAAACGCTCCAAATACTGTTTTAAATTACAATTCATAACGTGGTTTTAATAAGTAGAGGCCTTTAAATGATAGTGCATAGCTACAAAATACAGTGTGTTCCTGATTTTTATATCTCTAATACAGTAAGAACACAATACAAAACACACCACCCATTATTTTTCGACTCTCTCCTGCTGAGATGAAATATCAATTCCAGTGTTACTCTCTCTCTTGTGAATCACCACATGGCCTTGGGCTTTCAAGTATAAACAGCTAGATCTTTAAACCAGCTCAACAGCCTCTGTCAACTGCCCCAAAACTACCACCACATTGCCAGACAGAGGACTGATGGTCTACTCGTCTTCTCAGAACATCAAATACTAATCAGAAGCAGGAGGATCCTCGAAAAGATCACAAACAGCTGTCAACACGAATCAGTTTTTAAGCTACACTGACTGAGAGTTTGCTGCACCACAAAATGTTTCATGGCAGACGAGAAGATAAACAACTTTTTTTTCTCTTTACCAACCATAACCAATGTGTGCAAAAAAAATACAGAGTTATCCCACAGCCATGTCTCAAAACAGTTTTTAATGTGCTACTGGAATTACACATGCAAATCCTTTACACACACGCTTACTCATACATAATGCACATACACTTCTGCTCTCAATCACGAATCTCCTAGACTATAATCCAATCCGCTCTTGCGCACTTCCCCTGCCAAGGCGTGAAACTCCCCCAGTCTTGTGGAGCTGACTAGGCATGCCCAGAGGGCCATATTCATCTGAAGGAAACTGCGGAAGAGACACACTAAACAAATTACCCAGAGGAGAGCCATGGGAAAGAGAGAGACACAGGCGCCATAATCCGAGCGGAGTTAGGTTTCCCACTCCTAGACATGTTTTACATTGAATCTAAAACAAGACCAAACACATTGTGTAATCGGCATCACTTCAATGCTTTGGCAAAAATGCTTCAATATGAGACGCTTTGAAATCCATCTGTCTATACAAGGTAGAGCTTTATGGATGACGGTTTGTGAGCTAAAGGTTCAATGCAAGCTTTAATCATTGCAGATAATAATAATACTGACAAAGAAAGCATTTAAAGAATTAATTTGGCCTTAGCTTATTTTTATTTTTTAGTTTTTTTAGTTGGAGCTACAAGGCTAATGAAGTTAACAGGTAACAGAAGTGTCACCTCAATAGACACTCCATGGCTACGTAACACCAAGTGTACATTTTAGCTTCATACCAAAAAAAAAAAAAAAGTGTGTAATAAAAAGTTTATTATACACTTGAAATTAGAAATATAATATCGTCTGACTCACTTGTACAGTATGTGGTGAGGATGAAAGAGATTCTGGCTTCAAGATGGCTGCTGCTAGTGTATCAGCTATGCAACTACCATTTTGTCCATTTTTACAGAACAGGTCAAACTGTACATGATTACTTAACACCACAACAAAGCTCAAGACTGTGTGATGATTTAGGCATGTGATTTGCACAATACACATCTGCTAACTGTAAACGTCCCTTAGCTAAACTAGCCTCATAAAACTAAAGGAGAATCGAAAATAGTTGAAAATAGTCAAACTCATATGAAGGAGCTTATATACATTTATGTGGTGTAAATCAGCCGCGGCTCGTCCGTATGGGCAAAATATTCAGCCACTTGAAAACATAGAACTCTATATAAACTTAATCAATCCTAAATTGTTAACTCATAAATGCGTTCATCATTATTTCAAAAATATTTTCAGAGTTTCTAGGCTATTTTCGGTCGTAAAGTGAGATGGATATGTTGAAATTTAGCGCATGGCTTCGGTTGACATATATATATATATATATATATATATATATATATATATATATATAGGCAGATGTGAGACTGCCTCGCTTGTTTTATGTTACATGAATGTAGTTACACAACTTGTTTGAGAGACAAGCCAGATATAAAAATTGTACAACAAACAAAGGACAATGGTAGGTCGTTCAGTAGGACATTTTCCAGGTCATGGTATGACAAAAAAGTCTTGGCTGTCTGGTTGTGCTAAACGGAATAAAGTTTTCTGTTTCCCATGCTTGCTTTTCCGTTCTTTAACAGGGGGACAGGGGGCTGTGTGGAGTATTGTAGGTGTGTGTGATTTAAAGCACTAATCTGAAAAGGCTAAAAAATAGGAATCTAGCAAAGCTCATCTTAGCTGTGCAATGAAACTAGCTATGCTTGGACAAGCTAATACAGCAGCACAGTTAGATGAGAGCTACAGTGTTCGTGTGTGATACCACAATAAGTAAGTGGATAAAATAGGCACATTCTTTCAAAGCTAATTGACCGCATACGTTTTTGTGGGGCGTTTGAGTTAGCTCTTAAAGGGCATGAGTGTTCTGTATGTGTTCAGTCATTTGTCAATCAATCGTAGGTTAATCATATAGCCTACGATACGACCCAGAATCTGCCCCACCTAAATTTATGGTCAGGAGCCGCTACTGGTGTAAATGTTTTTATGTAAATTTTAGAATGTCAGAGCTTTGCTAATTGTCATAGCTTAGAGACTAAGCGCTGTTCATCTCCTCTGACTCGATTTTTATGGCAATACACATTGACCAGTACAGTGGCTTTCACTGATTTTTAGGACTGACACAAATATAGACTTCCTTTAACTGTAGAAGCCACTGCTATTTTTTGGGTGTGTTTTTAACGTCAGGTCGCACAGGAAGCTTTAGGAAAATTCTACATTCCGCTCAAAACTAAAACATTCTGTCTGTATTTTTTCCACAGTTAATTTAACTACTTAAGAGAATCAACACTGTTAGCAGTCTTATTACTGACTCAATGACTTACTGACCTTCTTTTGTGCTACCACACTTGCAACTTTTCTAGCACCGGTGCTACACATAGGTAACATATAGCCTTGATGGGTTCTGATTGGCAACATATTGGACAAACAGTACCTTGGACAAACAGTGAGTACCCTGAGATAGGCTCCAGGCTTCCTGCGACCCTGTATAGGATAAGCGGTACAGAAAATGGATGGATGGATAATAAAGAATGGAAACCCTACCCATTTTGTTTCATAAGTATGGTGTGTATGCATGCAAAAGTATTTAGTAAAAGTAAAGATTTTACAAGATTGCCTAAGTTTTGTCCAAATACCAAAGCCAATTTTAATCCTCTTTCCCAGGTAGCAGTTATGGTTATTGGTAATGGTTATCCACCAAAATACTGTATGAGACTATGTCCCATTTGGAGGAACAGGGCATTAACCATTCAGTCATTGGACAACTAGATCCTAGTAAACTGGTAAATTATAGACCAATCTCAAACCTCCCATTTATATCTAAAGTATTAGAAAAGGTCGTGTATGCTCAATTATGCTCCTTTCTGCACAAAAATGGTATCTATGAAGAATTTCAATCAGGTTTTAGGCCCCATCACAGCACAGAGACTGCACTCGTCAAAATGACAAATGACTTGATTCTAGCATCTGACCAAGGCTGCATTTCACTACTTGTTCTACTTGATCTTAGTGCCGCGTTCGATACTATCGATCATGACATACTCTTAGATTACAAAACTACACTGGTATTCAGGGACAGGCATTAAAATGGTTTAAATCCTACCTCTCTGACCGCTACCATTTTGTTTGTTTAAATGATGAACTTTCTGACATAACGGCAGTAAAGTATGGCATGCCGCAAGGATCGGTGTTAGGTCCCCTGCTGTTTTCTTTATATATGCTGCCCCTTGGAAGCATTATCAGAAAACACGGGATAAATTTCCACTGTTGTGCTGACGATACTCAACTATATATTTCCACAAGCCCAGATGAAATTTCCAAATTCTCCACGTTAATGGAATGTGGTAAAGACATTAAAGACTGGAAGACCGTTAATTTTATTTTACTAAATTCTGATAAAACAGATATATTGCTAATTGAACCAAAAATCGGTACACAAAAGCTCCTAGAATATAATCTGCATCTAGAAGGATGTACGGTTACTTCATCCTCTGCAGTTAAAGACCAGGGTGTTATATTAGACAGCAACCTGTCATTTGAAAATCATATTTCCCAGGTAACAAAAACAGCCTTCTTTCACCTTAGAAATATTGCCAAGCTATGTAACATGCTATCTGTTTCTTATGTAGAAAAACTAGTTCATGCATTCATGACCTCAAGACTGGACTATTGTAATGCACTGCTAGGTGGTTGTCCTGCATCCTCACAAAATAAGCTACAGTTAGTCCAATATGCAGCTGCAAGAGTGCTTACCAGATCACGAAAATATCAACATATTACCCCAATTTTATCATCTCTACACTAGTTACCTGTTAAGTTTTGTATCGATTATAAAATTCTGCTACTCACCTATAAAGCCCTAAACGGCCAAGCCCCTTTATATTTAACCAATCTTCTATCATGTTACAATCCATCACGCTCTTTAAGGTCGCAAAACTCTGGATTTCTGATAATACCAAAGATATCAAAGTCTACTAAAGGGTGTAGAGCTTTTTCACATTTAGCTCCTAAACTCTGGAATAGCCTTCCTGATTATGTTCAAGGTTCAGACACACTCTCCCAGTTTAAATCCAGATTAAAGACACATTTCTTTGGCCTAGCATTCACCTAACCGCATCTCATGACCTTGTACTTCTGTCATCGTTGATAAAATGATAATAAATGCACATGGTCATTTTGTCTGACATACAATGAACAGCAGCCACGCTAATCCTTTTCCATCTGTTTCCTATTCCTACCTCGGGATGCCCATCCTGAGGTAATCAGTGAACGTGCCGGCCCCAGTTCAGAACCAGCCTCTAAGAAGATCCCAGATGACTCAAACGCCTGCAAATATTTTGGACGATACCAACATCAAATCGTCACATCACAAGTTCTACGCATGTTGCTCCTGGGGTGGCAATGGCCCCGACCCGTTCTTCTGTCTGAGACGACCTGGCCCATCCTGGTGCCCTGCTTCTGGGGTTCTCATTGCTGGGGGTCGCTCGCTGTTGCTGAGGATGGGCCCATATGGATAGCCTTCACAAACAATTCACAAACAGACTTCGCGCTCGGGTCTCCATCGGTGGACTGTTCATGATTTCAGCAAAATAGACTTCATGTTGAGACTGTGTCGAATCTCCTGACTACACAGTTGCACTTTATATCATGTATCATACAGTTATAGAAGGGATTTATTTATAATTACACTATCCAGTGTCACCCAGATGAGGATGGGTTCCCTTTTGAGTCTGGTTCCTCTCAAGGTTTCTTCCTCATGTCGTCTCAGGGAGTTTTTCCTTGCCACCGTCGCCATTGGCTTGCTCATTGGGGATAAATTTATCGATTTAAAATTTAGATCCAAAAATTACGTATCTCTGTAAAGCTGCTTTGTGACGATGTCTATTGTTAAAAGCGCTATACAAATAAAATTGAACTGAATTGAATTAATTGGGCTGCCCCAGGGGTCACCATAGGTTTTCACAGCTGATCTCAGTTTGAGATACAGAAAGAATGATGTTCCTGAGAGAGTGAATTTACCTCCCCAAAACAGTTGATAGGCTGGAGTTTGTAACAACAAATGACAAATTCTAGGGAAGAAATCATTTTGGGTGCGAAAACTTGTTGGGTGCAAAAATTATTTTTAAATGATGAATACTGACCGCAATGTAAACAAAATGGCCCATGCCGACTGAACAAGAGGCATCATTTTGCAGCGGTAACATTCTGACATGCTCAATTAAGCTTCCACGATTGAGATTCCAGCTCAGTATATTCATTTCAACCATTTATGTATTGTATGTAGGAGTGCTAAAAAAGATCGAACTGCCCACCTATTCTTGCATGTTACATATAACATCAGTGTGATCACCTAATCAAACCTAAACAAACTACACAACCTATGTACATAGACGCAATCCGCGGGGCATAGGAACCCTTGGTTTGTGACTGCTCTATGACAACACCCATCCCTCCACCAACAACTGAATCTATTTGGAATTGTGGCTTTCTCAAGTTATGCACCCTGGATAGACAAACTACTGTCCTCTGGGGTGATGTTTTGATGTGATGCTGGAGCTAAGTTTGCTGGCCGTCTAGTGGCCGAAGGTTAAACCTGAACAGGTGCTCTGATGTCCATCTGTGTTGGGGTGCACAGTTTCTGACTGCCATCTGTATCCCCGTGGGATCGTACTGACTTTGACACGGAGTGAAGAAACTCTTCTACTTGTTTCAATGAGAGGGGATTTGTGTGCTTTCCACTTTAGACAACCGTCAGGGTCACTGGATACAGCAGATGTGATTGAAGCTGCACACCTGTTGCTTCCAAACATTTCCTGAACTGTGACATCTCTTTTCTTTTGATGATTTTCAATGTCTCTTTGCTATAATCCGTGAAGATGTCTGGGTTGCCCAGCCCTGGCTCCTTTCAATATCGCCTGCCTATCGGTGAAGTTAAGAAGACGAAAAATCAGAGCTCTTGGACTGGAACCATTTTTTCCCTCTTGTAAACAGGCCCTCTTGATTGGGATTTCATGGCTAGGTAGGGTATGGATCCAAATCTTGCTGGAGAAAACTCAACACATCTGAGCCCTCAACTGCTCCAGGTAGGTCAACTAATCTCACTATATTTTGGCGACTTCTGTCTTACATTTTGCTGAGTTTAGCATGCAGCTTCTCGACGTCTGGTCCCTGCTCCTGGAGTATAGCATGGTCAGAGTGGCTGGTGTGTTGAATAATGTCAACCCGGGACTGTAGGAGGTCAATGGCTTTATCTTGTCTCTTCAGGTTGTCATTGGGAAAACAGTATAAAACGTCAGATTATGAATACCCAGGATTAATTGTTAACCCCAGGTATAAAGTTTGAGCAGTGTGAAACGTGCAACAAGATAACCAAAGATTCTGTTTATCTAGGGTTTAGAATGACCCAGGGTTAACTATTTCAAGTGTGAAAAGCCCTATTAAGGTATTCCAGTTGAGGCGGTAAGATATTAGCTAAGGCATCCATAATGGCAGCTGCTGCATCCAAATTTTCTAGTGAGATTATTGTGTCTTTAAATTTCTTTTTAACTGGAGAGAAGTCAGTCGATGGCTTACGTGATGATTTGGCTGGAGAAGCCATATCAATGTAAATCTTAATTTGGTGAGAGAACGCTGAGTAAAATAATCTTAAAACAAGGTTGTTGGCAGAGCGTAAGATTCAGCGTGCTGCCATCAACGCATCACCGGAAACTCTGCGTTCAGCAATGTATTGAGTATAAAGATAATATAAGTATACTTATAAACAAGCTGAAACAAAGTGCGCACTACCACCTGGCTTTCTGCTGCTGGAGCTGTTCTGCTTGTCTTTGCTGTAGGGCAGCGTCTGTTTATCCCTCAGTGTGGGGGCTGTGATCTCTGTGAACCCCGAAAAAACAGGAGAACCCTTTAACATACAACATTTTGCACTGGCTTGTAATGAGCAGCAAACATGTCTAACACATAAATAATCCAAGATAACATCTAGAGTAATCCTTATTTCTGAGATGGCCTTACCTTCACCATCTGGGATGATGTAGGTCTCCACTGTGGGTGTGGGTTTGGAGCCATCATCTGGGTTAAGGGTGAGAAAGAACCGGAAAGAGACTACCATTATTGAGGTTAATACAATCTACTCTCCAGAACTGTTGAATGGTTGGGATTTGCACATGGCCCGGCCAAGAGCACAGAAAACAGAAAGAATTATAAGTAAGAGGTACAGAAAGAATAGACAGAATATAAAGAATAGAGTATCAGTAACACCTAAAAACCAATGTGGACTACAATAGCACTCTTGTGGTGGCTATTTCTCTATTTATATACATATTAAGCAGTATCATGACTGTAGTGTCCTACAGTACTTACCCAGATATGTGGCATTGCATTCGGCCCTCTGCATTTTGGGCCCCATCGAGCACATGCAAGGGAGTCATGCTAATGCTATAATCAGCTGGTATAGGAGGCTGGGTCACACACAAGGTCATGATTTAAACTGCAGTTAGGTATTGTAGCTGCCATTCAAACGGGCAGCCCACTCAAGAACCTCACTGAGTGGAAAAAACCCTTTCAGTTGAAGTGTAACATTCTCACTTTCACTAAGCTATTATCAAATAACAGCAGCAATGGTCAGATTTGAACCTATAGTGAATTTTATATTAATCTGCTATGACTAGAATATTAATATCCATTCTGGCATTCTAAATATAATAAGGCCCATTGAGTGTTACATTATACTATACATTTAGAAATGTTCAACCCTACGTGTACAAACTTACTCAATTACTCCCAATAGACTACGTTTGCAAGATTAGCTTTTTCTTGCTAGGAGGCTCACACTTGATAGGTTGCCCATTTTTTAAATAAAAAAAGGTGTTGAACAGTAAAGATTGCATACGCTTTATTGAATATTATCTCTGCCCAAGGGGGAAAGAATGTCAAATACAAGAACATGTCAAATACATGTTCACAGTGGAAAGTCACCAGTTATTTATACTTTAGATATGCATACAGTGCCCTCCACTAATACTGGCACCCTTGGTAAATATGAGCAAAGAAGGGTGTGAAAAATTGTCTTTATTGTTTAACCTTTTGATCTTTTGTTAAAAAAATCACAAAAATACTCTGCTCTCATGGATTTCAAACAAGTGCAAACACAACACAGGTTTATCAAAAAAAATGTCTTTGTTAAATATAGGTGTGCAACAATTATTGGCACCCCTATGAATTCATATGAGAAAAATATATTTGAAGTATATTTCCATTGATATTTGAAATTTTTTTGTATACCTGGGTGACCAGGAACAGGAAATTGCTCAACCATGACTTCCTGTTTCATATTTAGGGGTATGAATATGAGGTAGCACGTAGGCCAAATTCCCTTAGTCATTCATAACAATGGGTGAGACCAAGGAATATAGCTGTGATGTGCGGCAAAAGGTTGTTGAGCTTCACAAAATGGGAAGTGGCTGTAGGAAAATAGCACAAGCATTGAAAATGCCCATTTCCACCATCAGGGCAATAATTAAGAAGTTCCAGTCAACTGGAAATGTTATGAATCAACCTGGAATTGGACGTGTGTCTATATTGTCTCAACGCATTGTGAAGAGGATGGTTCGAGTGGCCAAAAACTCTCCAAGGATCACAGCTGGAGAATTGCAAATCCAAATGGAGTTTTGAAATACAAAATTACACCACAAGTTGTCACCTACATCACCACAAGTTGTTTGGAAGGGTTTAAAAAAAAAGCCTCTACTCTCATCCAAAAACAAACTCAAGCGTCTTCAGTTTGCCAGACACTACTGGAACTTCAAATAAGATTGGGTTCTATGGTCAGATGTAACCAAAATAGAGCTTTTTGGCAATAAACACCAAAAGTGGTTTTGGCGCACACAGAGAGGTAACCATATGGAAAAGTACCTCATGCCCACGGTTAAATATGGTGGTGGCTCTAATTCTAATCTCAGATATCATTTAGGACGGATAGTATGCCAGTTGGGACGCAGGGAGTGATTTAGGTCTCTGTCTCTTAAAATAATGTTTTTCAAAAACACCCTCCACTCTTTTCACGTGAACGGAAAAAAATATGTTTGTTGACGTATGTTTGTTTGTTGTATGTTGATGCTGACATCAACAGTATCAAACTGTGCATACCCACTGCAATTTTTCTTGTGTTATGAATGTGCGAAGGCTTTTATCATTTATCATGATGACCCTGTATCACAGCTGCTGCCCAGCTTGTTACTTTGTGGTCTGTAAATTTACAATGTGTTTATTTTGCTTTATTTTATTATTACACCCTCTTGAACCAGAATATGCTACACAGTCCACACAGGATTTCGCTGAGTTTTTTGTTATTGTTGTGGCCAAAAATGCTTGATTTTGCTGGTGCTTTTTTAAAAAAATTGTGAAAATTTCTTTCACAGTGATGTTTGTTGATAAATGAGAACTTTTAGCTGTACTCATGTTTGACGCTCGTGAATCGAAGGGGGCTTTGTCTGGATGCGCATTGTGATGACGTCACATGAAGCTTCTTGGCTCAAATCTGCAGAAGATTCGTTTAAAAGATTTGCAAGCTCCTGTGAATATTGCAGAGTTTCCTTTATTTTGCATGAATTTGTGCGATCGCAAAATCCTGGAAGGACTGGCTACATACTGGTTTGCTACCAAATCTACCTCTCTGGCAGGACAGAATGCACTGCATATGGTGGCTTTGCATAACACCCAGGTGAACTCTTTGTATTTTAGCATAATCTTAAGCAGTGGCTCCGCCTCATCGTCAGTTGACACAAATGAATCCCTGACGTGTTGGTGTTTTTCCGCATTTCAACTTCTCTACCGCTCAATAAGCATGCTCTTAAAGGCTTTGATGATTTGGTGGATGAATTTGCGAGTTGAAAAGCAAGAAAGAAGCCGTAGATAAGACTGCCTTCTCCATAGCACCAGGGCTACTCAAATATTCATAATGAATTTGCAACATAATAATGTATGCACTGTATTTAGCATGTGTATGGGGAGGAGGGTCCTGCATAGGTTCCTGTCCAGGAGCCTAGGATTTACTAATCCATCCTGTGTGATTTGGATTTTTTTTTTTAATGGAGGGGTAAAAACTCTGTATACGTGTGGTCGAAGCCTGAGGCTTTACTCCAAATGGCAAATGTCCTTATGTACTTCAGAGCTGAAATTATGAAAATGAGCAGCTTGAGTGACATGGATAACCTGAGGAGTTCAGTAAGACCAGGCTTGGGTCATAGTCATCACGAACAGAACGTTTCTGTGTTTATGTGAAAGTTTTTAATGAGCACTCAGCCATAGTTGTATTTCCGAGGGTACTTCCTAATGTAGGTAAAGTGAAACATGATCCAAAATAGTGAGATCCAGGAACAAACTCTGAGCAAGTTTCAGTAAATCCCTTCCATATACACACTCCTTTCTGCCCTTGCGCAATAAACCTCTAGCCTCACTCCCAACCCGCTACACCGCCCCCGGGGGCCTGTAAACGACAGTCTAGCTTTCCAGAGCGTCCTGGCTGCTGTTAACCTCTGGATGAGCGGTTTGAGATTTCACTGTGTGTCATGGCAGAGAAAGGGGCAGGAACGTTGATTCCAAGGCTTTGATCAGCGCTAAGTCCTTACACTGGCTGTAAAAGCTAACGACGTGAATAGGTTTTCATTGTTTATGGCCCCGAGAAGCCAAGCACCTAATTACATAAACTCAAGTCTGGAGTCAAGATCGACACAAATAAGCTTAAATAAAATAAAATATTCTTGTAGAATAGAAACTGGAGCGAGCTGACTGAAGTCGGATAAACTAACAAGATAAAAGAGGAAAGTGCTTTTTCCTGCTACATTACAGCCTAGGCCTACAGGCAAGAAGACACTAGAAAACACCATCCTCTAAAGTTCACAGGGAGTGACTATCCAGTTGAACGTATTTGTTGCTCTGATTATACATCAAACCAAATAAATTTCAACACACAGACGTACCGAGATGTACATACATACCTACAGTACCAGAAAGAGACCTTTTTTGGTTCTCTCAAATAGCTAAAAATATGTACACACACATGTGCGCAGACACACACACACACACACACACACACACACACACACACACACACACACACACACACACACACACACACACACACAAGGTCACAAACAGCATCTGTAGATCTCAACTCACCTTTTCTGCCAGAGTTAGGTGGTCCTGGAGGTTTATCAGTTACTGAACCTTTAGAAACAGAGCACAGGATTAGAAAAAAAATCTCTGACGCAGGATTTCCCCTGGATTACGCATCCTAAATGTATAAACATCCATTACAAATTTATGAGGAAGCATGCACATATTGCTGTACAGTCTTAGAAAAAAAATGGGTTCTTCATGGTTTCATTAAAGGGTCATAATTATATAATTAGAGGTTCTTTTTAATCTAAAATTCTCTTTCTTATAGGGAAAAACTCGGTTGTAGGGGTCTACACTGGACCTCTAAGGGTTCCCTAAGAATTAACCAAAGAATGATACAGGGATCTACATTTCCTAAGAGTGTACAGTCAGTGGGGAAAAAACTGTGACTTGTCTAAAACCTGACACAGACACAGACATTGAGCAGACAATAAAATAAATTTACTGACATCTAACGTAAGACAGATTTGTGCAGGATTTATTGTCATGCATGACACTGAAATGGATTAACTGTAGATTACTCCGAACTGAACCTAAAATATTCCCAACATAAACATATTTTAATAAAATGTAAACATATTTTATTAACCATTTTGCAAAAACATAATACAAAGACAGAAAACACAAAAACCACAGTGTAAAACTAAGACAGAGATCTCAGGGGTGCATACTGACATTAAGATGCTGGACACACGTCATCAAGGGAAAAAAAAAAAAAAAACGAAGAAGAAAAAAAAAATAGTACAGGCAGTTACAGTATTTACAGTTATGGACAAGGTCAGTCAATGGACATGAATCAAGGTGCATGCACATAAGTTGGCATGCATATATCCACCGAATTAGAATAACACCAATTGCAACGGGAGGGAGAAATGAATTTGAATAAGGCGATTTTGAGTAGAATTTACTACCTGTCATTCCACTCGTCCCAGCATGAGTTCCCATAAATTCATGGAAGTTTCCTGAAAACGTGTTTGAGATATTTCACTTATGTTACGATTCATCAGTACAATATTTGTACCTATTTTTATTTTGTTACAGGTTTCCATCATCTGAATATGTCCAAGGAACAATTTGCCATGTTGGCAGAAATGAACAAATTTAATGGAATTACATTTTATTGTTACTTAAACTAGGATATAAGGGTGTCTTCACAAGAAACAATGAAATTATTGGATCTTATGCAGGACAGCAGGGCTACAGGTAGAGACCATTAGTGTAGCTGACTTCAGGGAAAAAAATACATACCAAGCCTGCCACCTTCAAAGATGTCCGAAAATAAATTTTTACTGTAAAAACGTCCAAAACGTCTCTGCTATGTTTTGTACTTGCACTTGTAATGGGTGAGATGATCAACAATGTGAAATGGTCTGGAGAATTTATAGAAGCTCGAGTCAGCGTGAGATATTGCTTAACTATGCAGTGTAAAACACATGGGGGGAAAAAAAAAAGAAGAAGAAAGAGACTAGACTAGAAACAGGTGCTCTGGTCATATTGCAATCTAATTCTGGCAAACGTCCAGGGAGTTATCTTTAGCAGGAAAATTATAGCTATTATAGTAAAGTATTCCCATTCACTTTCAGTTCCCCTCCAAACATCTTCCTTGGAAAACAATTGCATGTGTTCTTTTTTTATTTTTATGGTAGTGGTATGATCTGGCGGAGAAATGCTGTGGAAAGAAGCAGTGAGACGCAGAGGAGAGAGAAAGTACAAGAAACTTTGCTGCGATATCCATCAAGCGTAGACGCAGTGCACAAACAGAGGACGTGTAAAATAAACACAGTGGTAGCTGAAGTTAAACATCAGAGTAACTCCAATAAAGAGCAGAACCTGGATCAAACAAAAGGTCTCAAGGTTATGATGAACAGACTCATTTACGCTGTAACAACCTCGCCAGCAAGACTTGCAGCAATAAATATCAGTGCTGAATTAAATCTGACTACAACTGAAGCAAGGCTACTCGACTCATAATCACACAGTACTGTGCAATAGTTTTAGGCACCCTATTTTTTTTTTTTTAGTACAAACTTTGTTATAGATTTTTTATTTTATGACGTCTACATTATCAAGTCAGTACAAAAAATATTTTAGATTCCCAAACATTAGTTTTCTAGCACAAAATGAAATGTTACAGAAAAATGTTTGTATGCCATTAAAGAAAGCAGCATATTACGTAAGAGACACTTTTCAGACAAAAAAAACACAATGAAGGCTGCTGGGTTTTGCTGCAAAAATAAGAAGCGAGTGAGAAAGTCAAAGTCTCCAGAAGAACTGTGGCTGGTTCTACAAGATGCTCAATAAAACTTACCAGCTCATTTCCTTATAAAACTGCACAAATTTTTATTATTATTATTATTTTTTTTTTTAAATGTAGAAACATTTAATTTCATTATTTTGAAGGCATCTACTGCATTTCTTTGCATATGCCTAAAACCTTTGCACAGTACTGTATGTGTGTATGTTCTGTCATATACAGTATATCCACACACATAGCAAATCTCTTTTTTAATCATAAATTATTTCATTACTGTTACTTATTTTCATTTTTAGGCTAGCCATCTTGGCGATTCCATGATTGTGATGTCATTTAGCACTTCTAATTCTTAAAAATGAAACGTTATTTTTTGTGTTAACCCATTTCAGGCAACATTTCCCATTTTGAGGATTTGAGCTCAGAATTAGGAAATACACAAAATGCTGGTTAACTAGCATCCATGCTAATGGCATGAGTATATAAAGGACTTTCTAATGAATTATTTCAAATTTCTTTTTTAAATGAATAACTTTTAAATTAAGCTACTTTATAATTTGACCTGGTGAGACAATATCACAATATCAATGAAAATAAAAGCCAACAAAAGAGCTTATTGTTCTTCTTCCCATAATCTTCTAGAAATTTGGTTGATGCAATTTCGTGCTGAACATGGTACTCCAGATATTTCATAGGGGTGAATGCTGTTAACAGAAGGTGACAGAGTTGAGTGAATGTTGTACATTTTTAATAATATTTCAAGCATGAGATGTTACATGGATTCACACGTTAATGCAAAGGCTTTTTTAGTATGTTAATGATTATATTTCAAGTTAAAGTGTAGTTATAGTGGGCTGGGACAGGTAAAATGCTGTCTTCTAAGTGCTCTAGATATGAATGTTAGGAATTTATGAATTGAGTCAATGTATATTAATGTATATATACTGTATATATAAGAAAGAAAGAAATAGGATGTATTGTGTTATCTAGGTGGCTATTTGTTTTACTGTATGTTTAAGTAAATACTAATGCTAGTACTTTTTTGACACAGAAGCTAAGTCCATTTTAAGTCCAATTCCACCAGTCAATTTTAAATTCTAATTTAAATGTTTTCTAGTCAACCTAGTGTTACAGCATGCTAGTAAGGTACTGGGATTGGTACTTTCTAGTTTACTAAAGTTTTGCCATGTTAACTTAAAGGGAGACTGGTGAGGGAAAGACTGTTGGCTGCTATAATGTAAGTGATAACAGGAACTAACTTGTTTCATAACATTAAACATAATTAGAAAGGGATAAAATGTATGGAGTGTCATTCTTTAATACCTAGAAAAGTGTAACCATTTGCAAATTGCTGTGGTGTAAGAGGAATAAAACACTTTGTGTTCTTTGAAAATAATCAAGTTCAGGGTAGTAACAGTAACGGCACTTTATGTTGGGCTACATCACGTCACTGTTGACTATTTTCCTATAACAGCAAATCCCATCATGATATATTGTTTCCTTAATTAATGTATATACATGTTCCAATATAATGCATATATAAATGTTATGCATGATGAAATTAACATGATGTACAGACCCTTATTGTGCCTGTACTAAGTTAGATGAAAAAAATATATATTTTGGTGTTTGTACTGATTATATGGGTGTTTTTGTTTCATGACAGTTTTTAGAAAATCTGTAAAACTATATAGATGTGGCCCATTTTTAAGATCTTAAGATCGTGTAGAGCCCCATAGATCAACGAGCTGGCTTTGCACATGCACACACACACACACACACTGGAGTACCTGAGCACACTGGAGTCTTGTTTTGCACTGAGGTGCCACTGATGGGTTTGCCCTCTGTGGTTACACACCAGCAGTAACCTGTAAGTGTGTGGCACTGGACCTAAGAATACACAAACACACAAAAAAAAGTTTCAACATTTCCTACAAAAAACTACACAAGTATTACTGAAGATGTTCACCAGACAGACAGACTGAAGAGTAAGCTTTAGCAATAAATCCTCATCATGGACAGCTAGTCTGGATTTGGCAAGACCTCTGTGACAGTTTAATACATGACTGGAACAAGTGAGTGGAGCGGGTCTCTGAAGTGAGTTAATGTACACTTTTCCAAACAACTTCCCAATATTCTGCTACTGATGAGAAATGCAGGGAGGCTGCGTGTCCCCTGGAGTCAGATCAAGGTGCCGTGTGAGTCCCAGATGACCCGTTTGTTCGTGTTCAGGAGTGTCAGATGTAATGTATAGGACTTGGTGATCCAGAGAGCTGACACACCTGGGCGAATGTCCCGTCTTCGTTGCACTCTGGGATGAAGATTGACTCCTGTGCCATCTTGGCATGCTCCAGAGCCAGGCTCCTCTCCACAAGGCACTTTGACAGGCCTGATTCTGAAACATGTATACAGCTGAATTAGGATTAAGTATGATATCTATATCACTGGAACACTTTTACACAATTTTATATATAATTTACACAACTTACACAATTTACACAATTTTATATGTAATTACAAAATCATGTAATTATATTAGACAATCCTAAAAAAAAACAGGCTGTTGGTACAATGTACAGTTGTGCTCATGAGTTTGTGCTCATGAGTTTACATACCCCTTGTAGAATCTGTAAAATGTTAATTTTTTATTTTTTTTTTAAATAAGAGCGATCATTAAAAATGTATTTTGTTTTTTATTTAATACGTTTAATACATGAATAAGCTATTTCACATAAGAGATGTTTACATATAGTTCACAAGACACGATAATAACTGAATTTACACAAATGAACCAGTTCAAAAGTTTACATACGCTTGATTCTTAATACTCTGTGTTGTTACCTGGATGATCAACGACTGTTTTTATGTTTTGTGATAGTTGTTCATGGGTGCTTTGTTTGTCCTGAGCAGTTAAACTGCCCATTGTTCTTCAGAAAAATCATCCAGGTCCTGCACATTCTTTGCTTTTCCAGCATCTTCTGCATATTTGACCCCTTTCCAGCAGTGGCTATATGATGTCGAGATCCATCTTTTCACACTCAGGACAATTGAGGGACTCGAACACAACTATTACAAAAGGTGCAAACATTCACCGATGCTCAAGAAGGCAACATGATACATTAAGAGCCAGTAGGATGTAAACTCTTGAACAGTATGATTGGTGTAATTTGTTATTATTTTGTTTAAAGATATATTTTTTTTTCATTTAGTACTGCCCTTCAGAAGCTACATATTGTATTTACATGTTTCCCAGAAGATGAAATAATACACTGCCAGGTGTATGGTTTCCCCAGAGAATTGGAATGCTTTTGTACTGCTGATAGATTTTTGGGGTTTTTTGCATTCCCTAAAAAAATGTTTATGCATGAGAAAACGTACAATAATACAAGATAATTTAAATAACTACATTTTTAATATGGAATCTTTTGTGCAGATATGGCAACTCTGGTCATAGAATTACTAAAAGCTAAAAACATGCTCTTATAATCAGACACTTCAGACTCTTATCATACTGTGATTTTTTTCCATGCCAATATCAATAGTTTACAGCTTGGCAGTGAATTCAGACCCTGGCAAAGGGTAAAAACTTTGTAGGAAAATGTAACGGGCAACACCTGTTTAAAGCAGATTTAACAAATTTGTTAAATTTGTTAAAAGCCTGCATGAAATTATGTTGGACTGACCTTTATATTTGTACGCTTTGGAAACTTCTGTTCATATTACTCACATTAGTAATGGAGTTGCCTAAAGCATGTGGATTTATATATAATATTTTATAGTGCCATATTGGAGAGATGGTTTACACAATAAAAATAATTGATGAAAAAAATATGTGACTCTCCAGTGTAATGAAAGTAGAGTAATTGGACTAAGGCGCCAGTCGATTCTAATTGTCTAAATTCTAATAAAATTCTAATAACACAGCAATAGGGTCTGATCAATAAAGACAACTGTAAGACTGGTAAGTTTTACAACAGAATTTCGAAAGATGTGGGCCTCCATCACAGCCCAATCTGAACCATTATCCATCCAAGAATCCTAGAGGTGCACTTTGTCTCCTAGTATAGTGTTGCAAAACACTGTACTATGATAACGTGACAAAGAAATGTGTTGGAACCGTTACATCTGCATTCATAAGTCCATAAGGTCACTGAATATGTGTGTTGTGCATGACAGGGTACTGCCAAAGAAACCATTGTTTTCTCAATAAATCTTTGCTGCCCTTCTCAAGTTTGCTAAAAACCACATGAGTGTTGCACTACTCAAACAAACGTGCGTAGACAGATGACACAAAAGTTTAACTTTTGTGGTAAATACAAACCGTGTTCTGTTTGGAGAAAGCAAAACTTTGTACACCAACACCAGAAACCTCATCCCAACCACTTTGCTACCTCAAGGCCTGGATGACTTACAGACACTGACAGAAAAATGAACTTTAGAGCATAATGTCTGTCAAGGATCTGAAACTCAAATGACATTGGCGAATACAATATAACAATGAAACATGAAACATAGAAATAAATAGAAATAAATAAACAACCAAGAGCCCAAACAGAAGAAATTCCATATTTAAGAATGGCCCATTTCCAATCTCAGTCCCACTGACATAATAAATTTGGTCGCTTAAGCAGGACATCTCTAGTCTTTTAGATTATAAATGCTATGGAGTTTACAAGTACTTTGTATTGCTGCAAAAAGTGCAGGGTATATATTCATGGAAAATCAGATCAAAGTCCAAATAAGGACTGAAACATGATGGAGTGTGATGTGGGGGAACTGTGACTCAGTGGTTAGCATGTTTGCCTCACACCTCCAGGGTCGAGATTCCCTCCACGGCCATGGGTGTGCAGAGTTTGCATGTTCTCCCTGTGCGTCGGGGGTTTCCTCTGGGTACTCCGGTTTCCTCCCCAGTCCAAAGACAGGCATTGTAGGCTGACTGGTATGTTCAAAAGTGTCTGTAGTGTGTGAATGGGTGTATGAATGTGTGTGCGACTGTGCCCTGCGATGGACTGTCACCCGTCCAGGGTGTCCCCCGCCTGTGCCCCAGGCTCCCTGAGATAGGGTCCAGGATCCCCGCAACCCCATAAGGGTAAGCGGTATAGGAAATGGATGGATGGAGGGAGTGTGCTGTTTTAGGAAAATAATCAATGACCAGATGATGTGATGCTGCCTGTCATGAATCCCCAAAGTAATTTTTAGCATATTTTATTAGAATATTTTAAAGCAAGGGAGTGCATAAATGACATACCCAAAATCAAAAGGTTGCTGCGCATGAGTCCTTCTGACTAACCAAGGTATCTTCAGAAAGCTGACACTTGAGAGTTTACTGTTCAAGACTGAGAATTACTCAGACTGTTATTAATAGCTATAATTATCATCAAGCTACACCTGACAATTTATGAGATTATTACTTTATGTTTGTTTATGTAATGTTTATGTTATGAATGTAGTAACTATGTTATGTTACTATGTTTGCTCAAAACTCACTTTAAAACACCAATGAGTGTTTGTAATAACTCCCGATTGCGATCTAGTGTGGATTTTAATCATATAATGAGGCGGAAATATATTAGTTGTAGCTTTCTATATTAGGTCAGTCCCTCCAGGATTTCACGATTTTGCAATCGCAGAAATGAATGCAAAATCAAGGAAACTCCGCAATATTTGGAGGAGCTCGCAATTTTTAAAAATTGCCGCAGATTTTCCACAAATTTTGGCCAAGACACGTCATGTGATGTCATCATTCAGCCAAAGCCCTCTTCGATTCACATGCGTAGAATATGAATACAGCTTGAAGGTCTCATTTACCAACAAACAATTCAATTCAAGTAGTTTTTTGCCAATTCAAAAGTTGCATCGCAAGTTTGCCAATGATTACATATTTTGTTATTAATTAAAGAATGATACATCATACATTTATCTGTTTCTAGTTACATTTAATGTTGTGCAACATCCCTGCAACAAGTTCCTGTTATCATTTTATAGTAGCAATAAACTATGCCCTCTTACCAGTCCCGCTTTCTCTCTCTTGAAGTTAATAAGACTTTCCTGTGGTGGACAACTTCAAGCTACAGCTTTCCCTCTGACATTACAAAGCGCTGACACTGGAGACTCCTTCCATAAATTTTAAATAAAGTCTACCTAAACTTCACCATATCAATGATTTTATCAGTGAATAGGTTTATTATACAGTACTGTATGTTTTACTTTGTTAAAAAAACAGCATGTTTTATTAATTATTATTAATTATAATTAGCTTTAGGTTATGTGCCACATCTGCCATACAAGTCCATGTGAATTAGCTGTTAGATCATAATGTCTTACAGCAAGGACATTAATATATACCTGTGATTTGCCTTGCAGCTGGAACTACTGTCAGAGCTACTGTTACCAAAAACTAATCAACACCTTCTCACAAACCAGACTGAAGATATCAACAGTGCTGTGGTATAAATACGTTTTTGGTATAAATATAAATATGATTTGGGAATAGTATGGCATAAATCAAAATAAACTATATATACTAAATAAACAATATAAACTATAGTTATTATTGGATATGAGTGACCACAACAGTATAACAACAGGATTAACCCTTTGAGAGATGTTTCTCAGCGTTAGGTCGCGCGGCGACCGCGATTCCACTTCCCAGCATGCCCAGTGGCCGGCAAACATGGCCGCCGCGAACTCTGCCTCACACTCACAGTCACGCCACGACACTGACTCCACTTCCCTCCATGCACGGCGGCCTAAAAACATGGCCACCACGGACTACACACCCCATGACACTCCCACACTCCCACGTTCACAGTCACCCACGTTCTGAGCACACACCTGTTCCCAGTTTCATTGTTCATTTACTGCCATGTTATTTAAGGACTTTTGTTTTACTCACTCACTGCGAAGTATTTGTACGCTCACCTTGTTTCGACATTTACCAAGCTTATTTCCATGGACTGTTTATTCTGGCTCTGAACTTTTGCTAACATTTTTGGATTTCGGATTATTGCCTTGCCCATGTGATTACTGTTTCTGGTTTTTGGACATTTGCTAACGTTTCTGGATTTTGGATTTTTGCCTTGCCCTGGACATAACTGTTTGCTACAGCCTTTGAACTTTGCCTGTGTTTTAACCTTGCTCAAGCTTAACGATTTTGAACTGTTCCATTATTTCTGCCTATTCCTAATAAAGTGACGGTTTTCTCCGCATCTGCATCCAGCCCTCATTCTGTGGTCTAACACTCAGCCAAACTTGCTATGTTTGATAGTAACTTGGCTATGACAAGGAATAGCAGCGAATGGCTTCTTCTGAATATCATGAATAGATTTTTTTTTATAAACCAACATACCAAAACAAATTCAATCATTGCAATAGACCATACTGTCCTGCATCAATATAACTTCTTGCCTGTATGTCAGTGTAAGTATAGAGAATGTTGTATTCTATTGTTCTGTATACTATTTTATTCTTCCTGTTTCACACAATTACACACTCTTAGAAATAAAGCGTGCTGAGTGCCAGCCGTATTCCGAAATTCATTGTGTGTGAACATGGTCTGTGAACACTTTCATGCACACCGGTGAGCATAGAATGAAAACGCTTAACACTCTGGAGACTAATCTAATTCATACAGCTGGACACCTGTCTTGTAAAGTCCAAAAATCTGATACAGCTTTATTTACAGTGACCTAATCTTTCATACCGATCACCATCTGTTTAAATAAACCGTACCCAAACAACTCCACTAAAAACCACAATGCTTTTGTAAGATGGGGTATGTGGAATGTTTCACTGACAGATACAGTTGTGTAAAAATCCTTGTATGTAACATTTCTGATGATTAAGAGCCAGGTGTGTCTTACCTTTGATTTCTAGCTCTTTACCTTCTGAAGCCAGCGTGGGAGCAGTAAGCATGGGGGACTGATCAATCCGTCCATACAGCTTACCTGAAATACAGGAGTCCATAGTTTTTCAGTTATAAGCAATTAACTCTTAGACATAGGACTATTCTTGCTTATTTTTGATACCCAAGTTTAACAGTCAATAAAAGTGCCCCTAAATAGATATGTGGTGTGTATACTGGGTGTATATATATATATATATATAGCTTGTATATATAGTATATACACATAGCTTGATGATGCTCAAGGATTGCCCAAAAGGTCTTGTCTGAAAGCTGATTACAGTACTACTAACATCTGCCTTGTAAATCAAACAAAAAACAAATTAATATAATCCTTTGCAGAGTGCTGGTTTATAGTGTGAAAAAATTTTCTTTACTGCTAAACTGTGAAGCTATGAATGGATTTTTTCCCCCTCATTAAACCATGGATCTATGTGTCAATCTGCAAATTAAAGAAAGTCTCTATACCAAATAATTCCCAAATAAATAAGCAAAATGGCAAAATGTAAGACATGATCCTTCATGGCGCAAGCACCATCACAGACTTTAAATTACTATCATAGTATGACCTGAAACTGTACTACTACACTACTACTCCTACTACTACTACTGCTACTACTACTAATAATAATAATGTTACCTCAAACCCAAACACATACAGGAAAAAAATTAACCCAGGCCCCCCAAAAAAACCAGAGTTGAGTGAAGAAGTAAGTTAAACCTGAGCTTTGTGGTTACTCACCTTTGCACCGGCCCCTGTGGGCTAGCGTCAGTGTGCGATCCTTGCATTTTGCCCTCTGCAGGTCACAGCTTGTATCGTAACTGCGTCCATCTGAGCCACACACTGGTTTGGCTTGAGTCTTTGAACAGGCAACTGCGCAGTGGCTGTCTCTATCCCCAATCAACCACTACACACACACACACACACACACACACACACACACACACACACCATGATAATTGACACAGTTAGTTAGATCTCCAATATATAGTACATAGGCATATGTAAAGCAATATTAATGTCATATATACTGACTTATTCAGGTATGTAAGAAGTATGTACACCCTACAAATAAGCAACGAATAAAACCTGATGGAGTTTGCTGTTATAGTAAAATAATCAAAGTCAGGGTGGAGTGATGCAGCCCAGTGTGAACTAGAAGCTGATTACTGCTTATTTTCCAATAACAGCATGACCTAGAGTGTTTTGTTCACAGCAATTTTGCAATGATCACAATTTGATTTTTTTCTCTCTTTCTTTTTAAAAGAATGATGTCATACTTTTAACCGTTTATAGTTACATTTACATGTTCTGGAATGTCTGAGAGACAAGTATGTTATAGCTGTTCCCTCAACAGCCTCTCTTTTTTTCTTTCTTGAAGTTAATTTTAAAAAAAAAACACAGCTTGTCATTAGTATAAAAATGAATATTGCATTAGAACGAATGTATTAATATAAACCTGTGATTTGCCTTGCAGCCAGAACTACTTTCAGAGCCGTCAGAGAAAATTCTTCAACACCTTCTGACCAACCAGATTTGAGAATTCAACAGTGCTGTGGTCTAAATATAGTCTATGGAAAGGTCTGCATAATGACTAATTAAGCATAAGGTATCTGAGCTTTGAAAGACAATGATTTTCATAGATTTAAGAGACTTTCACTATTAGGGAAAAAAAAAAATCCCATCTGTGCCACTTCCATTTAGATGAATCATGTGTCTGGAAAAGCTGAATCCAAATTGCTCAAAGTGCTATTACTAGTGATGTACTAAGAGTTATCCAAACAAAACAGAAGAATTAATAGGCAGTCAAATGGATCTATTCATGCCATGTAGATAAATACAGATGCAGCGTCATGTGTTTCACAGATTTACACAATCCTAACATTCATGAAATTTCCCCCAGCTGAGCATAACCCAGCGGAATAGAGGCTGTAAATCACGCAGCAGACAACAATAATGGCACTTCCCTTTGCTCTAAATTAGACACAGTTAGGCCTGTTGTTCTGACAGTAATGTCCACACATTATTCTTCTCCCCACAGTTCCCTCAAACATTTAAACAGTTCATACTTCGGCGTCCAAGATTTCAGCATAAAAGTCAGTCAAATAAATACTTAATGTCATGAGTGAGAGATTGCTCTGGAAACACACGAGGGGTTGTGCTTAACACCAGATTCATTTGTGTTGTATTGCTGTCCAGTGGCTAGTCGATCAGAAGGTCCAACTTGAGAGTTAGGTTACACTAAGACACACCGCTAGATTAAAAACAGCTGACCATTCCTCAGCAGAAGTGCACTTAGTTACTAATCCTCCAAATGTAAAAGCAAATTGGTTAAGCCGTCGCCGGGTCTAGGTTTACATTCGTCACTCTTGTAACTACATGCCTCTTCTATTAGTTTCACTGTAGGTACTGAATCATTCGTAGTTGTTACTAAATAATATGCTTTGAAATCACTGAATAATAAATGTAGAGATTTGTGCTCTTAAGCTGGCTTTTACACTGTATGATCTCCAGCCCTATTTTGCTGTCGCAGACAAAATCACACATTGTAAAATAATTCTTTGGTCATGACTTGAGATTGTGACCACTGCTTTGGTGCTTGCTTAAAAGCCACCAATAGGAGGACTGCACAGGTAGATGCAAACTCATGGGACAGCTACGAATACAGTAATAGCAAGCATAATGTAAATGAACCATGCAGGTTGTTGAATTGTGGAAGCAGAGAGAATGTTTCATCACAGTGCTATCATGAGGGGCAAAGTGGGCAAGATGGGATGTAGCACAGAAGGAAATAGCAGATGAACAACAGCTTCCTGCATCCTTATTACATAAAGCTCACTTTTAACAAATGGCGTTAATACTGCATGAGCCACGAATGGCTCCAGAGTTATTTCTGTAGGCGTAACATTGCCACTATTATATCGAATATTATAGCCACTATTATGTAACCTAATTTTCTGCACAACCTTGGATCGTGTTGATTGATGACATAAGCAGAATGTAGAATGTATTGTTAGAGGATCTTCATCATATAACCTGACATGTCGATGTCATCCTGGGATCATCCTGTAGTGTGTTTCTGCTCTGCAGTTATAACAGCTGCTTATAAAAACTGCAACTGTCACAGGTGATGGATAGAAACAGTCTACCAATTAATCTACCAAGTACAAAGTACCAAGTAATCTACCACATAGCACACAGTCAGGAAAAGGTTACCACAACTAAGAATGGAATAAGTAGATACAAAGCAATATATATATAAGTATTGCTTTGTTATATTAAGGAATATAAAACACCAGGGATGTGCTGTTATAGAATAATAATCAATGACAGAGTGGTGGGGAGGCACGGTGTTTCAGGTGTTAACACTTGTGCCTCGTATCTCCGGGGATGGGGGTTCAATTCGCGCCTCTGCCCTGTGTGCGTGGAGTTTGCATGTTCTCCCCGCGCTTTGGGGGCTTCCTCCAGGTACTCTGGTTTCCTCTCCCAGTCCAAAGACATGCTTTGTAGGCTGACTGGAATTTCCAAATGGTCCGTAGTGTGAGTGTGTGTGTGATTGCGCCCTGTGATGGATTGGTACCCCATCCAGGGTGTCCCCTGCCTTGTGCCCCGGATCCTCTGGAATAGGCTCCAGGCTCCCCATGACCCTGTGTAAGACAAGCGGTACAGAAAATGGACGGATGGATGGACAGAGTGGCGTGTTGTGGATTGATTATTTTCCAATAACAACACATCCTCCTCTTATACCATTTACCAATGATAGCCTTTTATATTTATTACTTGGAATTCTTGTTAGTTCATTAATGTTACAGCAGCTATAAACAGTCATTCTCCTTTTTTCTCTCTCTCTTTAAGTTAAGGAGAAATCCAGCTTGTCATGTTACTGAGAATCTGCAAAGATAAAAGTGTCATGTTAAGTGCAAGTTCAATTCAGTAAGGGATATTAAAGTAATCTCTTGCTGGAATGGGAGCATTTTGTTAAAAGCAGACAAAATAAAACAGAATTACTGCTCTGGCGACAGGAGACAAAGGAGAAATAATTTATTTATAATTTTATTGGCTTTAGTCAGAAACAGAATGCTATGGTAATGTGAAAGCTTTGTCTTAGGCAAGCCAAATGACTTTATTCAAAGTGTGCCCAGTCTAAATGTTAACATATAATTCAGCCCCTTAACGCAAGCTTTTTTAAAAGATTAGTTCAGAAGACAATTTACACAATGTTCCACTTGCACAACGCCAAAACATACTTAGTGTATGAAGTTATTCAAAGAAGACATTTTGGGTAAAGCAGATTTTCATTACTTTTTGTGCAACAATAAAGCAAATGGACACCAAACATGCCTATGTTCTAAGTTGAAAAAAAAAAAATTATTAATCCAACCACGATTTGAATCAATACATGCAATATATTTTGTTATTGTAACATGTGGTTAGTGAAGGCAGGATACAAGTGCATAAACTTAGTGTTTGCTTTATTAAGGCAAATCCAAAAATCAATGTCAAAGTCCACAGCAGGGGTCAGAACACAGGCGGGCAACATCACAACATCCCTGATCACAACTCGATCAACACAAGTGTCAAAATGACCAGGAAAAACCGCAGAACTTAAAAATAAAGAAATGCATAGAGACAAAGAAACTGCAGGGTATAAATACAAAAACTAATCAAAAACTAAACACAGAACAGGTGAACACCATAGGGCTACAAACCAACAACAGCACAGAAACAAAGGCCCATGGCAATGTCAACAAAATCACATGACATGAAAGTGGCACTCACGATGCCAGAAACTTGAAGGAATTTGTGACAGTCAATAAGATGGTATTGAATAATAGCAATCCCAAATTTTTGAAGTCTCACACCGTGTAGCAAGACCCAATGAAAACTTTAACTAAAATCATAATAACCTGTGTGATTAGCATTTTAGAGCCATAAAGTCTGATACATTAAGTTTGTTTATGTTCTGAGTCAATCACTAGAGACGTGCCGCTGACCATTCTTATTAAAATGCAAGGGCCTGAATTGAAAGATATAGGAAACTTTATAAGAAATTATAAATAAATGTACATGTCATACAAATCACAGCCACAGTCTAAGTCCCATAATCTGTAAAATTGTAAATTATATTGACTTGGACTCAAGTCGACAAGAGATGACTGTTGACTTCAAACGCACCAAAGCTCCTCATCAGCCACTACAACGCAAACCTTCAAATTCCTGAGCCTACACATCTCCAACGACCTGACCTGGTCAATGAACACCTCCACCTTAGTAAAGAAGGCCCAACAGCACCTGTATTTTCTAAGGAGGTTGATGAGAGCTGGCATGCCCCCCTCCATCCTCACTGGTTTCTACAGATGTGTCATTGAGAGTATATTCACCAGCTGTATTACCATCTGGTATGGAAACTGCTCAGCATCTGACAGGAAAGCCCTGCAGCGGGTAGTGAAGACGGCACAACGCATCACTGGTACCAACTTTCCTGGCATTAAGGGCATTTACACCACAAGGAGTGTGAGGAAGGCAACCTCCATCAGAAAGGACCCCTCTCACCCATCCTACAAATTGTTTAAGCCCCTTCCATCCAGGGAAGAGGCTAAGAAGTATTCAGTCCAGAATGTCCAGACTCAGGAACAGTTTTTTTCCTCAAGCAGTCAGACTTCGAAACAGCACCTCACCCCAGCCCCCCAAGGACTTTGATCATAATCCCCAACTGCACTATCATCACTTAATCACATAATATAATACATATATCATCACATAATATAATACAATACAAACAGTAATATGACTCTACCTCAGTGCATCATCACTGAAATATAAATGTGTTTCTATGGTATCTTTTTTTGTATACACTTTATGGCCAAAGGTTTGTGGACACCTGACCATTATACTCATAGGTGAGCCTTCCTGAAACCGCTGTAACAAAGTCTCAAGCATGCAATTGTATAGACTATAGTCTTTATATGCTGTACTGTAGCATTACAATTTCACTTCACTAGAACTAGGGGTCCAAACATGTTCCAGCATGACAATGCCCCTGTGCACAAACAAAAGTCCCTGAAGACATGGTTTGCCAAGGTTGGAGTGGAAGAACTCAAGTGTCCTGCACAGATCCCTGACCTCAACCCCACTGAACACCTTTGGGATGAACTGGAACACCGACTGCACCCCTGGTCTCCTCAAACAACATAAGTGCTTGACCTCACTAATGTTCTTGTGACTGAAATGGATAAATCCCCACAGCAACACTCCAAAATCTAGTGGGAAGCCTTCCCAGAAGAATGGCAGTTATTATACCAGGAATAATCTGGAATGGGATCTTCAAAAAGCACATACGAGTGTGATGGTGAGGTGTCCACAAACTTTTGGCTATGTAGTGTAACTAAATGAATACACTTCAGAAGTTCCTGACTCTATCTAAAAGTTTTAATTTCCTTCCACAACACTACTGAAATCAAAACCTTTTGTTAAACAGGCATGCCGATATAACTAAAATGACTAAATCTAACAAGCTACTTATAAAAATACAACTGTAAAATGTTATACAGTATCTTATTGTATTTTATTTTCTAAATACACAATTACAAGATAAAGTTATGACAACATATTGCGTCTAAACTGCAGGAGTTCAAAACAAAGCCTCTCCAGAAACATTAAAAGTGTTCCTTCTGCAAGAATCCCACCCCATTTTACAGGCTCTCGCACTATAGTTTGAGTTGTATGACCATAAAATTAACCATGGATTTTACTCCTGCTGGATAAGATTACATTTTGGATGGCATTACAACAAAACGTAAAACTTTTCACCGAAAGTGAAAATATTTATAGCATATTTACCTACATAATAACCTGGCATTTATATCGGAAGGAGGAAGGCACTGCTTTAAAACATGAAAAACACATGTAGGCATCGTCAACCTGAAAGCACAGAGAAGGAACACAGCAAGCTTTTTTAGAAAGAGTGGACTGGTTTCTCAGCTCCAGTATAATGTTAATTTCCTGCTGGGAAATCATTCTTTTAAGGGAAATTAACCGCAGGCTATGCATTTGGGTAAATGTGCTTAAAATGCTTAAAATATTAGTTACACATTTAAAACTCTGAGTTCTGGCCTGAGATGCATGAGATGTAAATACTTAGTTATAGATATGATGCAGCATGATGCAGCCAAAACCAAAAAATAACGACTGCCATAAAAAAAAATTCTTCTGATGGGCTTGCAAATGATTATCAGTCAAAGTAGCGCCTTATACAAAAAAAAAAAAAAAAAAAAAAAAAGAAAAAAGAAGAAGTGAAACCAAAACATCAAGTAACATGAGATGATGTGACAAAGAGGCCGGGGGACAGAGAGACGGTCATTGGAAGGTGTGAGTTTAGATACCAGAGAGCTGCTGTTGTCATTTTCAAAACATTATATATAGTAAAACATGTGACTATGACTATGTGAAGCATCAGGTCATCACACACGTACAGAATATAATGTACCTTGTTGATCTGTTTAAACTAGTCATATTCTTCATATATTCCCAAGCATTTGTTTCTGGTCAAAACCAACTGGCTTCATACTGCATACAACAATCACAATAATTTCCTGCTATAGTAAAAAAAAAAAAAAAATCAGATTTTTTGCTTTGTCACATTAAATCACTTCATTTGAAAAAATGTGCAACTAAATACACAACTAAACAGACACTTAAATCATATAAATTAGTGTGTGTGTGTGTGTGTGTATCCTCCAATATCAAGATAACCAATATCGCCAGTTAATTGAAGAAGCCATAAATTCAATTTGTATGATAAGCCACCCCTCTATTTCCCACAAATACTGTAGATCAGTAGTCACCAACCTTGATCCTGGAGAGCTACCTTCCTGAAGGTTTAATCTCCAACCAAAATGTAACACACCCGTTTTTGTTGACCGAGAACTTCTTAAGGCAATGATTAGATGGTCAGGTGGGCACGATTATGGTTGGAGCTAAAGTCTTCAGGAAGGTAGATCTCCAGGAACAGGGTTGGTGGCCACTGCTGTAGATTATAGCTTCATACCTCATTAAGCATTCATGCTTCATTATCTACACATCTGATGTATCAATTTTTGCTTTGTAATTCCTGTTACAATATGTTTTTTTTTTGTTTTTTTTTTTCGTAGGGCAGTGGAGGACAGAGCAGAGTTACATATTGCTGTTCAATTCTAGTCTTATTAATTTAGTTAGGAAACAATAGACATCTTGATAATGATGAGGCCACCCAGGAAACAGGAAGGACTCTGAGAGAAAGGAATATGGGAAAATATGGAGCAACACACAAAGGCTCTGAAGTGTGCTGATAGAAAGAGACAGCAAAGGAAAGTTTTTGAGAGTTGTTATTATTATTATCCATTTTGGCAGGAATTAATGTCACGAAGGAAGTATTGGTTAGCCCTCACCCTCCCTGGTTGGTAGCTGTCGTATGACAGGGCATGAGAATTGGCAGGTGACCAAGTAGGGGAGAAAAACAGGGGGAAAGTACTTACAGAACATATACAGGTGCATCTCAATAAATTAGAATGTCGTGGAAAAGTTCATTTATTTCAGTAATTCAACTCAAATTGTGAAACTCGTGTATTAAATAAATTCAGTGCACACAGACTGAAGTAATTTAAGTCTTTGGTTCTTTTAATTGTGATGATTTTAGCTCACATTTAACAAAAACCCACCAATTCACTATCTCAACAAATTAGAATACTTCATAAGACCAATAAAAAAAAAACATTTTTAGTGAATTGTTGGCCTTCTGGAAAGTATGTTCATTTACTGTACATGTACTCAATACTTGGTAGGGGCTCCTTTTGCTTTAATTACTGCCTCAATTCGGCGTGGCATGGAGGTGATCAGTTTGTGGCACTGCTGAGGTGGTATGGAGGCCCAGGTTTCTTTGACAGTGGCCTTCAGCTCATCTGCATTTTTTGGTCCATTGTTTCTCATTTTCCTCTTGACAATACCCCATAGATTCTCTATGGGGTTCAGGTGTGGTGAGTTTGCTGGCCAGTCAAGCACACCAACACCATGGTCATTTAACCAACTTTTGGTGCTTTTGGCAGTGTGGGCAGGTGCCAAATCCTGCTGGAAAATGAAATCAGCATCTTCAAAAAGCTGGTCAGCAGAAGGAAGCATGAAGTGCTCCAAAATTTCTTGGTAAACGGGTGCAGTGACTTTGGTTTTCAAAAAACACAATGGACCAACACCAGCAGATGACATTGCACCCCAAATCATCACAGACTGTGGAAACTGAACACTGGACTTCAAGCAACTTGGGCTATGAGCTTCTCCACCCTTCCTCCAGACTCTAGGACCTTGGTTTCCAAATTAAATACAAAACTTGCTCCCATCTGAAAAGAGGACTTTGGACCACTGGGCAACAGTCCAGTTCTTCTTCTCCTTAGCCCAGGTAAGACGCCTCTGACGTTGTCTGTGGTTCAGGAGTGGCTTAACAAGAGGAATACGACAACTGTAGCCAAATTCCTTGGCACGTCTGTGTGTGGTGGCTCTTGATGCCTTGACCCCAGCCTCAGTCCATTCCTTGTGAAGTTCACTCAAATTCTTGAATCGATTTTGCTTGACAATCCTCATAAGGCTGCGGTTCTCTCGGTTGGTTGTGCATCTTTTTCTTCCACACTTTTTCCTTCCATTCAACTTTCTGTTAACATGCTTGGATACAGCACTCTGTGAACAGCCAGCTTCTTTGGCAATGAATGTTTGTGGCTTACCTAGTGAACCAAACTGAGAGACCATTTTGAAGGCTCAGGAAACCTTTGCAGGTGTTTTGAGTTGATTAGCTGATTGGCATGTCACCATATTCTAATTTGTTGAGATAGTGAATTGGTGGGTTTTTGTTAAATGTGAGCCAAAATCATCACAATTAAAAGAACCAAAGACTTAAACTACTTCAGTCTGTGTGCACTGAATTTATTTAATACACGAGTTTCACAATTTGAGTTGAATTACTGAAATAAATGAACTTTTCCATGACATTCTAATTTATTGAGATGCACCTGTACTTACAACCCATTCAGTCTCAAAAGAGTGCAAAAGTTTAAAAAATGAAGCCTTAAATAAGTGAATATGTGGACTGAGCCCATTCTGTATAAGCAGAACTTCATGTATGCAGCCTACACATGAACCCTACAAGCCTGATTATACAACACAGTTTTATTGCCCTTGAATATCGAGATGAGATCTGCAGTAAGTGGCTGATGGACTCCATCTCGGACAGCAATAATCTGAAACTGGAGCTTTGGATTGCAAGGCTTGACCATGTGGCTAATCTTTAGGACCAAATCAAGAATCAGGAATGAATCTATTTGGTCACTTTTGTTGTCATAAATTCATTTTGATAGGTTAATCACATAAATATCCAGTAGCATTTAAATATTTAATATTGTATATCTTTGGTTAGGCTTTTACAACCATTGTACACATCTCGATGGTTAATGCCATTGTAATTGTAATTAATGCCAATGCCATTGTATTAAAGCCCATAATTTTTAAGAATGTGTCATTTTAATTAAAATGAGGCCAGAGGATCAAGGGGAGAGGAGATAAGAGGCTTCTAGATCAAGGAAACGCACATGCTTATTACACAGGAAGTATTTTTTTATTGTAGTGTGTGATATTACTGTAAGCATTTGGTGTAAATTCTCCACACCAAGAAACAAGAAAAGTGATTGAAAATGTGGAAGAATTCACACAATCACACTTATATGAAAAGTGTGATGAAAAATGCTCAGGTTGCTAAAATATTCACATAGACTCAGAGGAACGAATCATTAAAGTTATCAGCCAAAGCTTTTCTCACAGCTTTGATAATATAAAATCCATCACTCTTTTTACGTGTAATTCCTACATGAGCTCAGGTTGCTGCAGTTAACCACCGGCTTCCTATATCTTGTCATGTTTCATAAAGCGTGATGAGGCTTAACAAATAACAAACATGGCAAAAACCGATTTTGCAACGATACACTTTTCAGGGGGGAAAAAAGGCTTGCTTTATCCTGTTGTAATTGAAGGCTCTGGGAGGCTGGCAATCTTGCCGGTGTTTCCCACAGTGTGCCATATCACTCCGCTGATACCCACTGCTATCTCTCCACAGCGAAATGCCTTAGCACTGACCCAGAACACATTCTCTGTGTCAAAAAGCCTCCCTGATCCAAATCCCAGCTGTCTTTCATTGTGTATCAAGTACACAGCCAGCCTTCTATCCCCTCTCTCTCTCTCTCTCTCTCTTTCTCTCTCTCTCTCTCTCTCTCTTTTTCTTTCTGTCTCTCACACACACTTTCCCTATCTTTCAGTCTCTCACTCTCTTTCAGAGACTCAGTCCAACTGAGCCGTCTGCCTTCTGTCTGTTGGCAGTAAGTGTCAGTATGTCAGAGAAGACACTGTTAAAAGCAGGCTGTAAAAAGTTATACTACATGTACACATACTCGATCTCTGTCTCTCTCTCTCACTTGTACATTTGCAGCTTGTGCTGGGTTGTGATGTCAGCTAATTAAAAGAGAGGTAGGAAAAGAGAAGAGTTGCCGGGACCAGACTTTGTATCTGTAAGGCTGGGAGAATGCACTCTTGGCACACACTTGTCTGTCTGCATTAGTTCTTCATGCAGCTTTACAAGGCTTTTGGTGATGCACTCACACAGGTATGCTGGAGACCCAGCATCTGAGCTCATCAGCAATTTACACATTCGTTTTTATTACCCCAACGTGAGCTTTCTCTAATGGCTGCTTAAACAAATGTGCGACCACCATTTAAAGCAGCGTGAAACAGATTGATGAAAACATCAATCGCTTTTCCAAGCCTGAGAATCATAAGGCTGGGATTCATAACATTGTTTTGAGGTAGATCTGAGTAAAAATGAATTATTCAGGGCTTTGTCATGGAACGTTTTACACGCTAAACTGACTTTAAAGAACAGAATATATTTGAGCATCTATCACAGATGTGAATCTGTTCTTGTGGAGCTTTTTTTAATCCAGTGGTCAGGATTAAATTATACTACCAAAATGAAATCATAGCAGAATCTTTGGTCTACAATGTTTGCTCTAAAACATATTATCATATTTCATTGTAATACAGCCAAAGGCCCAGATGTTCTTGGTTAATTGTATTCATGAACAGACCTTCACTGCAAAAAATAAAAATAAAATAAAATTTTTAAAAAAAGTGGAAATATATCAAATTTGGGCAAATTCTTAAAGATTTCTTATTATGAGATTATTATAAATCAAACAATATTATAATCTTAATAATATTTTAGATGCTTTTACTAATTGTGAGCTTTAAATTGTCTTATTCTATTGGTAGATAATTTTGCTTTTTTTCTAGAAATAAATTCTTAAAATTAGAAAGACATTATCTGTCAATAAAACAAGAATATGTTATGCTTAATTAGCAAAAAAAAAAAGTATAGAAATAGGTTTATTAATCATATATTTGTTTGTTTGTTTTTTCCAATCGTATAATAGGAAATACTGGCTATATTGGACGATATTTTAAATATTTTCACTTGCTAGGATGTCTTTTTTTTTCTTTGGGGTATTCCGTTTTTCTCACTGACATCTACTACAGCATTTTTCTTTTCAAAATCATGTCACCAGGATAGTTATATTTACCTTTACATTTATTCATTTGGCAAGTGTATTTATCCAGAGCGACGTCCAAGTGAAGCAGAATTCAGTCCAAGCACAGAGCTGTTAAAGGAACCAGCAGTCAAAGTTTTGGCCAAATGGCCAAATACAAGTGTGAGAGAGAGCAGAAATCACACACCCACACAGACACACATACTGTAGTGAGAGACACAACTTGTGTGGAGTAGGATGTGTCACACAGCGAAATAGGCTTGTGATTGATCAACAAAAATGTCTCTGGTCAACGTGTCTGGTCAAAAAAAATGTTCAGTAAAACAGGACATTTTGAGAGATTATTCAACATACTGAATTGCTAAACTGTTTTATTTCAGACTCCATACTATAATACTTCCTACAGCTCCCAGATTCCCTTCATGGTGTTTTTAAGTTGGGGACAGCACTGATAAGGCGGAGGTAAAGGTAGAAGTGGTAGAAGCCTTAATAAACTAAACTAACATATTGAGAAACATTTACATACAGTATGTCCAAATACTTCAAGCTAAAGCTTTCACAAAAGATTTGAAATTATTCACCATATAAAGAACTTAAAGAGAAGTGTGTAGACATCAAGCTCGGGAAAGCTGGCATCCTGTCTAAAAAGAAATGAACGGTTTTCATTCATTTGTACAGGTGAACACTTTTCATACAGGTTTGTTTTAGCTATTGTATAATCATAGTGAATTAAATGTGTAGTATTTGGTACAGAAACCACCACAAACAAATGACACTACTTGGGTAAGACCTTGTGTTTCATTTTGAGTTGAATGGGTTTAAAGTGTTTAACTGTTTAAACAGACTGTTTAACTGTTTTGGCTATTGACTTACATAGAGATAAAACATTAACATTAAATAAAAAAATTAAACCAGCTGTACATATGATGGCACAGATCCTTTAACAGAAGTTTTATTTATTTTTTTTCTTTAAATTGGGTGCCAGCTTTGGAGGTCCCCACATATTAACCAGCTTTTTTCTGGCTTTGATGGTGAATATTACTACTAATTTTTTTTTTTTTTTTTTTTTTTTTTCCCAAAGCTCTGTCATGAGCACTTTATAGCCAAAGGTAACTGTTTTCCTTTCACATTGGGTTCTACTATAGGTCTTTAACATAGCACTCTGTCAAAGTACAAATGATACACTCTTACAAGTCAAAGAAAGCTAACTTATAATAATAATAATGATATAAACAATGATAATAATAGAGTAACAGTATGTAATATAATACATAATAATGTACAAATGGGTGACACATGTGACATATTAAAGGAAAAACCAGCAGAAAGTGTCTATTCTATTCTATTCTATTGTAAATGTCATTGAAAAGTCTTCCATCTTCATTTGATCATGACGTGTAAACGAATATGCATTCTAGCATGCATTGTCCTCTGAACAGAGTTAGCAACACTGCACAAAGTTGATCAGTCAGAAGATCTTTGTGTTGATTTGCAGTTACTTTTACCTCTAATGGGAACAAGTGGAGCTAAATCATGCCAGCATAACAGAGCGAGTACATCTCTTTACTGTAGGGGGATAAGCATTCTTGCCAGTACTGTTCTCTTGATGTATACCACACACTCACTTGTCAAGAATATAGTGAAACACAAGTCATCCAAATCACATTACTGTAGACCAATGGCAATGGTTTTTGCATCATTCTACTCTCAAATTTGCATTTGTCTTTGTCTAATGAGTGGTTTATGCAATGCAACCTTACTATATTATCCCTCTCCATTATGCGTATAACTCAATGACAATGTAGCTGTAGCTGTATCTGTTTAGTGCTCCAAATATACCTGTATCTGGATTTAAACGTGAAGTAGACATGGCCTAACCATCTTTTTTTTTTTTTAATTAAACATGAACCCTACCACTATGCCTCCAGAAATACTTGATGAGTAAACATAACTCATCTATAAGTTAACATAAGTTAACATAACTCCTATGATACTGTTTACCTTATACTGTACAAAATATACCTGATTTACCTCTATGTACTGTTCACTGCCCAGATACAGTCATGTGAAAAAATAAGTACACCCCATGGAAACTGTTGGATTTTTGGACATTTGGACAAGCAAACATTTGATCCTCTTTGAAACAGTGCCTATTGATGAAGTTGATATCCTTGAACAAAACCACAAGGAAAATTAGCTTTTTCAATCATTTATTCAAAAGAAATATCAATAGATGTGATATTCTTCTGTGGAAAAAGTAAGTACACCCTTGGCCTCAGAAGGCGTTTTGCATAATTGTCCATCAGGCTTGCTGGAATTCTTGACCACTCTTCCATGCAATATTCTTTCAGTTGCAAGATGTTTGAGGGTTTTCTTGCATGTACTGCCATTTCAAATCCCTCCCACAACATTTCAATGGGATTCAAATCCAGGCTAGGCCATTCCATAACCCTCCATTTCTTCTTTTTGAACCATTCCTTGGTGGAGTTGCTAGTGTGCTTAGTATTATTATACTGTTGAAAGGTCCACTATCGATTCAACTTCAACTTTTGGACAAATGGCTTCACATTATCTTCAAGCACTCTTTGATATGATGCAGAATTCATAAATGAATCAATGAATGCAAGCTGTCCAGTCCCTGAGACAGCGAAGCAACCCCAAACCATAACATCTCCACCACCGTGCTTCACAGTTGGTATCAGGTGCTTCTCCTGAAAAGCTGTCTTTGGTCTGCACCAAACATGTCTGCTGTTACTATGTATCTTTGATTCGTCTGTCCAGAGCACATTATTCCAAAAGGCCTGGTCTTCGTCTATATGCTTATTGGCAAGACTTATGCCAGACTCATTGGCATCCACAACCTTTTTTCTGAAGGCCTTACAGAACTCTTTAGATCTTGGCACGATGACGCCACACACCTCAATAGCAAAGGGGACACCAGACACTAGATATGAGAGGGGTATAAATAAGACAGGTTCCACCTGCACTCCCTAAGCAGGTCAGCAATTCTGGCTCTGACAGTTCATAATTGGTCTCAACTAGAGATGTGAGTGGAACCGCTTTTTTTTTTTATTCCAACTCACACAGTTATTATTTAATATGTACATGCACCTGATAATTTATAATGAATTTAGTTGATTCTATTTCCCAAAAAATAAAACTAGTAAAACTAGTATTTCCCATATATATATATATATATATATATATATATATATATATATATATATATATATATATATATATATATATATATATATATATATATATATATATAGACTGGTAAGCCGAAGGTTGCGGGTTCGATTCTCAATACTGGCAGGAAATGACTGAGGTGCCCTTGAGCAGGGCACCTAACCACCCAATCACTCCCTGGGCACCACAGCAAAATGGCTGCCCCACTGCTCCGGGTGTGTGCGTGTGCGTTCACTACTCACTACTCCTAATGTGTGCACTAACTTGGATGGGTTAAATGCAGAGGACAAATTCCGAGTATGGGTTACGATACATTGGCCTTCACATGTCACTTTCTTTCACTTTCACACACACATACATGTATGTATATATATATATAAAATAAAATAAAAATAATAATAGCCTAATTTAAACCATTGCAACTCTGTCCAGGCCATTACTAAAGATGCTGTATATGCAACTGCAGTGCCACTATTAATGAATGTGGTCTTTCTTTGTTCCACCTATACAGTATCTCGCAAAAGTGAGTACACCCCTCACATTTTTGTAAATATTTTATTATATCTTTTCATGGGACAACACTGATCCAAAATCAAGGTCATATGGGCCTGCTCAGCATATTTATACATGCCACTGTGTATGTTACGATGCTAAATGCTTAAATGTATCAAGCAGTACACCTACCACTCATTTATTACATTTTTTTCTTTTAATTTGTCACATACGTATCTATACATTGCCAAATATACAGCTTTCTACAAGCACAGACAAAACAGATCTATGTGAATTCATCTGACTGGAGTCTTTGTTCTGATTGATTTTTCAGATGCCTGCACCATGTCCAACTCAAATACTGTAGATCTTGTTTTTATTAGCATTTTATTCATTTTACAGCTGGGTACGTCCCAAGATAGTATTGAGAAACATCTCTTAGGGCTGAAAAAATAAATAAAACAGAGAACAAATCTGGCTATTGGACATTTAACCCTTAAGTTATCCAATACATCAGAAATACCATGTTCTGCCTTTGAAAAATGGTGACTGGACAAAAATATTACAATAATCAATGTATGTAAAATAGTGAAAATGAGAGTCCATTGGTGTGTCATTTATGCCAATTATTGAAAGATTGAGTTATTAAGGGCATGATACGCCTTTTTTTCTTTCTCTATTCTGTCACCACAGAGATACAAGGGTCATGTTTGTCCACTTGTGAAACAACAGAGACCGTTTTCATGTGGCATTCATACACTCCAAGTGGATGATTTGTTTCATTTAGCTAGATCCCCAACTTTGCTGAAAAACTTTTCTTTTCTTTTCTTTTTTTTTTTAATCTCTATGCAGCTTTAAAGTTCAGGTGTATGTTCTAGAAATGAGGCCCTCAATTCTGATTAAATGCAGAAATGGAAAGTTACAATCCCTCTGATGGCAAGAAAGGCTTTTTTTATCCTGATCGAATTTGACTTTCCGTAAAACTTACCGTGCAGAATTCTGTTACTGGCTTGGATGCACCTTCCAGCACGGTGCTCATAACTCCTCATAAAGCTTTCCGTTCTCACAACCGAGAGATAAGTTAGCTTTAATGAGGCACAAAGGGGAGGACAGTTTTTAAAACGTTTAACTCCAGCTTTTTAATATCATAACCCCTCTGACCTCCAGTAATGATTACACCAGGGTGTTTTAGAAACCTCTCGGGCGCAAGAGGGAGGACTTGTTTACTATTGCCGACATAGTTTTTCGTCTTTTTTCTGTTACAGAGTACACACACACACACACACACACACACACACACACACACACACACACACAGACACATACACCACCTGTTAAAAGAGTCATCTTGTCTCAGGAAGCCCAGTAACTGTCAAATGTGAGTATAATATCTGTATCAGTGTTAAATCAAGAAAAGGTAAGAAGAGATTCTCGTGGTAGTCTGAAGAAAATTAAGCAATTAAAAATCTGGAAACTGCCACTAATGTTTTCGCATTCAGGTCCTACATGAACAGATTCTTCCACAAGCCAATAAAATGCTTTGGTACTCTATAAAACCGCTACAATATATTGATTAAAACAGCATAATTAAAACAACATGTGAATGTTCCCTACATTTTCATCACCGTTTGAGCTAAGCTCTCATACAGATGATCCATTTTTCTTCTTTTAAATCAGAATAATGCATTACTTTGTCATGGATTCATCTATGAGTCAACACACGCTCAGACCACAATTATGACAGTCCCACTGCGCCATCCGCCAGCTTCTCACTTGTTTTCTCTCTTTTGCTCTCATCCTACGTTTCCTGCTCATTTTGTCTCGCTTTCGCACACATTCACTCATTCTCTGTGGTCTCTGTGGCTCATTAAACAGACATTATCCGAAAAAGACAATCTTGCCAAATCATTCTTGGGCCTAATACACTGGCCCATCAGGTACTTGAGGTTTCTCTCCCTCTCTCAGATGGAAAAAATGCTGTAACTGGGGCACATTGTAGAGTTTTGTCTGGCCAGTGTCATATCATTGATTCAGACCAGAGTATGAAAGGGGAGTAGACAAAAAAAAAAGAAGGAGGAGAGAAAGTGAGCGAGGAAAGAATAAAGCTCATCACCGTGACTCAGACTTTCTCACTTGTGAAAATGACGGCCTGACGAATGGACGGAAAACAAAAGCTGGCTGATGGAAAAGTATTGCGTTTAAATACAGCCATATAGTGCTACCATTCAGGATGGCCTGCCCCCGCAAACTGATTCAGCTGTGAAAAAAAAAAAAAAAGAAAGAAATCCACAATGTTGTCTTTGTTGAAATTGTATAAAATGCAGCGCCAAGAAGGCAACAGCTCACTCCTTTCTTAAAACCCAGAGGGGTGCAAGGGGAGCAAAAGACATATACGACAAAAGGGCAATGGGTTCACTGAAGTATCACGGGCAAACCCACAAGACAATGTGGCTTCATCCATACACAGCTGGACTACTCAGTATTGATCTATGAATAAAAAAAATAATGATCATTCTGCATCCGAAGTGGTTTGTTCCTATTTGAAATGTTATGCATGTTCAGTAATCACGAAGACTATTAACATCTGTGTAATTTGATTGCATACTCTATGCAGCTAAAATCTTTGTCTTGAATTAACACTTACACCCTTTGGACACAACTGAACATTACAGGAATTATGAGTGTAAGACTTAATTCAGCACTGAGCGAATGTTATTTCAACAATGTACTGTATATGTTTTCATTCCAATCTGACTTTACTTCTTTTCTTTTTTTTTTTATTTTACTCTGCATTAATGCCTAGAATAAGGTGAGACTAGGGATGCACCAATCTGACACCGATACGTTTGTCTTTACTTTCTTTGGGGATTTTTTTGGGAGGCTTTACTATCGAAGCCTTGTGTGTGAAGTGATGGCTCAGTGGTCAAGGTTTCGGGCTGCTGTCTGGAAGGATTCAGGCGAGTTCAAATCCCAGCACCACCAAGTCATCTTTGACTCCTTGAGCAAAGCCCTTAACCCTCTGTTTCATCCGGTCTCACTTATAAGTTGCTGAGCAAACGTAAACGACGTCTTTCTATCCGATCTGCTCACAGGTTTTGACATGACTCCCATCATGCACGTGAACAAAGGACACATGTCCTAATGCTAGTGCCGTCAGTACACACCTCTATTGTTTCGCATGAGCGCCGAAAGCTTGTTACTGTTAGGGTGTCAATACGGCATCAGGTCTTGTCTGATTCTCAGAGCTCTGATATCAGTAGGCTATCGGATTGAAAATAGAAAAATGGGACTGGAACATCCTTAATCATGACTCTGTTATAATTAGACTCATAATTATATATAATATAGCACAGGCTCGTGGAATCTTCATTCCATGCCATGCTGTTTCATCTACTTCTCTTTGTATTGAGCAGGCAGACATTAGACATTCGAAGAGGAGAAAACAGAGCAGTCTGATTTCATGTTCTTTCAGGTACATGAGACAACTCACCAGGTCACGTGACTCATTCAGGCGCATGTAAGTGACTATTTATGATGACTAATGTACAATTGATGTATAAACACTTGTAGATAATTAATCCTAGCTGGTGTGGGTGTGTGGGTGTGCGTGCGCGCGCGCGGTGATGTTGACAGCTTGTGTGTTTTTATATCATGGTGGGGACTAAGATATAACGTCCTTACAAGGATTAGAATATCTGACAGTTTGGCATTGTGGGAACATTTAGCAGGTCCCCACAAGCAAAACTGCCTTTTACATACACAAAAAGCCCCTGCAAAAAAACCTATTTAAATAAATAAATAAATTTATTAATTAATTAAAGAGCCAAAAGGTTTCCTTGTGGTTACTGAGGTTAAAGATAGACTTTGCTTTAGGTGTTGCATAGCATTAATTAGCTGCAGTAATTGGAAGGTCCTCACAAGGACTGTACGACAAACGTGTGCGTGCGCGCGCGTGCGTGTGTATTTTCTCACTCACCCGTTGACCGTTGGATTTCTGTGCCGGGATCCGCGTCACGATCAGGGTCAACGAACACAGAACTACCAAATGATGAGGAAACATGTCTCTTAATGTCGAACAGTCACTGCTATGGACGAGTCAAATGCTTAATGAGCAGAAATCCCCCCCCCAAAAAAAAAATCCCCCAAAAGTCCTCCTCTTGTCCACTTTCTTCTTTAGGTTGGTATGAAGGTAAGAGTTTACATAGTGCTCACGCTCGCTCACAGACTGATGATCGCCATAGCAACCCACTTTATCCAGCACGCGCGCGCGCTCCTCGCGGCAGCTACAGGTTGAATAGTTCACTTTCTTTTGGCGCTCATTTAAAAACCCAGGAGGTGGGATCACCGAGGATGATTGACACCCGAACCGTCCAATGAACGCTCCACTCTGCACATATATTACCTGTAATGAGCAGTCGGGGTTGGGGTTGGGGTGGGGTGGGGGGGGGATAGGATTTCTTTCACGAGTATCAACAATATGGATTATAAAGTTTTCAAAATAAATACCGCTAAAATATTGGGGAAATATATAAATAATATATATTTGTTTCTGCCTTAAGGGTTTAATTTAATCAACCACAACTGGATGGTTAGATCTTAAGATTTCAGTATTCATCTTTTGTTAGTTTTGGCATTAATATTAAAGATACAAAAATGTTTAATTATTAAATATCGAATAAAAGAGGAGTTAGAACATTTACAGAAGGAATAGCTGTATACAATATAAAATTTTTAAAACCTTAAACCCTCATCCAATTTACTTTCTTTCTTTCTTTCTTTCTTTCTTTCATTTTTGTTTTGTTTTATATATATATATATATATATATATATATATATATATATATATAGAGCTGCTATATCATAAGTGATAACAGGAACAAATGTGTTTCGTGGACATTCCACAACATTAAAAAGTATGATGTGTCATTAATGAATAAATTATAGGAAATAATTGTAATCATGGCAAATTGCTGTGGTATGAGAGAAAGTGATATGGTATTACAAAAAATAATCAGTAACACTGCTTCACCACCGGGTTGTTGATTATTTTCCTATAAAAGCACACCCCATTCTGCTTTATTTCTTACATAGTGTTGGTACAGTTTTTCTGAGTTTTAGACATGTGTGATAACTGTTCCTGACTATTATATTTATTCTATGCTTTGAACTGTGCGTATCCACTGGGGTAACTGAGTAATTAGTTTTGCATCATTGCAGATATTGTGTTAAATAAGCAAGAAATTGTAAAGCGTGTTAGACTTATGTTCACTTAAACACACGCCTGAATACAATTATGTATCTAAGATCCCTATACAATCACCCTAATGGGGTAAAATGAATGAATGAATCAATGAATCAATGAATGAATCAATCAATCAATCAATCAATCATAAAACCAACCTACATGGCAATATGTTAAAAGGGATATCAAAATCTCCTACTGCCTTTAAATAGGCAGCATGCACTCAGAAAAAAAAGACTTCTTAAAGGGTATTTTAAGGTTTCTGTAAAAAGATACAACTTCTTGTCCCTTTTTAAACTTTTAGTTGTAGAGTTCAACATAGAACCTGCAAGGGTTCCTTCATAGGGGCAACCAAATTTTTTTTTTTTTTTTCAGCTGTAATCTTTGTGAATAAGTGTATACAGCCATAATGTAGTAACTGTTGTTATGTGCAAAACAACTACTAGTATTTTTTTATATATATATATATATATATATATATATATATATATATATATATATATATATATATATATATATATATATATACACACACACACACACACACACACACCTTTTTTCTCTGTCTTATTCTCATTACTCACTCCCTGTTAAGTGTGTGTGTGTGTGTGTGTGTGTGTGTGTGTGTGTGTGTGTGTGTGTGTGTGTGTGTGTGAGAGAGAGAGAGAGAGAGAGTGTGAAGCAGAGACAGAGGGGCTTTGAGTTGTGTGCAGGTGTCCTGCCCCCCTTCTGCTCCCTCCACTTGCTCTCACTCTCTTATACGCGTGCACACACACACACACACACACACACACACACACACTGTAGGTCATGATGGTTTACAGATCAGCACTGAACAGGCATGTGATGAGAAAGAACAATCTCTGTACTTGTGGATTTTTACCCAGATTTGTGTGAATATGAAAGAGGACAGAAAAGACACGGCTGGAAAATGAAAGGCCCTAACATGGGAAAGTTTTTCTTTTAGTCTGAAGCTATCTTAGATGAGTACTACAGTTAGATACAGACAGAATGTCGCTCAGGGCACTATACTATCACACAGCAATACACAGTATCACGAGTGCAGAGCTGGGCTGTGTCCTGATCCACTCCTGGATCTCTCCGTGAGGGCTTGGCTGTGCTGAACTACTCCTCACTGTGCCAGCTGGTCCACTCCTGTGTGAAGTTATTCTGAGAAAAGGGAGGGCACGGCTGCGAGGGGGATCAAGAGCGTCTAATGGAATGTTAACGAGATCACTTAATGTTCTGCATCCACTTTCGCTCTGCCCTCTCTGCTTTAACTATGCCCGAGCACCAGACAAAAGTACAATGTGAAAAACTGCTGCTGGAGGAGGAAAGTTGCCCGACACGGTCTGGTGTTGTCATTTGGCGGGACTTGAAACATCTGCTTGACAAAGGGAGAGGTGGAAAAGAATTAACACACAAACTGAAACGATCTGCACTGCCCAATTATCACGCCGGCCCTTTTGATAGATCCACAATTCACTGTCCACTGTCTGTTTACAGGAACAGAGCCGCCAGAAAATTAGCAGGTGTCTTTAGACAAGAGCAGCTAGCGGCTCCCTACCGATTTGGGTTTAATTATCGCCAGGCTGTGCACGTCGTTTGCCTTTAATCAACACGAATGTACAGACCATACAATGTCGCCCCTGCCTGTATATTATTTTGATGTCTAACTGACAAGCTGTCTAACTGACAAGCCCAGTTCATGTTGAATGAACACAATACCTGTGTATTTTATACTCTGCGGTTCACTGTTAAACCCAGTTTCATCTTGTGTAATTAGACACCTGGTCCGAGCTTTATTGTGGCTTCGCCCGATCAAGGGGAAAGTTTCTTTGTCCGGCCATTTTCACACTCAAAAGATTTGAGATGCTTCCTTAATTGTTAATTTTTTTATTATTTTTTTTAACAACAAAAGCCCCATCTGAACCACATGTATACTTAGCAGATTTCTAATTATACTCCAGGCTGCTTTCATAACTTTTACATCTCTGGAACATCAAGCAGGACTCCATTTTGTACACACTCATTGAAAGACAGATAGGCAACATCATTTGTCATCTGTGTTTCAAGCCCGTAATCATGCCACGTCTTCTTCTGAATAGTAAACATATTAAACAGAAAAGCTGTGCCTGTCAATAGCCAGCTGTGTTGTTCAAACCACAAAAAAAAAAAAACAGTTCTGTCACTACGATGTGCAATTTGTCTAATTTGTGTTTTGATTTGACAATGTTTGCTTAGTCTAATTACTTCTAGTTTTTAAAAAAATGTATTTACATTTTGAAAATATTTTGAAAAATCTATAATCGAGAAAGTATTTCACCTTGTTCACGCTTATTACAGCTGCTATTGAATTTCACATCTGCCTTCTTAATCACTGACTGATGATACGAATGAGTCGGCAAAGCGGGTTTAAGTATATATTTTTTAACATTTGCAGCATTTGGCAGACGCCGTTATCCAGAATGACTTACATTTATCTCATTTTTATACATCTGAGCAGTTGAGGGTTATGAGACTTGCTCAGTGGCAGCTTGGCAGTGCTGGGGTTTGACCTACCAGTCAGTAATCCAACATCCTAACCACTGAGCTACCACCACCATTTTCACTTACAAATGTACACAAAATCTAAGGTTTCTCCAAGCGTAATCATTTAACCCAACTGTCACTGAGGCTATGCGAATGTACAGTCAGTGCTAGAAAGAAATCAGCTCCAGCCTCTTCTTTATACCATTCAGTCAATTTCTACTTATTGGTGGTGCTTGCGTACTCGGCTCCACAAAATCAAAAATAATCCACTTCAAGCTATTTGTTAACAGCAAATAAGATGATGTGGATGCCAAAAACTGAACCTTATTTGTAAGCATTTTTTTAATTGAAAGAGACAGAAAGCCCATTTTTACCAGACAGCCCTGATTAACATTTCAGTAATATGCAGCCTCGTTGTATTTTACAACAGTTCTGATTACATTTGCAGATAATCTGCTATTTTATTGTGCTGTAAGGGATTTCAAATTGAAATGTTGTGCATTTTACGATCAGATTTGATCATGTAAAAACAAAAGTTCCTGCTCACAAACAGGATTATTGTTTATTGATTGATTATGTATTTATATACTTCTTGGTAGCTCTTTGTCAGGAAACAAAAGAAAATGTAAAGCAGAAAAGTGGAAAGAAAGAGGAGGATGGACAGAGAGGGGACTTCACAGAAAAAATGTGAGGTCAGAAGGAGAGTCTGCTCGCTTTAAAGCCCCTCATCTGGCTTTCATTTGACGAATTCCACATCTTTTACATGTTCTGCTTGCAGTGGGTTCTCGCTCCTGAATCAGAGGAGCCTCTTCATTCCACATCTCGCCAACCACTGTTTCACAGTTTAGCTTTTCTTCTATGCAAACACTTAAATACTCAACTTCTCCCAACCTCATCATTGTTGCACCTTATGTAATGTTAGAAAAAGAAGAAGGAGTGAGAGTGCAGAGTGAATCTGGGTGTGAAAAGGGCCATTGAGACAGGGATTGGGTGTCCAGCACCTGTGCCGCCTATTCACCCAAATGTTTACACACTGTCATCCACAATTAATGGTTCTCAGAGGTTGGGCTGCCTGCCCTCCACAGGGCCCCGCGGACCCTTCCTGGGCCCTTATGGGTGCCTAATTGAGCATGCCACACTCCTGATTGAATTAACAGCTTGGTCTCTGGGACCTTTTCCCTCTTCCAGCGAGGGGATTCTCTCCATCTGTGCCAGGGGAAGAGATGAAGCGAGAGAGAAGAGTGGGGCCGGGAGTTGTCAAAACTGTCAGAAAAACGTGGCCCTTACTGTTGACAAAACCAAGCTGAAAATGTCAACTGGGGGCAAGCAGAGGTCCCGGTCTTCATAAGGACAAGCCTGCCTGGAGGATACAGGGTCCTAAGTATCCCAGTATAACAATTATTACCCAAATATTTTCTAAAGAACAATATAACAATATAATCAACATTCCATGATTTTTCATTCCATTCTCAGTACAAAATGATTTTTTATTTGCCTCAAATATTATGAGACTTCCAAGTAAATCGTTTTTTTTTTTACTATATCAGTACCATTTAGACATGCCTCATGTTTAACTTTTTTTTAGACGACTGATCTTTCACATCTTGACATGTTCCTGGCTAGGGAACGTGTTATCAGGTGCAAATCCAGCTCCACATCAGAGCTTATTAGATCAATGTGGGTTAAATCTGGGCAGCATGGCATCACTTACACCATGAACAAGAAAAAAATAATCAAAAATAATATTTAGACGAATACCAGCCTTGGGGAAAGGGTGTGAGTATTATACCTTCAGCATGTATCTCACCTCTCTATGACCCCAGTGCAGCTCAGAGAACACACACACACACACACACACACACACACACTCCTGATCCAGTGAAATGCGCACTGGCTGCACCAATCATGACCCCCTGCTACATCCCATGCCCCCAATTTACACGGCAGCAAGCACGTTCCCTGTTGTTAGTTCTTACTCGCTGCTTCTGTGATACGGACGATAGACAGGGGGTCAATTACACTCGCACTGTTCCCCTCACAGGTCAAGAGTTTAGTGGGTCACCAGCACCCATTCCACCAGCTATCTAATCCAGTCCCCTAAACCCACACACTGCTCGTACATATACAGTGGACACAGTGGACTGACAGTAAAGATACATGTACAAAAATATACACTATAATAAGTGATTTAATGTTAAGTTACATTAATTGAGTTCCAGAACCGGTTTAGATGATATTCATCATGTCCTTATTAAATACATTGTTGTATTTATTAAAAATGACTTTCATTTTATGGATAATTAAGATTTAGATTTAGTAGGTTTTAGTTCATTCTGGTTACCACCACCAACAAAAACAATCGCAGCGCCATCAATAACAACAACAACAGCAAAATATACACTGAAATATGGATCAAAGGTACTTCCACAAAAGTTATGTGTAATGTGACACATCAAAACCATTAAACACAACAGTTTACATTTGGTTCCCTATGCCACTCTCTAGGGATATCCTCTCCCAACCATATAAACATTACTGTTGTGCTGTGGCGAAAAAATTCTTTTTTTTGTCTGAAAAATATTTATGCTTGCTCAGATCATTGGAATTTTTTCGCATGCTGACAAAAAAGAAAAACATGGGGTTGGGTTTTCCCTCATGCAGTGCATTAAGTGTATACTTGTAGAGCTGTAATGAAGAGTACAACCATAATTAGGTAAATAAGTGAACTGATAAAACCGCTCACTCATCAGATGAGACGTGAGTGTTTCCCATTTCTGCTCCTCTGAGCTGTTTTAACATTTTCACATGCTTTAACCTCACAGTTTATCAACACTTTCCTAAACTCTTCAAGATGTAATATGTGAGCGTATCAGTGAATGGAAAGGTTTAGAGCTGGCCCTGGAATTACCTCCCACATTTAGGTGTTTTCCCTGTTTCCCAACTCATCAGCTAAGCAAGCCTGAACAAATTCAATCTGGTAGGGTCAGGGGAAGGAGAACAACCAAGTCTGCAGGCTGGTGGTGGTGTTTCAGGACCAGGATTGAGGAACACTGCTCTAGATTTTAGACCTTGGCCTTTCACTGGTACACGCAGCTTGCTGTGCTGGGCATGTGGCGCCTCCACGTGTACAGTTGGTGATACTGCAGTTCTGCTGTCTTAAAACAACTGAAGCACAAGGTGAAGGTTCTTTATATTATTATTTAAACCAATAGATATACCACATGTGCAAACGCCGTGATTAGTATTAAGCTCTCATTAGGCATGCGCATCGTTTAAAGGTACTGTTGTAAAAGCATTTGGGAGACTTGTTGGCCTACCAGGTGTGTTAGCAGACCATGGTTTCAGAGTTTTGATGGACAGATTTCAAAATAGTCATCTCTATACTAGAAAAGGGTTCCTGAAGAGTTCTTTGAATGGTTAATGGTTTTCTAAAGGGGTTCAACTTTAAACCTACAGTACTGTGCAAAAGTTTTAGGCACCCTATTTTTTTTTTTTTAGTACAAACTTTGTTATAGATGTTTTATTTTATGACTTCTACATTATCAAGTCAGTACAAAAAACATTTTAGATTCCCAAACATTAGTTTTCTAGCACAAAATTAAATGTTACAGAAAAATGTTTGTATGTCATTAAAGAAAGCAGCAGATTACGTAAGAGACACTTTTCAGACAAAAAACACAATGAAGGCTGCTGGGTTTCACTGCAAAAATAAGAAGCAAGTGCGAAAGTCAAAGTCTCCAGAAGAACTGTGGCTGGTTTCCTGACAGAGATGCTCAATAAAACTTACCAGCTCATTTCCTTATAAAACTGCACCAATTGTACAGGAGACTATTATTTTTATTTTTATTTTTTTTGTCACACCAAATATTGACTTTGTTTCATTCACTACTGTTTACTGATCTTTTTTAAATGTAGAAACATTTAATTTCATTATTTTAAAGGCATCTTTGCTCTACAGCATTTCTTTGCATGTGCCTAAAACTTTTGCACAGTCCCGTATTTCACCCTGAAAGGGCCTATATAGGACCTTTAAATGTTCTGCCAGAGGGACATAAATAATTGAATGAATGAATGAATGAATAGCTGGGATGTAGACATAATCTTTAATGCATATACATAAAGACATTGAGTTAAAGGCCTTTTATAAGCTAAGAATACTTAAAAAAAAAATAAAAATAAAAATACATACAGTAGCTACAAAATCACATTCTCTAGCTAGGGCCAAATATTAATAAAATTCTAGTCAATTAGCATAATGAAGTCAAATGAAAACAAATGGAACTAATACAGTCTAACAAACCAAGCACAGAATGTCAAATAATCGCTATGCTATGTTTTTAATTTGAATAGATTGCAATGCAAATATTAATTTAACAGCAACAAAAAGTATAATACAATAAATATTATATTTAATAAATTAACAAACCTATAATTCACCAGTAAGTAGCCTATTATATATGTTTTTAAATATAGATTACAACAAACAAACAAACACAAACTAGTACAGTGCTCGATGAATGCACTGAGCTGGTCCATTAACCGTTACATAGGCTATTTATATAGACTGTGAGTTTAATTATAATGCCTCCATTCTCCCATCAGTTAAGGGGGGTCAAGAGAAGTAAAGTTCATAATGAAGTGACAAAGGGCGGCTGTGTTGGATATTTTTAGCCTGCAGTCAGCAGGAGGCGCAGTGTGGATGCTGGAGAAGCGGGATGCAGGTGGAGACTGATGATGATGATGATGATGATGATGTGGGGAAGAGGATGGAGGAGGAGGAAGACCATACCCGATCTGACAACACCGATTTCCTTCTGTGCATGCACAATCTGTAACCCAGCGCTGGCTGTCGTGTTCGTGGAGGTCGCGGGATTTTTGATAACGTCGGATCTGTTCAGTTCGGATAAATAAATCCGCATCGTGTCGCTGTGGGATTCGGGTTCAGCGCAGAGGGATGCAGTGCTCCTAAGCGCTTATTATGCAGGCTGTACGAGGGAGTGCATGCACAGCGCTGCACAACGCCTCGTCAGATTATCAGCGAGCTGAAAGGTAAATCGCGGGTTAAGGATTTGGATTTAAGATGCGCGACCTTTCTTTGCATGCACAGTAGACTATTCCTGATGTGTCGGTAATCTCTTTTGCTATAGTGCTCAATGTGTGGGCCTGAGTCGGGCCTTTTCTCGTTGACACAAGGATTCCAAGCTTTGTCAGCTTCGTTTGATGTTTGTTAAAATAAATATTTCACCCCTGTAACATGAACAGTATGTAACATAAACCTGTTCAAGGTGATCGTGGTGTTAAAGTGTTAAAGTTTTCTGTGCTGGGATTAAACCCAGTATGTACAAGCAGTAGGCCTGTTTGTTATAGGGAATGTGTTTATATGTGCAGCAGATGACGCATTTGAGCAGATTATGTCAGCTATATAAGGTAAGCAGTGATACTGTTGAGTGCAAAAGTTTGCATTCTCCTTGGGTTTAAATTAGAATACAAAAATTACAGGATAGAGGATCCAAAGGCTGCTCAGAGGACAATGATAACAACTGGTTATAAAAATCAAGAATATGTTAAAGAATATTAAAATAACATTTTAAAAAACGCAATGCAAGCTATACACTGTTTAACTGATTTTGCAAACACGTTTGTCTCACATTTCCAAGGTTGGGGGGTTCGAATCCTGCCTCTGTCCTGCGTGTGCGGAGATTGCATGCTCTCCCCGTGTTTCGGGATTTTCCTCCGGGTACTCTGGTCTTCTCCCCCAGTCCTGACACGTGGTTGATTGGCATTTCCAAATTATCCAAAGTGTGTGAATGGGCGTGTGAATGTGTGCGCGATTGTGCCCTGCGATGAGCTGGCCCCCCATCCAGGATGTCCCCTGACGCGTCCCCCGAGTTCCCTGGGACAGGCTTCAAGCTCCCTGCATTTGTATATAGACATTAAAATATATGTTTGTAGAGACTAGAGGTGTTTATGGACAGTTAAAAGTGCAATAGTGTAATACAATATTTAAGTGGTAATAGCAGCACAGTGACATGTGATGGAGGATTTCCAATATACCAACCTCCATACATTACCTTGTTGTATTGCAGGATCAAAAATGAAAACATTATACCTAATATGTCCTAATGGAGTAATTTATATGTACGAATAGAATGGTTGTACTATATCTTGCTACTGTTTATTGAAAAAAAAAGTCTTCATTTTGTCCTAAGGGCATGCAAACTTTTGCACTTATCTGTATGTGTGTAGATGTAGGTACAGATCAACGGGTACGTAAATAGATAGATAAATAGGTTTCATCACTCGTATTGCTATCCAGTATGCATGTGGGCCTAATGTAATTGTGCAAATGTAGTTAGGCCTCCCTAGCACTTGCAGAGAAGATAATAAGAATGGTATATTGGTATATTATATAAGTATTCACTCATTTGAACGCCTCCACATTTTGAAATTAAAATAGACTTACTTGGGATTCATTTCATGAATCTACACAAAATAGCCCATAATATCGAAGTGATATCAAAACGCTAAATTATTAATAAATGAATGAATGAGTCACATGATTAGTTGAATGGAGTCAACCTCTCCATCCAACCTCAGCCCAATTTACATGTTAGGTGACCTCAGTATAAACACACTTGTTTCTTGAAGGACCCATGGATTGTTAGAGAACATATATAAAACAAACAGCATCATGAAGACCATGCAGCTATCAAAACAATTCTTTGGATGTAGTTCTGGAAAATTATAAATCGAGGTTTTGTTGAAAAAAAAAGAAAACTTTGAACATCCTTCAGAGCACCATTAAATCCATAATTAAAACATGGAAAGAATAGGGCACAACCACAGCTCTGGCTATAGGAGGCTGTCCACCAAAAGTCAGTGACCAGGTAAAGAGGGCATTAGTCAGAGAAGCAACATTCAATATTATCAACATAATATTCAGTATTATGAATTATTCTTCTGTAGATTCATGTCATATAATCCCAATTTAATCCATTTTGTATTCCAGATTATAAATGTTGTGGAAAGTTCAAGGGGGTGAATACTTATGCAACTCACTGTACATAATGTATGACAGCTGAGTCGCATCCTGTAACCTTGGATTGCATCACCCTTAAACTATGATCTCTGGGAAGAATAGCAATCCCTTGAGCACTACAAACAGCACCTCAATTATTCATTTTCTTTCCTCTTTTCTGCTTATCACACAGCTCACCATGGTCGATCCACTGGAACCCGAGGACCAGAATAAGATCAGATGCCCATATCCTGAGACCCCAGCTGCAGCACCTGAAGCCCCTGTGCAGGATGAAGATGGGGAAAAGGAAAAGACTACTCGTGACTCTCAAGAACAAGAACCCAGAGTTGAGCCTGAACAGATCCCTCAAGGTAGCCAGTTACAGAACAGTGAACCTGAACATCCTAAGCTACATCTAGACCTTTACAACTTTGATTCCCCAGCTGCAGAAGGCAGCCGGTATGTGCTGACCAGCCCTCGTTCCCTCGAGGCATGCGCACGATGTGGAGTCAAACCAGTGGAACTTCTGTCTCGACCGCTGTCTGATTTTGCACGTGAGGCACCTGGCCATAGCATGCGTGTAGCCACAGGGATGTTTGAAGTGTATGAGAGGGACAGACATGCTAAACTCAGACAGTGCAGAGAGGAACGAGAAAGAATAGTTGAAGAGGAGAAAAGAAGGGCCCTCCAGGCAGCACTGAACAACAGCAGCAGGTCACAGGATTCAGAGAAGCCTCAAGATACAACCAGCACTGGAGTGACTAAGCAAACCAGTCATGGTTCTGTTACCTCTGGTCCCATAGCCAAAAAGTCACCTGCTAGCAGTGGTCCATCAAAACCACATAGTACACCAACTTCACAGCCCGTGTCAAAAAATATACCTCAGTTCTCAGACCAATTAGCAAAAACATCCCCTTTGTGTGCAAGTTCAACTACTAAAACAGTTTCAGCTCAATCCATAACAGCAAGTCCAATGAGCACTGGGCATACTGTTAGAGGGACATCTGTAAAACAGTCCAAATTACTCGCTGCTGCTGAGCCTGCTGGAAGGCCTCAAGGATCCATATCTCCAAAATCAATTACATCAACAACAGGACCACCAGTGTCCAAAAAAACATCTAGTACCCTAACAAAGTGTGCAAACACATTCCCTAGGTCAACACCAAAGCCTTCATCCTTTCCAAGGATGTCATCATCTCTTGCGCCAGTTGTATCAAAATCGGCAGCACAAAGCCCTGCCAATGGCATCACTAATCCATTTACTCAGCACAATGGGCACATTATGTCCATGTCAAAAGCCAGAGAAAAAAGCCATTCTTTAGAATCCTTACAAAGAAGAATGGAAGTGGTTAGCTCTTCTAATACTTCAACCACTACTACAACAGCAACAACAACCACATGTGCCTCTTCAGAGTCAGCATCCTCCTCTTACAGCTGGGAAGGGGCACGGGATCAATGGGGTAAGACCTCTAGTCCCCGTGCTCGCACCTTAGCTACCTTTAACTCTCTGATGGGCCGAAGCTTAAGCTTGGGCGATCTGAGTCACTCTCCGCAGACTACACAGAAGGTAGAGCGCATTGTAAAAGAGGTAAAGCGGCGAGGCCTCAAGGCTGTACCAGAACGTGACCGTAAGATTGCAGCATTAATGCTAGCCAGGTACCAGGAAGAAGATATTATGAGTCAGACACGCTACGTTGCCCATTTGCAGTGGGACAGTGAACGCCGGATAGAGGAGCTGCGGCGTGAACGTGAAGAGCGGGATAAACAGCGAGTGGTGCTTCAGTGCCAGCGAGCATGGCAGTCACAAGTTTCCACCAGGCAGCGGAGACTCAGCCAGCAGGAACGGGAGGCAGCAGCGGCCAAGTTACGCCGGGTGGCTGAAAGTGAGGAGCGCTGGCGGGATTTATCTGAGCAACAAGAGCGAAGCAGATTGCAAAAACTTCAGCAGGCTGCTCGTGAGGAGAAGCTGAAGAAGGCCATGCAAGAGCAGAACTTAAAAATCTTGGAAGAAGAGCGGGCTGCTATGCTGGAGCATGAGAAGGTGCTCATCAAAGAGAAACTAACCATTGCAGAGTTGAAGAGGCAGGAGCGAGAGCACCAGGTGCTGGAGGAGCTTCGTGGCCTCAATCGCGCTGAAAAGAGGCGGCACACAGCACTCATCCAGGAGATTGAGCGCCGTGAAGCAGACGAGCGTGAGGAAGCACGGAGGACAGCAGAAGAGAAGCTAAGCCGCTCACTGGAGAACTATGAGCAGATACAGGAACGACGTGGGCAAGAGCTGCGGGAGAAAGCCAAGCGTGAAGAACAGCAGATCCAGAAAGCCAGAAAGGCTGCTGAGCAGCGCGAGCGGCAACAGAAAGAGCAGATGGAGGCCCGGGCGAGAGAAGCAGCGAAGCGGGCACATCAGGCCGTTGTGGTGGCAGAGGAGAGGGCCAGAGAAAAAGCCCAGCGTGCAGTCCAGAGCAGACTGGAGAAGGAACGCCTTCAGAGACTAAATCGTCAGAAAGTGGAGGAGGAGGAGAAGCAGAGGCGCCTGGAGTTGCTCCAATCAATAGAGCGCAAACTAGAGAAAAGTGAACAGATATTCCGTGAAAAACGTGCTGTGTTAGAAAGTGCCCGCTCAGTAGCACGTGCTTCCTTCCATGTCCGGGACCGTGTGCGAGAAGAGACCAACATGCGCACCTTTGACAAAATGGTCCTGGAAGCACAGTTAAAGGCTAGTTTGGATGAAAAGTGAGATGTTTACTTACATTTACCTACTACTGGAAATGAGCAGCTTGAGCCTCCATGGCAGCCTCATCACAGAACTGGACCCACAGCTTTGCTGAAACATATCTCCTCACAGGATCACATTTCTTTTCCAACTGTTGAGCCATTTATCATGAACGAAATACATTTCTCTTTGTTTTGTCACTGGTGGTTGTGTGCGAATGAGTCGCTTGCAGTGGTATGCCTGTTTTGTAACATGCCAAGTCGCCAAACTTATCTGAAGACTGTTCATAAAGATTTTGTCGTTTACTAGATAGCAAGTCACCGTTTCATCACTGATGACTTATTTTGTTAGACCCAAACAAAGGAGAGTGCAGAGTGCTTCATAATATAGAATTGGGTGCATGACATTGTTAGAAGTCCCAATCAGACACCTGCTGACGGTAAACCAGGACTTGCCTATGTGTGATAGACAACGCTGACAGAGCAGGGTTTACATGAGGACGTGGCAAAGAGTGATCTCAGCAGAGTTCAGCTGCTGATGAAGCAGTGAAGTGTTGGTTCAGCATCAGGATCCATGAACCTGCGCTGACATTCTGCATTCTCTCACAATCAGGTATGTTCATTTTATTTGCTTAAATCTTCCTTAATCATTTATTTAATGGAGCAGTAGTCCATTAAAAAAAAAAATTTCTTACAAGTACAAATAACCTAGAAAATATGTAGAACATGAAAAATATTGTTTAAGCAATGGCAACCACACAAACGGCCTCCTTTATCAAGCTGGATACGAATGGATTTATGCGTAAGTCATTAGTCTTTATGTTAAACAAGAACTTTGGTATTCATGAAAATCATGTACATTTAAAAAAAAAAGTTTGTATCTTACTCCTGCTTCTGAGTATATGTAAATTTATGCACAATACATTAGACTAACTAATGTAAACCTCAGCTTGATAGACTTCCAACTTTTATACATGTGGAATATACTGTCATGGTTAAATTGCTTATTTGTATTGCGTTTACAGCATACAGCAGACCATGATGGACTCCTTGTTTGTGTTTACATGGGCTTCCTGTCAGTCTTTTTATAAACACTTCCAAATTCCCCTTCACTCAACCCCCATCTGTTTGGAAAGTAACATAGACATGGGCAGATTTTTTTTTTACAGTCAGTAAAAAAAATAATACCTTGCTTAGAAAAAGCTTAATCACAAAAAATACAAAAAACTAGAATGAACATTGGTAGCAGGGACCATTGGGGAAATCTATTACTGGTGTTACCCAGAATTAGCTAAATTGTGTCTGGACAGGTATGGAAATGCAATCTGTATAAAGCATTGAGCAGTTTTTTTACACAATTTTTACAAGTCACTTAGAAAGCTACGTACGGTAATGCTTTGGTTAAACCACCTTCATAGAAATATATGCAATGCTAAGCTAACTACCTTGCATCTGATGATCCTAAGTAGGTATCACTGTTAGTAAGAGTCAGCAGATCAGCTCAGAAGAACTAATTATAAAGAAAAACCGGAAAATGAAGACATTTTCTTGACCATTCTCACAGCAGCAAATCAGTATGAACTCTTGTGAGTTTTTCAGCTGTCACTGTCTGTGTAAGCTGGTTAGCATTGCTGCATGCTAATTGCAGCTAATGATGCTTAGTTAACACTGACTCATGAGACCTCATTACAAAGAAAAACAGGAGAGTGAAGGGATTCTTGACCATTCCCATAAATCAGTATGAGCCAATTTTCACGTTTGTAAGTTTATAACTTTGCTATGAAGCAAATGAATGGCTGAGTGGGCAAAAGCACTGCTAAATCAGGCTGAAATGCTAACACTAAGAGACACAGGAGTTTAATGTCCACTCTGGGGGAAAAAAATAAATAAATAAAATGCAGATGCACCAAGAGCGCTTGGGTAACATGACTATACGATAAGTCGCTCTGGATAAGTGATATGTAACGGAATGTCACAAGTGCAATACATTTTTAAGGAGCTGAAAAAAAACATTCCAATGTTGTTGAATATCACCCAATTAACTACTAGAGACCTAATCTTTATTTATTATCTAATTTTGCTCCTTTAATTTGTACTTCTCTACTTTAGCAATGTTTTCTGAAAATTACATACATCCTTCTGATTCAGCTCAGGAACACAACACCTGAAGTAGATTATGAGGACACTGTTCACCATTTGAATACAAACTAAGTTAAATTGTGGTCTTCAGATTAGAAATGGGGTCATACTGCAGTCAGACATTTCCAAAAATTATCTGAACTAATCTGCAGCTGAAAACAACAAATTGTACAATTACATAATCTTCATGACTGAAAAAAGGGGAAGCAGTGCCTCAGACACATTTTTGTTCAGTAGTTGCCATAGCAATGTGCAATGGAGACGGTGGCCCAGGCCTTTGATGAAATCCCAAGGGATCAGGGGAATGTGAGTGGGAGAGTGCTGGATCTAGAAGAGTGCTTTCTTACTGCTGACAGACCAAAGTACCACCTCATCAAAGTACATTTTTAGAGGGTAGAACAAGAGTATAGCCCAGAGGTCGAGAGCCTTTTCAGCTGGCAGAGCTATAAAAGCCAAAAAAGTTATTATTTTTTCTTTAAAGAGCCAGAGAAACGTTAACTTACAAAAAAAAAAAAAAAAAAAGTTTTTATATTTATATATATATATATATATATATATATATATATATATATATATATATATATATATATATATATATATAAATATAAACTTATATTAAAAGTTACTTATAAAAAGTTTATATATATATATATATAAACTTTTTATAAGTAACTTTTAATATAAGTTTATATATATATATATATATATATATACATATACATATACATACACATATATATATATATATATATATTACACACACACACACACACACACACACACACACACACACACACACACACACACACACACACACAGTATCTCACAAAAGTGAGTACACCCCTCACATTTTTGTAAATATTTTATTATATCTTTTCATGGGACAACATTGAAGAAATGACACTTTGCTACAATGTAAAGTAGTGAGTGTACAGCTTGTATAACAGTGTAAATTTGCTGTCCCCTCAAAATAACTCAACACACAGCCATTAATGTCTAAACCGCTGGCAACAAAAGTGAGTACACCCCTAAGTGAAAATGTCCAAATTGGGCCCAAAGTGTCAATATTTTGTGTGGCCACCATTATTTTCCAGCACTGCCTTAACCCTGTTGGGCATGGAGTTCACCAGAGCTTCACAGGTTGCCACTGGAGTCCTCTTCCACTCCTCCATGGTGCATCACAGAGCTGGTGGATGTTAGAGACCTTGTGCTTCCATTTGAGGATGCCCCACAGATGCTCAATAGGGTTTAGGTCTGGAGACATGCTTGGCCAGTCCATCACCTTTACCCTCAGCTTCTTTAGCAAGGCAGTGGCCGTCTTGGAGGTGTGTTTGGGGTCGTTATCATGTTGGAATACTGCCCTGCGGCCCAGTTTCCGAAGGGAGGGGATCATGCTCTGCTTCAGTATGTCACAGTACATGTTGGCATTCATAGTTCCCTCAATGAACTGTAGCTCTCCAGTGCCGGCAGCACTCATGCAGCCCCAGACCATGACACTCCCACCACCATGCTTGACTGTAGGCAAGACACACTTGTCTTTGTACTCCTCACCTGGTTGCCGCCACACACGCTTGACACCATCTGAACCAAATAAGTTTATCTTGGTCTCATCAGAACACAGGACATGGTTCCAGTAATCCATGTCCTTAGTCTGCTTGTCTTGAGCAAACTGTTTGCGGGCTTTCTTGTGCATCATCTTTAGAAGAGGCTTCCTTCTGGGACGACAGCCATGCAGACCAATTTGATGCAGTGTGCGGCGTATGGTCTGAGCACTGACAGGCTGACCCCCCACCGCTTCAACCTCTGCAGCAATTCTGGCAGCACTCATACGTCTATTCTGCAAAGCCAACCTCTGGATATGATGCTGAGCACGTGCACTCAACTTCTTTGGTCGACCATGGTGAGACCTGTTCTGAGTGGAACCTGTCCTGTTAAACCGCTGTATGGTCTTGGCCACCGTACTGCAGCTCAGTTTCAGGGTGTTGGCAATCTTCTTATAGCCTAGGCCATCTTTATGTAGCACAACAATTCTTTTTTTCAGATCCTCAGAGAGTTCTTTGCCATGAGGTGCCATGTTGAACTTCCACTGACCAGTATGAGAGAGTGTGAGAGCGATAACACCAAACTTAACACACCTGCTCATGACACCGGGGAGGGAAAATGGTTAATTGGGCCTAATTTGGACTTTTTAACTTAGGGGTGTACTCACTTTTTTTGCCAGCGGTTTAGACATTAATGGCTGTGTGTTGAGTTATTTTGAGGGGACAGCAAATTTACACTGTTATACAAGCTGTACACTCACTACTTTACATTGTAGCAAAGTGTCATTTTGTCAGTGTTGTCCCATGAAAAGATATAATAAAATATTTACAAAAATGTGAGGGGTGTACTCACTTTTGTGAGACACTGTATACAGGTGCATCTCAATAAATTAGAATGTCGTGGAAAAGTTCATTTATTTCAGTAATTCAACTCAAATTGTGAAACTCATGTATTAAATAAATTCAGTGCACACAGACTGAAGTAGTTTAAGTCTTTGGTTCTTTTAATTGTGATGATTTTGTCTCACATTTAACAAAAACCCACCAATTCACTATCTCAACAAATTAGAATACTTCATAAGACCAATAAAAAAACATTTTTAGTGAATTGTTGGCCTTCTGGAAAGTATGTTCATTTACTGTACATGTATTCAATACTTGGTAGGGGCTCCTTTTGCTTTAATTACTGCCTCAATTCGGCGTGGCATGGAGGTGATCAGTTTGTGGCACTGCTGAGGTGGTATGGAAGCCCAGGTTTCTTTGACAGTGGCCTTCAGCTCATCTGCATTTTGTGGTCTCTTGTTTCTCATTTTCCTCTTGACAATACCCCATAGATTCTCTATGGGGTTCAGGTCTGGTGAGTTTGCTGGCCAGTCAAGCACACCAACACCATGGTCATTTAACCAACTTTTGGTGCTTTTGGCAGTGTGGGCAGGTGCCAAATCCTGCTGGAAAATGAAATCAGCATTTTCAAAAAGCTGGTCAGCAGAAGGAAGCATGAAGTGCTCCAAAATTTCTTGGTAAACGGGTGCAGTGACTTTGGTTTTCAAAACACACAATGGACCAACACCAGCAGATGACATTGCACCCCAAATCATCACAGACTGTGGAAACTTAACACTGGACTTCAAGCAACTTGGGCTATGAGCTTCTCCACCCTTCCTCCAGACTCTAGGACCTTGGTTTCCAAATGAAATACAAAACTTGCTCTCATCTGAAAAGAGGACTTTGGACCACTGGGCAACAGTCCAGTTCTTCTTCTCCTTAGCCCAGGTAAGACGCCTCTGGCGTTGTCTGTGGTTCAGGAGTGGCTTAACAAGAGGAATACGACAACTGTAGCCAAATTCCTTGACACGTCTGTGTGTGGTGGCTCTTGATGCCTTGACCCCAGCCTCAGTCCATTCCTTGTGAAGTTCACTCAAATTCTTGAATCGATTTTGCTTCCTCATAAGGCTGCGGTTCTCTCGGTTGGTTGTGCATCTTTTTCCTTCCACTCAACTTTCTGTTAACATGCTTGGATACAGCACTCTGTGAACAGCCAGCTTCTTTGGCAATGAATGTTTGTGGCTTTTGAAGGCTCAGGAAACCTTTGCAGGTGTTTTGAGTTGATTAGCTGATTGGCATGTCACCATATTCTAATTTGTTGAGATAGTGAATTGGTGGGTTTTTGTTAAATGTGAGCCAAAATCATCACAATTAAAAGAACCAAAGACTTAAACTACTTCAGTCTGTGTGCACTGAATTTATTTAATACACGAGTTTCACAATTTGAGTTGAATTACTGAAATAAATGAACTTTTCCACGACATTCTAATTTATTGAGATGCACCTGTATATATATATATATATATATATATATATATATATATATATATATATATATATATATAATCTTCTTATTATAGTTATTATCTTTACTATTATTGCATAATTATAAAACGTGGTAATGTAATAAAGGCCATTTGACATTTTGCGTGTTCTTGACCTAACAGCCTGCACTTCAACTAATAGGCCTGTAGGTGGCAATTGAACATCATTTAACCAATTATGATAGTTTCATCAAATGGTGAATCAATACAAGATGCAGTACGTAAGTAAGAGTAAATTGAACATGACTTACCATTAATGCGACTTCCAAATATGCAAATAGGAAAGAACGATACTTGTCGTCTTTTTTGTTTTTCTTTTAGCCATTTCACCTTTGTTAAAAAAAATGAAAACAGACTGGCAATGTAGTTTTCAACCGATTTATGAAATAAACCAAGAAATTACCGCTCTGCTTTACATTGTCCAGTGAAATTTGAGTTCGTTGTTGGTGTATACATGAAAAATGGGCATCGATTATGAATTATGTAATATTTTAAAATATGTAGAGTTTTAATTGAATTGACATACTAGCTTTCGTGATTCCTATTTTTTTTTCCTGCCATAGGCAATCACTGAAAGAGCCATAGATTCCCGACCCCTGGAATAGTCTGATAATGGTGGAACAGCATTAGGCTACAACTAAAATCCTGATTAAAATGACAAAATATACGATTTTATACAGTGCCTTGCAAAAGTAAGGTCATCTTAAAGGTCATCAGATTCATTTGGATTACAAATGACATGTACATACATTATGCTCTTAAAGTACATTTGTAAAGTCAAAATTCATTATTCATCAGCAGCTCTTTAAACAAAATTAAAAACTGCATGCTTAATTATTCAACCCATTAAGACTAGTACTTCATAGAACCACCATTTGCTGCAATAACAGCTTTAAGTCTGTTAGGGGAAGTTCCTACCAGCTTGTGCACTGTTTGAGTGATTTTTGCCCATTCTTCCTGGCAGATTTGCTCCAGGTTCTTCAGGTTGGTTGGATGTCGTTTGTTGACTACGATTTTCAAACAGTGCCACAGATACTCAATTGGATTAAAATCTGGACTTTGAATCCATATATTCTCCCTTCAATTTTGACAAGAAGCCAAGGTTCTGAGGATAAAAAGTGTCACCAGAGCATGATGCCGCCACCACCATGTTTCACTGTAGGGATGATATGAATTGAGTTATGGCCTGCATTAGGTTTGTGCCACATGTGGTACTTTGGAACTTGTATCCAACAAATATCTTGATCTTGTTTTCATCACACCAAAAAAAAACAAAACAAAACATCTTCACTGGGTCACTATTGTGCTTTCATATGGCTCTTCTTGAGCAACGGTTTCTTTCTAGCCATCCTCCCATATAGTCCTCAATTATGCACAGCTCTTGAAATGGTTGTCTGGTGCACCTTTACTCCACTCTCAGCCACTGTACTCCTTCAAGCTGACTGTTGAAGTGTTGAAGTTTTCCCTCACCAGTCTCCATCTTGTTTTTTTGCTGCGTTTTGAGGGAGCACCTTGTCTAAGTGGTGCTTGAGTGGTGTGATGCAGCTTCCACTTCGTCACTATTGATCCGACAGTAATTCCTGGGATGTCCAACCTCTTATATAATTTTACACCTTATTCCTAAGTTATGAAATTCTATTACCTTGTCTTTAACTTACTTAGAAGGCTCCTTAGTCTTCATTTTCACTCCTTTCCTTCAGACTGACAGTCTCTTTAATGACAGTTCAACTGAGGTGGTTTTTGTCCAGAAAATGGGAGCTGTTTTAATATATTACACAGGTGATGACTAATTATAAGACAATTGTGTTCTCATTAAGACAAGCTCCTGGGGGTTGAATACTTATGGCAAGCATCATTTTTCAGTTTTTGATTTTTTTTTTTTTTTGATAAATTCCAGGCGGGTTGAATATTTTTGCCAGACACTGCCCTGAACCTGGGTGAGTATTGCTTTTCATTTGTGACATGCGAACAACACGCCTCACTGATAAGCAAAACATACATTGCATTGCTCTGACTTCACAGTTGATTGCTTTTGAGAAATAAATGATAAAAATGTAAACACTAAAGATAACATCATTTCTAGGTCCTGTTGTGAGATGTGAATATTTTTAGTCTTATTTACACTTCTATGAAGTTTTAGTAGTACTTCCTAAAAGCTTGAAGATTAAGGGTCCAACATTCTTTTATATGGAATAGATTCTCCAATTACAACCACACCCATAAGTATGGCTTAGGGTTGTGAATGGACAGTGATTGCATTTCAGTGTGGTACGACTGCAGTGCACTGATGTTCACTTCTGACACAAAGACATTATTACTTAACAAATCCTATGCTGATTGTTTTTCAATGAAAAAATCAAGTGACGTAAGAGCAATACATTTTCTGCATGTCATTAATGAAAAGCAATATTGTTTGTGTATTGTATTTCACGTTTGCCATTGGCACGATTGCTTTTCCCTCTGACACAGAATTTTCCCTATAGTATAATGCCTGGGGCCAACACATTTAAAAAATAATAATAATAAATAAATAAGAAAGGTCAAGATTTCAAAACCCAGGCCTGGTATAGACTCAACTCATGGGCATATTGATTCCCAGTGATTTATTACTGTTACATTAAATGTATCTAGGCAAAAGTGAATAACAAGCTTACTTTTTGTTTGTTTCTTAGGTCATATGTAAATCTGGAGATGATGAAGGTGGCATCCATTGTGTGAGCTGCAAATTCTTCCCAATTAACTGCACAAGAATGCTGATACCTGCAATCTCATATTCTTCTCCAATTTAACGGTGATTAGGAGAAGTGTGATTGTAATAAGCATTAAAATAGTACATTTTCTGATGCACAGCTACAGTGTCAGGAATGGAGAATTTTCTTTAAATGGGATGACAATACATGAACAGCCATCTCATTATCATTCACATATCAGTACTGATCAATGCTGGATTTCTGTTACAGTTTTAAAGATGGCCTACTAAAGGAAAAATAGTGCTATTTGGCAAAAAAAAAGAAAAAGAAAAAAGTATACTGTGAAATTAATCTTAGTTTCATATTCTACATCATGCTTGCGCTGTTTCAATTTAGATAAAATACACAGTATTTTCATTGGATAAAATAAAAATGTGAATGTCAATATCTCGCATTAAATTATGTACAATAGAGTAAAACCTACAAGTTGATTATTGGCTGTTGTATTCTCATAATAATTGATTTTTTTGGGAAATGTAGTAGGTGCCATTGACTAGTACAATAAATTATTTGCTAAAACAATAACCCTGAAACGATGATAGTTACAGCACAGCTGTATTATGATTGTGTGTGTGTGTGTGTGTATCAGTTAAGTGCTGTACTTTTTGGTCCATCACCACATTTTCAAACTCACAAGACTTAAAATAAACTCTCACAAGAAGAAGAAGAGATAGAAGCTGTTGGGTGTGTACAAACAAAACTAAACAGACTGATCTGTTTAAAATATATGATCTAACCTGCTCACGAGGGTAGTTTTTGTTAATAGGATGCTGTATGAATGATTCAAGAAAATAAAGTCTGAACTTTTCAATGAATGGTATTGTGTCCAGTCCATTTTTTAAAAGTTTATTCATCTGAGATATTGCCTCATTTTAATATTTCGTATTTAATTCAAGGTTCATGTGGCTATGCAGCACGTACAATAAAATACTCTGCTGATTTTATTCCACAAACAATTAAATAAATAAATAGACGAATGCTGATTTTGTTCACAATGTTCGATTTAAGTTTCTTATTGTGTAACAGTTTCTTATTTAACATTGTTTTGTTTTAGCAAGTTGTTATTGTGTAATTTGATGTTGTATAGCTATAAATCCATGTTCTACAAAAATTAACATTCATTTCTTTATTTTATTTGTATTACTTTTTTAATATTAATATTTAAATTTTTACATTTCTTTACAGAATAAGGTTCATTTTGTGAACTAAAAATAAAGTGAATGCTTATTTAACACATCACAGTAATCACATAATAAATGTATTTAAGAACAGAACAGGTGTATAGTGTTTATTAATATGTTGTCCTGTAAAAATACAGTATTGTATTCTAATTAAACATATAATACAGTGTGCTGTTATGATAAACATTAAGGATGTTAATATTAATAATACATTTTTACTGTAACTGAGCTTGTGTTTTTTATGTCAGAAATGTTTAAGACAGTATATAATGATGCACATGAACTAAATGAATAAATATGAACACATCCTGAGGAAGCAAATGAAGAATATAAAATTGTGACAGGTAAAACAGATTTAACTCTGTCCAGTATAATATACACTCAGGAACACCTGTACATTCATGCAGTTGTCTAATCAGCCAATCATGTGGCAGCAGCTCACTGCATAAAATCATGCAGATACAGGTCAAGAGCTTCAATTAATGTTCACATTAAACATCTTTAACTGTGGCATGGTTGTTGGTGCCACATGGCTGGTTTGAGTATTCCAGAAACTGCTGAACTCCTGGGAATTTCACACACAACAAACTCTAGAGTTTACACAGAATGGCGGAACTGTACAGTTGAAGACTGGAAAAAGACCATATGATTTTTGTTCCCCTGATCTTCAACTGTCCAGTTTCAGTGAGTCGGTGCCTTAGATTCCAGTTCTTGGCTGACAGGAGTGGAACCTGATGTGGTCTTCTGCTGTTGTAGCCCATCCACCTCAAGGTTCGTGCAAGCTGAGATGCTTTCTCAGCTCAACACAGTTATAAAGAGTGATTACATGAATTACTATGTACTTCCTGGTAGCTCGAACCAATCTGGCCATTTTACTCTGACCTCTCTTATCAACAAGGCGTTTACACACACAGTACTGTCGCTCACTCAATGTTTTATTTATTTATTTTCTCCCCCGCACCATTCTGAGCAACTCTCTAGGCCCATAATTCTCAAAATCCCAGGAGATCAGCAGTTTCTGAAATACTCAAACCAGCCCTTCATGATAAAAGTCGCAGAGGTCACATCTTTTCTTCATTCTTATGTTTGATTAACTGAACCTGTATGTGTATGATTTTATGCATTGTGCAGGTGTTCCTAATAAAGTGGATGGTGAGTGTATATAAATGAATAATAACTGATTACAGCAGAGAAAACGGTCATATAAAGACATTCAACATCCTTCAGGACTTCCTGTGTGTTAATCAACCAATAACTGGAACCTATTACTGCAAGAGATTTCACACAAAGAAAGAAAAGATCCAATCACTAACCCTTCTTATAACAGTAACCTTTCTAGCCATTCACAACTTGTCAAAAATGTGTGCAAATCTTTACTCGTTGAGCGATGATCGGACCAGGTTGGTGTTGATACCTCACACTGATCTCAGTCCTCAGACTGCACTGTGCCCTGTCGGCTGATGGCCTTGTAAGCTTTGCTGTGCTGTCTAAAGCAGCTGTCCGAGGTCAGACGCTGAGTGGTCTCTTTCAGGTCCTCCAGGCTGGAAGTCTCGCCATGTGTTCCAGCAAAAGACTGGGAGTGTTTCCCTGTGTTTCACAATAAAGAAATGGAGGGTGAGAAGGTGTGTGTGTGTAAAACCAGTGGATACAACTAACTAAACTGAGCTCTATAGTGCATCATCAGATATCTCTCATAATGCTAATGATATAGAATGCAACTGCAGGTCAATATAAAATATCCTTTTAGAATCCCATATTACAGTGACACTACAATGTTGTTGTGTGTGTGCTGTGTGTGTGTGTGTGAGTGGACGAAATAGAAACACTCACGCCAGTGTTGCCTGCAAGCATATCTCTGGATGCGACAGCTTTTAATTCGGCGAGCAGCAGCTTTATGCAGATACACAGAGTTCTTCATAATGGCAGGCAGCTTGGCCTCGATCTCTGCAGCACAGATACACTCCTCAAAGAACTCTGAAAGAGAGAGAGAGAGAGAGAGAGAGAGAGAGAGAGAGAGAGAGGCAGAAAAAACACGATTCAGATAGCAAATGTATTCAGCAGCAAAGAAAACATTTCACATCTAACTTTTTAAGTCTAATTTCACTCCATGTGTAACTTCACTTATGAGGTAAAACCTTAAACTTAAAAAAATCATCACCTGCTACTGAACAAAAAGGGCTTTTTAATCAGTTTATTTTATTCATCAGGTTTTTTATTCACAGTTGCCTGGCAGACAAGCAGGTTCAGTCAGCTGTTGCTACAACGGTCAGTTTTTTTCCCCCCGCTTGTCCAACAAACACAGGAGAAATAAATTACTCCTGCGTATTAACTTTCACAAAAGAAAACTTTTCATCCCACGGATGCTCGAACGGATAGTTATCTGGGGAATTTGTAGGCAACGTCAACACCTTAAACCCTTTGTCATGTTCCTCAAACTATTCCTGAACAATTTTTGCAGTGTGGCAGGGTGCATTATCCTGCTTAAAGAGGGTAATTAGGGAATACCGTTGCCATGAAGGGGTGTACTTGGTCTGAAACAATGTTTAGGTAGATGGTACGTGTCAAAGTAACATCCACATGAATGCCAGGACCCAAGGTTTCCCAGTAGAACATTGCCCAGAGTATCATACTGCCTCCACCAGCTTGCCTTCTTCCCATAGTGCATCCTGGTACCATCTCTTCCCCAGGTAAGCGACACACACGCACCTGGCTTTCCACATGATGTAAAAGAAAACGTGATTCATCAAAGCAGGCCACCTTCTTCCACTGCTCCATGGTCCGGTTCTGTTGCTCACGTACCCAGTGTAGGAACCTTCGGTGGTGGACCGGTTACAACAGAACTTTGTACTGCTCGGCGCTACACTGTCACTTACTGTGCCCGTTGTCCTGTATTAGTAGTTACTGTACTGTCTTGTGTTGTTTGCACACGTTTGCACGTGCACTTTATGTAGAATGTGTAGGTCTTTTTTTTAGTTCTATGTCGTCTCGCATAGTTAGTGCGTTGTTTTATGTAGCACCATGGTCCTGGAGGAACATTGTTTCATTTCACTGTGTACCGTACCAACTGTATATGGTTGAAATGACAATAAAAGCCATAAAAAGTGCTGACTTGACTTGTCAGAATGGGCACTCTGACTGGTTTGCGGCTACGCAGCTCCATACAATGCACTGTGTGCTCTGACACCTGTCTATCATAGCCAGCATGAACTTTTTCAGCAATTTCTGCTACAGTAGCTCTCCTCTGGGAACAAATTTTACTCACATTTTGCATTTAAACACTTCACTGAGCAAAAATGAAGACCCAGCCAGACTTAAATGCCATCTTAACATGTGACAAAGTACCACTACAGCTCACAGCTTGAAATTTTGAGCAAAAATGTTCCGCTTTTCTGTTAACATTTCAGAAACAGCATGAGAAGAGGATAAAGTATGACCACATAAAGTCTCCCTTCTCAGGGATTTAAGTACTCACTTATTGTCCATAGTCTGCGATAATGCACATAATTGGTTTGTTATTATTTTGAGCTAAATTATGTTCATTGTCTAGTTAACTGGGTTTCTGTGAAAAACATATCAAACATATGCTCGACTGCTCAAACATTTTACCTTTCACTTGCCCAGTGGCCTAGTTAATAAATCCATAATTATATCATATTTCCATTACTTTCAGATTGAGAGAGTAGTCCCAAATGGAAGAGGATATAGTAAAGTAAATTTTAGATTTACAGTATATGAACCAAGTTAACCTTTAATAGGGGTTTAAACTGGAATTTGATAATAACCCTTAAAAGTTCTGTGACTATACTGACTTTAAGTATGACTTTGAATTGTTGTTTTTACTTGGTTTTCGATACTTGGTCCCTTTTTCCTTTTTGTTGGTATTGAATAGGATAAAGTAGGGAATTCAACACAACAAGACATTACTGTTATAGGGAAATAATCAATGTCAAGGTGGTGTGATGTAGCCAGACACAAAGAGGAGTTACTGTTAGCACCCCGAAGTTGATTATTTTCTGCTAACAGCACTTTCAAACCAATCAGCTTTGAGAATTTGATAGTGCTGTGGTAAAATAGTATGTAATGAAGCAATAAAATGGAATCAGTTCAGTCATTCTGAAAGTGACCTGACAACTAGAAATACAAAAAGGGATGTTTCTGAATCTTTGGGGGTAAAGCAAATGTATATACAGTGAATATGTGTTCTTACGGGAGCCCCTGGTGGCTCAGTGGCCCTAAGCTACTGCATATACCACTTATAGTATCTAGAAACAGCATGACTGTGAATATTTTAACGTGTGATTTTGAGCACACTCACTGCGGAGGTGGCTGACATCTCCGATCATCCTCTCGTCTCTCTCTCGGCTGCGCTCCAAACAGTTCAGACCCTGTTCCAGGTTCTTCAGGGCCTCCTCTGCCATCTTCAGCCTGCGTTCTAACTCTGCCCTGGACTCCATCTCAGCCTGAGCCCACACACACACACCCCACACACAGATACATTACTTACATAACATAATTATATAGACCCGAAGGAAGACGTGTGGAATATAGATGGTGTAGATGAGCGATGTCTCACTGGAGAGAAGGACGATGCAGTGGAGTGTGGAGATGAACCATTGATTTTTTTTTTTTCTTTATCACTCAGGAGTAACTTAATGATAATGGATGTGTGTGCAGAGAGAGGAGACAACGAGAGAGAAGTGAGAGAAGAGAGATTCTATGAAATTTAATAGCAGATTAGGTTGTGAGAAGCACGCATGAATGCCATCCCTCACATTTGCATACTGATTCAAAGACTTTGTATTTAATATGAAAAGACTGACCTTTTCTTAAATGACCTTTCTTAAAAATGTTTCGAATTAATTTTACACTAATACATGTAACCACTGTGGTTTTTATTTTCTGCAGTCGAGTATAACGGATAGGGGATTTTACTGACTGAGTAAATATCAGGTGTGAATTATGTGTAAAATTCTGCACACAGCACAAAATGAAGAAGTTTAATTTCTACCAACAAGGCATTAAATGTGTCAAGTCAGCTGACATTCCTCAGTTATCACAATTTAGAAAATGAAATACATAGTTGAAATGGTTTTCTTTTCTGGATGAATTTGTCATTTGCTGGACATATGTCAGGTCTGGATTAATGGCAAAACGACAACAATAATATGATCGATGTAAACTATTACTATTTTGTTTAAAGATCTTTTTTTTTTTTTTTTTCATTTAGTACTGAGCTTCAGAAGCTACATAAGATATTCACGTGTTTCCCAGAAGACGAAATAATAACAATATACACAGATCATCCTGTTCAAAAGTTTACACCCCCCTGGCTCTTAATGCATCGTGTTGCCTTCTTGAGCATCAGTGCACCTTTTTTTGCACCTTTTGTAATAGTTGCGTTTGAGTCCCTCAGTTGTCCTAAGTGTGAAAAGACAGATCTCGACATCATATAGCAGCTGTTGGAAAGGGGTCAAATATGCAGAAAATGCTGGAAACGCAAAGAATGTGCAGGACCTGGAGGATTTTTCTGGATAACAGTGGGCAGGACAAACAAGGGACTCATAAACAACTATCACAAAACATAAAAACAGTCGTTGATCATCCAGGTAACAACACATGGTATTAAGAATTAAGCGTATGTAAACTTTTGAACTGGTTCGTGTGTATAAATTCAGTCGTTATTGTGTCTTGTGGACTATATGTAAACAACTGTTATGTAAAATAGCTTATTCATGGCAGTACTAAATAAAAAACAAAATGCAATTTTAATGATCCCTGTATATACACAATAATATATACTATACTATACTATGCTATACTATACACAGTATATGGTATATTCCCAGAAACAATGGGGGATGCAAACTTTTTTACTGTACCAATACAATAATACTGTTTGTTTGATGAAATCAGATTGAATCAAATATGTGGCATCAGAACAAAATAAAAAATAAATAATAAAAGAAAATGCATGGAAACAGGACACTTACGTGATACGTTTCAATTCCCCACCAATGATTTTCCTGGTGCTAATTTTGTCTCAAAATGTTCTACTAGTTTTCTCTATATGATGAGTGTGCTTTTCTTAGTGGGTTCAAGGCAAGTAGCATCCTACTGTTACTGATACACCTGTATCACACCTACTATAAATTACTGCTCAACACAGCCAGAGTGCTTTCTCTCTGCTCTGTTTCATGCCTCAAGGTGCAATATACTGTAGATGAAGCAGTTATTATATGTCCCTCCTACTCACCTTGAGCTCGGCTTCGGCCTGCTGTTTATCAGCTGTTAGCTGACTGAGGGACTGCTTGAGCGCTTGAGCCTGAGTTGAGTAAAACTCTCTCTCCTCCTGCAGCACATGAGCTCGCTGCTCATTCTCTCTCAGCCTGCAGAGGGAGACACAGAGCAGCTCTCGGCTCTCACCACGCACACCCATACACTGAGGGGAGTGTTGTATTCAATAATATATCCCTACTGGGATGCACACTTTACACTATTCATTATATAATGCATTATTAAAAGTGTTTTGTCCTTGTGAACTATGCTTGCAACGGTGTCTCTAGGAACATTCAGTGCCTTCGCTATCTTTTTGTATCCTGTTCCTTGTTTGTGAAGGGCGATGACCTCTTCTCTTCACTTTTTGGACCATTGTTTTGACCTAGCCATATTTCAACATTCAGTCAAACGTGACACTCAACAAACCCTTAGCCAGTTCAGGTAATTCATGTGTTCCAGCTCAAGCACACCTGGTGCAACTAATGAAGCCCTTGATTAGTTGTATCAGGGGTGCTTAGACAACTCCTGTTTTACATATTTGTGCTGTTGTGAGGGATTCTATTCAGGGGGTTGAATAATTTTGAGACTGGAGAAGTCATTATAAGTTGCATTTTCAGTTGAATTTGGGGAAACCACTTCAAGAATTCATTGTGTTGAGCTATTTCAATTGCTCACTTTTTTTTTTATTTTTTTTTTTAAATGAAACGTGCTAATTTAACTACATTAGGAAGAGGTTGGTCATTTTCTTTTAGTAAAGTCCTCAAAGTCCTACTTTCAACTAATTACTATTAAAGCCACTGGCCAGATACAGCTGTAAATAATTCAGTGTTTAAATCAGAGGTCATGAATAAAAAAACAAAACAAAACCTGAGGCAGATTGCAGTACAGCACAAACCTTCTAAAGCATAATTAACCAATACCATACTGTCATGCAAGTCATTCCTAGCCTCAAGTCAGTCTATATCCTCACTGTGCTCTGTTCATTGGTGTCTGTGCTCTGCTCACTGGTGTCACTGATCAATATAACGTCCGTTTGCAAATCAATGGATGTTTCCACTTAGCCGCGTCCAGCCTCCATTAACACTGGGGTAGCTCTGAGTCAGAAATATAGGTTAATTCCTTCAGATGTGGTTTGACGAAGCATACTTTAAAAGCACAACTTGCATTGTACTGAATTATTCAGTACTGCATTCATGCATTAATATATTAAGTTGTCTGCTAAAATACTATAGTAAAAATAAAAGCACAAGTACAAAGCCAACAATATGCAGTTATAGTGGGTATAGAAAAAAACTCAATAAGGTGAAGCTAATCACCTTCTTGATGGCACACAAAGCCATTTGACTTTCAACTGTGATCAGCTGTGGTCATTTTGATTAGCTCAGCATGAAAAGAGCTTTCCTGGAGCATTTTGTAGTGCAACTGAAGCAAACAATCAACTATGGGTGGCAAGGTACTGTCAAATAAAGTTGTGGACAGGCACAAGTCAGGAGATGGATACAAAATTTTTAAAATGCTTTATCAATGCCTAGAAGCACAGTGAAGTCTATTATTAAGAAGTGGAAGGTATCTGGTACAACACAGACCATCCCTGGATCAGGACGTCGCTTCAAACTGGATGAAAGAGCCTGGAGGAAACTGGTCAGAGAGGCTACCAAGAGGCCTACAGCAACTCTGAAGCAGTTGCAGGAATTTATGACAAAAAGGGGTCATTGTGTGCATGTGACAACAATATCACAAATTCTCCACAAATGTGCCTTGTATGGGAGGGTTGCAAGAAACCGCGACTGAGCCACCCATGACTGAGTCTTGAAGATTCTGAGGCCACATGGAAAAAGGTGTTATGGTCAGATGAATTATTTGGACTCAACACCAAACGATATGTCTGGTGGAAATCCAATACAGCTCACCATCCAAATAACACCATTCCTATAGTAAAGCATGGAGGTGGTAATATCCGGTTATGGGGGTGTTTCTCTGCAGCAGGGACTGGAGCACGTGTCAGGATAGAAGAAAAGTGGATGGGGCAAAATACCATGAAATTCTTGAAGAAAATCTGCTGCCCTCTGCCAGAAAGTTGTCAATGGGAAGAAGGTTTACCTTCCAATATGACAATGACCCAAAGCACACAGCAAAACTGACCACACAGTGGTTGAAGGAGAAAAAATGAATGTCCTTGCATGGCCTAGTCAGAGGCCAGACTTAAACCCCATTGAAAATCTGTGGAATGACTTGAAGACTGCAGTCCACAAACTGTCACCATCAAATTTAACTGAACTTGAGCAGTTCTACAAAGAAGAGTGGGCAAATATTGCAAAGTCTAGATGTGCAAAGTTAGTAGAGACATATCCCAACAAACTAAAGGCTGTAATCAAAAATTTAAGGCAAATTAAAGCAAGGGGGTGATCCTTTTTCCAACTCAGTGATTCTATTTTTTTTTTCTGACATGTTGGTGTTATATCTTTCACTTGGATGTTATAAGTTGCACTGAGTAAATACAGCTGGATAAAATAAAAACTGTGTCCGTCTTCATTTCAGGCTGAAAAGCAACAAAACGTGATTATTTTAAAGGGGGTGATTCTTTTCTATACCCACTGTAGCATTTAACCAGAAGTGCAGAACAGCAAGTCGCATTAAGTGTAAAGAGCAAAGAGACAATGAGGTAGGATGGCAGTAAAGTGCAAGTGACGTGCAAATGGCATGATGTGTGTAAATAAGTCCGGATTACAGTAATGAAGACAGTAATGAATATGCTAAAAGCTTGTCATAATTTACTGAAACTAGTTGTTATGGCAAATGGATGGTTTATATAAGAAATAAAACAGTTGGATGAAGGGTAGTTACTGTTAAGACCTCAAGGTTGACTGCACATCAAGTGTTTTACTCCTCTTACACCACAGCAATTTGCAAATGCTAACACTTTTTTTTTTTAATGAAAGAATGACATGTTTTATTAAGTTATAGTTTAAATTAATGTTGTGGAACATCAGCTCCTGTTATCACTTTTCTAATAGCAGCTATAAACAGACTCTGTGTCTGAAATTGTGTACTGTGACAGCACCTGCTGCATTTGATTCAGTACCTACTGCTTGGCCGTTGATACAATACATACTGATCAGTATATGTGTGTAGTATGAATACAGTCCGGACATACTACAGCCGCCATGTTGGCACTGTCATGTGACCTACAACTTCAAAAGAGCCAATGCGCTGCCTTCCGCTATTTCTGATTCTGACAGCTCTTCCGTGCCAGTCCTGGGATTGCTTTATGGGATAGCGCAGTGTGCATTAATTCCCTACTGCAGAATCTCGGCGGAAGCAGTAGGTCATCCCGGTATTTCTCACCAACTGTTGAATACTGAGAATTCAGACATACTACTCCTTTGGCGTACTGCTTTTCACCTACTGTATAGTGGAATAGTAGAGATATTCAGACAGAGCCAGACTCTCTTTTTCCCTTCCCACCTGCTCTTTTTCTTTCATGAGGCAAAAAAATGCAGCTCGTCACTGAGAAACTGAGAAAGACCTTTCCCCTGGCAGAAATCTCAAAGCTGCAGCTTAACCTCTGACTGATATAAAGTGCTAACACTGGAGACTCCTTCCAAGCATGTTAAATAAATGTCTCCGCACTGAAAACGTCACAGTAGCAACAAACACATTTTTAATCTGTTTATGTGAAACAATTTTGTATGTAAGTTGTTAGTATAGAAATGATAACATTTTAGAATTAGCGCATTAATAGAAACCTGTGATTTGCCTTGCAGCCGGAACTACATTCGGAACTGCTATAATAGAAAATTACTAAAAAATAGTAAATTAATATGTTGTAATAGTTTAATTTTTTTTTTTTAATACATCATATTCAGTATGAACTATGAACTGGTATCATTTAGAATTTTTTCAACATCTAAACTATATATTATTTAACCATTTTTTGTTGCTTGTGATAAATGTTTTTGTTGTTTTTTTTCATTTTATATACACTATGGATTTAAAATATATTACATAGCCTTATATAAAAACAAAGAACGCATGATGAGTTCAGAAAAAAAAAAAATCAGCTTCAAGCTTTCTATTTTTTTATTTATACCTCTCTTCTGCCTGCTTCTTTTCACAGAGTAGACACATCATGTGCTCCTCGATGTTTCTTAGGTTGCCCTGTAGCTGCTCCTGTGGTTTGGGAAATTTAGGGTCAGGAGCAGAAGCCTGCTCCTCAGAGTCAATCCCATCCATCCCTTTCTCTCTGAGCATATCCAGAGTATGCTGCTTCTCCTTTGACAGCTCCTGAGCAGTCACAAACACAAAGCACTAAATACAGCAGCATTAAAACTAAGCCTAGTGCTCACTTGAAATCCCAAAACAATAACTCGCCTCCAATATGTATATTTCCTTATATATACAGAGTATATTCTCAATAGTCAGTCAGTCATTCTGATCAACTTTTTTAAGCAGTTCCAGGAAGCTGTGTACCTCAAGAGACCGCTGTAGTCGAGTGGTCAGACTGTTAAGCTCTTCTTTCTCAGACTCGACTCCTTTCAGTGACTGAGCTGTTCCATCCAAATCCCTAAAAACACACTACAGCATTACAGCAGCTTCAAAACGTCTGACTTACCAAAAACTAATACAGAAATGGTACCTGTTCAATAAAGATGTTTTGCAACTCATAAGAGCGGCTTCATCCGTTCCACTTCAGTAACCTGATACATCTCCCTCACCTAGATCTTCATGATGCATTACTTCAAATCATACAGTATCTATACATCCTGCATAAGTGTGCCATTTTTTTTTTTTTAAATTGTTCTGACACCATACATTTCATTTAAATGGTAATCCTAACACATAGTGCTCATTTCCATCATCATGAAAAACCTTTGTGTGTTTTGCTTTATCACTGCTACAGCTGTCAGTAAATAAGGAAAATAAGAATAACATGTACAGGAAAATAATGAACAATGGGGTGGTGTGATGCAGCCAAAGTTGATTATTTTCCTATAACTCTATCTTTTTTTGTCATTGAGACAAAATATGCGTGATCCTCGGTCCTGAAGACTCTTCCATGACGGAAAACTATTAAAGTGTTGACACTAAAGACCCTTCTATAAATACTAAATAAAAATCACCACATCCACTAACTGTTAGATAACAACACATCAAAATTGGAATATATTAGCCTTAGATTACATGGAGCATCCAGCATACATGTCCCTGTGAATGAGTCGTTACTATAGAAACGATAACGGATTAGAACATGTGCATTAAAATAAACGTGAATAAATATGATTTGAATGATCACAGCTGCTGTTATAGAAAACTAATCAACACCTTCTGACTAATCAGAATCGTGAATTCAGCATTCAGCATTGTGCAATAAAGGGTAAAGAAAAACATGAAAGTAATTCCTTGTAGTGATTTACAGAGATAGAGGCATACCGCTTGATTTGCTCCTGCTCGGCTCTAAGCTCCATCAGCACCTCCTCAAACCTCTGCTTCTCTTCCTCCAGCACCTGATTCAGTCGCTCCAGCTCCTACAGTGTGTTTACACACACACACATACACACACACACACACACACCCTCAACAATATACTGTAGAAATGGTAATTCACTAGCTACTCCTACCTTGTACCTGCATGTTATCAGTTAGAGTTACAGACTGTAAAATGTAGCTAGCAGCAGGTACTTGTGTACCAGTGCCACACACACACTACCATTTCAGTGTCACTCTTGTGTTTAGAATCCTCCACTAAATAATATATGGTCAGCGAAGGTCATAAAATGGTCTCTTTCCAGTGGTGGTTTGGGCTGAGAAATTATCCACAGCATCAGATGGACTGTGGTCAGTAATTGTAAACCTACAATGTGTACTTATATGGCTAGAGTGTAGATGCACACTGCATTAGCATCTTATGAAATATCTTAGACAATATCTTGAATATAGTTAAATTTATCTAGAATTTTCTATTATTAGATTACCATAAACCAAAGACATGATATGATACCCAGTATCGGTACTGGGCCAATAGAGGCAAAAGAAATGGTGGATTGAATATCAAAGAAATCATTTCAGATATTGTATCCTGTAGTAAATGATCCAAGCAATGATTGGAATTGGAGAAGAAATTTATTTTTGGAACAGGAAATGTTTACATATAAAGAGACTTGACTGTTTATTTATTTATTTATTTCATTAAGATTGATTTGATAAGATAAGATTTGATTATATTTATACTTTATGTTATTATATTTGTTATATTTACAGTATAAGTGATTTTTGTGTGAAAGTGCTTCGGGGTTTTAAAAAAAACAAGTTAAAGCTTAGTAGTTTTTAAAGAAAACAATATTGGATGGATATCTGTATCGGCTGTATGCCTTTGACAAAAGAAGAACGTACTGAAATCATTCTCATGGCTGGATCGGGATGCTGTCGCAAGGTTGTGAAGGACTTTAACAGGAAACATGGCAAACACATCACACACATACGACACTGTTGCCAGACTTATTAACAAATTCAAAGATTGGAAGTGTTGTGGACCAACAGAGAGGTGGACGTCCACGAACATGCACTGACAAAGGCACAACCGACGTGGTTCTGGCAAACATAGTCCCCTGTGTATGAAGACTTTTGGGACTCCCTGTAGTTTCAAGCTTTAAATTTTCTTTATTACTTTATTTCCTAGAAATAAATGCCTAGAAAATTAGGTAAAATATCTGCCAATAGAACAAGACTATTTCACATCTGGAAATAGGTTTAATAATCTTATACTTGGGTTTATTGTAATCTTATACAAGAAAATACTAGATACATTTGACGATATTCAATTTGATATTTTTGCTTGATAAAAATGCCATTTTTAAAATGTTTGATCAATAAACTCACAAGGCCAACAGACAACATGCAAAAGATTCAGAGATGGATGTAAATACACAAGCATTATTAATACACAGACAAATTTGTATCCATATGATTGTAATGATTTGTATGAGAACCATGAGATAAGAGACATCTGTCAGCATAAAACACGTTTTAAATTCATAGAAGCACAGTGCCATAAATACAAGTGCAACAACAACTGTCACTGTACGTCTAAAATAAATAACAGCTTGTAACTAACCGCCTTCTGTTCTCTCTGTAAGCTCAGTTCTTCAGTCTCCTCCATCAGTTTATCTGAAGAAAAACAAGCAGAGGTATAGAGTTTTGTAATTAAAGTCATTATCAGTCTTAACTGACTGTATGTGTGTATGAATGTATTATTCTCAGTGTTACTTTGACCAACATTAGGTTTTGCTCACAGCAAGATAAGAAACTGATACGTTTTAAAACCTATTTGAGCTATACCAGTGTAAAAGATATCATTTCAAAAGCATTACTATGAAATGTAATCGAGTTCAACGCTGATGCTGATGCATCATCCATAAGCCTCACCCAGGTACTCCTGTTTCTCTTTAGCCAACTGCAGTCCCTGAGCTTCCAGACTCTCAATCATAGCCTCGCCTAGCTGGGCGTTCTTCCAGGTGCTGAAAATAGATCATCACATTACAAATTATGCAACAAACACAGTTATTATGCTATATGTCTTGCTCTTCAAGCTGCATACTGCAGTAATATGCTGTAGTTTTGTCAAATAACAAGGTTATACTTGGATTATATATTTTCTTTAATACATGTGCATCTCAAAAAATTAGAATATCGTGGAAAAGTTCATTTTTTCCATAATTTAATTCAAAAAGTGAAACTCTCATATAATCTAGATTCAATACACATAAAGTGAAATATTGCAAGCCTTTTTTTGCTTTAATCTTGAAAAATCCATTATCTCAAAATATTAGAATAAAGAATTTATGAGACAGAAATGTCGACCAGAGAAAAGCTCTAATCAGCCAATTAACTCAAAACACCTGCAAAGGTTTCCTGAGCCTTTAATCTCACAGTCTGGTTCAGTACACACAACCACAATATTCATGGAATAATATGCATGGAAAGTTGAGTGGAAGGGAAAAGTGTGGTAGGAAAAGGTGCACAAGCAACAGGGATGACCGCAGCCTTGAGAGGATTGTCAAGCAAAGCCGATTCAAGAACTTGGGGGAGCTTCACAAGAAGTAGACTTAGGCTGGAGTCAGTGCATCAAGAGCCACCACACACAGACGTGTCTAGAAAAAGTGCTGCATTCCTAGTGTCAAGCCACTCCTGAACCAGAGACAACGTCAGAAGCGTCTTACCTGGGCTAAGGAAAAAAAGAACTGGACCGTTACTCAGTGGTCCAAAGTCCTCTTTTCAGATGAATGTAAATTTTGTCATTTGGAAATCAAGGTACCAGAGTCTGGAGGAAGAGTGGAGAGGCACAGAATCCAAGTTGCTTGAAGTCCAGTGTGAAGTTTCCACAGTCAGTGATGATTTGGGGTGCCATGTCATCTGCTGGTGTTGGTCCACTGTGTTTTCTCAAGTCGAGAGTCAATGCAGTCGTCTACCAGGAGATTTTAGAGCACTTCATACTTCCATCTGTTGACAAGCTTTATGGAGATGCTGATTTCCTTTTCCAGCAGGACTTGGCACCTGCCCACAGTACCAAAACTACTAGTAACTGGTTTGCTGACCATGGTATTACTGTGCTTGATTGTCCAGCCAACTCGCCAGACCTGAATTTTTCAATTAAATTACGGAAAAAAACGAACTTTTCCACGATATTCTCATTTTTTGAGATGCACCTGTATACGAGTATGTCAGGAGCATGCATTCATTATAATTTGAAGAAAAGTTCTGTATGAACATTATAGTCTGATTTATTTCAGTTATATACAAACTTTTGGCTAAAATTTGGTTTGTATCAGTTTAAAAAAGCATTTTTGAATTAAGTATTTTGAATAAGTATAATGAAATAAAAATAGTTCTTGGTAGTGAAGTCAGATTTTTGGACCCATCTATATACATTTGAGTACAAAAGTTTGCCAAAAAATACACTATATAGCCAAAAGTATGTGGACACCTGACCATCAAACCCATATGTAGTTCTTCCCCAAACTGTTGTCACAATATTGGAAGCACACAATTGTCTAGTTCCCCTCACTGAAACTAAGGGGCTCAAACCTGTTCCACCATGACAATGCAAGCTCCATAAAGACATGGTTTTCCAAGGCTAGAGTGGAAGAACTTGAGTGGCCTGCACAGAGCCCTGACCTCAACCCCACTGAACACCTTTGGGATGAACTCTAAGGCTGACTGCATGCCAGGCCTTCACCCAACATCAGTGCCCAACCTCACTAATGCTCTTGTGGCTGAATGGGCAAATCCCCACATCCACATCCTTCCCAGAAGAGTGGAGGCTGTGGGGGGACCAACTTAGGAGTGGGATGTTCAACAAGCATACAGTATCTCACAAAAGTGAGTACACCCCTCACATTTTTGTAAATGTTTTATTATATCTTTTCATGGGACAACACTGAAGAAATGACACTTTGCTACAATGTAAAGTAGTGAGTATACAGTTTGTGTAACAGTGTAAATTTGCTGTCCCCTCAAAATAACTCAACACACAGCCATTAATGTCTAAACCACTGGCAACAAAAGTGAGTACACCCCTAAGTGAAAATGTCCAAATTGGGCCCAAAGTGTCAATATTTTGTGTGGCCACCATTATTTTCCAGCACTGCCTTAACCCTGTTGGGCATGGAGCAGATCTAGAGGTCTCACGGGCATAGTGTGTTGTGGTGAACTGGGATATCTGGATGCTGTCACCCCCCCCACCTTCACGCGTCCACCCAGGCTTGTTGGTGGTGGGGTGGCTGGCCGCCTTGTCCCAGGGAGCCCTCATGTCTGTGCTACCTTCTGGCTCACCCTTTTAGTTATGCTGTCATAGCTAGTCTTGCCGGAGTACCTGCTTTCACTTACACAAAGTACACTGTCCTTAACCAGTACGGGACAATAATCATACCTAATTTTCTCTCTCTCTCTCTCTCTCTCCCCCTCTCCCCTTCTGTCGAGCTTCACATGATACTCCTGAGATGGTGGTGAAGTTCAACAAAACAGACATCATATATGGTCTGAGCACTGACAGGCTGACCCCCGACCCCTTCAACCTCTGCAGCAATGCTGGCAGCACTCATACGTCTATTCTGCAAAGCCAACCTCTGGATATGATGCTGAGCATGTGCACTCAACTTCTTTGGTCGACCATGGCGAGGCCTGTTCTGAGTGGAACCTGTCTTGTTAAACCGCTGTATGGTCTTGGCCACTGTGCTGCAGCTCAGTTTCAGGATGTTGGCAATCTTCTTATAGCCTAGGCCATCTTTATGTAGAGCAACAATTCTTTTTTTCAGATCCTCAGAGAGTTCTTTGCCATGAGGTGCCATGTTGAACTTCCAGTGACCAGTATGAGAGAATGTGAGAGCGATAACACCAAACTTAACACACCTGCTCCCCATTCACACCTGAGACCTTGTAACACTAACGAGTCACATGACACCGGGGAGGGAAAATGGCTAATTGGGCCCAAATTGGAAATTTTCACTTAGGGGTGTACTCACTTTTGTTGCCAGTGGTTTAGACATTAATGGCTGTGTGTTGAGTTATTTTGAGGGGACAGCAAATTTACACTGTTATACAAGCTGTACACTCACTACTTTACATTGTAGCAAAGTGTCATTTCTTCAGTGTTGTCCCATGAAAAGTTATAATAAAATATTTACAAAAATGTGAGGGGTGTACTCACTTTTGTGAGATACTGTATATGGGCATCATTGGTATCCCATTGGTATCCATGTACTTTTGGCCAGATTCTGTAGTGTATCATAACATACACTCATTCATTCATTCATTCTCAGTAAGTGCTTTCTCCTGATCAGAGTCACGGTGGATCCAGAGCCTGTCCCAGGAACACTAGGCATGATGCGAGACTACACTCTAGATACACTTTTTTTTAAAATCTTAGCCAATCCACCTGCTAGTAGGTTTTTGGGAGGATGCCAGAGAACGCGCTGGAAACCCACCTGGACACTGGGAAACCATGCACAGAATGACAGTAACCCAAGCTATACACTACTTGGGTGCTCCTAAATGGCACAACAGGAAAGAATTTACCCTATCGTTGGGGAATTGTCCACTGGCCGTGCTCTCTGGGTGGGAGTGATGGCATTACCGGCACTCCTCTGTCAATCAGAGCAATGCTAGACAATCGCAAGTACCTTTGATTTCATGTATGCAGAAGATGGCAGATAACACTTTCCTCTGAGTGTGGCCCTGCAACGCAGCATGAGCAACAGTTTGAAAAGATGTGTAAAACAATAGCTTGTGCACAATCATGCTGGAGAGAGTTAGTTAGTGGGTAGCAATTGACGAACTGTGCAAAGGAAGGCACTACATGTCTTGCTTGTATAAAATAAATGCCTTTTGTTCGCCATTTTGCCTTAAAGGTGCTCGTGATGGACTGGTATGTCTGCACCTTGTTCACTGTGTTCCTGGGATAGGCTCCCGATCCAGTGCAACCCTGTCCTGGATAAAGCATTCACTACAGATAAATGAATGAACAAAGTTTGTCCTAAAGGTATGCAAACCTTTGCACTTAGCTGTATACACTTAAATACTTAGGCTCACACTTTTCCTGACTCCTCCAGCATCTCCAGCCATTGGCTCTGCTCTGACTCTGACTCTGCTGCCAACACTATGTCTCCCTGTGAAGGATGACAAAAGCAGAGTTAGTAACAAAATGCTTTAAAATAGAATTTCTTTTCTTGTTGTAGTATGCCTTAGGGTAAACAGAAGAATGGATCGTACATTAATATCCTCATGGTTGATAACCATGGCAAAAGGCATGCCCTGTTCCTCCTTTGGCTCGACCACACATCCGCCTAGAGGGATAACTCCCTGTTAAAACAGCAGGGTTGTGGGTCAGCGAAAAAGAAACAGACAACAGGCTGGAAAGAAGAGCACCAATTGTTCTTCAGATTTTGGATTGAATTTCAGAATGGAAATCAGAGACACTCACCTTTGGATGGATGTTGAAGTATCTGTTCACTTCAAAGTTTCTTTTCTCATTCTCAGCATAGTAGAGCAGGAAGCTGTCTTTGATAATGAAGAATCTATTGAATTTTGAATTTAAAATAATAATAAAACAATTCAAATGTTACATTTATTTTGTTAAATTTATTTTTTGAATAAATTCTACCTTAATTTGTAGAGAAAAATTTTTGTTATGTGTAATTTATGTTCTATTTATTTCAGCTACAATTTGCCATTCATTGGTGCTGTTGAATTCTTGATTATGATTGGTCAGAATTGATTTTCTATAACTGCAGCTCTGACAATACTCTATCTATCCAATTTCCATATCGCTTCGGGTAAACTGGAGCCTATCCCAGGGGACTCGGGGCATAATGCAGGGGACACCTTGGACAAGGTGCCAACCCATCATAGGGCACAATCAAGCACACACTCACACACTATGGACAAATTGGCGATGCCAATCAGCCTACAACGCATGTCTTTGGACTGAAGGAGGAAGCTGGAGGAAACCCCCAGGAGAACATGCAAGCTCCATGTACACAGGGTGAGGATGGCAATCGAACCCCCAACCCTGGAGGTGTGAGGCAAACTTGCTAACCACTAAACCACCTCTGACATTTTAATACACTATCATTTCTATAGTAAGAACTCATTCACAGTGACTTTCATGCCAGACGCTCCACATAAATTTTAAAACAACCCTTTATAATCACTGATATGGTGAAATTCTCTGTGATGAGCCATTTATTTAACATTTATGGAAGATGTCTCTGATGTCACTTTAAGTTTTCCGCTACTTCAGGACAGAAGAATTCTGAGGAACATCATAAGCTCTATTTTTTTCCTGATTAACTTCTAACTTGTTTTGTGGATGTTCTCCAACAATAAATCAATATAGCAGTTCTTCTGACTGATCACATTTACCCTATGATGAAACATTTCTATCCTGATGGGAGTGGTCTCTTCCAGGATGACCCTGCCCACATCCACAAGGCACGGGGACTCACTGAATGGTTTAACGAGGATGAAAATTATGTAAATCATACCGTATGCTAGGGCCTTTACAGTAACCAGATCTCAATCCAACTGACCACCAACGGGAGATTTTTTTCAAGTGACGTTTGAGACAGCGCTCTCTAACACCATCATCAAAAACACCAACCGAGGGAATATCTTTTGGAAGAATTGTGATCATCCTTCCAGGACAGTCCTTGAGATTTACAGAATCTGTACAAAGCTGTTTTTTTATCCATTAATATGTCATCCCCCTGTTACAATAAATCACTGATTTAATCAGTGATTTATTGTAATTAATTTATTAATATGATTTATTGTGCAAACTATTTAGTCTGTGTGAAGATTTTGGACAAAAGTGCTGTGAAAATGTGAAGATGTAAATTATTTTTTATTGTTCATCTGCATATTAATCTTTACAAACTAGATGATAAATTTGTATATAATCTTTGTATCAATTGTAGAATTAAAAGCACCAGGATCAATTATGCACTTCAGGCACTACACAAGTAATAATGATGTGTACATTCTCCCATACTCTGTTCTAGGATGGATTGAAAAAGCTGAATATGTGCTCTATACTTCCACTGAGTCCTACTGCATGACTCATCATCTCTAGGAATAAACCCATAATAGTTCTACTACCAAGACAATAAAATCTGTGAATTAACCAGTATCCATACAAACAACATGCAAACTCCTGTATTCATTATTAATGTTCAGAACATCAAGCATTTAAAATCAGTACAGACTGTAAAATAGTAATACACCCAACCACTTATCTCGACATAAGATGAGATCCCCACTGTACCTTCTAGCCCATTTGGCTGATGGTCTTCCGGAGGATCTTTTCCACAGCACGCCACGCAGCTGCACTTTACTGCTGACGTCTGGGATGCTAGAGTCCGGCTGCTCCATGGAGATTCAGGAAGGGAAATAAAAAGAGCATGGAGGAGCAAAACACGGCTGTTGTTTTCAAAGAAGTGGGTGGAGGGGTTAACATTAGCAGGGGAGAGTCTAAAGCAAATACACACACTCATACACACACTCATACACTCACACACACACTCAAAGCCATTTAGGGAACTTCCAATAACTCAACAAGGCAGAATGATGTGGACATCGATAGAGGCATCGAATATGAGAAAGCAAAAGAGCAAGAGGGAGAGAGCTGTGCATGGCAGAGTTTCTAAATCTGAGAGATGGTCAGTAGATGTCTCATATGACACTTATGTAGATTACTAGCAATAGTCATATCGATTTAATCAGTGCGACTAAAGAAACGCTCACGCTTCCTACAAAAGAGCAACGGTCCACTTTCACAGTGCATTAATCTTCTTTAAGGCTTTCTGCATGTCAGGTTCACAGAGTTATAGCTGTTTTCCACTCATGCACATTAGGGACAGACAGGCAAGCCATCACAGATTGTTTATACTGAATACATAGTGAAGATCTAAGAGTACTTAATGCAATCAATCGGCAGAAACTAAGACTCCCTGTTGAGAGACATCAAAAAAGTGCTCCTAAGTGAAGTCCGGCATAACAGATACAAGATGTGGCCAGCTTTTTTTTTTATTTACACAAAAGTATGACATGAAGTAAAGTGGTTTAATCATGTAGGTGACAATCCTTACATGTCCCCATTTCCCACATTTCCCACATTTCCATCAGTAGCACTTCTGTCTTCCTTACGTAGAGATCAGATTCTATAAGGAAATCACAGAATCGACAAATATAATAAAGGTATGAAAACGTCATGCTAGTCATATAAATTCGGAGTTAGACTCAGCAAACACAGGGAAAGGTTCTCTGGTCTGATGAGACCTTTTAGCCTTGGCACAAAGCCCTACCTACCTGGGTGGAAACCCAACACTGCAAGTCATCCTGAGAACACCATTCCCACAGTGAAGCACGGTGGCGGTAGAACCGGGTCATGAAAATGCTTTTCATCAGGAAACTGTTTAGGGTTGAGGTCCAGATGGATGGAGCCAAATACAGGGATACCGACATGATGTACATCATAGAAATGCTAACTACCAAACTATTTAGCTCTCTAGTACATGCTTTGATCATGTGTCTCAGTCTCTGCCTCCAATATTACATACTGATTAATGTGAGCTGCATGAAGAAACATACAAGAGGTGTGGTTATCACAGGTTACTCTCATTTCTGCTCCATTATATGATGTGTGATGACCTCTTCCTAAAATCACATACTCTTCCTGAGCAAAGGGATAATTAATAATTCATTTGTATGACTGGCTTATAATAGAGTTCATAAGTACAGCACAGTGCTGATAAAACAACATATCCCTGACTGGGACAACATTAAACAAACATTATAGTTATATACTGCATTATTAGCTTAGTATAGCTGCACAATAATAATAATAATAACAATAATAATAATAATAATAAATTATCACCATTATTCAATCAATCTATGAGCTAAGAATGCACAATATGGACAATATGTAATGCAATATTTTAAACAGGTAAAGCAGTAATGTGTCTTGGATCGCCTGCATTAATTTCATAATTAACAAATGGCATATTACAAAACTGCGTTATTGCACTTTATACCACAGTGCTGAATTCTTGCATCTGATTGGTATGTGTTGATTAATTTTCCATAACAGTAGCTCTGAGAGTAGTGCAGCTGCAAGGTTTATATTAAATGTGCTAGTTCTAATAATGTTGTTTCTATAGTAATAGCTAATTCACAGGGACTTTTAATGGCGAAAGATTAACAGATTAAAAACATGTATGATTGCTATAAAAGTTTTCTGTGAGGACATGTTTATTTAAAATTTTTGAAAGGAGTCTCCGGTGTCAGTGTTTTGTAACCATCAGCTATACTGCTACATTAAGGGCTTTGCTGTTTCTAAGTAACATGAAAATTATTAGGGTTGCCTTCGACTTGCCTCAGAAGTTGGAATTCGGAATCACATCATTCAAGCTGTTGATTGATCTAAAGCAAATAGTACTATACGTATAGAATATAACACATTTAAAAAGGTATGAAGTGCTACTGTTGATTCTGTGAGCAGTCACATTGATTTGAGTTGAGGAGACCATCCATCCAAGTTGAGGGGGCGTTTTCTTTGGTTTTTCCTAATCAGAGGATATTAATCGAATGCAACATAACTGCAAGAAAAAAAAAAGGGCTTGTGAGGGAACACCTGATTATAACTACTATGACGTGATAACAGGAACTTGTTTCACAAATGTTCCACATCATCATATATATATATATATAACTATAAATGGATAAAACTTACAGTATGTCAGTCTTTAATAAATAACATTGGGGTGGTGTTAACACAACATAGCAACAAAGAGGAAAAAATGTTAACAGGTGGCAACAGTAAATCATGTCAACAGAAAACAATCACATTGTACATACATAAACCATCCACTTTATTTAATCAGCCAAATCATTTAGATACAGGTCAAGAGCTTCAGTTAATGTTCACATCAAACATCAGAATCATGGGCAGACTCACCCAAACTGGACAGTTGGAAGATTAAAAATAAAATTACCTGGTCTTTTTCTTTGTCTTCAATCCGTGCCCATGATAGCCTCAGATTCTTGTTCTTGGCTGACACGAGTGGAACCTGATGTGGTCTCTACAGACTGTTGTGTGTGTAATTCCCAGGAGATCAGCAGTTTATGAAATACTCAAACCAGCCCATCTGGCACCAACAACCATGCCACATTTAAAGTCACAGTGATTTTTTTTCATTCTGATGTTTGATGTGAACATTACCTGAAGCTCTTGACCTGTATCTGCATAATTGGCTGATTAGAGAACTGCATTAATGTGCAGGTGTACACATGTTCCTAATAAAGTGGATGGTGAGTGTACATTATAAGCCTATGGTCCTAATGTAAGAATCTTTAAATCTTTGCCACACCCACACTAAATTAACTCAGAAATCCAGAAATTCTACTAATTTTGTAGCTCTACATGATATGTGCAGTATACTGAGATTACATTAAACATTTCTTTAAAAAAAAAACAAAAAAAAAAAAAACGGCTGTTTCATTGTCACTAGAAGTAATTTTGACACAAAATAATCCAGACTTGTGAAAATGTAGCATTATTGTGATTCAAAGTAAATTTATTACATTCCCTTACCCATCACTTGAATCAACCCCATTAACCTTTGCCATTATTAATTGTACTAAAAAGCCTGAGTATAAACTCAGTATAGGAGGGCTACAAGTGAAGTTTTCATTAAGCTCATCTGACTGTTATTTGTACACAATGCATTATATACAGAGGCTCTGCTTTGGGCAGGCACCACAATAATTACAGTAAAAGCATCCCACCCTGACCACATCAGCAGAGCTCAGAGATGCTTCTCAAAGTGAACAGCAGCTGAGTGCGAGTGACACGTAACAAACACAAACAAGTAAAAAGCTCGAGCAGATCCTTCAAGCCAACCAGCTTCACCATAATTTAAACTGTTATTAAAATAGCCAGCATGTTCAACAATTATACACCATTTTGCCACTCGTTACCTCTTTTAACATGACCTATGGTCCCTTGTGTGTATAAAAGCCTTCTATCGTTTCAGTTTTTCACCACCAAAAATAGACACCATTTCTTTTTCACTATTATATTTAAAAATGAAATATAAAAAAAAAATTTGGCAGATTAGAAAATAGATATTAAGAGGATGCTGTATAGCGACTAAACCTAATACACTTTCAGAACTATTTGTTCAAGATGATAAATTAAACAAAACAAAACAAAATCCTCCTCCTCAATTCATTAAAACAGAAGATACTATCAACCACAAGCTGTATTCTGGGAAAACCCTATTGCTACACAAATCTCTACATGTTATGGCCATACAGCTCAGATATGAAGTCTAATCCAAAGCTCAGATGACTAACACTATAAGTCACATGTGAAGAACCAAGATAAACTGTCATTCACTGAATCCATACTGTTTTGTAGAGAAAAAAATCTGAAAGAAACCGTGGAATCACATAGTCATAATAAAAAAAGTCAGTCATGTGACTCAAAATGGTTATGCAGCTCACCACACATTTAAAAAAAAAAGAAAAAAAAAGTTGTAGTTCACTGTTACTTTTGTTAAAAAGAAACATTTCAGAAACCACAATGAAAAAGAAAAAGAACGTGTAGAGGAAAGAACAAAAAACACCATATAAAGCATGAACCTGTGGTATCACTTGTTTATGTATGGTTAATGCCTGCCACGAGCACACAGAACTTTGGGGTTATGGTCATGTGATCACACAGTTGCCCGACAAGTCCATTATTGTGCCACAGATCTGATCCATACAGAGAGGCATGATGAGATAAACTGGCCACCACTTTTAAAAGTCCCCTGTTCACGACAGTCTTTTTTCCCTTTTTAGTGGTGGTGGCCAACGGAGAGCACCAGAGGGATGAGGCAGCCTATGACGAGTGCAAGCACCTCCACCTTGCTCAGTCCTTTTCCTCCTCCGGCCGAGTGGCTGTGTCCACCCATGCCTCCCACCTCGGGCAGGACGTGCACCGTGGCAACGTAGAGGAAGGTGCCGGCCGAGAACAGCATGGCTACTCCTGTGGCATTGACATCAGACAGCGCCTCTTTACTGCTCTGAATGGAGACAGGATGGGGCAAAATGATGGAAAGATTAAACAATACACATCATGCAGATATAAATCAGGGGTGGACAAAAAAAAAAAAAATTATTCGCTAACCCACTGGACAAGTCAGTGTGCTTGCTCAGAGAGAATTAACTAGGCTAAACAGAATAAACTACTAATGTAACTCAAAAATAGGGCAAGCTAATAACATGCATTAATACAGACTATGCAAAGTAAGCAAGTACAGTGCATCCGGAAAGTATTCACAGCGCTTCAATTTTTCCACATTTTATGATACCGCCTGAATGGATTAAATTAATTATTTCTCAATTCTACAAACAATACCCCATAATGACAACGTGAAAGAAGTTTGTTTGAAATCTTTGCAAATTTATTAAAAACTAAAAAGAAAAAAAAAAAAAAAGAAAAAAAAAAAAAAAAAAATCACATGCACATAAGTATTCACAGCCTTTGCTCAATACTTTGTTGAAGCACCTTTGGCACCAATTACAGCCTCAAGCCTTTTTGAGTATGATGCTACAAGCATGGCACCTATTTTTGGGCAGTTTCTCCCATTCTTCTTTGCAGGACCTCTCAAGCTCCATCAGGTTGGATAGCACAGCCATTTTCAGATCTCTCCAGAGATGTTCAATCGGGTTCAAGTCTGGGCTCTGGCTGGGCCACTCAAGGACATTCACAGAGTTGTCCCATAGCCACTCCTTTGTTATCTTGGCTGTGTGCTTAGGGTCGTTGTCCTGTTGGAAGATGAACCTTCGCCCCAGTCTGAGGTCCAGAGCGCTCTGGAGGAGGTTTTCATCAAGAATGTCTCTGTACATTGCTATATTCATCTTTCCCTCGATCCTGACTAGTCTCCCAGTTCCTGCCGCTGAAAAACATCCCCACAGCATGATGCTTCCACCACCATGCTTCACTGTAGGGATGGTATTGGCCAGGTGATGAGCAATGCCTGGTTTCCTCCAGACATGACGCTTGCTATTCAGGCCAAAGAGTTCAAGTTTTGTTTCATCAGACCAGAGAATTTTGTTTCTCATGGTCTGAGAGTCCTTCAGGTGCCTTTTGGCAAATTCCAGGCGGACTGTCATGTCTTTTACTAAGGCATGGCTTCTGTCTGGCCACTCTACCATACAGGCCTGATTGGTGGAGTGCTGCAGAGATGGTTGTTCTTCTGGAAGGTTCTTCTCTTTCCACAGAGAAATGCTGGAGCTCTGTCAGAGTGACCATCGGGTTCTTGGTCACCTCCCTGGCTAAGGCCCTTCTCCCCCAATCGCTCAGTTTGGCCGGGCGGCCTGCTCTAGGAAGAGTCCTGGTGGTTCCAAACTTCTTCCATTAACGGATGATGGAGGCCACTGTGCTTATTGGGACCTTCAATGCTGCAGAAATTTTTCTGTACCCTTCCCCAGATCTGTGCCTCGATACAATCCTGTCTCGGAGGTCTACAGACAATTCCTTGGACTTTATGGCTTGGTTTGTGCTCCAACATGCACTGTTAACTGTGGGACCTTATATAGACAGGTGTGTGCCTTTCCAAATCATGTCCAATCAACTGAATTTACCACAGGTGGACTCCAATCAAGTTGTAGAAACATCTCAAGGATGATCACTGGAAACAGGATGCACCTGAGCTCAATTTTGAGTGCCATGGCAAATGCTATGAATACTTACATACATGTGACTTTTTCGTTTTTTATTTTTAATAAATTTGCAAAGATTTCATTGGAATTAATATGCCTAGCGTATGCCACAGCATCGGGTCGCTTTGCGCCACCAAAAATATATGAATCGATTGGAGCGTGTTCTGTTTAAACAAACATAAATAAAAACATCTGCAAAAGTCAGTAGCAAGTTTGTTTGATGAGTGAAGTAAAAAAAAAAATTATTAATGTAGGGTATTTTTTTTCCCTTTATTCAGATAGTTTTTTATGTGGATTGTTGTAACCAATTTGAATTTGTAAAACAGAGGCATGCTTTCCTTTTTGTCATTCAAAAACCAAGGCAGATGCAAATTTGTGTACCTGATTATGTGTGTGTGTGTGTGTCACCTAATTTTTTTTTTTTTTTTTTTTTTTTTTACAAATTTCTTTAATTTCAATACTCAAGCAGCCAGAAAGAAAACACAGTTCTAGCAGTGTTAAACCGTACAACTGCCTAGACATTCATCTCTAGCATGCAGCCTACCAATCAACTGATCTTGATGTCTCCTGGCAAATATTACACTTTATAAATTAATAATGTTGGTCTGGTGGTTAAGCAGTTATCTTTCTGAATCGTTGTGGATACATAGAGAAATCTGCCAAATCTGATTAACAGTACAGACCTATAGCTGGTACTTCTTGTATATTCCCACATAAGCTATATTAGCTGTTATATGATTTCTTTTTACAGAAAGAAGCCTCTATGGGTTTTTTAAAAAAGTGTTTTGATGGAACAAACTGGTCAGACATGTTATATTTACACAAAACTGTCTTATAGGACCAAAACACACCAAGCTAGAACCTGCACGGCTTGAAATTACATACAACAGAGTACTGCTGAACAAGACCTGTCACACTCCCATACTTATATTTAGTGAAGCAGAGCTACATTTACTACACTGAAGTTGACTATTTTCCTATAGCAGCATGTCCAAAGTGTTTTATTCTCCTTTGCTTATGACTTCACTTACATTATAATAGCTATAAACAGTTGTTCCTTCATCAGCCTCTTGTGTTTTGCTTTCTTTATGTTAATGAGGCAAAAAAACAGCTTGTCAAATTACAGAGAATCTGCAAAGGCCTTGGCCCTTAAGAGTTTCTCATGCCAGGAAAGCTCAGACACTGGAGGCTCATTCCATAAAAGCTAAATAAACATCTCCACACAGAAAACTTCACCATAACACGAATGCAAAGTATTCCTTTGTTAATTAACATGTTTTTTTCAATCTGGTTATTATTAGTCTTCGATTATGTAAAGAGTCCACCATACAAGTCCCTGTAAATTAGCTGTTGCTATAGAAATGATAACGTGCATTGATAGAACAAGAGCACTGATATGAGGGGAGGTGCAGAAAAATAATTTTCTAATTCTTTATTTTTAAAATTAATTTAAAAATACATTTTAAACATCACAAACTTTATTGCTTAATCTGTGTAGCCATTGATGTTATATTTCATAAATCGATGCATTCGATGGTATTTGCAGACCAGTTTTTCTGAAAATTCAGGTTTCCTAAATAAAAATACAGTCAAATTGGAGAAATGGCATTCTGTTTGTAAACAAGAGAATCAAGACCAAGGACTATCAAAGAGGTTAAATAATGGCTTCAAAATGTACAATATAACATATAACATTGTACATAAAATGTCTTATGCCATGCAATCTTCATAAATTTGCTAATATAACCTTTATGACCTTTTTTGTTCAAGTATTATACCTCAGATGGTCAGTACAGTTCGCAAGGATTCATAAAGATCATCATTTTCTAAAATATTTATGTTCTACTATTATAAATCCATAGACATTACTATTGGGACAAAACCATTACTGTTGGGACATAATTAAAATCAAATCTTGTGAAATGCATAACTGAAGAATCAGGAAAAGCTGAAAGGAAGCATATTTGTATGGGACAAGGTTAATGGAATATATTAATAATATCATCAGGCTTCTGCATGCCACAAGCAATTAAAAATTTGAAATTTTCACCGTTACTGTTGGGACAAGAAAGACCATTATAAAGGATACATCCTAGATGTGTGACATGCATAGAAAAGGTTAAGAAGCAATAGAACATGCACAAAGACCACTAACCAATATGAAAATACAGTTTCCTAAAAGATTATATACAAGTTAAATTATCTTTCCTTTCTAATACCCCAGGGCGCTAAAAGTTTTGCTTGGCTTCAAATTGTCTTTGTCAAAAAATTGTATTTTGAAGTGATTCGTGCTAATTAACTTCACATTTTTGCCATAAATGTTCAGTATTGTACATTTTCATACATTCAGCAACAGATTGTTTAAACATATTTAATGTGTTATATACAAAATTCTTTATTCAAATAAACCAGTTTAATTATGTCACACTAAATATGTCAAAAAATGGCCCTTTCAAGCAAGGTTTTTGTGCCATTATTCTGCAGCTATGCATCCGATTCATGTGAAATTTTCAGTGCGGCTTCCATGTCCATGAACACTTACCATAACATGTCAAATACTAATATAATGTGTATATATTTGACTTTGAAGTAATAACTTCAATTTTAAATTTACTTATTTGCACCTCCCCATAATGATTTGAATTACAGCCATACTAATATCAGAGCTGCTGTTACAGAAAATTAATCAGCACCTCAGATTTGAGAATTCAACAATGCTGTGGTATAAATACACCTACCTCATACCTACCATACAGTGAGGGAAAAAATATTTGGTCCCCTGCTGATTTTGTACGCTTGTCCACTGACAAAGAAGTGATCAGTCTATAATTTTAATGGTAGGTGTATTTTAACAGTGAGAGACAGAATAACAACAAAAAAAAAAAATCCAGAAAAACGCATTCCAAAAAAGTTATAAATTGATTTGCATTTTAATGAGTGAAATAAGTATTTGACCCCTTCGACTTAGTACTTGGTGGCAAAATCCTTGTTGACAATCACAGAGGTCAGATGTTTCTTGTAGTTGGTCACCAGGTTTGCACACATCTCAGGAGGGATTTTGTCCCACTCCTCTTTGCAGATCCTCTCCAAGTCATTAAGGTCTCGAGGCTGACAATTGGCAACTCAAACCGTCAGCTCCCTCCACAGATTTTCTATGGGATTAAGGTCTGGAGACTGGCTAGGCCACTCCAGGACCTTAATGTGCTTCTTCTTGAGCCACTCCTTTGTTGCCTTGGCTGTGTGTTTTGGGTCACTGTCATGCTGGAATACACATCCACGACCCATTTTCAATGCCCTGGCTGAGGGAAGGAGGTTCTCACCCAAGATTTGACGGTACATGGCCCTGTCCCCTTAGCAGAAAAACACCCCCAAAGCATAATGTTCCCACCTCCATGTTTGACGGTGGGGATGGTATTCTTGGGGTCATAGGCAGCATTCCTCCTCCTCCAAACACGGCAAGTTGAGTTGATGCCAAAGAGCTCGACTTTGGTCTCATCTGACCACAACACTTTCACCCAGTTCTCCTCTGAATCAATCAGGCAAACTTCAGACGGGCCTGTACATGTGCTTTCTTGAGCAGGGGGACCATGCGGGCGCTGCAGGATTTCAGTCCTTCACGGCGTAGTGTATTACCAATTGTTTTCTTGGTGACTATGGTCCCGGCTGCCTTGAGATCATTAACAAGATCCTCCCGTGTAGTTCTGGGCTGATTCCTCACCGTTCTCATGATCATTGAAACTCCACGAGGTGAGATCTTGCATGGAGCCCCAGACCGAGGGAGACTGACAGTTATTTTGTGTTTCTTCCATTTGCAAATAATCACACCAACTGTTGTCACCTTCTCACCAAGCTGCTTGGCAATGGACTTGTAGCCCATTCCAACCTTGTGTAGGTCTAGAATCTTGTCCCTGACATCCTTGAACAGCTCTTTGGTCTTGGCCATAGTGGAGAGTTTGGAATCTGATTGATTGATTGCTTCTGTGGACGTGTGTCTTTTTACAGGTAACAAGCTGAGATTAGGAGCACTCCCTTTAAGAGAGTGCTCCTAATCTCAGCTCATTACCTGTGTAAAAGACACCTGGGAGCCAGAAATCTTGCTGATTGATAGGGGCTCAAATACTTATTTCACTTATTAAAATGCAAATCAACTTATAACTTTTTTGAAATGCGTTGTTCTGGATTTTTTCCTTTTTTTTTTTTTTGTTATTCTGTCTCTCACTGTTAAAATACACCTACCATTAAAATTATAGACTGATCAGTTCTTTGTCAGTTGGCAAATATATAAAATCAGCAGGGGATCAAATACTTTTTTCCATATATATATATATATATATATACATACACACACACACACACACACACACACACACACACACACACACACACACACACACACACACACATATATATATATATATATACATACATATATATATATTTATTATATACTATTAATAAATAAAATTTGTATACAGTAACTGACTGCAGCCCATATGCTGCATTACACAATTTGTTCTTTATGTAGTCTTGTGTACTGTTGTGTTGCACCATGGTGTGGGAGATACGACATTTAGTTCCAATGTATACAAGCTATATAGAGGAATGACACTAAAAACCCACTTGACTTGACTTGTTGGTCTGAGTGCATTGTTGGCCTGAGATACAGTTGCCTTTCTGTTTCTCAGGAGCATGTCATAGTTACAAAGTTAGTAAGGAACAGCAAGTTATCATGAAGCAATACTTATTACCAATACTCTATATTTTAATAACTTCACATTATTCTGACTGAAGCTCTAGATGTATTTTCTTGACAATATGCTACCTTTCGTTGGGCACCATTTGCTTTAATTCTTCTCCAAAATAAGGTGTCCTACCTGGCTGAGGCCTAGGAAGGTGATCATAGACAGAACAGGAGCAGCCAAGGCAAAGACCAGCAGGTGCTTTCTGATTCGGTTCCTCTCTAAACCTGCGTGCATTAGGAATGAGACGAGGCCAAAGGCAGCAGGAGCCTGTTGAGCACAGAGATAAAACACTGTAAAGCAACGCAGAGGCTCACATTTCCTCCAGCAAGGGCAAAATCACAAATTATATTCTTTAGATTCTGAACTAGACTAAAACACGAGGGCTGCATAATAATGGCTAAAATTAAAACTAAGCAAATGTATCACATTCATTCAGACTGTGCACTGAAAAGAAGGAATACAGGCTTATTGTGTATTTATGTGTATATGAATGAAAAAGCATACACAAAGCAACTGCAATTATTATTATTATTATTATTAATTTATTTATTTTTTTAAAGTAAAAGTTTACAAAGAAACAGCATTTTAGAATTAAAAGAAAAAAAAGTTCATTATCGGCAATGCAAGCCAATGGCTAGAAGGACAAAGGGCGGACCAAAATGAGCTGCTTCTTTTGAAACTTTGTGTACTTTACTTTGACTACACTGCAGTTACTTCCTGGATTCGTCTTTATTCATATAAACCACAGCATAGAATCAGAGTAGAATAGTTCAAAAAAGTTGTTTCCCCAAACACTTTAATCTCTCAAACCTAAATCCTTCAAAAAATGTTTTATTTTATTATATATTTTTTATATTATAACACAGCTGTACAGTGCTTAAAAATGTCTTTACCTTATGAAGCATGATAGCCACGAATACAATAAGCTGGACGCTAGTCTGAGAGGTAGAAGCTGCTGCTCCGAGTGCAACTCCGTCAGCTGGAGAGACAAACACATCACGTATGAGTTACACACGTCCAGGCAAAGCAGGATCTTATGAAGCATGAAGGACTTTGCTTTTATCCAATTCCACACAACAAAACCCTCTGGAGGATTTGTCACGACATTATTCATTCACCTGCAGCATGGACAACCAAACCAAGTGTAGTGGTGATTTTAGAGCTGGCTGCCCTCGCTGCCTCTGGGTCTGTACAAAAATAGAAAATATCCTCAGAATTCGAAGGTCATCGAATCAGGAACGATACATCTGTGAGTCTGTGGCACACTGACCATCGCCGCTGTGTATGTGCGAGCTGCCAATCTGGTCCACCAGCAACATGAAGACAAATCCCATCACCAGAGAAACACCGATGAAGGCATGGAGCTCCTCATGACTGTGTGCATGTTCGTGACTCGACCCTACCACCGATTCTGCAGCTTTCTGCTCCGGCGCCGACACCTCGGCCTGACTGTGAGCGTGGTGTCCTGCTGCACGAAGAGCAATAAGAAAACAGTGACAATTAGTTTCTAAACGCCTTAAACTCCTTAATTTAATGAACAGTATGAACAGTACGCAAGTCAAGTTGACCGAAGAGAGCTGGGTCACTCCATGAAAACTGCAGCCAATCAAATGTATATAAATCATTGGCAATAAAATGTAACATTGCAGTGAATATTGCTAAATATCATGATTAATGTAAGGTGTTACACCTTCAGATAATTTCAATGTCATCCTGTTCCTAACTACTGTGAGAACATAATGTCCTTCTAAATTCTAACCATTAATTAGTGTCGGAAATTGTGACATGCCTTACCTTACCCAATAAAGTCATTGTGTTTAGCTTTAATTCCTAGCCTTTCCTTTAATAAAACCATCCTGATATAGTACAGAGGCTACTTAATAGTTATCTATGGGAATGGTTGTTCAGGGTCACAGCCTGTTTTGGGTGCAAGGTCTTTTAAAAGTCATGGTCAATGTAAGCGTTGGTGTATGCATGGGTTACGTTCAAACTGTTAATAAAAACAAGGTTTCCATTAGTAACAACATTATTTCTGTCAGTCAGTCAAGCACAATTTATGATGTTTAAGAAACAGAGGAAAATTACCAGAACTTAAGATTATAGATAAAACCACCATTTTAATCAAAGTTTGTAGTTTCATCGTGTCCTGTTTTGGGCATGTTATGCTCAAAACAGCCGCACACCTTATTCCCGAGATTCGAAATTCCCACTTGACCGCACATTCAGGAATGACGTGCATCACCCGAGAGTACTTACGGATCTCCTAACAATCATTCAACATGGCGGATCGCAAGCGTTTTGGCAATCGGTGATGTTCGTGTCCAGGTAAGTTACACCATGTTACACTCGCAATGTTCGTGCGGGGTTGAGTGAAGTCACTCAATTAATATATATTGCAACTACATTTTCATAAAAACTAAAATACCTGATATGGTCTTACCTTAACTTCCTAGTGATGCACTCTGTACCCAAGAAAATCTCTTTCTTTTTGATTGGCTCAAAAATAGACTAAAGAGTTATCTTGAAATATTCCAGTTAACAGATCTTGAGACTGGTCCAAATTCTTGATTACCTTTAAACTTCGATTAATGTTACTTATTGACTTGTCAAATGTTTTCCTATGTTCTAAAAACATTTTTATTGATAAATTCATTGTTATCGTTAGTTTTGTATCCTTGTTACATGCGCAACACAGTAAATGTGATGCCTCGGAACTCATGGTTGAGTGGAGATGTTATCTTTTGACCCATATGCCATTAGGTCTGATGGTAATGTCAGTGTAAGGGTGGGAGTGTTCTTCAAAATTCCTTTTTTCTGGAATTTGACCCTCATGTCACAGTTTGTCTGCAGTCTTCATGGAGTGACCCAGCTTTTTCTCCTTGAGATAGCAATCCAGATCAAAATGAGGATTCCGAAAGTCTCATAAATCTTTTTGATAATATACTAACCAACATGTAAATGAACTGGTCTGTCGAGGAATATTTTCAACAAATATTCAAATTGTAACACTTAGTGATGTTAAATGGAAAATAAACCTCTCCCTACAGAAAGCGTTACCATATCAACAAGTACACAAGTTTATGTGGAGCGTCAGCCATACAAGCAACTGTTACTACGGAAACAATCTTCTTTTCCTTTCGGCTGTTCCCTTCAGGGTTCGCCACAGCGAATCATCTGCGTCCATCTAGCCCTATCCCCTGCATCCTCTTCTCTCAGACCGACTACCTTCATGTCCTCCTTCACTACATCCATAAACCTCCTCTTTGGTCTTCCTCTCGGCCTCCTGCCTGGCAGCTCTAACCTCAGCATCCTTTTACCGATATATTCACCCTCCCTCCTCTGAACATGTCCAAACCATCTCAACCTGGCCTCTCTAACTTTGTCTGCAAAACATCTCACATGTGCTGTCCCCCTGATGTACTCGTTCCTGATCCTATCCATCCTCGTCACTCCCAAAGAGAACCTCAACATCTTCAGCTCTGCTACCTCTAACTCTTCCTCCTGTCTTTTCCTCAGTGCAACTGTCTCCAAACCATACAACATCGTTACTACGGAAACAATAACGCATTAAAACGAGTGCTGTCAGGGCTGCAGTATGACACAACATCTTCAGTCCAATCAGAATTGAGCATTCAACAGCAGTCTGGTTTAAATAAGGAATAACTGACTCTGGTCCGTTGAATTATTAGAAAAATAATGCACACCCAAGGTGGTAATGCAATGTTACACCTCGGGTGTGCATGATTTTTCTAATAATTCAACGGACCGGAGTCAATTATTCCGCTTATACCACAGTTACCACACCTCAAGACACTGTTCAGATGTTTTATGTCTGTCGATTTGTTTCGGTGCTGTGGTGGACAGTAGGCTAACTTTTCCGTTACTACAGTTAACTTGGTGAAGTGCTATGGAACTGTCATGTGGTCAAGACCTGCCTGGAACTACTTTAGCGGTGCATTAACTGAAAAATAAGTGCACACCTTAGAATGTCTGTCAACCAATCAGAACAAAGTATTAAACAGTGCTGTGGTAGAACAGATAATCTAATATGATAATGACATCCTTTTAATGATACTTCTCTGCTGTTCCTGTGCAGCATCAGTGCTGTGTCAACATGAACTGCATTCACAACAGTGGAATGGATTGGATCAGATTTAAAAAATATGTAAAATAAGATCTGATATTGATCAAATCAGCCTTTCGGGTCAGCAACATGCCAGAATAGTAACACCAATACTCAGTATCAGATTGGTGAACCCTTAGCATTTATCCACCATCTTAGGTCATAGCGCAATTATTTTGTCGTATTTTGAATCTTTTCGCTTTTATTTGGGTTGCACTACAGACAGAGCATTTTACTCAAACGTGCAAAAAATAAAGCAGTCAGGGGTTTTATCAGCTGTGTTAAGAGCAGTGAATCAAAATGTCTTCTGACTGACAGTAGGAACTCTGTCTGACTGGTTCTGTAATTACAAAGGCTTACAAACGTCAGAGCCTTAATATAAGGTCTTGTTTGTTTGTATGTTTGTTTGTGTGCCTGGGTGTGTGCATGTGTTTAAGAAAGAGAGAAAAAAGGTGACTCACCCTCCAAGACCTCCTCATACAGTGCATGGACTCCCTCAGGAATAATGACAGCCAGGGCAGTACCACATAGCAGACCTGCTCCCAACACGGTCACCAGCTTCAGCTTTTCCTGAAGGTGAGAGAGGGCAAGAACCAAGATTTAAATACTGAACCAACTTTATCACAAAAAAAAACAAAAAAAACAAACAAACTCCACACTCTTCTATATAATACCAGTTTAATTTAGATTGGGGTTGTTACAGTGTGTGTCACGCGGTATGATCAGACGGTTCCTTCACTTTATACTTTTGTATACTACAGATTAAAATGCATTACCATCTCTTACCTCACTCCAGTGATTCTCATCACTATTGAGTCCCCAAAATATCTCAACCCCCTCCCTCTGGACTCCCTGTTGATCATATCTTTGGTTTTCTGTATAATCCACTACTGATATCAACATGTTACACTGCTACCTCTGATGTCACTCTTAGCATGTTTGTAACGTTGTCATACAAACCAGCTAACAGATGCACGCATTTACGTTCACGGCATTTGGCAGACACCCTTATCCAGAGCGGTTGAGGGATAAGGGCCTTGCTCAAGGGCCCAGCAGTGGCAACTTGGCAGTGCTGGGATTTGAACTCACAACCTTCTGATCGGAAGTCCGACATCTTAACCACTGGCATACCACTTCCCTACACAAAAACATAGCACTCATGACCATAACTAAACGAAACAACTATGTCCAATTGCTTATTTTTGGCTAAGAAGCTCTGCACACCCGAAGACTAGTTAGATGTTTTTTTTCAGTACGATGCCTTTCCTCACAGCTTTTAACGATGTCTCGACAAATACTGACAACGGGCCTCATGTATCAAGCTTAAAACGGAGGGATTCAAATCATCCGTTGGAACATTTACACAAGAGATTTCATATTCATGAAAATCCCATCGTTTCCCAATGGCCAATCACTATCACCACTGTTTCCTTACGACCAATCAGTGATCACTGTTCGTCCCACCATCGCACTTGATTCTTCGTTTCTTCTAAACTTGCTCCTTGGTGATATTTACAAGTACTAAAAGCGAGTAACCATTTCTTTCACGACTACTAAATAACTCTCAGTGATTCTTTGTGTCTGCATTCTAGATACAAAGTATAGTATTTTGTAAATGATTAAAAGTTTAGTTTGATGTCCCATGACGACAAGAAAGAGATTATTTAAAAAGTTTTATTATTTTTCTATTCTGATAAACCTCTAACCTTTTCTATTATATTCTAAGCGAAAATCTTCCTTCTTCACGTACCTTACTTTTTCGTCAACTGATTTGCCAATAACCACGATGAATAATTAATAATGCAAATTAGTCTATGATGTCGTCAGGTGACTTTCGCCGAGCTCACGCCATGTCAGAATTGCCGTAATTACTAGGTGACAACCCAGACATTCTACTCGGAGCTGGTCACGTCCTCGGACTCGGACTTACGCGTTTCTATACGCCAGAATGAATCCGTGTGAGATGACACTGTTGACAACTGCAAAATACACACGCATTTCTTTCATTTATTTTCAGATTAATCTTCTTTTATCAAGACATTAATAATAGACGATTATACAAATTATTACACAGAAATATTGAGATAACCCCTTAACTACATTTTGAGTGTTTCTGCATGACGTCGCAGCGGTCAGGTGGTACAAATCGGAGCGCTCCGAAAAATTCCTAGTTTATAAGTTACAATTACGAGTTCTACGAGGGCGTGGATGCGTTTTACAAGTCTGGATCTCGTAATTACCGTAATTACTGTGATTACGGTAATCACGACACCTTTTTGAGTATGCTTTGGCTATTTTCCTCTGAAATGAGTTGGCAACACTGTTTACGGGTGATCGACATACAAGCGGTGAGTACGAAGAAGAAGAAGAAGAAAAAAACAGCCTTTCCAAAACTTGTAAATCTGGCGAATTTTTTTTTTTTTTTTTTTTTTTACAGTGGTCTGCCATCAAAGGTACCGTGTTCTAAGTTGTTTAACCACATCTAAATGTAAATATGAGGACATGCAAGTTGAAATTCTGATCGAAATTCTCACGATCGTCTTTTGACCTCAAACCCAAACGTCTTCAGTGTATAGCGAAAACGACAGAGTTGGTCCGGCTGTTCCAATACTTTCAGAGGGAACTGTAGCTTGTGCAAAAAACATTGTTATATATTTGTAATCGTCTTCCCTTTAATTTTCACCACTGGCTTGGTGGGCTTGATTAATACCGTGATATTGATTAGATCAGGTCATCATACCGGATCAGATGTCAAACCGGACCACCCCCAAAGCTCATAGGTTCAGTGTTATTTAACAGGAGCTGACGGCTCGTGCGAACTTTGGTCAGAGATTTAAAGCTGACTCTACTTTGCCTCGCAAACATCACTGAGCTGTTTGTTTGTTTAGAGAAAATATTTAGAGCGACATTTTTGTATGCTGTGTATATTGTAAAATTCTGCTTCAGCTAATGAATGTCAGTTGAACCTCAAGTTCAATTCCACCACAATGACGAGACGTAACGGAGAGAAAACTTTTAGCACGCGCTCAGGCGACAATAAAAGGCTAGTAGCTGAGGCAGCTAAACAAGACAGCTAGCTAATATTCAGACATTATAGCGTTATGTGACATTCTGATAAAAGATTAACTCACCTCTGAAAAGTTGACAGCCAGAGGAATTGTTCCTGCAACGTAACATCCCACTAACATAGCCAGTGAAAGCAGGCTTATTGAACTGAAGTCGTCCATTTTTCACAGCGTCGGATATCCGAACTAGCTTTACTACAAACCTACTGTATAGCGTCTGCTAGCTTAATGTCAATACAAATCTTAATGGATTCGTGTGTATTAAAGCTGTTGTATTAACCAACACCACGCTGTAGGTGATTAAAAAAAAAAAAAAAAAAAAAGGCTAATAAATCCAGCAGTGTCAACAAATCGAGGATGATTAAAAACCAATTCGCGTGTTCTTCGACCTGGTTAGCAGATTAGCACGCGCAACGAAGGTCTTTACATCAAATAACTTGTAATTCAGACATTAATATACAGACTTTTCTACACACTGCAGCAGTCACTGAGCTGAACACGACTACCAAGTCCACTCAGGCGGTTTTGTTTCTTCTGTCGTTGCTGCCACAGTGGCAAAAAAAAAAAACCTGTAGCTCCTTCACTTAAACCACTTCCTAAACCTCAATAAATTAGCCTACCTAGCCGGTTAGCAACCCGATACCTAATCCTCCAGTTAGTTTCTTAGGAGACCGTAACCAACGACATTATTCTTAAATTAACCTCGAAAAAATAGAGATTACATCTCCGCTGTATTTCCGCAACGCCTGCATTAATAACTGCTCATTTCGGCTTCGGCTAAACGCCAGCTGGGAAACACTGTAACGTTGGCAAGCTGCGAGCACTTCCGGATCACAGTGTTCAAAATAAAAGCTCACAGAGGCTAATAAAAGGCATGTATGAGTAGCGCTATATGTAGTGCACTATGCACCAAGTAAAACGCTAATTGGGGTTTAGCCAGGCGGTCTGCCGGACACAGCTCGAGCTGGTCAAACGATTTTGAAAATGAAATGTACTTAATTGGGATTATGAAAAAAATATATATGTTATGATTCCATAATTATGCAAGCATATTGCTGTGAAAGCTTCAAATTAGTCCTTTTGAAAAGTTACATATAGTATAGTATCAGTTATAGTATCATTTAAAAAAACAAAAAACAAAAAAAACGAATTATTTATCATTAGCACATTTTGTTTATGGACCTGGGGTTATTGCTGTATTTTGTTTCCTGGTTGAATAACAGAGACTTGTTGTTGTTGTTGTTGTTCTTTTTCTTCAATTTGTCAGTTCAGTTATGATCCACAAGACGATGTTAGTTTAGATCCTACATTCATTCGGTGGGCTCGATTAGAACCTTTATCAGGTCAGGCCCAGCCCAAACTTATTGCGAAATGTGTTCGCATGGGTTTCCTCTGGGCTCTCCAGTTTCCTCCCACTGTCCAAAATATGCAGAATGGCTACACTAAATTGTCACTAGGTGTGAGAATGTGTGTGTGTGTGTGTGTGTGTGCATGGTGCCCTGAGATGGATTCTCCCACCTTGAGCCCAGGGTTGCTCTGGATCTACTGTAACCCTGACCAGGATAAAGTGGTTACTGAAGATGAATGAATGAATGTTTCTTCCTTCTTTTGTTGAAAACTGTTGGATGTTTCCCTATCAGCTTCAGTGGTTATATAGGCTATGTCCTATTATTAGCATCGTAAAGATAATCTCTTCTTTCCCGTTAGATCACTTACATTTATATTTATTCATTTAGCAGACAATTTTATCCAAAGTGACTTACAACTGAGGAAATACAAGCAAAGCGATATATCAAGCAGAGACCAATACAAGTAGTGCTACCGTACAAGAATTTTAATTGAGTTCTAGAGGAGTAAAGTGCACAGAGTAGAGGTGTTAGTGAGAGTAGAGGGTTAGTTAAGTGTTCACGGATGATCTGGGTCTTTAGCCATTTTAGCTCTCACCACTTAAAGCTTCCATCACCTACTTTTGGCTCTATTGTGTATAAATGTCTTCCTGTCTGATTATTTTCCCAGCTATTTGGTATGTTTTATTGGATTAACCAGATATAGATCCTCTCTGTATGATTTACAAGAACATGTTAATGTCTTGTTGCTGAATTTCACTTATTCAGCTTAATCCCAGAGCAATACAAAAAAATTCATTTGTACAGTGCACTCTTAGGAAGTTGCAAGCCATTTGGGTTTTAGCAGACTTAAGACCATTTTTTATAAAGATAAAGCTGACTTTAAAAAAAAAAAATACAGTTAAGAGAATCTAAGTTTATACTTATGTGTAATTAGAAAATATTCTTTGCATAAACACAAAAACACTAATTATATGTATTAAGTTATGATGTTTTCTTTTAGATTTGTAACAAGTACTTGGAAGTAAATAAAAATAAGGACTTTATTTCTTTTCGAAATATAACTGGGTAAGAACACAGGCATTTATTTTCAGTATTACAACTATTAGTATTAACTCAGGTAAATCCACACAGAAATCTGATATATGAACGTATCCGAGAACGGTTTTCATATATGTTACATGTATAGTCATATTTGATCAAAACATACATAACCAATTTGGATATATGGTGATTTGTGTGTGCCCCCTATATGTCAAAATTATATGTGTTACGCTTACACATAAATACATGTAAACATAGGGAAACAACATATAGCTTACATATGGTCATTTTTGCAATTGTTTTTTTTTCAACCAGCTGGTTCCAATGTAATTTATATTGGATGTATTTAGTCAATTCAGTCCCTCCAGGATTTTGCGATCATATAAATGAACACAAAATCAAGGAAACTCCTCAATGTTCGGAGGAGCTTACAATTTTACAAAATTACCACAGACTTTCCGTGGATTTGGGCTGTGACCTTCATCACGATATGCATTACCAATATATGTTTTATATATATATATATATATATATATATATATATATATATATATGTGTGTGTGTGTGTGTGTGTGTGTGTGTGTGTGTGTGTGTGTGTGTGTGTGTGTGTGTGTGTGTGTGTTCCATATTTGAAAAGGACCAATTTACCATATACCAACATATATGTCTATGTAAATATGGTATATATTTTGTATAAGTGAAATTCTTATATGCCAATATATTACATGTATTGGAAATTCATACGTGTCCATATATCACATTTCTGTATGGGAAGTACAAATTTTCAAAAATGACACTTAGTAACAAGCACAAATACCATTTCTTACAGTTGAACCGTACTAATTTCATATTTCTGTAAGCCACCATGATTAATTATATTTGTCCTTTCAAAGGTCAAGGGGCTCCCTCGTGTTCTCTCCAAATCCTGTATAAACAGTTTAAAAGCACAAAGTGCTGCCTAAAAACAGGGGTATTATGATCAAAAGGATTAGAATGGGCACTAGAGGGTACTACAGCATTATTTGGTAGTCTTCCTCCATATAATGTAGGCAGACTGGGTACCTAATCAACTGGTAACTCGGTATACATGCCCAAAACACACCTAAATGTTTCCTAACTCAATCAGCACAAGAGTTTAATATTTTGCTATATGTTGTGGTTCTACACCACATTTAGCCACCAAGACCTGCAACTGCTTAACAATTAATTTCAGATTTGTTGTGTTGATCTCTGCACAAGTCATTTCAAAATTTGCTTCTTGGTCCATGATTCTAAATAAAAGAAAGGAACGATGATAACTCACAAATGCAAACCTCTATACAAGTAGATGCTGGAATATACTAGCCTCTCTAGATTTTGCTCTTATCTATATTCTTATAAAAATGGTTCATCCTTAATGTATTTTTTTGTCCCATTCAGGGAAATGTCCAAGATATTTTTGCAGAGTCTTACAACAGAGGCTGTAGAACGTCTTCAGAAAGTTGTGTACACTGTATTAAGCAAAGAAGACTGAAGAATTGTTTATTTCTAAAAGTGTTCATTGAAAACAGAGATGTAAACATTCCTCAAAACATTTTTTTTTTTTCTAAAAACCACCCATAAACATGCCAGAAGGAGGATTGGCAACTGTCAATTGCCCCTAGCTGTGAATATGTGTGTGTATGTGTGGGTGTGTGATGTCCTGTGATGGACTGGTGTCCCATCTATGGTGTACTTCCCACCTCATGCCCAGTGTTGCCTGAAAGGGTTCAAGACCCACCACAATCCTGGCTAGGATAAAGCACTCAGTAAAGATAGAGGAACGAACGAACGAACGAACGAACGAACGAACGAACGAACGAACGAACGAACGAACGAACGAACGAACGAACGAAACGATTCTGGCCCTTTTCCCGCTGGCATATATCGATTTTGTTCTTGTGTCAAGCATGATCTGTGCAGCATGACAGGATAAATTGTGATGAATACTTTTGCTTCAAAGGACAACTGAAGTAAATTCAATGTTTCATTTTCTTAAGACTTCAGTTTGGTGTCAGACTAATAACAGCACAAGCCATGGGACATCAGTTGTTCATCAAAGCTGTTTTAACTAGCTGCTGCTTCCCTCTGTTTGCTCATTAGTTCCAAGGAAGTTACTTCGGAGGGATAGCAGAACATTGGGCATGGTGTGGAAATAAAAGCCTCTCTGATTCTACTGAGACTGTATCTGAGTAAAATCCTATGTTTCAGGTGAAAACATCTGAATGTCTGTTTTCACACTGTGTGTTAAACTGAAATACTTAAACCATTTTCATCTATCCAGTATATTGGGAATGACTAACACTGATCTGATTGACATGTGCTGATTATAAAACAGGCATCCGAAGGCATCTTGTTGCTCAGTACAAATGATGTAACCACAAAACACCAGACCTGTTTGTACCATACATACAGTACAGTGCAGTTGACGTCATATTCTCCAGCACAGTGGATTCAAAATGAAACATGACTGTGGCATGACATGATTAAGTTAAGACTGTCAGCTTTAATCTGAAGGAATGTACATCCATATCAGCTGTAGGAATTACGATCCGTTTTTAGATATTATCCTGAAATTCTTCAGGAAATGAAAAATGCTAGTGAATGCTAGTAAAGTAGACCACTATGAGGTGGGAAGAAAGCTCCAAAAAGTAGAGAAAACATTAGATGTGCCATACTCAAATTGTTTGATAAAAATCAAAAGCACACTAGAAAGCTTAGCAATCCAAAATCCTCTGAAAGCCTTAAAGTACCTCCCCAGAAATGCCAGGTTACAGAGGAGTTTGCTAAAATGCACATAAAATACCCACAGAGTCCTCAGATGAGAGGAAGATAAATTTCTCCCGCACTCAGGGAATGAGAAAAATGTGTAGGAAAATAGGAAGTGCTCATGATCCAAAGCAAACCACTTCATCTGTGAAGCATGGTGGCGTGAGTATGTATGGCTGCTACTGGAATTGGCTCACTTGTCATTTATAATGATTTTACTGCTGACACCAGCAGCAGAAAGAATTTGAAAGCATTTTAACAGCCCAGATCCTATTGAATGTTTCAAAACCCAGTGAACGGTGCATCACCTTGCAAACGGAAAATACCTAGAAACAAGCTGCTACATCAACTGTGCTGTTTTTAAGGACCAAAAAAAAAAAAAAGGAAACAAACATTCTTTACTGACCAGTGAAGCACTTGACTTGAAGCTCACTGGGAACTTAGTAACTATAAAAGATTGATAGAGGATCAGCAAGTAAGATGTCTAGGGGTCACACACTGAAGGTATTCATTGATTGTGAAAGATATATTATAACCAACAATTAAACATGACAAATTATTTTATATGATACCAGAGTGCTGCTGAATTCTCAAATCTGTTGTTGATTAAGTGTTGATTGATTCGCTTTAAGAGCAGCTTTGACAATAATGCTGGCTTGTAAGTCAAATCAAAGGTGCATAGTAATGTGCTCTATCTAATAATATGTTATGTACAGTAACTAACACAGGAAGTTGGATCGCTCCAGATAAACGGAGGGAAATAACGTAATTATTGATATGGTGAAGTTTCCTGTTAGGAGTTGTTCATTTAGCATTTTTGGAAGAAGTCGCCAGTGTCAGTGCTTCGTCAAGAAAGAGAAAAAGAGAGGTTGGTGGTGGGACAACTGTTTATAGCTGTTTCATGATACGTGAAAACAGGAACTAACTTGTTTCATGGATGTTTCACAAACTTAAATGTAACACTATTAGGTTAAAATGTATGACATATCTATCTATCTATCTATCTATCTATCTATCTATCTATCTATCTATCTATCTATCTATCTATCTATCTATCTATCTATCTATCTATCTATCTATCCTTAATTAATAAATAATTGTTAGCATTGGCAAAATTATGGTACAATAGGAACAAAACACTCCAGGACATGCTGTTAATGAAAAATAATCAATGTTGTGGTAGTAACAGTAACTCTAATTTGCATCAGGCTGTATCACATTATCCAGTCTTTGACTATTTTGCTTTAACAGCATGCCTTATCGTATTCCTTATCGTATTCCTTATGTTTGTTTCAAGTGACCAACCCTTCCCAGAAACTGAGGTACAGTAGGCATTTCAATTCCACACTTTGGCTTCACTATCTTTGTCTCATTTCAAATCCAATCACATGTGCTGGAGTCTACATCATCAAAACAAACAGCTTTATGTCACTGTGTAATGACTTATGGACTCCACTGTACAGTTTGTGTGTCTTAGTTGGTTCATCGACTTTGGAAGTCAATATTTGCTGTTCCCTGAAGTCTTGCACTCTCAAGGTTTGGAAGAAGCAACACTGTGAATCTCAAACATTCATTACTCAAAAGGAGTCCGGTGTATTTTGCTGGAGGGAAACCCTCACTGCCTGCAGAAAAACCTCTGGCATTCAAACCCTGCTGGACAGCTACAACTTGTGCAGCTTAGGGCCCAAACATGAAACGTGTCTGTAGGTGAAATCATGGATATCTTAATTTTTCTACCTTACCAATATTGTAAACTGGGGTAATAGAAATATAGTTCTGGTGTCATCATATATAATTTTTTATACATGAAAACATGGGTCAATTTATGCAATTTAACAAAATAAAAATAGTTGAAAAAACTTTTACTTGCACTAGCACAAGGATAGTAAATGCATGGCCATTACAGTCTGCCAATTTAATATGGAGGATGAAAAGAACAGAGAAAGATATGTAAATGAGTAGATCATCTGTCATTTCCATTCAGTGTATCCAAGTGAACAAGAATAGCTGTGTGATAATGCATAGCCTCAGAGAAATAGTAATTTGCAGCCAAGTAATTCTGATAAGACCAAATATATCAATGTTGTACATACAGCATAATTTGTGGCCAAGAAACTCTACACATATTGGCAGAATCTAATAATTTGTGGCAATGAGATTCTTAATTACTAGACGCAACTTGAGAAACAATTAGAGGCCTACAAATGTGTTTCTACTTGCATGCCATTTTTCATGTCTCTATTTTAAGACATCAAGATATCTGAGAAATATTTATGAGATGTTTATGTTGTAGTTTCAGCCATCAAGGGTCCCATAATTATTTCTGGAATTGAATAAACTGAATCATGCATGCACTGCAATCGTAATAATCATAATCTGTAATACCGCCTTGTCACATCTCTGTACGGATCACAGGGGAGCCAGAGGCAACAAGATAGAAACCCGAATGCAAAACGAGATGATGAATGATTGTCACAATACATAAAAATGGTCAAAGGAGAGGAAGGTCGAAACCAGCAATTAACAATCTAGAAATTAGGAGAGCAAGGTAGCAAAGCTGATAAATGCAGCATTTAGCCATGCAAGACTTCTCTAAGACAAGAGACTAATAAATGTACCCGGATGACAACAATAAGGCACGGGTGAAACAAATGAGACACAGGTGATTGTGGACGTGGCCAAGCTGGAGCAGGAGCTGAGGAAAAATCTGAACGTTACAAATTACCTAGCAGCCTAAAGCCTGTTTAGTTTAATGTGCTTGTTCTTATATGTTAGCATTTCTATCATAACAGTTAATTCACAGGGACCTGTATGATGCTACTGTTTCTCAGTAACATGAGAAGCTGCATTTTTGGTGTTATTTTTTTGTAATCTAAAATCTGAATTCTTTTTGCAGGTGAGGGGATGATTGTTTATAGCCGCTATAATGTACATGATAACAGAAACTAACTTGCTTCATGGAACATTAAATGCAACTATGAATGGACAAAAAGTATGACATGGCATTCTTTAAATCATTGAACATTTAATTGTTAACTATTTTGGTTAATTAAATAATTATACCTGTTGAAAAAAGAAATAAAACACTTCAAGATGCGCTGTTATTTGAAAATAATTGTTTTGTTTCTGGCTGCATCACACCACCCCATTGTTGATTAGTTGATTAGATTCTATAGCAGTATGTGCTGTTATGTTTTATACATTACTTACTGTATATATGAAGCTGGTTGCTGCAGTATCCATTTAGACAAATACATAGTTAACTAAAATTGCTATACATCAGGGGTGTCCAAAGTCCGGCCCCAAAGTCAAATGCGTCCTGCAGACATGTTTATTGGCCCCCGGGATCTCTCTTATTATGTATGATAGGTGGCTGCTGGCCAACACATTACAATTTTTTTTTTTTATCTAACGATGACAGCAGACTATGTTAACACAGTTAGCTAAACTGCAATTGCATTTTTTCTCTCAGAACACCTGCATTTAATTAACAGAAAGATGTAGAGTCAGAATCATAATTTATGCTTAGGTTAGTTTGTCCAATGACTTTTGGTCCTTGCATTATGCCTGCTTTGGGTGGGTGAGGGATACATAATAAAAGTGCTGTAATTTATACACTTTTCACCTTAGCTGGATGTAAATACCCTCAAATTAAAGCTGAAGCTTAAACAGAGAAAGGAATTTGCATAGAATTCTGAAAAAAAAAAAAAAAAAAAATATATATATATATATATATATATATATATATATATATATATATATATATATATATATATATATATATTGTCCATTAGGGCAACATGTGTTATCCAGAGTCCTATACCGTAACGATAGCGTTCATACACATATCAAATAAAATGAACACCTACTGCTGTCTAATTTGCATGCTTTTGTGTGGCAATGCCAGTAAATACAGGGATGAAAAATGCAGTGTTATGTATGGATAAGATGAAGATGAATCTGTCTCAGTCTGATGGAATGAGCAAAATGTGTAAAAAAAAAATGGGATGTGCTCATGATCCAAAGCTTACCACTCCATCTATGAAGCATAGTGGTGCGAGTATGTATGGCTGCCACTGGAATTGGCTCACTTGTCATTTAAAATGGTTTGACTGCTGACACCAGCAGCAGAAGGAATTCAAAAGCATCTGAACAGCTCGGTTCCTACAGAATGCTTCAAAACCCAGAGAATGCAGGAGAAAAATGGACTGAAACATGGTTTGTATTCATGGGGTGTTCAGCCGCAGTCATATAAACATGCTAGGACTAGGACTCATTTATCATTTAACATTTATCCGTAACCATGAAAAGATTGCTTTAATAAAATTCCTTACTAAATTTTAAGGTTGAAAAACATGGCGTCTCAATGAAATTATATGAAATCCCCAGGTATGTGTCTAAAGAATACAGAGAGCATTTTGACAAATACAAAAAAGCAATATATACAGTACATATTGTATAGACGCATAACATGCATACAGTTAATAGCTCTGCATGACTTAATTGCTTTTTTTTAATGGGATTTATCCACCCAGACAATATCTCTGGGGTTCATTTACACGCTCTATGAGACCAATTACCCAGATGTACATCTCACTAATTTATTACTGAGTAGGGTAGCCATAACCCACCGATAAATATCAACATTAATGGCACGCATAAGATGAAATCGTGTATTGCAGTAAATTTTTGTGATTTTGCAGCTGCTGTACATGGTTTATTTTCTATATTTCTATATTTTATATATATGTTCTTCATTACACACATCAGATTTTATTACATATTAGTAGTTCTATACAAACATGTGAAATAGAAAGGAATCAAGTAGGTTAACTGTTAAAGATTAGGGTAATCTGACACCTACTGTACATAAGCACTTAATGACAACTGACATAAATCTACATAACCATGTGGGTTTCAAGAAGTGCTGTCTGGAATAAAGGCTGCTTTTGTGGTGAAATGGTGATAGTCTGATAGCTGTGGATTGCAACAACCTCAAATGAGCTCATCAGTTGATTTCAAATGACAACAGTCCCATGCCGTTGCGATCTACAGTGCCTGAAAAAGAGGCAGCGGAAGTCTCCCTGTTCATAGACTTTGGTTATTCAATCAGTCAACTTTCTGGAGAACTAGACCTCAGGAGACAGACCTCGTTGTACTCTCCTGGACTTGCTTTCTCACCCCACTCTCATTGTAAACTAATGATGTGGACCAATACTCAGCAGAAACCATCACTACTAGTGCTAGTTTGAAGCTTTTATAACATATACACCAATCAGCCATAACATTAAAACTACCTGCCTAATATTGTCTAGGTCCCCTCGAGGCATGGACTCCACAAAACCTCTGAAGGTGTGCCTTGATATCTGGCACCAAGACTTTAGCAGCAGATCCTTTAAGTACTGTGTGTTGCAAGGTGGGGCCACCATGGGTCTGACTTGTTTGTCCAGCACATCCTACAGATGCTTGATCCCACAGGTGCCCATGACCCTGTTGCTGGTTCACCTGTTGTAATTCCTTGGGCCACTTTTGGTAGGTATTAACCACTGCATACAGGGAACACCCCACAAGACCTGCCGTTTTGGAGATGCTCTGAGCCAGTCATCTAGCCATCTGCTAGTGGTTTTAACATTATATCTGATCGGTGTATAGTATCGTAGAACCAAAGAAAACACACATAAATTTTTTTTTTTTTTTACAATTTTTAGCAAATATGTGAGTGTTTGCATCTGATAGGAAAAGGATTTTCTGGTAATGTCAAAATCATTTTTGCTTCTCCTCAAACTACTGTTGAGCATTGTAATATGTTATATACCAGGGGTGTCCAATCTTATTAGATTAGATTAGATTCAACTTTATTGTCATTACACGTATAAATACAAGGTAACGAAATGCAGTGTATCAACAAAGGGCTAGTGTGGGTGCAGATTTTCATTCCAATCAAGCAGGAGCCTTCCAGTCAAGTTGAGCTTGGCTTTCAATAGACTCAGGTGTGGCTTCTGCTTGGTTGGAATGAAAACTTGCACCCACACCAGCCCTTTACAGATAAGATTGGACTATAAACCTTTGCATACTTTATATAAGATTTTGACAGCAGTCAGAATGCTGTAATAACAGAGTCATGTATATTTTGTCTAACCATTAATAACTGTTTAAATCTTTCTAAAACCTATGACAATACCAAATTATTGTAATGGTAGAGTTATGTATGTTTTCTCAGACCCTAAATTAGGACACATTTCTTGTTTTTTTTCTTTTATGAAAATTATGAGTCATTGTTAGCAATAACTCTGTGAATGACTCATTCTAATAACTAACTAATGAGACTCTTTGGCACAATAACCTAGGATATGAAAACAGTAAATTAAGCAAATTTCAATTTTCATTGTGGACATGACATACACAGTGTACAATTAAAAGTTTCCATTTTTTTGAATGGGAAAAATGGAAATCCTTCTCTTGCCATTACAAATAAAGAAGATTCAAAAAGTTGAAATTGTGGGTATATCCTATAACAAGACAAAAATGTTTTGAAAAGAACCAAAGGCAAGCAGTCAAAGTTTCTCTATGACCCTCTCAGAATCCAGACCTGATCTGAAAAACATTGTGTATGACAATATATATAGTGCTGTGAAAATGTATTTGCCCCATCCTGATTTCTTGTTTTTGTGTATATCTCATACTAAACTGTTTCAGAAATTAAAACAAAACCTAAGATAAAACAAAGGCAACCTGATAATGTTATTTATTGAAGCTACTAGTCCAGTCTCTTGTTATCTCAAAACTGGACTATTGCAACGCACTACTCCCGGGCCTCCCAGCCAGCTCCATCAAACCCCTTCAGATGATTCAGAATGCAGCAGCACGCCTCGTCTTCAACCAGCCCAAAATAACCTATGTCACACTCCTCTTCATCTTCCTCCACTGGCTTCCTGTTTTCAAATCACATTTCAAATCTATGAAACTGCTTTCATAATGGGGTTCAGCTGGACTAGATGCAACCAGGGTTGATTACTGCAAACCTTGTTCAATCAAATCAACACTTAAATAGAACTTTTTGAACAGCATGAAGTTGGTTAAAAGGTCTTACCCAGTAACACATCATGCCAAAATCAAAAGAAATTCCCAATTTCACAAAAGACCCAAGGACCACATCAAAGGACCTACAGGCCTCTCTTGCTTCAATAAAGGTCACTGTTCACTGTTCTCCACTATCAGAAAGACACTGGCAAAAATGGCAATGGCACTGCTAACCCAGAAATACATTAAGCCTCGTCTGAATTTTGGCAAAAAACACCTTGATGATCCTCAAACGTTTTGGGAGAATGTTCTGTGGATTGATGAGTCAAAAGTGGAACTGTTTGGAAGACAGGGGTCCCGTTACATCTGGCATAAACCAAACACAGAATTCCACAAAAAGAATGTCATACCTACGGTAAAGCATGGTGGTGGAAGTGTGATGGTATGGGGTTGCTTTGCTGCTTCAGGGCCTGGGCAACTTGCAATAATTGAGGGAAACATAAATTCTGCTCTCTACCAGAAAATCCTAAAGGAGAATGTCCGGTCTTCAGTCCATAAATTGAAACTCAGGCGCAACTGGATTATGCAGCAAGACAATGATCCAAAGCATAGGAGTAAATCCTAGTCCTAGAGGTAAGTGAAAGACTGATCTCCAGTTATCGGAAGCATTTGGTTGCAGTTATTGCTGCTAAAGGTGGCACAACCAGATTTTAAGTTTAAGGGGGTAATGTTTTACACATTGGTGATAGGTGTTGGATAACTTTTTTTGCTTCAATAAAATAAAATAAAAATAAATAACTAAATAAATAAACTGTATTGTGTGTTTACCCAGGTTGCCTTTACTCACTTTAATCAAGTGGGTCAATGCTTTTATACAAAAAAAAAGTGACAAAAGCAATCTGATAATCCAATATTCAATAAATAATTAAATGTATTTAATTATTAATATTATTTGCAATAAACAAGTGTTTAGCCATGCAATGTAGACAGTTAACAGCTTTGGTTGCTATACAACATTATGGCCAAAGATTAGGTTATTCCATGGACAGAACAATGGTTTGTGTAACAGTTTTATTGGTTTAAAACCTGGCACATTAATTCAGAATTCAATTGTTATGATACATAGTGTATATCAACGACTTTACAGCACCTTTGCCCACAGCTCTGCCAATCAGATTTTAGAACTGAAACTGAATCTTTTTTATAATTAACTATTGTTCTGGGAAAGTCTGCAAAAACTAACAGTATAAACATAATTATTAATTACATTTCTTTGTTTTGCAAATACATAAATAGGGTATGCAAACTTTTGCACTTAGCTGTAACTAGTCAGGTTCTTACTGTATGTCCCTTGGGAACTTGTAAATGTAAAAGATACACATTTGTTGGGCAAAAGTAGTTACAAGTTCAACTCACTTTACCACAAAGTTACTTCAAAAATCGATTCTATCGAGTCATAGAGACATTTTAGATGAACAAAACAAAAGTACACAAGCCTAAGAAGTCCAAAGACCAAGTTATATTGCATATGAAATGTTTTAAGACTTAGATATTTATCAAGCTTTCATGCACTGTTAGTTTATAGACAATTGGAAAAGGCTTGGGCTTTTTTTCTTTGCATTTTGCAGGTCAGAAAAGGCATTTGAATATTCAGTGTAAAGATCTGGAACAGAAGCAGTTCAGTTGTGTTTCAATCAATACGCACACTACAGGCCCAACTTTATGGAAGTTAATCTTTTATAACACTCTGTGAAACATCTGACCCCTATACTGTCTTCACTGCAAGAAAAAAAAACATATTCATACCACATTCCATTTTGTATAATACATACATGAAATGTACAGCTGTCTAAAATTACAACCTTTTTTAATATCATCCCTGTTCAAGTTCTCCCACTTACTGATTACAGGCACCTGTTGTTAATTTCCATGATTACCCTCTGTAGATAATATACACCTCAGTTTATATGGTTCTTTATTGCCTGCATTACAAGAGCATGCTTTGTTCACTGTATGATCTTTGTTTTGCCCTTTTTGCTCAGTTGAATTATATACCTCACTTTGTCGCATTGTGTCGTTATACTATTACCTTTTTGTACACTCTGTATGTTCTCCCAGTTTCCATGTGGGTTTCTTTTGGGTTCTCTGGTTTCCTCCAACGTACCAAAACCATGCAGTGGGCTGGTCAATTGGCTAGGTATGAATGAGTGTGTGCATGCTGCCCTGTGATGGACTGGCATCCCATCCAGGTAATCCCACTTTCCCAGTGTTCCCGGGATTGGCTCAGGATCCATTGCACCCCTGACCAGAATAAAGCATTACTGAAAGTTAGTGAGCATGATCTGCTGTATTTTTTTTTTTAACCTCTGTTCATCTCCATTAAATTTGTCCAAATCTGACATCTTGGATCAGTTTTGGGGTGAGGGGACAAGGGTTGATAACTTATCGTCTTTCTAAGGATTCTGCTTTTACCAAGTCAAAAATCCTAATTTTGGCATGTTGTCTACTAAATGCTGTGCATTTAAATGTAACTTAAATGGTATGTTTTGTGAAGTGCTTGGCTGGACGGATGACAAGCTCAATTCATTATCTGATGAATGCTTTGAATGTGGTTCTGTAATAACTCAATGAAGAACAAGAAAGGTAAAATTAAAAATACAAATTTAACGAATATATTTTGGATATAAGTTGACTGACATTTCTTTCTTTCTTTCACAATAAATGGGCTAAATGCTAAATCCTATGTGCAGTGCATAATTCACATGTGCAATAATCCACAACTTGCAATCCTTCGTAAGTGCAATATTTGTCTTGTATCTGTCTATGTATTTGTTTGTGCTGTACTTTGCACTTTGTGCACTCTGTGCAAGTATTTTTGTGTCATTTTGAGGCATCATCTTGGGATGTCACTAACAGAGTTTTGACCTGTGAAACAGAATGACAATAAAACTACTGAATCCTCTGAATCCTCAAAGTGTCATATAGTGTATATGCCTATGACATGGATGTTGTGTCAACTTTACATTCATTGGTTAAAATCAATGAGTTCATAACAGCAGATGGGTTGAAATGATCCTTCATAGATTTGCATGTACTGTAGGTTTATGTTAGTTGTTATGAAAGGCTTGTATAGTTATCATGTAGCCTTATGAACATCACCCTTAAATAAAATGTTACCCAATGTATTGTGTTACAGTTCAGAAAGTAATCAAATATTGGCTTATTTAACTGTTTCAGTGTTTTAATGTTAAATAAAACTTCAAATTCTCAATTTAAATGATCCCATTCATACTTTAAATGTACTGGCAATAATAAACACGTATGACTTAATTGACAAAATGGCCCTCTTTTAGAGCAGTTAACCTTTGACACTCTTGACCTTTTATTCAGTTATCTTAAAACATATTGTTCTGTAAGTACTATGAATTATTCGGTAATTACAGCAACACTAAGAGAAAATGTGTCTAAATATGAGAGTCGAGTGTAACTCTGAACCCACCAAACAGTCCTGCAACTTTAAGAGGTTAAGAATGTAACCCCTTAATGATAATGAGAGCTTTGACAATGTGAGCTGATGAGAGCTTTGATGTAAATGATTTGTTTTCCTCAGACTCCTATATATACAGTGGGTATAGAAAAGAATCACCCCCTTTAAAATAATCACATTTTGTTGCTTTTCAGCCTGAAATGAAGATGGACACAGTTTTTGTTTTATCCAGATGTATTTACTCAGTGCAACTTATAACATCCAAGTGAAAGATATAACACCAACATGTCAGGAAAAAAATGTAAAAAATTAAAAAACAGAATCACTGAGTTGGAAAAAGGATGACCCCCTTGCTTTAATTTGCCTTATTTTTTTAATTACAGCCTTCAGTCTGTTGGGATATGTCTCTACTAACTTTGCACATCTAGACTGTGCAATATTTGCCCACTCTTCTTTGCAGAACTGCTCAAGTTCAGTTAAATTTGATGGTGACCGTTTGTGTACTATAGTTTTCAAGTCATTCCACAGATTTTCAATGGGGTTTAAGTCTGGGCTCTGACTAGGCCATGCAAGGACATTCACCGTCATTGTCATATTGGAAGGTAAACCTTCTTCCCATTGACAGCTTTCTGGCAGAGGGCAGCAGACTTTCCTCAGGAATTTGACGGTATTTTGCCCCATCCATTTTCCTTCTATCCTGACAAGTGCTCCAGTTTCTGCTGCAGAGAAACACCCCCATAACAGGATATTACCACCTCCATGCTTTACTGTAGGAATGGTGTTATTTGGATGGTGAGCTGTATTGGATTTCCACCAGACATATCGTTTGGTGTTGAGTCCAAATAATTCATCTGACCATAACACATTTTTCTATGTGGCCTCAGAATCTTCAAGGTGCGTTCATGTGGCCTTTCTTGAGGAGTGGCTTTTTTCTTGCAACCCTCCCATACAAGCCACATTTGTGGAGAATTTGTGATATTGTTGTCACATGCACACAATGACCACTCTTTGTCATAAATTCCTGCAACTGCTTCAGAGTTGCTGTAGGCCTCTTGATAGACTCTCTGACCAGTTTCCTCCTGGCTCTTTCATCCAGTTTGTAGTGACATCCTGATCCAGGGAGGGTCTGTGTTGTACCAAATACCTTCCACTTCTTAATAATAGCCTTCACTGTGCTTCTAGGCATTGATAAAGCCTTTGAATTTTTTTGTATCCATCTCCTGACTTGTGCCTGTCCACAACTTTATCCCGGAGATCTTTTGACAGTGCCTTGCCACCCATAGTTGATTGTTTGCTTCAGTTGCACTACAAAATGCTCCAGGAAAGCTCTTTTCATGCTGAGCTAATCAAAATGACCACAGCTGATCACAGTTGAAAGTCAAATGGCTTTGTGTGCCATTGAGAAGGTGATTAGCTACACCTTATTGAGTTTACAAGTCATTTTTAGGAGGGGGTGATCCTTTTTCCAACTCAGTGATTCTGTTTTTTTTATTTAAAAAAAAAAAAAAAAAAAAAATTCTGACATGTTGGTGTTATATGACACTTGGATGTTATTAGTTGCACTGAGTAAATACAGCTGGATAAAACAAAAACTGTGTCCGTCTACAGTATGTATACAGTACTGTGCAAAGGTTTTAGGCACATGCAAAGAAATGCTGTAGAGCAAAGATGCCTTCAAAATAATGAAATTAAATGTTTCTACATTAAAAAAAAAAAAAAAAAAAAAAAAAAAAAACTGTAAAGAGCAGTAAACAGTAGTAAATGAAAATCAATATTTGATGTGACAAAAACAAACAAAAAAAATTAATATTAAAATAGTAGTCTCCGGTACAATTTGTGCAGTTTTATAAGGAAATGAGCTGGTAAGTTTTATTGAGCATCTTGCAGAACCAGCCACAGTTCTTCTGGAGACTTTGACTTTCGCACTTGCTTCTTATTTTTGCAGCAAAACCCAGCAGCCTTCATTGTGTTTTTTTTGTCTGAAAAGTGGTATCTTACGTAATATGTTGCTTTCTTTAATAACATACAAACATTTTTCTGTAACATTTAATTTTGTGCTAGAAAACTAATGTTTGGGAATCTAAAATGTTTTTTGTACTGACTTGATAATGTAGAAGTCATAAAATAAAAAATCTATAACAAAGTTTGTACTAAAAAAAATAGGGTGCCTAAATCTGTTGCACAGTACTAATGTATAAATAAAGAGCTTTAAATTGACTGTCCATAAGTCTGAGCGCACTAGTGAAAATGCTTCTGTTTGGCATACTTTTTCAATTTAACACAGAGGTTTTCATTACAAATGATAACATCAGCAATAACCTGAGTGAAAAGTAGAATCTTATAAATATTTACATGAATTTCAGAATTTCTTAGTATTTGGTTTGCCCCCTTTTTGCTTTAATAACAGTGTGCAGTCGAGCAGACACAGAATGCACACGTTTGTGTAAAACCTGATGATCCATGTTAGATCAAATACATTGGCCTGTCATCTGAACACGTGCTTCAGTGGAAGGGATAAGATGCACAGAAAATCTGACCATTTGTACAAAGGAGTTAACATGGACAAGATCACAAATTTTTTTAGAATTCAAGGCCAATTCATTTGTTTTTTCTGTAGACTGAAGACATTTGGGTTTGAGATCAAAAGATGAATATGAGAAGAGAGTTTATATCAGTTTTTATTTCCTGATATTTATATGTAGATGTGTTACAGTAAATGACATAGTACATAGCACGTTTTGTATCAGACCACCCAATTTGTAGACAAGCAAAAATATTGGAACATGTGACTGACACATATAAAATGTATATGACCATATCACTTGACAGCATTATTGTGATTTAACACAAGCTTCAATAAGTCTCTCGATTTATTTGTTGTTGTCAATCTTTACTAACTTTCTACATAATAAAACAAGAAATAATAAGAAAATAAAAAATAATGAGAATAAAAAAAATTGTGCCAGACTCCACTGAGCACCATAGTTTTAAAAAAAAAGTAGGCTGTTGATGTTGATGATGTAATTGTTGTTGTTATTTTAAGATTTTTTTTTTAACCTTCTTGCATCATGCAACAGTCCTAAACCATTTCTAAATTTTGGATCTTCAGAAATTATATTTTCTATAATTTTGGTAAGTATTTTAGAACCGAATTTTAACTATCTTTGGACACTGGAAGGTTTTTTGTTTATTATTTTAAAAATTATTTAATTTTTTCAAGTAAAATTTTATGCTTTCTGACTCATGGTATTCCTACACATGGATAATCCTTTTACTTTTTAATATAAGTGATATTTAGACAAAGTAAAACTTCAGACTTCATGTAGTCTAACAAATCTGCATATGATTATAAACAATTTATGCATGAAAGGGTTCATTGAATCCTGAGCACCTAGCTGCCTCACTTCATCTCCTCACTGCTGGACCTGAGAGGCACTGCAGCTAAGGGATTAATGCTTCTTTTCTCTAAGTAACTGACAGTTTCATTAATCTGCCCCTGAGCACACACTCACTTTTCCAACTTTTAAATTTCATTTTCACTGTTTGTTCTCAAGCAGTTGAATTCAGTTCTTGAGTCGAACAGGCACTCTGGTATCCCGTCATGCAGGTTACAAGCAAGGGATTAAAAAGCTTTACTTTGATACATTGCATTTTCATTCCTCTCACATCCTGCTTTTCAATTTGACCTGTTTATCTAAATCGATTCAAAGAGGTTCAATGCTTTCAGTACTCAGGTAATATCCCTGTGCAGTGATTTATTGATGCAGCACTTTTAAATTGATATCGTGAGAAGCTAATGAGAATGTGAGCTGATATTGCTGACTTTACTGCTGCATAAGCGGACATAAGGTTTTTTGACACAAGGAGACTCTTTTTGTCTGCATGAAGAATCTAGACTTAAGCCAAGGAGCCAGGGTACCTTCTAAGCAACTAAAGGCCTGTCTAATGTTAATGTTCATGAGTCCACCATCAGGAGAACACTTAACAACAATGGTGTGCATGGCAGGGTTGCAAGAAGAAAGCCACTGCTCTCCAAAAAGAACATTGCTGCCCCTTTACAGAAGGCTATTGGAACAAGGTACAGGCTATTGGGCAGTAGTAGCTCAGTGGTTAAGGTGTTGGACTACTGATCTGAAAGTTGTGAGTTCAAATCCCAGCACGGCCAAGCCTCTGCTGTTGAACCCTTGAGCAAGGCCCTTAACCCTCAATTGCTTAGATGTATAAATGAAATAAAATAAAAAAAAAGTAAGTCGCTCTGGATAAGGGTGTCTACCAAATGCCATAAATGTAACAATGTTTTGTGGATTGATGAGACCAAAATAGAATTTTTGGTTTAGAGAAGAATGGTTATATTTGGAGAAAGGAAAACACTGTATTCCAGCATAAGAACCTCATCCCATCTGTGAAATATGGTGGTGGTAGTATCAATGTTTGGGCCTGTTTTGCAGCATCTGGGCCGGGATGGCTTGCCATCATTTATGGAACAATGAATGAATTCTGATTTATACCAGCGAATTATAAAGAAAAATGTCAGGGCATCTGTCCATGAACTAAATCTCAAGAGAAAGTGGGTCATGCAGCAAGACAACGACCCTAAGCACACAAGTCGTTCTAACAAATAATGGTTATAGAAGAATAAAATTAATATTTTGGAATGGCCAAGTCAAAGTCCTGACCTTAATCCATTAGAAATGTTTTTGAAGCAAGCGGTTCATGTAAGGAAACCCACCAACATCCCATAGTTGAAGCTGTTCTGGACTGAGGAATGGGCTAAAATTCCTCCAAGCCAATGTGCAGGACTGATCAACAGTTACCGGAAATGTTTATTTGCAGTTGTTGCTGCACAAGGGGGTCACACCAGATACTGAAAGCAAAGGTTCACATACTTTTGCCACTCACAGATATGTAATATGTCATCATTTTCCTCATAAATTAATGAGCAAGTATAATAATTTTGTCTCATTTGTTTAATTGGGTTCTCTTTATCTACTTTTAGGACTTGTGTGAAAGTTTGATAATTTCAGTCATATGTATGACTCTGTATTATTAGTCTTAGATTATGTGGCATGTCTGCCGTACAAGTCCCTGTGTATGAGCTGCTACTATAGAAATAATAATGTATTACAATGAGCGCATTAATATTAACCAGACTTTCATGTTAGAGCCGGAGCTACCCGTGCTGTTATACTAATATAATGCGCACCTTCTGGACCAATCAGATTCGAGCATTCAACTGTGCTGTGTTATAAGTAATGTATAAGTAATCTTCAGCATATAAGTCCTCTTGTCTCTTACAGCTTATATAGGAAGAGAATCTTTTATAAGTTGAAGTTCTTGATGAAGTATACTCAAAGTAAACTAGATAGTTTAATCCATAAATTATGGTTGTTGTTGTTGTTGTTGTAAGCCAAGAGCAATTTGTAATTGTAAGACTGCAATGCACAATTACAGTGGATTTGAGAAGCTATAAGATCAGTGGCTGAATTCTGCACCTACAGTGGTTTTAATTGCTCATGTGCCACTCATGATATTAGCTTCCTGTGTCTTGTGTAAAATTACATCATGTTTTGCTTGAATCCTGAATACGCTTTGGCTCACATCATGTCCCATTTACCATTAACATAGAACTATAAAACGACCAGGGCCTTTCAACAGACAAAATCCCAGTTGTACCCAGTCATACACTGCAGAAAGATATTACCCGGATGTCATTTGCTTTATTGGCATTTGTGGAGGGGCTGCAGCACAGAACTCATAACACTAAATATGATTTTATTGACACTGTCCAATTTAGCCCCATTATACCGCTGATAGGAAATAACACTTATTATTGCAATTTTACAAAGGCTGTGAATCAACATCAAAGATGCCGCAAGTGGAAAAGCGCACTGTTACTCATTCTCTCAGCTGACAAATATATGTGGGTTGTTTTTTGGCCTATAACCATTTCAGCATCACAGATGGAAAATCATGTGGTAATTGGCTTTAGCACATTGGAAACCTGCCCCAGGAGACACTTCAATGATGTTTGAACAATATTACAGCAGGATCAGCACAAGGGTACTTAAGTTGTATCAACAGGAAATTAAATACATTTAACAACTGCTAAAAGCAAGTGATGACGCAGGAACACGATCTTCATAGAACTTCAGCACCATAACACTTCCTGGTGAGACTTTCTTAGGAATTTCCTTTTGACTCAGTGTCATTTAGAGGCCTTAGAGATCTTCAACGGCTCTGCTGTCAACAGAAAAGTTCATTCTGGGAAGTTTACTAAAGGAACTAAAGGAAATGTACCAATAATTTACCCTATAAAAGAATTGGATGTTGTGCTTTGAATTTATTTTGCAACATAGAATTACATTAACGCAATTTCTGGCCTCATTATCAAATGAAAAGGAAGCCGTTTTATCTGGAAGTAAAGGGCTTTTATAAAACAGTGTTTTCTTCATAAAAAAACCCCAAAACGAACGAACCCCCCACCCCACCCCCCCAAGATTAAAAGCGCGCCGCAATTGCTTTGCTGCCTCTGTTACTGCCGCTGAAATCATTGGGAGAGTTACTTTCTGAAAATGTTTTCATTTTGTTTGTAGGTATATTCAGTGGCATGTCTAGACCAACTTTAAAGTGGGGGCCAGGAGGGGCACACAAGGAAACCAGGGGGGCACTAATAGAAATGCAGGAATTTCTATTAATATTATTTTAAAGGCTGTTTTTGATAAAAAAAAATAAAATAAAAAAAAAGACTCATCTGACAAATGAAAGGCCACTCACATCACATATGAGAAGTTCCTGGCATGAGTACTGTCACAACAGATAGGTTGAGATGGATGAAAATGCAGTATAAAAAGTTTAATGCTCAAGAGTTTCAAAAGTTCAAGGTCAAAAAACAGGCAAGGGTTCAGGTGACTGGCAAACAGTATAAAATAGCAGAGACCAGGGGGCTGTACCATAAAGCCGGTTTAGGTGGCTAGCCTGGTCAGTTTCAGTATAGTTTGTGCCAACCCTGGGTTTTAGTTACCATGAAAGTTGCTTGACGTTTACCGGTGTTCATCGCTATAGTAACTTACACTGATTGAATGTCCAAGGTCTGTTTATATCGGCTTGGAGTGAAATTGGAAACAGGTATGTGTGAGCAAAACGCGGGAGATGATGGACATGCCAGTTGAGTGTTGTGCTGGGGATTGTAGTCTGTAGCGGCCATATTTGTATGCCGTGGTGTGTTGGGGAAGTTGAGTTCGCGGACAGAGTCGACCCGACAATTACATTAAACATATGTGATATGTAAATAAGTAAATACGGTTTCTAAATTAGTGTCTTTTATTAAAATGTACATCCAAATAAATACATTTTTAAAATCATTCTTCTTGTCAACCCTATTATGTTATTAGAAACAGATTCATATTTTCATCTTCTGTTTCTCCTTGGGAATAATTTCATGAAATAACTTTCTTTCTTGACATTCATTTGTAACAAAACAAAAAGTGCAAATCTGTGCAAATGAGCAAACAACCAAACAGTTTGGCAATGCTGGAGTTTGAAAGTGCAACCTTCTACTTTGTAAATCAAAGCCTTAAACACTGAGCCACCACAATTAGTACAACACATTGTATTGATTCAGTGCAGTCTTTTAGCTGTGGTTGGATCAATATAAGATAGCGCTGCTACTTGTGGTGACTCCGAGATTTAGGCTTTGAGTTACAGATTACAAGGTCTGGGTTCAAATCCTAGTACTTCCGAACTGCCACTGTTGTTTGAGCAAGATCCTTAACCCTAGAATACATAAAGCGGGTTAAATTGACCTGGCAGGGTGTGCTTTTTGAAATATTTGATCAATAAAAACATTTATTTTTTAGATAGTCTTAAGAAACTTGTTTCTAACCATTATCAATGTAGTTTTCATATTTCTTGGAAAAATTTACATTTTCATATCACTACCCCAATTCTTCATAAAGTGGGTCAAAATGACAATTGCTATGGACTTTTGATTTAACATGGTATTTCAAAAAAAAAAAAAAAGTTTTTCAATAATAATATTTCTTTCATTACAACTCCATGTATTACTCAAAAAGCTGTTTTGTCTAAGCCAATAATTTGCCTCAGAAAACAGTTGTCACATGACATCAGTTGTCATAGCAACAATCATAACAGAATTTTCAAATCACAGCAAGCACAGACCTATTATATTTAAATAATATAATAATATAAATAAATTATATGATTATATAAATAATATAATATATTTAAATTATAGAAATAATATAAATTATATGACGATGATGATGATGATGATGATGATGATGATGTTCGTCCGTCGTTGTCGACGATGACCAAGGACATCACATAGGTAGTGAAGAAGATAAGGTAGGGTGTGTCCGGCTGTGGCTGATAAGTCCGATTTGACCACGGAAGGCTCTGCCGCATGTCGGGCATATGTGGTCTGCTGTAACTGAGGGCAAGATGTTAGCTCTGGACTTTCGCAGCTCGCGTTTCCTTTGAGCCTCAACAGTCCTGCTTTGCTCGTATGCGGTGGCACCTTGGCTTGTGCGGCAGTGCCAGGTTGGTCGGTCTAGCGCTAATGTCTCCCAGGTGTTGGGGTTGATCTCAAAGCTCTTGAGAGCAGCTTTGAGTGTGTCCTTGAAGCGTTTTCTCTGACCTCCGTGTGAGCGCTTGCCTTCTGCTAGTTCACCATAGAAGAGCCTCTTGGGGAGGCGTGTGTCAGGCATCCGAACCAGGTGTCCTGCCCATCTGACTTGAGCTTTCCTCAACAAGGTGTGAACACTGGGAAGATCGGCTCTAGAGAGTACCTCTGTGTCTGGAACTTTTTCTTGCCAGGAGATTTTTAGAAGCTTTCTCAGACAGTTCATGTGGAAGCGGTGTAGTTTCTTGGCATGACGTGCATAGACTGTCCATGTCTCACAAGCATACAGTAAGGTGGGGAGTACAACTGCTCTGTACACTTTCACCTTGGTGGCCAACTTGATGCCTCTCCTCTCCCACACTGACACACGTAGCCGTCCAAATGCTGAGCTCGCCTTGGCTATCCGCAATACAACTTCATCATCGATGTTCACTGACCTGGAAAGCGTGCTGCCAAGGTAGGTGAACTTGTCGACAGTTTTCAGGGGTTCTCCTTCCACGGTGATGACCGGTTCTACGTATGGTTTCTGCGGGGCGGGTTGGTGTAGGACTTCGGTCTTCTCGGTGCTGATGGTGAGACCAAAGCTTTTGCAGGCAGCGGAAAAGCAGTTCATGTTGCATCTTGTCCACTGTGGCGGCATTGAGAGCACAGTCATCTGCGAACAGGAAGTCGCACACAGAGTCCTCTTCCACCTTGGTCTTTGCTTGTAGCCTCCGTAGATTGAACAGTTTGCCATCGGTCCTGAACCTGATCTTAATGTTGGTTTCATCGTCATTGCAGAAAGCATCTGACAGCATCGCCGAAAACATCATGCTGAAGAGCGTAGGCGCGAGAACACAGCCCTGCTTGACTCCGTTGGTGACTGGGAATGCATCAGAGGAAACGCCGTCATCCAGTACTCGAGCAAGCATGCCATCGTGGAACTGACGTACCATGTTGATGAACTTGTCTGGACAGCCAAACTTTCTCATGATCTTCCAGAGTCCTTCACGGCTGACAGTGTCGAAGGCTTTGGTCAGGTCAACGAACGTCGTGTAGAGATCTCTGTTCTGTTCCTGACACTTCTCCTGGAGTTGACGGGCGGCGAAGATCATGTCAACTGTCCCACGCCCTTTTCTGAAGCCACATTGACTCTCTGGCAGGTGTCCGTCTTCCATGTGGTGTATGAGTCGGTTTAGGAGGACTCTAGCGAGGATCTTGCCGGCAATGGCAAGGAGGGAGATTCCACGGTGGTTATCGCAAGACTGCCTATTTCCTTTCCTCTTGTAGAGATGGACAATGGAGGCATCCTTGAGTTCCTGGGGGATGACTTCCTGTTGCCACATAGTTTGGAAGAGCTCAGTTAGCTTGTGTACCAGGACTGGTCCTCCTGCCTGGTAAATTTCAGCTGGGATGGAGTCGGAGCCGGGAGCCTTGCCATTAGAGAGCAGCTTAATTGCTTTCTGTACTTCTGATTCTGTTGGAGGCTGTGCCAGGGATGTAATTATATGACAGGTCAGTTTTGAAACACAGATATTAATATATTATGGATAAAACAGTTAGTAAATTATGAGAGATGTCAACCTGCCAATTTTATCAAGTTATTTTAGTAAGTATTGCTTGTACTGAATTATCGTAACATACTGTATGTTTTAGCATAACTGAATGATAGCATAACATATGACAATGACAATGAAAAAATAAAAAAAAATAAAAAAGGATATATCACTCATTCAAGGATTCATCCAAACTCTGCCCAACAATTATGGACAGAACGGTGCAAACCTTGAGATGTTCTGTCCGTGTCTACAAAGATCATTCTCACATTATCTGCAAGACGTGAGAAATGAAAGTTCTAACTACAACATGCATTACAGTAGTACTAAATATGTTCAGAGTTAGCTCAGAAAAAGTTAAACTGCATGTGAATAAAACTTAATTTTATCTTTTGTACTGCATATGTACTAGGGAAGTGAACAAATAAACATGTTTGATAAATTAAAACATTTGTGTATCATCCATTAAAAAAAATAAATAAATAACAAGACACCTATTTTTATTCACAGAAAACCATTGAATCCAATATGGGTCATTTTGACCCACTTTATGCATTATTGTGCATAAGTTTTTTTAGATCATGCATTCTTGAGTTAACCTTCAGCTCAGTTGTATCCTGTATTGTTAGTCACTAAAAAAAAAAAAGAGTGTCAGGCAAATGTACTTGATTAGCCATTATTTTGTACAGTACTTTACTATTTGCTGTAAAATTTAGGTCAGCTTTTTTTTCTTTTTTTTTTTACAGTGTAAGCAATAGCCCTTCAGTCAAATGAACACAAAATCAAACATATACAGTAAATCAGAATCAGACATACGGAGTCCATCAGTTAAAACAGTGTGACTCTTCTGTTTATGTGGCTGTTGGCAAATTGTTTCATGATTTCCCTGTCTTCGCTTTCAGCTAATGTACATTAGCTAATTAACATAACTCGGTTAATGAAATCTGGTGATCATAGAGTTGAAATATAGAGAAAGTACGCTTCCGCAGTTGTCTATTTTGTTTCATGTCTGTGCCGTCATGGAGATACCAATACAGCATCCAAAATGGGAAACAATATCCTATGCCAGTATGTGTAGAATAGACATCTGGAAGTGTTCACACTAGGTAAAAATGGTAGAAAACATATATTTGTTTGGCTCTATCCCAGATAGCATACATTTCTGGGCCTCATCTGGGCCAACTATGGTACATATGGCTCAGTTCTGGCAATGGTAAAGGTCATATGGGCCATATCTGGCCCTCACACAACAAGCCGGTTTTAGACTTGTTTTGTCTGGGCCCACATCTGTCCCAGAAGCCAGCCACACTCAGGTTGAGTCATTGCCGTCATTTCATACGGTATGTGGGCCAGATGTCATTTGCTATCTGGGATGTGACTATATGCTGTATGTTATACTAGCTCCAAACTACTACTGGCAGTGGTATCTCCTGCTGAGTACATACATTCACAGAACATCCTACCTGCCTTCCTTTCAGAAGTGATCCAGAAAAAATATGTCTATGCAATACTTATGAATGAAATAGGAAATATCTTTAAACTAAAATGTTGGATCATTCTGAGCCACACTAAAGTCATTAACATTTCTGGAATGTTAGTTTTTTGACATTACAGCCTGGCCCTCTGAAAACCTATTGAATACACCACTGTATGTTCTGATAACATTCTCTGTTAAAATGGATATGACATGAAACCTTTCTGCAGTGGACCTTCATGTAGCTTCACATCAGCTGCAGTTAGGAAATCACACAGGGTCACTAAGACCGTCCCACTTTTGGCAAGCTGATGTATCATGCAGGCTTTTCCCAGATTAAGTCAACAATTTTTACACCATATTTGCTGACATCTCAGTCGGTTCTACCCAAGTAACTGCTGCTTCTACTCTGCTAACTCAAATCCCCATTTCTCGAAACCCATCAAAGCCTTTTCTTTCTCGTCTCCCTCTATCTGTCTCTTCTGTCTATAGCTATTAAAGGACAATAAAATTAAATTAAGGCAATTAAGTAACATCTGCAGAATCCAGATTTTCCCAAAGTCCTCAACCAAAGAGGAACAACTGCCATATGTTTTTTAAAATGAGCTTAGGCATGCAGGCTGATTACTCTAAATATGATATTCATATGGTCTAGCAAGTAGGGGCTGTTTGTTTGTCATTGAATCCTCACCGTGGTAAAATTCCTGCTCGAGTATTATTAACAGAGTTACACTGACATGTCAGGACTAACAGAGAATATGGCTGTATCTGTGTTTGCACTGCCGATATTATTCATTCATTCATTCAGCTTCATTAAACACATTATTCTGGTCAGGGTCATGTTGGATCCGGAGTGTATCCAGCCTTGTAGATTTCTTCCAGGGTCTCCGGTTTCCTTCCACTGCCCAAAAACATGTCGATAGGGCTGGCTACACTAAATTTCCCATAGGTGTGAATGAGTGTGTAAATAAGTGTGTGCAGTGTGCTGTGTAATGGACTGGCATCCCATCCATTTGTATTCCTGCCTCATTTCCAGTTTTTTTTCTGGGATAGGCTCCAGATCAACCATGACCATGACCAAGAAAAATATGAATGAAAAAATGAAAAAATGAATGAATGAATGAATGAATTCTGAAATATATTATGAAATATATAAAATGTATATAGTGGTTTCTTACCAAAAACTGACAACTATTTCTATGGCTGGTCAAATGCCAAGGAAAAGAAATAAATTTGTGTAGAGGTAGGCTATACCAAAGCTTAGGGCCAGCTACAGTGAAAGTATGATCACCTCTAAGCTTCAGTCAAGATCTGAGAACCATTAATACTTGTACTTGATCAAGTGACCTGAAAGTTCTCGAAGGATTGTGAACAGATAGAAGCTCCGTAAGGTATGATGGAGCTAGATTGTTCAGAGATTTATAAACTAGTATGAGGGTTTTAAAATTGATTCTGTAGCACACCAGTAGCCAATGTAGTGAAGCAAGAATAGGGGTAATGTGCTCCCGCCTCTGTGTATCCATCAAGAGTCTGGCGGCAGCATTCTGAACTAACTGTAGTCGGCCATAGATGTCTGATTAATTCCAGTATAGAGAGTGGTGCAGTAATCCAGATGAGAAGAGATAAAAGCATAGGTCACTTCTTGAAGATCAGTAAAAGTAAGAAAAGACTTGACCTTAGCTAAAAGCCTAAGTTGAAAAAAGCTTGATCTAACAACTGCATTAATCTGCTTTTCAAGTTTAAGATCACTGTTCAATAAAAAGCCCAGATTTTTTATGTGTGGTTTAATATAGGATGCAAATTGATCCAAGTTTTGAATTTGGTGCAGTAGACACAGGTCCAAATATTATAATCTCAGTCATACTCTCATTTAAATGCAGGAAATTTGAAGACAACCATAATGTTATTTCTTTTAGGCATGTAAAAAGTGGTTCAAGAGCATTTGCGTCTCCAAGTTTCAGTGGCAAGTAGATTTGGGTATCATCAGCATAACAATAAAATGACACCCCGTGACCCTTAAAGATGGTACCTATATATATATATATATATATATATATATATATATAAACATTCCTACAACATGTCTGCAACATTATTGCAACTGTGAGCAATGTTCTAATAACACAGTGAAGTAAACCATTATAGAACATTTCAGGAACATTATTATCAGAACATTGCAGCCGAACCTTCTTAGAACCTGTTTAACATTTACTAACATATCAAACAGTGTTCACTGTTAGCTGGGCAAACAACAATTATCTTGTCTTTCTAAATCTGAAATGAATAAAATTCACCTTATACCTCTCCACTTTTCTACTCTTGATCCCTATTTCTCATTCATTAGTAACTGAAGCGTTAATTCACACAAATGAGACAATTTCTGAGAGAAGGCTGTTTCATAAAGGAACTCATCAGGCTGAACAGTGTTACCTGATTGATACCACTTCTGCTATTCCTCAGCAATTCATAAATAAAGAGTGGGAAAAAAATTCTATTGCCATATAATCATAGGGTTCCTTTATAACCTTTAGGAGAGGCAATTTCGCTAGTCAGCATGGAACACTGAGAAAGACAAAAATAAAGGACCAACATTGATCTATTGAGAGGGTAATGAAAGCACAAAGCAATCCAATCATCCTTTTGCTCGGCCTTTCGCATAAATGACTGCACCAATAACAAACGGCATGTCTGCAAACAAAACAAGCACCCCTAGAGCCTGTATGAATGTCAGCCTCGCTTACTCGATGGCCTATTGAATGTTCAGACTGACTGTTTATCATTGGGTACAAGTTATCAAAGGGCATGGGAATAGATCAAGGAATGATACGAGGACAGGAATTTTGTTCGAGGTGGGCTGTCTGAAGTTTATTGCAATGAAAACAACAAATGATAAAACCAGAGGTACTGTGTTGAATGGAAAAGACCTGGCTCAAAAAGACATTTCCGTCTGTAATGTTCATTTCATTTCATCACAGATTCTCCTTTTGTTGACCTTGACTCAGGTTTGTAACACTCCAGTGAAGTCATTTCCTCTGGTAACAGTGTAAAGAATAGTGAGTTAAAAAGGTGCTTTTTTCAAGATCAAGGGATGTGGCAATGCGCAGATCTGTTATAGCAAGCAAATCTTGCAGTCCTCCAAAAAGACAGGAGAAAACCCCAAAACAACAACAGCAAAAAATACTTTCAGGAAACAGCACATTCAGAGGAACTTTCTCAGAAAGTCTCAGAAACGTTCTCAGCATTTTGCATAAGAGCTCCTCAATTTAACATCAGAGTACAACAGGGGCATAACCTGGCCTGGGCATTTGAGGCTGTAGCCCCAGAGATTTTTTCTTTAGCCCAGAATAATTCTCCTCTTGGAGAGGTTTTTCACTATGTAACTGAACGTCAGTAAAAGAAGACGGCAATGTTGTAATTTTGTATCTTCAGTGAACGGAGGCAAGACCAATGCCTTACAGGACTTACAGGAAAATATATGGAAATACTCGTGTCTTATTGGCTGACAGCTCTCAATTCTGCCAAACGCTAGCTCACACAGTCAGTTAGTGTGAGGCAAAAATTGATATTCTGCGATTTTTTTTTTAACCAGTAAAGTAGTTGAAACAGCATAAGGACAGCTAACGTACTTTGCATGGCACTGTAGCAGCTAAACGCATACAATGAAAGTTGTGCTTCTCCCTGGCTAGTGACAACAAATTAGCTTAGACTTGTGTTAGCCAAAATGTTTTATATTTTATCAGTCTGGTATTCATATTAACAGTGATAACACCCAAGGCAGGTTTTATGATAAATCCAACTTTTTGTCCAATTTTCACATTTTTAAAGCAATTAGACCTCATATGCAAGAGAAAAATGCATAGAAACAGTCTATTTAGAAGTATGTTTTTAAATGTTTTTTGATGGAGAAGAATTTGGGCTCAGCCCCAGATGATTAACATTCCAGCTAACGCCTCTGGAGTACACTACACACTCAGAAGTACACCAAATGAGTCCCCCAGTAAAACTAGCAGATGAGCCCATAGACATATGAATCTGGAATTATGACGCGCAAAGACAAATCAGTAGGATTTTGGGCATTTCACCTTCTACAGTGCACAATATAATTAAAAGATTCAAGGAATCCGGTCAAATCTCGGTGCATAAAGGGCAAGGCCGAAAACCACTTCTGAATGTGCATGATCTCCGATCCCTCAGACGTCACTGTCTTAAAAACCGTCATGAGTCTGTAATGGATATCCTGACATGGGCTTGGGAATACTTTGGTAAACCTTTGTCAGTCAACACCATTCGCCGCTGCATCCACAGATGCAAGCTAAGGCTTTACTATGCAAAGTAGAAGCTGTACATCAACACTGTCCAGAAGCGCCGCCGACTTCTCTGGGCTCGGTCTCATCTGAGATGGACAGTAGCACAGTGGAATCGTGTTTTGTGGTCCGACAAGTCAACATTTCAAATAGTTTTTGGACAAAACAGCCGTCGTGTTCTCCGGGCCAAAGAGGAAGAGGACCATCCAAGCTGTTATCAGCGTCAGGTCCAAAAGCCAGCATCTGTCATGGTATGGGTAACTTGCACATCTGTGAGGGCACCATTAATGCAGAAAGATATGTACACATTTCGGAGCAACATATGCTGCCATCCAGAGAAGGACAACACCAAACCACCTTCTGCCTGGATTACAAATGCATGGTTGCGTAAGCAGAGAGCTCGGGTGCTATCATGGCCTGCCTGCAGTCCTGACCTGTCTCCATCATTGAGAATGCGTAGTGCATTATGAAGCGCAAAATAAGGCAACGAAGGCCCTGTACAGTTGCACAGCTGAAGAAATGCATAATGGATAAATGGGGGAAAATTCCGCTTTCTAAACTTAACCAACTGATGTCTTCAGTCCCAAATGCTTAATAAAAGCTTAAAAACTTTTTTGGAGTGTGTTGCAGTTATCAGATTTGAAATGAGTGTATATTTTCAAAAATAAATTCAATTCACAAATTAAGACATCAAATAATGTGTTAATAATGTGTTTTCAATATAGTACAGGGTGAATTGAATTTTCAAATGACTCTTTTTGTTTTTTGTTTTTTTTTGCATTTTCCATAATGTCCCAAGTTTTTTGGAATTGGGGTTGTACATACAGTAAGAATCAACTATATTCATGAACGTATGCCAAATGAACATTGCATTCTAGGAAGAAGATGTTACATACAGTAATTAATGTTATTATTAAGAAAGTGTAGGTGTAAACTTTTTTAGTGTCTACATCTTATGTAAAACAGATGAGCAGGAACCTTATTTTCCCCCTGAGCACCTGGTGGCTACCATAAAACCCTGGGAATGGTATTTTAGTAAAGCATGTATGAATTAGGGCTGTGACCAAGCTGGTATACATGCAGCACTTTAAAGTCTAAAGTCTCTACCTTAGACAAGTGATGTTTAAATGGACTATATTGAAAAAAGTGCTGCATTATTACACACCAACCTCCCCACCCACCAAGCCCCTCAGGGCATCTATGCATTATTCCTCTTCAGGTTTGGCAGGTCTGCAGATGAATGCAATTATGAATGTAATTTTGATGCACTTTTGGGATTCATGTGCTTTATACAAGAAAGCATCACCCTGAAAGATTTCAATATCCTTTCCATATTGCTGTGACACTTTAGAAGCATACAGACCTACTAGGGAATGCTGTTCAGGCACAATGGCTTGAATTTCAAGAGGAATAAAGTTAATCTTTTTCAAGAAATATAGGTGGGTTATACATATAAAAACAGTACACTTATCGTGATTCAGGAATCGCTGCGTACCACACAGTCCTGTAAAGAAAAGCAAAGTGTAAATCAGAATTAACATTGTTCTGTAAAGGAAAAATGAGCCGAGACTATGCTTATAGATGTAATGAATCTGGACACCTACCATATGCGCTGAGTAAATAGCACAGAGAATATGACCATCTGGAATGAGCAGCTTGGGAAATTTCTCTATTTAAGTATGAGTGCAGTGGGATATCACAGGCAAAACTCTTGAGCACCCCACACAGATTTAACAGAATAAATAGCCTATACACCTACTAAACTAACCATATTCAACCAACAAATACGCATACACTATTTTTTCCCCCTCTTTTGGCTGCTCCCGTTCGGGGTCACCACAGCAGATCACCCATCCACATATTTGATTCTGGCACATGTTTTACACTAGATGACCTTCCTGATGCAACCCTCCACATTTACCAGGCTTGGGACTGGCACTGAGAGTGCACTGGCTCGTGCAACCCTCCAGTGGCTGAAGTTGGTTCCCTGACCAGGAATCAAGCTCAGACCGCAGCAGTGATAGCGCCGCATGCAAGCCACCAGGGAACCAAATATGTACTAGACCCATTTCAATAACATATATTGTGAAATGTACTTACTTTGTGCAGCAGCTGAGATGAACAAACAATAGGAGTAGAAATATTGGTTCTGTTTCAGCCTTCCTAACCACTAGGGGCGATGGATATCACCCGGATGCCGAGACCTTCTAGCAAACTCACAATGTACACCCATCCATCCATTTTCTGTACCATTTATCCTACACAGGGTCACAGGAAGCCTGGAGGCTATCCCAGGGGACTCGGGGCACAAGGCAGGGGACACCCTGGATAGGGTCACAAAGTACATATAACATAGGATTTGCTATTAATGCTGTTGTCATGCAGCCATCTTTCCCTGCTTTGTTCTCCCCTCATACATATATTGAACCTCATGTACATCTAATGCAGCGATCCATGGAACTGCTTGAGACTACAGTCAGAGCTACAAGTACCCTTTCCTCCAAAGCTGGCAAAAGACTCCTGTTATCTCTTGTCATTTTCAATCTTCTATTTGGTTGTGGTGAGTGTAATTTTTCATACTGTCTGAGTCAGTTTGGAACTCTGTGGCCACCAGGTTTAGTTGTGTTTTCTCATTAACATTCTAGTCTTGTTAGATGTCAATCTCTGTGCTGTCTGGGAGTAGCTATGAATTTTCCTTGTTGCTGAATGCACTAAAAAAAAAGAAGGTACTTTTCCCCCTGCAATTCTTTAAATTTTCTTGTTATGCTTTGTGCTGCTGTAACATAACAATTTCCCTCATAGGACCAATAAAGTCTGTCTGTCTGTCTATCTATCTACCTATCTACCTACCTACCTATCTACTAAACTGTAACTTTTGTATATTTTGTACCATTAGTGTGTATCTTTTACATTTCATTTATTTTTATTTTTATATTTAAATATAATGTACTTTATTCAAAAAGTAATGTTCACATTATATTGATGTCCAAAATTAAAGAACATTTCAATTTGGGTTAAAAAATAGTAATATTCTTGACATGTACAAAATTGATGCAGTTGAGGACTTGATTCAGCATAAAAACAACAACAACAACAACAACAAAACATTTTCAATTAAAGAAATTTCAAAAAGTTTGTAAAGATATAACAGCAACATGATGCATTGAGTCTAGACAGCAACAGAAATCAGTAAAAGTGATTTGGAGGGGATGTACTGTATATATTATATTCTCCCAAAAAACAGCCCTAAATTTAAGTATGGCTAACATAGTAGAGACTCTATACTACACTGTCGCTGTTCACTCTTTAGCCTGCTAAGATAACTGGATTGCTGACATAAAATACTCCGACTGGAGTGAGGTCTTCGTCCACATGCCCTCATTCTTCCCACTTAGTAGGGTCCACTCTTGGCACATCCGCTCTGACTAGCCCCTCTGTTTCACTGACCAGCAGACCTGTGGCTAAGCACCACTACAAAGCTCATAGATAAGCCTATGGCATTAGCCAGATTGCTAAAAACAAACCACCTGGGATGAAATTGGGTTCCCTCCAATATCCTCTCATATCCTGTCATTTTTTCCTGTTGGTGGTTTATTTCCAAGCTTCCAAACACTATCAAGCTACATACAGCTAGTGTGTTTAAATGCTTCCCCTCCATCATAACGTGCTTCTCTTGGTTATCTCCTGTGTTAGCTGGGCTATACTGTACACAGTTTTGGCTCTAAGTGATAAGTCTCAACTTTGATACTGAACATGTTATTATACATTAAAATTTTTGATGTTTCTGTTTGTGTCTTAAGGGCATATATTTTTGGAATTAAAACAACATCAACAGATCTGCTTCTTGGCAATAATACAGCAAAGCCTTGAAATTAACAACATATACACATTTTGCTATGATGATAAATTTTGCACAACAGTTAAAAATGGTCTGACGGAAGGAATACATTTTATCCTTTAAAATGAAAAACAAACAAACCAAAAAAAAAAAAAAAAAAAAGAAAGAAAACGGCGTGATACTGTAATACAGCAATATTATTATTGCCATTATGGCATGCTATGATTTCCATTTCTATTAAATTGTAGCATCAGAGTATCAGTACCAAAGCTTGAGTTTAATCCCCCTTCTCTCCAACCCAATTTGACCCCTGACAACATTCCAACAGGTTCTGGCTGTACTTCGAATTTAAAAAGCATGCCAAGTCAAATATTTCCTGGTGGTTTCATTATGTCTATCTACTCTGTGTATATTTACTTTATAAAAGAAAAAAACAAATATATATATATATATATATATATATATATATATATATATATATATATATATATATATATATATATATATATATATATATACACACAGTATCTCACAAAAGTGAGTACACCCCTCATATTTTTGTAAATATTTTATTATATCTTTTCATGGGACAACACTGAAGAAATGACACTTTGCTACAATGTAAAGTAGTGAGTGTACAGTTTGTATAACAGTGTAAATTTGCTGTCCCCTCAAAATAACTCAACACATCGCCATTAATGTCTAAACCTCTGGCAACAAAAGTGAGTACACCCCTAAGTGAAAATGTCCAAATTGGGCCCAAAGTGTCAATATTTTGTGTGGCCACCATTATTTTCCAGCACTGCCTTAACCCTGTTGGGCATGGAATTCACCAGACCTTCACAGGTTGCCACTGGAGTCCTCTTCCACTCCTCCATGATGACATCACAGAGCTGGTGGATGTTAGAGACCTTGTGCTTCCGTTTGAGGATGCCCCACAGATGCTCAATAGGGTTTAGGTCTGGAGACATGCTTGGCCAGTCCATCACCTTTACCCTCAGCTTCTTTAGCAAGGCAGTGGTCGTCTTGGAGGTGTGTTTGGGGTCGTTATCATGTTGGAATACTGCTCTGCGGCCCAGTTTCCGAAGGGAGGGGATCATGCTCGGCTTCAGTATGTCACAGTACATGTTGGCATTCATAGTTCCCTCAATGAACTGTAGCTCCCCAGTGCTGGCAGCACTCATGCAGCCCCAGACCATGACACTCCCACCACCATGCTTGACTGTAGGCAAGACACACTTGTCTTTGTACTCCTCACCTGGTTGCCGCCATACACGCTTGACACCATCTGAACCAGATAAGTTTATCTTGGTCTCATCAGACCACAGGACATGGTTCCAGTAATCCATGTCCTTAGTCTGCTTGTCTTCAGCAAACTGTTTGTGGGCTTTCTTGTGCATCATCTTTAGAAGAGGCTTCCTTCTGGGATGACAGCCAAGCAGACCAATTTGATGCAGTGTGCGGTGTATGGTCTGAGCACTGACAGGCTGACCCCTCACCCCTTCAACCTCTGCAGCAATGCTAGCAGCACACATACATCTATTCTGCAAAGCCAACCTCTGGATATGATGCTGAGCATGTGCACTCAACTTCTTTGGTCGACCATGGCGAGGCCATGTTCTTAGTGGAACCTGTCCTGTTAAACCGCTGTATGGTCTTGGCCACCGTGCTGCAGCTCAGTTTCAGGGTGTTGGCAATCTTCTTATAGCCTAGGCCATCTTTATGTAGAGCAACAATTCTTTTTTTCAGATCCTCAGAGAGTTCTTTGCCATGAGGTGCCATATTGAACTTACAGTGACCAGTATGAGAGAATGTGAGAGCGATAACACCAAACTTAACACACCTGCTCCCCATTCACACCTGAGACCTTGTAACACTAACAAGTCACATGACACTGGGGAGGGAAAATGGCTAACTGGGCCCAATTTGGACATTTTCACTTAGGGGTGTACTCACTTTTGTTGCCAGCGGTTTAGACATTAATGGCTGTGTGTTGAGTTATTTTGAGGGGACAGCAAATTTACACTGTTATACAAGCTGTACACTCACTACTTTACATTGTAGCAAAGTGTCATTTCTTCAGTGTTGTCCCATGAAAAGATATAATAAAATATTTACAAAAATGTGAGGGGCGTACTCACTTTTGTGAGATACTGTATATATATATATATATATATATATATATATATATATATATATATATATATATATATATATATATATATATATATATTTATATACAAAGGCACATTGAGGTGTATTAAACCTCCTTGTTATCCATTCAATGCACCCAGCCTTAAGCCAGGTATATGCAAAGGAAACAAATCTCTTGGATCATTATCTGGTGTGGAACTGCCTGCAGACATAGTGAGCCCACATTAGTATTGACTCCGACTAATGTGTTTGCTGATGGAGGAGTGTATAAATCACCAATTATAAGGAGCAAGCCAAGTGATCTCCTGTCATTTGAGTATTATCTAATTCATTATTATATGCATTCTTTTAGATCAGCACGCTCATTTCTAAATTTGTTCTTATTGAAGAAGAATTTTTCTTTTGAGGTCACCAGGCAAGTTCATTTGCACGCCATTTCGGAAAATCTTATTTAATGATTTATTTTAATTTCACAATGCTTGGTTGGGAAATTGATTGAATGTGATGGTGGTATGGGATGTGGGCAAGTCTTCGTGAATGTTAATAAAAAGTGATTGAGAATGCTTCATTTGCTATGCAAAGGAGCAGATAACGAATGTGACCGCATGCGCCACGCATCGAAAGTCATTTTCATAGCATAAATTTCGGGTGACCTCAATGCATTTTGATGCCCCTCTGGGGACTGCTTTTTCTCGCCTTTCTCTTTTTTTCAGCTCTCATTCCAGTGTAATAACAATATGAAGAGCTTTGACCCTGTTCATTCTGAATATTTTGTAACTTTTCCTTTACTCCCAAGTTGAACAGATGATAATATACATATAGGTTTTAGGTTTCTTAAACTTCGGGAACTCTGTAGTCACACTGTAGTCACACTGTGTAACTCTGTAGTCACACTGGTAAAGCTTTAAGTTAAGACCATAGCCACAGTTATAGGTTGTATTTTTGTACTATTTTATTAATGCAGCAAGAACATTTAAATCAATCAATCAATCAATCAATTAATTAATAATACTAACAACAACAACAACCACAACAACAACAACAACAACAATAATAATAATAATAATAATAATAATAATAATTGTTAGGGTCTCCCTCTCGCTGTGCCGCTAGCAGAGGCTAGCGGAGTAGCGCACTTCCGCATTCCACTGACCGCATTCCAGCGCTATTCCTAAAAACCCTCCGGACTCATTCATGTACTCTGGTTTTGTTTACTTTGCCATGTGCTCTTTTGTTTTTGGTTTACGTCATGTCTCTGCCCCCGCTTCCTTATTGGTCCATTGGTTTTGGTTCACATCATGTTTCCTCCCATGTTCTGTCATTGGTTCTCCTTTTATTATTTGATTATTGTTTCCAGGTGTTGTGTGTTTCATCTTGTTTCCTTTTGATCACCCGTTGTATTTAATCCCCGTTTTGTGTCCGCTTCGTCGCGGAGTATTAATAATAATGATGATATTGAAAAGTAGCGATGAAGCAAAGATAAGGAATTGTATATTTATCTATGTTTTTGTTTACCAGGCGTTCCCTGGATCTTGGATTATTACCTCGTGACTTCTTGTAAGATTCCTCCATGTCTTTGTTTTCCTCGCGTTTCCTAGCCTTTGGATTACTGTCTCATGACTTCCTGGATTTTTGCCTTGTGAGTGTTTGGATTATTGCCTAGCCTTTTGGGAATTACTGCTCTGTCATTTTTTGGAGTAGTGCCTTGTTTCTTTGTGGATTTTTGTTAGACTATTCCATTATTTTTGAAGGTTCTATTATTTTTGAAGGTTCCTAATAAACTGACTATTTTCCCCTGTGAGTGCATCCTGCTTCCCTCCTTCCGGTTCCTTAACAATAATAATAATAATTAACAACTATAAACTACAAATTAAATTTCCAGTATCAAGGCTTTGCTGGCTTCACTGTCAACAACTAAGGCAAATGTAAACTACCTGATTAGGATTGGACTCACAGCACCTCATAGTCCAAAAGCATTCTTTCCCACAGTGCTGGTCGCAACAGAAATCTGTATGCCATAGTGCAAGGATTTTATTTAAATGTTATTTAGCTTTAAAGGACAACAAACTCTCCAATTTATGCGAAGTGATGTCTCAGCAGTGACGTTCCATTAAAGCAAAGGAATATTACAAACGAGACTTTTCTCACTGCAGTCTTGTTCAGCTGACTGTTGAATAGGTTTCATCTAGTTTGAAATATTGTCAGACTAACAAAGTACATTTAGCATGCTTTCTTTGGCTGTATATGCTTACCATGTGCCTTACTGTTTGTTTCTACTGCAACAGCTCACACAGAGGCAATTAATTCATGTATTAATCAACTAATAGAGTAATCAACTAATCCCCAGAAACACTGGAATGCACCCAAAAGAAGGAATATCATCACTGTCAGCATGGTGTGTAAATTCTGGCTCTTATAGTTCATAATGCATCATCTGTTCATTCTGAATAATACTTTGTGTTCAGTTACATCCCTAGTGTACACATCACCTTAATCCCTATAATGACAAAGCAAAGCCATGTTTTTAGGAATCTCTGTTGATGATATTCATTGGACAAGTCTGTGTTCTTTGTAACTTCTATTGGAAAGTACAATGTCTCCTACAAAGCAAGTGCAATTCAGCTACATGTGCTAATAGGTGAGACCAATGCAAAAATATTCAAAAGGTGGTAAGGAAAACCAAATCTATGTAAATGTAATGTAACGGTTGACTTGTAGCAACTAATTTCCTTTTTTTTTTAGAAGACACACAGCAGAGGTGTGGATTAATTGAATTCAAATTTTCGATCTTCTGCTTTGGTCAGGGAAGACCAATTCTTATCAATCCCAACTGCAGTCGCATGTACGAGACACTGTTTGAACAAACTGACACTGATCCAAAATAAAGTCCACATGAAGATATCACAAGGTAGACTGTCAGCTTTGGAACACAGCCAAGGGAACACTAGAGTGGCTTTCAGACAATAGACTAGATTCCCTTGAGTGGTCCAATCAAAGTCGGACATGAACTCAATTGAAAATCTGTTCACAGACATTCAAATAACCAATTTGACAGAACTTTAGGGAATCTGCAAGGATGAATTGGAGAAAATACCCAAATCCTGCTGTAACTGCTAAATTGCAACTGTAATTGCAAAAGCTGTAATTGCTTCAAAAAATGTTCTGACAATGTGCTTAATAAAGCACCTGAAACTTTGTATTTAATAAACTTGCAATGTGTTCATTGCTACTTTCTGGGAATAAGTGAGATCGAAAGCTAAAATCAATTATGAATTGACTATAAAACACTATGGAAAATCTGCTTTCGGAAGCCTCTGTACCTTGTTAAGCAGTGACAGGCAAATTTGTCTGCTTCCAACTTTTTGTCAGTCCTTCAATTGTTACTCAAGGTCATGTTTTATAAAAGAGCCCCGCGGTTTAGCCAATAGTCTGGAGCAGATAGAATACCCCAGAGAAACTGTGATCCTTTAATGCTGGATATACTCATTCATCACATTAAAACTTTTTTCAATAGTTAAAATTGCCTCTTTGAAATGTAATAACGGCCTTGTTCAGTCTATAATACAATCATTGCAGACTTTAGAGAATGGTTGCTAATATAAGTTAACTTCTCTCTCTCTCTCTCTCTCTCTCTCTCTCTCTCTTTTGAGACAAATCAGGGGCACATTTGCACAGTCTCATGGCGAGCTGTGTGTGACAAAATAGTCAGCTATAGGCACACTTATATCTCAGTCGATAGCAATAGGAGTGGTGTTGAGTGGCACTCAGCGATTGCTTTTAAAAGTTTTGCACTATTGCTTATAATAGAGAGAGTAGAGGCTCTTCTTATGCAGCATTAACACATACAACATAATCAATGAAGGTGTAATGCTGAGTAGTACTGAGGGTGTGCAAACATATAAGAAACAACGCAAAAGACTAAAACAATAAATGGTATCTGAGTATAATAGAAGACAGGACAAAATAAAAGGAGAGTGGCCTGTGTTTTTACTCAAGGGGACATGGAGACCTAGGGCTATGTTGTTGAAAACATGGGAGTTACACATACACACTCATTCACACCTATTTAGATTAGCCAATATCCCAATTTGTTTTTTGGGAAGTTAGTGAAAACTGGAGAAACCAGCAGAACCCCATATGGACACAAGGAGGACATGTGAACCTCAGCACAGATAATAACCCAAGGTTACTAGGATTGAACTTGTTTGAATGTTTCACACTGTATTCCTACACGTAGTAGTGTCATGAAGAGTGTCCTCTGCTTTGTGGGTGAAAGCACCTGGGCCTGTGAGGGGTGACAACAGCAATAGGAGTGAAGCACATGACAAAACATAAAGCATAGTGGGGTTAATTTCCTAGGGGAAAGAGTCAGTTTTCAAAGAATCAGTTATTCAAAGAGAGTTCTACAAACACACCCTTAACGAGCACCTTCAATATATATCACTTAGCCCTGCCCACAATTCACACCTTAAGGTAGACTGACACTATACTGATTAAGCACTATAGACAAAGACTAGCCAATCAACTGTGCTAAACAACAACAACAACAGCTATGACTCTAGATTCAGCTAAGTGTTAAGTTACAGTACACAAAATTACAATCCTACCTTACCAGAAGAGAGGAAATTCAAGATGAGACTTAAAGCACACTCCTAGTTTCCTAGTTTAGCTGTCTGTGTCTGTTGTGTATAGCCTGTTGTGCCACATTTTTAGCTCTTGTTTTGCTTTTTGTCTTTGTTCAATTAAAAGTCTGCATTTGCATCTGTTTCCACTACGTTTAGACAAGTAGTATGATATGTCTCCTGGTGTTGGACCTTGGGTTGTTATTCTGGAGTATTCTGGAGCTTCTCTGGCACATTGTGTATAATACTGATATTTTGTATATACATTTGCTGCACAATATATTGCTGTAGAACATTTCTCTCATATGCAATGTTTCAACCCCAAGCTTTGATTGTGGCTTGTTTTTTTGAAAGAATGAACATTTTTATATTATTAGCCAATCTTTCTGTGCACAAAAAAAAAATAATTAATGTTGTTTGGATAGGTCTTAACAAATTTGTAGACTTATGAGGCACCCACAAATTCTGAATCATCTATCTATCTATCTATCTATCTATCTATCTATCTATCTATCTATCTATCTATCTATCTATCTATCTATCTATCATATTATTTCCTCTCCATTCCTCTTCACATCTGTGCCTGTGGGCGAAAGCTTCCAACCTGTTCAGCGCACAGAGTGCATTTTGTCCAAAAGTCAGCAAGCACAGATCTGCATAATGCATTCTGCATAATACATTCAAGAGCATTCCAGTAGCTAAAAAAAGGGGGAAAAATGAATGGATACTTGTGTTATTCACACTAGGGATCTTTGAGCTCAAACATAGAGTATTAGCTAAAGTAGCTTTTGACAAGACAACCAAATAAAAAGTATTCCCTCTGGCCAACCATATAGGATTAAAGTCTCTCAGTACTTGGTTCCAGATGTCTGTTTCTATATTTTATTGTATAAAATCTATTACTAAAAATTGTGAACTTCTGTCAGGAATTTAACTTATACCAAAGACGAGGTAAAATGCCTCATTGAAATTTGGTCTGACAAATATATTTCTGAACGGCTTTCAAAAACGCAAAAAACCACAGAGGTTTAAAAAGTGTTTAGCGAGCATCTCAATGACGTGGGCTTTAATCACTCTGTGGAACATATAAATTAGATCAATTATAATAACTACGGCTAAAAAGAAAGCCACAATAAGCTAGCGGAGCTGCCGTTTATTCATCTTGATGGATGGCCGCTATGAGCGGAACCCCAGAACGTAAACAGGTGCACTCTGACCAATGAGAGGACAGTTTAGAACGTTGTTACAATTCAAGTCCTCGTTTCAGAACCAAGCACAGATCTACAAGTCTGAAAACGCCCTGATTCATGTTTTGCATTTGTCTGTCTGCCTCTAATAAACGTTTTAACTGCACCTGTATCCGTCTCAACTCATAACTCTCCACGTGACAGTTTCCCTCTGGGATTTGTGAATGTCCCTCTGGAATTAATAGTGCGGTCTCTCTCTCTCTCTCTCTCTCTCTCTCTCTCTCTCTCTCTCTCTCTAAATGAATAGCCAATAAGTGTACTGTCAAGTGTGTTGATTTGTTGTTTGCAAAAGTCTTCATGGCTTGAAGTTCTCAAAGAGTGTCTAAGACATTATATTAATTACGTTATTATATTAACATCCTTGGTTGTACCTGGAGCATTCATTTTAACCAGAGTTGTGCCTCTGACATAGATGTCATCAGTGTGCATCTTCCTGACAGAAAAGCTAATTGTGTAGCTCTGTTTTTCAGTTTGTAAAGACGGAACACAATCTTTGATTCGCTGAAAATAATGAAGCTTCACCTTTTTTATCGTTCACATACACGCACGCTACTATGGAGGACAAAAGTGCTCAAAATAGAATAAAATAAGAAAGAAATTAAGAATTAATTCTATAAAATACGTACATACATTGAGAAATAATCAAATTCATATTTTTATTTCACATATGCACTATTCACTTGATGGAGGTCTTTCACATTAACTTCTCACAACACGAGAGAGCAGAGGGAGAAAAAAAATAATAAAACAGTGAGAATTTGGAAGGATCAGCCAATCACCAGTTTGCTACTGGCCCACTGTCATTGGTTGACACAAAGCCTCCTCATTCTGAAGTGTCATTATTGACATTTCCCGGTCCCAACAGCAGAGGTTGTGCTCACTTGAATTCTAGCATGCGGTCTGCCCTCTCACTGCCTCTTCACTTCCTGCCTGTACACTATATAAATGGTAAATGGACATTGATTAAGTGTGAAGCTTTGCCAGGTGATTGTGTTTGTTTTCATTTCTGAGCTTGATGTGCCTTGACCCTTGCTTCATTAATTGGAATCGTTTATTGTATAATGCTCAGGCTTTGATAACGGTCTGATTTTTCTTGGTTTGTGGATAATATATTTTGAACATTGGGTTTTATTAAATTCTCTGCACACGAATGATCATCAGAGGATCTGTTTCTGAGTCTACCATGTTATATGTACATAAATAGATAAAAATAAAAGTGTGACACAGTTATCTCCACAGTTCCCGGCTCGATCCTGAGCCTTTGTGCATGTTTTACATGCTCTCCCTGTGTCCGCATGGGTTTCCTCTGGGTTCTTCAGTTTCCTCGCACCTCCAAAAAATATGCCACTGATTGATAGGCTACACTAAATTTGCTTCTTGGATGTCAGTGAATGTGTGAATATGTGTGTGCATGGTGTCATGTCCCACCCCTTTTTATATTCAAAATTCATCGGGGACTTTTACACTTAACTAAATATGACATTTTCCACAGAGTTCTACATACTAGTAGTACTGTTTTTTTGTAAAATGAATTATGTCCAGGGTGTCCAATCTTATCCGCAAAGGGCTAGTGTGGGTGCAGATTTTCATTCCAATCAAGCAGGAGCCACACCTGATTCCACCTGTTTAATCAGTTGAGTTTGGCTATCAGTAGACTCAGGTGTGGCTTCTGCTTGGTTGGAATGAAAACCTACACCCCCACCGGCCCTTTCCAGATAAGATTGGACAGCCCTGAATTTAAAAATGTAAAATAAATAAAAATTTAAAACCTTTTTATAAGTGTACTAAAACTTGATTTTGGAATCTTAAAGTCCTTAACCTAAAAGTAAATAAGTCCTCTGGAAAATTTGTTTATTTGGGCTGTTCACCTTTGATCTATATACAGTACTGTGCAAAAGTTTTAGGCACCCTATTTGAAAAAAAAAAATTGTTATAAAATTTTTTTTATGACTTCTACATTATCAAGTAAGTACAAAAAACATTGTTCGATTCCCTAACATTAGTTTACTAGCACAAAATTAAATACTTTTTTAAATGTATAAACATATAATTTCATTATTTTGAAGGCATCTTTGCTTTACAGCATTTCTTTGCATGGGCCTAAAACTTTTGCACAGTACTGTATTTTAGATCTATATACTTTAAACCAGTGGTCACCAACCTGTTTCTTGGAGATCTACCATCCTGAAGACATTAGCTCCAGCCATAATCGTTCTTGATCAACTAAAACAGGTGTGTTGATTTTGGTTGGAGATGAAACCTCCAGGAAGGTAGATCTCCAGGAACAGGGTTGGTGACCACTGCTTTAGACTCAAATAAATGCAATCACAGAGGGAGAAAAAAACCCACCCAGGATGCTATTTCGCCATAAGTGTAGTGGTTTTGAAATTCATCACAATTAAAAACAATCGTCTGCTGTTACACTTGATAGTAGTTAAAAGAATGACCTGCTTTTAATTAAAGAAGCAAATACCTCAGGAGAGTGACTGGTTAATTGCTTATGGAAAGGCATTAAGGGTGGAGCATAAGTCGATACTTCTTTTCAGTACGCAGCATATATTTCTTCATGGCTGTATTTGGTACGTAAGTAGTAAGACAGATTTGTTTTGTTAGTGTTGTGATATGCAATAGAAAAATGTGAAACTGTTGACGATAAGATAAACTGTCAAAAGGAGAATGATTATTGAACAGATTTAATGAACGTGGATATTCTGTCCTGTGGATGATTCTATGTTGTATTTTGTTGATGAAGGAAACTTCAGGAAAGGGTGTCACGATGGTGCAGCTACTGTATCTAACAGTTTCAGGGTCTTCAGGTCAAACTTGAACTGGGTTACTGTCTCTGTCGGTGTCCTCTGGGTTCTCTGGTTTCCTCCCACCTCCCAATAACATAGTAGGTGGACTCACTAATGTTTGAATGTATATGTGTGTGTGTGCATGGTGCCCTGCAGAGGACTGGTGTCCCATCCAGGGTGTATTCCCATCTCACACTTAGTGTTCCCAGGATCCACGATGACTCTGACCAGTGGTTACTGAACATGAATGAATGAATTAATGAACTTCAGGAGAATTTCAGTCAGGAAGATAGAATGCTACACATTTAGCAGTGCTTTCTATGTACTCGGTTATTGCAGTGATTCTTTAATGCCATCCAGCATTGGCAGCCTCATGGCCAAATGTGTGTGTGTGTGTGTGTGTGTGTGTGTGTGTGTGTGTGTGTGTGTGTGTGTGTGTGTGTGTGTGTAAAGGACATAAAATCTTCAGAGGTCACTGTCAAACCTGCCTGATTCTTCCTGATGAACAGATCTACTTCTGCTTGGGGCTGCTGCACTTATGGCTCTGCCTCCGTGTGTGGTCGCACATGAATACCAAAAAGATTTTCACTTCTCAAAAACAATGTATGACCAATACTCACTCTTGCTTCAGTGGATAATATCACCAGCATTTTGAAGATTTGTACCTAAGAACTTCTGCTGTAATCATAAAGACTGTCCTTAAAATCTACTCAAACAGAACATCCTTTCAAAACACTTAGTATTGTTTGAATTTACAGAGTACAGTTTTGATTTACAATCCCACCACCCTGGGTGTCACCCAGATGAGGATGGGTTCCCTTTTGAGTCTGGTTCCTCTCAAGGTGTCTACCTCATGTTGTCTCAGGGAGTTTTTCCTTTCCACTGTCGCCTCTGGCTTGCTCATTAGGGATTGAAATCTTGATCAGGATTTCTGTAAAGGTGCTTTGTGACAATGTGTATTGTTAAAAGAGCTACGCAAATAAGATTTCTCCATGCACAGAATTACACTTGTCATTGGAATACAAAATTTTATAAGAATTATCTGATCAGTACACTCAGATCAGAGAAATAGCACATACCTGTATATATACTCTATATTTAAGGTTGCCTGTGCTATTTAAATGACATGTACGCTAATACAGTGCTGTGAAAAAGGATTAGCTTTTTTATATTTGCTGATTTCTTCTGTTTTTGTGTATACTCTATCTCATAATAAATTGTTAAATTAAAACAGAATCTAAGATAAAACAAAGGCAACCTGAGTGAACACAACATACAGTTTTAAATGTCAATGTTATTTATTGAAGCAAAAAAGTTATCCAATACCAACTGGGCCAGTGTGAAAATGTATTTGTCCCCATAGTTACTAATTCCCCAAATCTATGAAACTGCATTCATAATGGGGTTCAGTTGGACTAGACACAACCAGGCCTGATTACTGCAAACCCTGTTCAATCAAATCAATGCTTAAATTGAACGTTTTCAAAAGCATGATGTTGATTAAAAGGTCTTACCCAGTAACACACTATACCAAAGTTGAAAGAAATTCCAGAAATGATGAGGAAGAAGGTGATTGAAACACACCAGGCTAGGAAGGGTTACAAAGCTATTTCAAAGGCTCTGGGACTCCAAAGAACCACAGTGAGAGCCATTATCTCCAAATGGAAAAACCCGGCACAGTAGTGAACCTACCCAGAAGTGGCCGACCTTCCAAAATTCCTCCAAGAGCACAACAACTACTTATCCAGGAAGTCACAAAAGAGCCAACATCAAAGGACCTACAGGCCTGTCTTGCATCAGTAAAGGTCACTGTTCATGACCACTATCAGAAAGACACTGGGCAAAAATGGCATCCATAGAAGTGTGGCAAGGTGAAAACCACTGCTAGCCCAGAAGAACATTGATAACACACCTTAATGATCCTCAAACCTTTTGGATAATGTTCTGTAGACTGATGAGTCGAAAGTGGAACTGGAAGTTGGAAGACAGGGGTCCCGTTACATCTGGTGTAATCTATACACAGAATTCCACAAAAAGAACATCATACCTAAGGTCAAGCATGGTGGTGGAAGTGTGATGATGTGGGGATGCTTTGCTGCTTCAGTGCCTGGGCAACTTGCAAACATGAATTCTGCTGTGTACCAGAAAACCTTAAAGGAGAATGTCCAGTCTTCAGTCTGTAAGTTGAAACTCAAGCATAACTGGATTATGCAGCAAGACAATGATCCAAAGCATAGGAGTAAGTCCTAGACCTAGAAGTAAGTGAAAGACTGGTCTCCAGTTATCGGAAGCATTTGGTTGCAGTTAATGTGGCTAAATGTGGCACAACCAGATTTTAAGTTTAAGGAGGAAATTAGTTTTTCTCATGGGTGATAGGTGTTGGATAACTTTTTTTGTTTCAATAAAAAAAATTTAACAATAAAAACTGTATTGTGTGGTTACTCAGGTCCCTTTGTTTTATGTTGTATTTCGTTTGAAGATCTAAAACTATTTAGTATGAGATATATAAAAAAACAGAAGAAATCAGGATGGGGCAAATACTTTTTCACAGCACTGTATATACTATATATGGACATGTTTTTCACATTAAGAACCATTCAGTCTCCCAAAAAGACGTGCATTCCTGAGGGTGGAGAGCTCAACGTGGAAACCCATTAGGAGTGAGTAGTGTGGAAGGGATGTTGGAGAACACGCTTCTAGCAATAAAACCTTATGACTCACATTAGAGGAGAAAGATGAAGTACCGGGACAGAAGGAAATGGGATTATGATCTGCCCCAAAGGCAAATGAATACCTGGGAGAACCAACGCTTGCTCAAGGATGGCTCAGCCGCAGTGGGTGATGAGAAGAAAATGCTTCCTTTTCCTGTCCTCCCTCTCAACCACCTCCTATCCCTTCCCCTCTGCTCTCTGTCGGGCAGAAGAGGAGATAATAAGGGAAAAAGGAATAGAAGGATATGGTAAAAAACACTCTACTGCTTGTGATCATTAGAAGCAGTTGTGAATAAATAGACAGGTTGAGAGAAATACTTCTCCAGGCATTTAAATCCTCTGCCTGCTCCTCCCATTTCCACTTCCATATACTCCTTAAAATTGAATGTGTCAGAAAAAGACAGAGAGTGAAAGAGGGAGGTGCTTCTTGCTTCATTGCTGTCCATCTGCCTTTGACTATGCTAATGACCAAATGTCCTGATTTAACCCCTCCAATTCCCTGACATTCCTCAGTCTTGCATAGCCTTTCTATTAGTTACTGAATAATATATTCATTCATTCATCTTCAGGAGCCATTTTATCCCGGTCACGGTGTTCCTGAGCCTAACCCAGGATGCCAGTCCATCCCAGGTTTGCATACTCTTAGGGCATAATTAAACATTCAGTTAAAATGATTTTATACTAAGAACATATTAAGTGTGTTGGATTCTACAATTTCTATCATTATCACAATTACTGATAATAGTGCAAAAACTATGTTTTCTTCCTCTATTAATGTTTTCTAATAACTTGTATGCTCACCCTTTTTTGTATGCTTTTGTATGCTCTTTTGTTTTTTTCCATTCAAAAAACATGCGGGTAGGTGAGCACAGTGGCTTAGTGGTCAGCACATTTGCCTCGCACCTCTGGGATTGGGGGTTTGACTCCTGCCTCTGCCCTGTTTGCGGCAGAGTTTGCATGTTCTTCCCGTGTTTCATGGGTTTCCTCCTGGTACTCTGATTTCTTCCCCCAGTCCAAAGACATGCATTGTCTTTGGCATTTCCAAATTGTCTGTAGTGTGTGAACATGTGTGTGACGATGCCCTGCAATGTGTTGGCACCCCATCCAGGGTGTCCCCTGCCTTGTGCCCCGAGTTCCCTGGGATAGGTGCCAGCCTCCCCTGCGACCCTGTGTAGGACAAGCGGTATGGAAAATGGATGGATGGATGGAAACCATGAGGGTGCAGTCTTTTGTACTAAGCTGTAAGCTTTAATGGCATGCAATTATCGAATCAGCCAATTACGTATTAGCAATGCAATGCACAAAATCATACAGAAACAGGTCAAGAGCTTCAGTTAATGCTCATATCAAACATCAGAATGGGGGAAAATGTGATCTCGGTGACTTTAACCGTGGCATGTTTCATGGTGCCAGACAGGTGCCAGACAGGTGCCATACTGGTTTGAGTATTTCAGAAACTGCTGATCTTCTGGGATTTTCAGACACAACAGTCTGTAGTGTTCACACAGAATCATCCGGTGAGCAGCAGTTCTGTGGGAAGAAATGACTTGCTAATGAGAGAGGTCAGCTGACAGGTAAGCTGCACTGACTCAAATAACCACTCTTTACAAATGTGGTGAGCTGAAAAGCATCTCAGAATGCACAACACATCAAATGGTGAGGCAGATGGGCTACAACAGCAGAAGACCACATTGGGTTCTACTTTTGTCAGTCAAGAACAGGAATCTGAGGCTACAGTGGGCACAGGATCACCAAAACTGGGCAGCTGAAGACTGGAAAAAGATAAGGTGTACTTTTTCCAATATTTGACAGACAGACAGAGATGGATGTCCTGGCATTAAAGTGAAACACAAAATATACTGTATATGGAAGCCTTGCTCAATACCATAAGCAGTTTAATTGCCCTATGCTATTGTGTGTACTTCTTTTTTTCACCCATTTACCAAAAATGAATAAAATAGCTGTATACTCTGGTCCGCTTAACATAGCAAGAATGCATAATATGCACATGATATGTCTTTGTAACAAATCAAAAGACTACATATGACCGTTATCCATAATTTAGGGCAGCTGGTGTATGTTGATTAAAAAAAAAGAAGATAGAAACAGATACGTATTCTGAAAAATAAATGGGTAAATCTGGTCTCATCTGGCTCGGCTAGAAGCTATATAGTTGAACTGCACGAGTGAAATGAGAGCCAGGTCTTCTTGTTCTTTTCAGCTGTTGGAAGCTATTTACTGTATCTTGCTCTTGTTAGCAAAGTGCCGGCGCCATTTGGAGAAGTGTGGAACAGGAGGTGGGATGAATACAAAGCATATGGCTTTAAAGCTTACACTGGTTGTTACTAGGAGACAACAAGAAAATGTGGGTCCTCGGGGCCGAAAAATGAGCCTGAAGTTTTAGTGGACAGAGAAGGAAAATTTGGGTTTGCGCACACGGGTAAGACCTTTCACATTTTCCAAATGAGATTTGGGAAGAATTTTTAACGAATGCGGCTTATAATAAACAGGAAAACAATTTTGCGCTTGAGGAGAGGTGTCACGATGTATCACATCACATAAAGAGCTGAAGCATTCATGCTCACAAAGCAGGTGGAAGGCATGAAATGAAGCTGTGTGTATGTGTGTGTGTGTGTGTGAGTGTGTGTGTGTGTGTGTGCGTGTGTGCGCATGTCTCAAGTGAAGGTTTGTATTTCTTGAGCCTAAATTATCGCTTTGTCAGTATAAATTACCAAAACTTGGATTGTTTATGCTCTAAAAGCTATTTCACAGCCTGTAGTCATTTTTGACACATAAATAAACACAGCCATCTTCGTTTAAAGTCAGTGGATGTGAACTGGTCAAATTCCAGATGCAGTCATGCTCGATTTCTGTACGGCACACTACACAGATAACACACTCTCACAACGATGTTGGAAGCGAATTCATACTGTACATGTTTGCCAAGTTATTAATGAAACTGAATCAGGCAGTAATGCTTGAGCCAGAGCTGTATCTCTCTCTCTCTCTCTCTGTGTGTGTGTGTGTGTGTGTGTGTGTGTGTGTGTGTGTGTGTGTGTGTGTGTGTGTGTGTGTGTGGAGGGGGTTAAAATGGGAATTTCAGGTGTGCACCCCCCTGAAATATTTTATGACAGTTCCAAATTTGAACAATTGCAACCTCCTGCGAATATTGTGGAGTTTCTGTGATCACAAAATCGCAAAATCCTGCACTGATTACATTAGCTATCACTTTTTAATTTTGTAATTAGGTTTCCAGGCAACTGAAACATTGGAGCTTTTACTTGCACGCTGGGCTAGCTAATGAATTTATGATTTGTCCAGCCCTGAACAATGACTAAAATGGAAGAGCTTGACATATGCCATGTTTGAGGCTACTGTCACTGAGGGTAATACAGATAGGCAAAGTTCTCCCTTCTGGTATCTAGTGGATGTGATGTTTTGTAATGTTTAGTGGTTTTCCGATGAGGAAAATACTGCAATATGCTGTAAGTATTCAACAATATGCCACACTGAAAACATTCCACAGCAAGAAACCACTGGAAACCAATCAGATCATGAGACACTGATGGGACATTGTTTCATGGACACCATTTGATCAATTCCCACTATGAAAACACACAAAAAATCACATACATGTACAGTGTGATCTTATTGTATGTACTTCACATGTGAGTAGTATGTGATCTCATGAAAAACATGCCCTGAAATTGCACTCAAGTAAACACATCATGTGAACAACATGCTTAAAAAAAACCACACAGCCTACATGTGAAAAATGAACATGATCATATGTGGAAACATACTGTATGCATGTATTATGTACGTACAGTATATGTGAAAAATAACATGGAACATGTCTAAAAACCATGTGTAAATTTTTCACTTGTGAAGTTCTTGCGACTTTTCCATAAGGAAGTAAACAATATTTCCTTTTCGTTTGTCAGCAGTGTTTCCTGACTTGCCCGCATGATTTTTGTCCTTTTTGTTGTTGCAAATTTCTGACATCAAAAATCGCTGCTCATGAAATGATGAATAAAATACAAATGGAATTTGACTGCTCAAAATGAGTTCCAGTTTCCGAAATCAGATTTTTTTGTTTGTTTGTTTTGTTTTTCTTTCTTGCCCAAATCAGGTATGCCAATAGAATCAGATTTGAGCTGACAGTTTGAATACAGCTATTAGAAGCATAATTATACTAATGAACATCTGAAGAATTAGCTGGTCGAGGTCTGGATCAGTTGGCAGAAATTGTTTATGAATGTGGTTTAAAGTTATGGATCTGTGTACTCCAGCCATAATTATGCAGTGCCCCTTTCTGGCCGACCTTACCTGTCTATTTCACTTCTGCGTCCTGTTTTACTGTGGCTCGAAGCTACTTAACACATTCCGTCCACTCAGCATGTTTTAGGAATTCAGTGACCTCCAGCATTACATTTGCATTCACAGTCTCACAGATTGTAAGAAATGTAACTTCTTGGAATATTCATCCAAGTGCATTTATTAGGATGTGTCTTGGTTTGTGGGTTTCAATATATTATTATTACAACATTACAAACATTGCTCTGTGTATTTGTGTATGTACAGTACATGTTAAAAATATATGTATTGACCTGGGAGAACCCTTCACATGGTGAAATTCTGATATATATTTTTAATTATATTTATTATACCATTCTGAAAACTATAGACTTTCCTGAACTCTTTTCTCTTATGTGTGTATTTCAACCCCAAGTAAATATAATGGATTCCTGCTTTGTGTTGTGATTCCCATTCCTGACAAGCACCATGTGTTTATGCTTGGTTTGTTACCCGATTGTGTGCACCTGAGTTGTGTTGGCATCTGATTTGTTCGCCAATTTATACCCTGTTATGTCTCAGTATCTTTTTACGCTTGTTGTTGCAAGTCTAAGCCGTGCTATAAGATCTGTATAGCTCTGTACTTCATGCTTTTGACCTTCGCCTGTTTTCTTTGCGTTCTGGTTATGGCAGTGTGTCTTAAGCTTGCCTGTGCTTTGTCCCATGCTACAAACATTGATTATGATTTTTGGATTTGCCCTAATAAAACACACACCAAGAACCCACACATGTGTCCTGCCTCATCAACTTGCGTATCACATTAGCATTTTAAAGGCTGCTTAAAAGTGAAAAGGGAGAAATTTACATGCTGACTGAGGCACATGAGCTCATTTTTACAGCTGATCTCTGATTACAAAGAGAATTGATTAGGCTTGAACAATTGATATTAAACAACTTCTTCACTGTGTAAAGAAATCACACTTACAGTAGCTTGCAAGGTTTTAGACATCTTTAGGCAGACTGTTTTTAGCAGTGCATTTGTTAAACTGGATCCTTACAAAAGTAAATAAAAAGATTTCCACATTGTTTTTGGTGAACTACTGCATAGTTATGGGTTTTTTTTAAAAGTCTGATGTTATTGGCAGAAAAATCGAACTTTTTTCAACTTTTCTTCTTGTCTTCTTTGGTGGTTTGCCAGATTCCACTACAGCAACAGGTTTTCTTAGACTGCCTGGCAAATATATGTTTTTATTGATGGTAACCAATACATGTTCCTACATTTTTTTCTTTAAGAAAGCAATGTTTCAAAGGGAAAAGCAGCACCTTCTTGATTGTATCAATACACAATACACTTGCTGTGTGTGACACTGCGTGATAATTCACCTGCTTTCCATTTATCTTTTGTATAGGTTTTTTAAGGAACGCTACATGATCTGTTTTCCGGCAAAAGATCACTGTATATTTGGGATGTTTTCCAGATTAAGAATGATTTCCTCTCAGAGAGTGGAGATATCAATATGGAAAGCCTTCACGAGAGATTTAAAGCAAAGGTAAGACTCATCTTTTATATCATATATTACACATGTGTTTTTTAATGTTTAGAAATCCCTATATTTGATCTTGCTTAATGTTTAGGCAGCTCTGTTTGCTGCAGTAATTACCAGCAAGCCCCATTCTGTGATACAAGACAGAGATGCAGTATCATCAATCAAAAGGAGGAGTGTAAAGCAAGCACTGCTGATCGTACGATAATTTCACAGTAAATGCACAGTTGTATTAATTAATGTAGTGCTGCATATCTGCAAGGAAACATTTGTAATCATTTCAAAGGCACATTATATGACTGAGGCGGTGACGATTCAGTTAACATATTGTCAAAAGGTGTGGTTTGACATTCTGCTGATAACCAACCAAATCAACTTCTCTCATACCCTCAGCGCCCTCAGTGCCAGATTGCAGTCACAAAAACATGGGACTAAAAAGGAAATGCAAGCAGCGAAGAGATACATTTGTTAATAAATGCATTCATTTGGATTTGGATTGGTAATAAATGTCTTTACAGTACATAAATACCCCTCTACCTTATGACAGTTTCAAAACCTCTTGCACTGTTCCACCCACTTCAACTCATGTTCACTAACCTTTGACCACAAAAATAGCAGTAACACCAGTGTTATACCACTAATTTATACCTGCTTGTGAATAGAACTGTGAAAATCACATAACACAATGATTTTGAAAATGAGCCGTTTTATAAAGATAATCCAAAGCACCAATGCAAATCTCAAACCACCAGTAAAAACTGGATACTCAACAGGATAGTCAACTGTTTGTGCAAATTTTACTTAATTCTCTTAGCTATCATTGAATTTGTGTGCTTGCGAGATCAAATTACACTATGGAGTATCTAGCTAGATAACCTAAACGCCAAGCCAGCAAGCTAGCTGCATTGACATGTAATCTAATAAGCACATTTGCATACCATGACGATGTAATTGAAGAAAAGATTATTGCATATATCATTACAAGTTTGGTTAAATGAACAGTGACAGTTAAACAATAATAACGAGAATAATTAAAGACAAACAAACCCATATGTAGTTGTCTCATTTCAGTTTTATTTCACCTTATTATAAGATGAATTATTGGTAATAGTTAGCTAAGATTAGCATGTTTTGAGAACTATTAGCAGTTCTTAATGTGGGCTGAAATGCAATAGGTACCGGGAATGATGTGAACAACACCGGCGGCACCCCTTGATGAGTACTGGTACTGTGTCTCTTGCTCCCGCGAATCAATACTTAGTTAATACGTTAGTTAATATTAGTTAACATTAGTTGAAGACGGACATTTTGTTTCCTCACTGAGGTTTGATTTCCTATTTGTAAAACACACCATGAAGCTGTAAAAAGGAAACACTTCATGTTCTGTTAGATGTTTTTTGACTACTTTTAAATGTACATTGTATAATTATATCCGAAGGAGCCTATGAAATATTTTGTTAAAATGTTTATATTTATGTGTGCTTATGTGGGGGTGGGGTGGGGGGGTTGTTACGACACAGTTTTGAGACCATGTTCAGCAATTGTAGGGTAGCCCCTTCCTTTATTCACTTTTCTACATTCTTATGATTGTTTTCAATAAACAATTGAAGTCTTCAAAACAGGCGTCTACTGCGATTCCTGCATGGAAGTAATGAGTCACAACAATATCTCTGGGTAACATGAAGACATAATAACAACATAAATCTGTCAGAAGTCCCCACATAGTCTAGGTACGCCTCTGGAAACATGATTGGACTATGTTTCTGTGACAGTGACCGCGAGTTTGGTTCCCACTATCCATCACAACACAGGTACAATCACTTTATCCACAGGATATATGACAGAACTCACATTCATTCAGTCATTTACACCTTTTGCTTGTTGGGGCAGTGTGGCAACAGTCAGAGAAGATCAGCCCAAACTTCTCTTTCCCTAGCCACAGATTCCAGCTCCTCCTCGGGGATCCCCAGAGATTCCAGCTCTGTGATGGACATTGATTAGTCTTAAAATCACACCTGACCATAAAAAATGCAGCTAATACTGATAGACAGTTCAGCATATTGTGTAAGGATCTTGTGCAGAGACGAAAAAGGAGTGATTTTTAATTTTTTTTTTTTTTTTTTTTTTTTTTACAAGATTATAAGGATTATCAAATTGAAAATAGGGTTTGCTGCACTCATAGAACTAATGCTGCCTTCAGGGTAGCAGTGGTCCCTTAATTCATCTTCACCTCGCATCTGAAATGATACAGTGATATAATTCAAAATTTACTAGTCTTTTTCAGTCACCCCAAACTCCCAAACCGCCAATAAATTCTGATAATAGGCTTCATGGTATTCTGAAGGAGGCACAATGGGGATTGTAGTGGAACAAAACATACAAGATGTGGGAGACTACTTATTTTTTATTTATACATGTATCCAGGGTCCCGTAATGACACAGAAGGCTATGTTCAATATTCAGAGTAATATGATTAATTATTGTCAACACGGAGCTCCCAGGGATGAAGTGAATCTGATGATACTTCTGAACGAGAGATGGCTTCCTGCTCTGCCTCTAGTAGCCGAATCATTCTACCTTGCACCAAAGGCTCATCCTTTTCTCTTTAAAGACCCGTGTGGCTCACTCGTCTGATTCAGGAGAGGAGAGGGAGATGAAACCTTCTGAATTGCCTCATGCAGTACATTTTGAAGCTGCTTGACAGATGAAGCCTTAATGCAGCTCTCCAAAGTCCACTTGCCAAAGGCTCTACAGGCTGATCAAAGCTCACTTTGACACTCTGTTAATCTGACACGGGTCATCATTGTCCCAAAATGCACCAAGTCCCTGTCAGTGGGAGCGCTCTGTGGTATAAAACATGGTCCTGCCTCACAGCTTTTTAGTGCCATTTGATTCATGAAACAAAGAGGAAAATTATACGCATTGGGAATAGGAAAGAAGACAAATGTCACATAGCTGATAGAAAATGTATGTACTAGGTGAAGTAGCCCACCAACTCTTCAATCACTTCAGCTGCACGTTGAAAAAGAAAGAAGGCACCCTGGGAAAACTTTGTATTTTGTAGTGATTTACAGCTGTCTCTTTCCGCAGACAGGGTGCGACAAGTCAAATTGGTGACTGGAGACTTGGAGAGAAGAGTCTGAATCAGAATGGAAGTGGAGCACCAAGGCTCTGATTTATGGGCTGTGCAGCACATCACGGCAAGCAAAAAGGCTTTTGTAAGAACAATCTCACAGCAATTTATCAAGCCTCGCCACCCACCCACCAAAGACCTTCCACTCGTCAGAACCGAATAAGGCCAGGAGACGAGTTGGTGATTAAATTAATGCTGGACGCAGCTGAAAACCCGTTCTTTGAATTTGGAGGCCTGGGATGTTCATTCAAATCGAGTGTTACGAAAGCAATTTTACAGGCGTGTAACCTCAGGGACATATGCTTGCACGGATTTCTATTATGCTAAACCAAATTTTAGATTTGGTATATTTAAAAAATATAAAAATAAAAATAACAGCAGATGGTAAGGACAACACCACAAAAATACCTCACCACACATTAATATCATAATCATTTCAGAAATATGCAAGAGTGGGTAAATTCCCTTGGTGCACTCTTTTGAACTTATCCATTAAATGTGGAAACAAAAAGAACTGTTTCATTTTGCCCAGTTTAATGCCTACCCTTACTTATTACAGATTAAGGTTTTGTTTCCCTTTTTAAACTCTTTAAGTGGCTGAGTTTTCAGTCAACAATAGCTCTAAGCATATTTAGCCGCCGCTGTAATGAGACAAAAGCATCCATTCATGGTTTTAATTCCTCTTGCAATTAATGATTGCATATTGAATGATACGGTGCACAGCGTTTTATTCTTTGTGGCAAAAGAAATGGAATGTCTTATTTCAAAGTTGGCCACATTTTAGTGACTAATTTCAGATTTATTGTGTGTTTTGAATTTCAGTGGAGATTTCTGCTCATTTCAATATCTTCGTTTTGCACATGAGCTACAAAATGAAGCAATGGAAAAAAGCAACCATGAACGGATGTAATACAACACGCAAAAAAAAAAAAAAAATGCAATAATGATGGAAATACTGTACAGTTTTAACCTTGTGGGGATGTTTGGCCAGTGATTTTCTTTTTATAGTTAAAAAAGGTGGATCTCCTATAATGCACAAGTCCTACCAACTGAGCAGAAGTAGAAAATAATAATTAAGTAATTGAGTAATTAAGTATCATTTTGCCTAATTATACTTTACTTGAGTGCTATTGAAATTGAATGCTTGCACTCTTACTCAATGATGGTTGGTTGTGATGGATCTTTCAATAGTTCAACAACAAAATGATTAGGGTTAAGTAATGCATTATATCACTAGATCATACTGATGACACACACACACATACACACACGCAGGGTCGCGGGGAGCCTGGAGCCTATTCCAAGGGACTCGGGGCACAAGGCGGGGGACACGTTGGATGGGGTGCCAATTCATCACGGTGCACAATCACACAAACTCTCACACACCCATTCACACACTAATGACAATTTGGAAATGCCAATCAGCCTACAATGTATGTCTCTGGACTGAGGGAGGAAACCGAAGTACCCAGTGGAAATCCCAGAAGCACGGGGAGAACATGCAAAGTAGAGTTGGGGTACTCGATCCAACTTGAGTCCGATTGTGAATGAATTCGGACCTGTCACGCACTCGGGTAAATTTGTACTTGAACTTGACACAGACTCGGACATTTTGGACTCGGAAATTTTTCTGAGTACAGTCGAATCCACGTCATGTGCAGGGGCGTAACCTGGCCTGGGCATTTGGGGCTGTAGCCCTGAAGATTTTTTCTTTATCCTCGAATATTTCTCCACTTGGAGCTGTTTGTCACTACGTAACTGAACGTCAGTAAAAGAAGACAGCGGTGTTGTAATTTTATATCTTCAGTGAACGGCGGCAAGGCCAATCAGACAGGGTTTACAGGAAAATACGTGGAAATACTCGTATCTTACTATCTGACAGTCTCAATTCTGCCAAACGCTAGCTCACAGTCAGTGTGAGTCAAAATGGATAAAATGGATATGCCGATTTTATTTATTTTTTTAAACCAGTGAAGGGGTTGAAACTGAAACAGTAACATCCTCTCGTACTGAACAGGAAAACAAGGTGTGTAAAAGTCTATATGTGTTCGTAAATATGTATAAGTTACGTGAATATGATATGAGCAGAGCATAAGGACAGATAACGCACTCTGCATGACTCTGTAGCAGATAAACTAAGCTGCAGTGATAGCTTAGCTGTGCCTCCCATTGGCTAATGACACCAAACTAGCCTAGTCTTGTGTTAGATAGCCAAAAAGTTTTACATTTTATCGGTCTGGTACTCCTGCAAGCAGTGATAACACCTGAGGCAAATTTTATGATAAATCCAACTTTTTGTCCAATTTTCAATTAGCCCTTACAAGCAAGAAAATAAATGCATGCAAACAGTCTATTTATTATTAAGTACATTTTAAAAAGTTTTTTTTTTTTATGAAGAAGAATCTGGGCTCACCCCCAGATGATTAACAGCTAATGTCCCTGGTCATGTGTAACATGAAAAGAAAGATAAAAATAAATAACAACATAAAATTAAGATGATAAGAAATTAATTAATGTCTCCCTGCCTGACCAGGGGCTTTCTCCCCTCATCATGCGAATACCAAATTGAGTTCTCTTTAGGGGCTTATTCCGCTTGGTCGGTCAAATAAATACACACACATCATGTCAAAATGCAGGTCTGGCTGAGTATTCATGTAAACCCGGTCAGTTATGTCTTAAGTGAATGTAAACAGTTGGGAAAAAATCGGAGGTGTGTCAATACAGTATATGGGATCTGAGAATTAGGTCTTAAAGTGACAGCAGTCTGTGTGATTAATGTTAATCAAATAACAAAACACAAAGAGAAAATCACACACTTACTCATTTGACTGAATAACTTCAGTAAATTTAATAAGAATCCCTGTATATGTCATACAGTGAAGTCTATTTTATTTTACATCAATAGCTTTATTCAATTTCCATCATATTTCTTACTACTGATAGACCTACCTGAGAAAACGTATCGTTATCACGAAATAAGATTGTAGTCATATCACACACCCCTAAACATTAGCATCTGGTGATTCCAGTCTTGAATTTCATGTAAAATGTGAAATGTACTTCTTAATGTAGTAAATATCATAAACCCTGCTGACAGGTTTTTTTTTTTTTTTTCACTTTAGGAATTAAAATGAAAAAAAAAAAAAAAGTTAGAAGAACAGAGCTGTGTTCAGAAATGAGTTTGTTGTCCTTCATAGACAGATTAAAAGCAGTAATAAAGCATGAAGCTTGTTGTTATGACCTGCTGCTAAATGTAACTCTACTCTGTACTCTCTCTCTCTCTCTCTCTCTCTCTCTCTCTCTCTCTCAGCCTGTATAACTGTGGGGGAGGCATTAAATCATCAAATCACTGAAATGTCACTTCGAACTGGAGGACACAATATAGTGTGATACAATAACAAAACAGGTTAATTTGTATTTTCCTACACTTGTTATATAATAAAAGTTCTACATATACCTCTATATCCTTTTTTTTTATTCATTGAAACCATTTTTTGATAGGAAACTAGTTGAGGTGCTGATGACATGAAATATAAATATTAAATGGCAAGATGTAATAGTGGTATTTTTTGTTACATTTATGTTGCCATTGGTTTGTGAAGGTTAAAATATTAATTTAACAGCTCAGTGTTGAGTTTACAATTGCAATTTCAAATCTTTTTTCAGTTTAATTACTTTCTGGACTCGGCCGGACTCGACTCGGACTCGGCCATTAAGGACTCGGACTTGAGTCCAACTCGGCTCCTTTTGGACTCGGACTCGACTCGATTGGTTAAGGACTTGGTCTCGACTCGAACTCGACAAAGGTGGACTCAGACCCAAGACTAATGCAAAGTCCACGCACACAGGGCAGAGGCAGGATATGAACCCCCAAGCCCAGAGGTGCGAGCCAACGTGCTAACCACTAAACCTAAATAAATAAATAAACTACTTACATTTCTGTCATCTGTCTTTTTATGTACAGTAATTTGTACTTTGATTGGACAAACTTCTCCTCCATCAACACATAAATTACATCAGTGACTAAGCAACATGACTGCTGATGACATGTTATGGACATAAGCAGAGTGAAAAAAATTTAAACACCTTTTTTACTTTGCACATTTTTATTTAGACCTTCAGTGTACTCATTACAAATCTTGAAGATATCTTCTTCTCTCGTCCACCCAATGACTACGCTATATTGATAGAATGAGCTTAATTTCATTTATTTTTGACTTTTTAATACATGAGTAGCAATTTTCATTCACCTGAGTCCATTTCAGGCTAGATACATTTCACTGAGTAAGATTTTTTAAGTATAATTCATCAGTACTTTTTCTGTCCATGTAACTGGGTAGGATTAAACCTCTTAGTCAAGTCATTGCATCTTTTTGCAAACTGCTGCTCATGAAACAACAGAGCAGCTGACTGTGCTTGGAGGAGATCACTCCTCAGGTTAGGTCATACAAGAGTGTCAATTCAACTGACATAGTGGAACACCATCCAGAGAGTTGTGTGCTTTCTCAGAGTCACACATATATAGCAGTGGCATCATTTGGATGTAAACTTGCAATGTACCAACAATGGGATGGATGCTTTAATATTGTGCCACTTGGGAGCCCTACAGATCTTTTATCTATGCTGTAGCAATACACAATTGTAGTAATACAGTTATGATGTCCATTATAGGAATGCATGAAAGTTGTGGGAACATTTTTCTGGTCTTCTGCTTCTTTTCAGAAAAAATGCTTCTTTTATTTGAAGAACTAGACAAGTACTTCAATACTTTTGATTACTGAGACTAGGGTTAGGGTTAGGTGCAGGAGTAGCAATATTGAGCTATATTTAGCTGTTCCACAATGCACCTGCACACTGTGTTTTCAACCTCTCCATTTTCTCTCACATCACGGCATTGCTGTGTTCCCACCACTGACTTCCTCTAGCTGCCCACATCATATTTAAAACACAGAAGTTTATCTAGAAGGACAAACAAAGACCCTCACATACCTGCAGGCACTCATCAAACCCTTCTCTGCACTCATGTTCCCTTTGCTCTGCACTCGATCCACCATCCCTCAAGGTACCAAAAAGGCATGCAAAAAGTAACACTTTTTGCTACTTTAAAAGTTTTGGGGGTATCTTATGGATTTTGGCCTTGTCAACTCCAAAAAAATCACCTTGGAATTTTCCTGTTATGTACCAAAAATTGCCCATTTTGTGTTTTCAACCATTAATTACAATGTTGCCCATAATGCAATAAAGAAATGTTTCCAGACCTGTCCAGACAAGAGTGGGCATGTAGATCAAGTGACACAAAGGAATGCAGCCTGGATATCCTAAGTACTATTATTTAGTTTTGTGAATAGGATAGTGATGCTAAGGGGTCTCATTACATTTAAAAAGGACTGGCAGAAAAAGGACAGTCTCAAGACGTAAAATTGTGGTGAATAAATCCCTTGTCAGCCCAACAAAGATATTTTTTGCCTCCTCTTCCTATAAAACTTGGAAGCAATTAACAAGGAAAGTGAAGAATTTCAATACATAAGGCAGAAGTTTTCCAAGATAACTGGTGCAAAGACAAAGAAAGGATTTGTTTTGCTCCAGAAATCAAACAGGTCATCTATGACAGGCAGTTTGAAGAATGTCTAGTATGGCCAGAGTGAACTGCATGAAAGGCATTCAAGAATGTTTCTGAAAATCTTCTTGGGAACTACAGAGCACCAAACTACATCCAGCTTTTTGACAAAATGCTTCAAGCACACGAAACCATGGGGATCATCATGCCACTAAAGATTATTTTTCTGCATTCACATTTAGACGACTTCTGTGCGAATCGTGCTGCAGTCAGTGACGAACATTGTGATAGGTCTCAAGATGATGGAAAAACATAGCAGTGCAACTAGAATCCAACAAAACAAAACTTTTTTAGGTCTGTGGAACTAGCTCAGTGTGTTAGCACTATCAAGTGATTAAACACATTCATTCAATAAAATTCAAATTTGTGTTTCTCCAAATTCCTGTGTGATACAAACTTTTTTTAAAATGATATTTGATGCTTTTCTGATGTAGAAAAAAAAAAGTATGTCCAGTGTAATGGAATAAGCTTCCCTTGATTGCCCGAACAGCTGAGTCAATGGTCTTCAAACGAAGACTAAAAATCTACTGAAGACACTTCGATAAGAAGCTTGTCTTCTACTTGTACTTACATCTCTCTACCAGGGTTTTAGCCCAGTGGCCTAAAAAGTAGCCCAAAAAACAGTCCAATGGTCAATAAAATATTTAAATTCATTAGTTTCCTTGGTGCTCTAAGGCTCTGGTTTACTGATCAGGAGGTTGGGGTTCAAGCCCCAGCACCGCCAAGCTGCCACTGTTATGCACTTGAGCAAGGCCCTTAACCCTCTCTACTCCAGGGGCACTGTAACATGGTTGACCCTGCAGTCTGACACCAACTTCCTAATAAGCTGGGATATGGGAAGAAAAGAATTTCACTGTGCTGTAATGTATATGTGACAAAGTCTTCTTCTTCGGTGGTGTTGGGATTTGAACTTTAACCACTGAGCCACCTCAAAAAGCAAAACTCAAAATCTGCCAATTTAACGCCCTGTATTAACAACAAGCAAATTCATAGAGTTCATAAAAGTTGCTTATTATTCTTATTCACACTGAATTTATTATAGTTACAGCTCGGCATGGCAGAATATAGTGTTGCACAGCTCCAGGATTTCCAGTTCCATCTTGAGCTCGGGTTACTGTCTTTGCAGGGTCTCTCATGTTCTTCCACTGTCCTTGTGGATTCCTCCCCAATAACATGATGGTAGGTGGACTGGCTTTGCAAAATTGCGTCTTGGTGTGAATATCTGTGTACATGGTTTCATGTGATGGACTGGTGCCTCATCCAGGGTATATTCCTGTCTCATGCCCAATGTTCCTGAATCCACAGTGACCCTGACAAGGATGAGGTAGTTACTGAAAATGAATGAATCAATGAATGAATGAATGAATGATAGTTAAAGTTCTTTATTTCTACTGCTGTACCTTTTCACCATTAACCCACAGCCTGCATACAGTACATCATACATACATCATTGGTCATGCAGTTATTGTCTGCATTAAAAATCCATCGAAACATGGATATACTGTACATGATACAGTGTGTGTGTGCATGTGTGTGTGTGCGCCATAATAGGGGCTGTTCATAAACACAAGAACATTTTGAGAGAGACAGATAGAGGGTGAGAGGGAGGGGAGATGCCTGAGGCAGACTTCTAAAGTGTCCTGAAGGATTATAGAGAGCCTCTGTAAGTCCTTAAAACCAGCAGGAAAGCAAAAGCTGCGTATCAAAAGTTCTGTTATCTCAAAACCTGATATAAAAAGAGAATATCTATCTATCTATCTATCTATCTATCTATCTATCTATATATATATATATATATATATATATATATATATATATATATATATATATATATATATATATTCTCTTTTGAGGGATCATCTGAAAAGTGCATTTGTAATCATAAGACAATGATGCAAGCCAATGTATCCCGTGTATATTGTGATAAACGATAATTAAAGGTTGACAGGCCTAGCTACTGTATTGACTTACAAAAACACAACCCTAGTTCCTCTGAATTTATTTATTTTACATTTCTGGGTTGAACCAGCAACAAATGAGCATCATTATTCCTTTAAGCCTGCCTCCACTGGCAGTGCTTTCTGATCATGAAAGATAGTGTGCTGCTGTGCATTACTACTTTCATCTAAGCAGCAGACTAGCCTACTCCATGATAACCCTGTCTTCATTCATTAAGTTTAGAATTAGCTGGGCTGTCTCTGTGAACGCATACAAATGAGAATACAATCTCTAATTAGTCCCTTTATGTCCAGGAGTCCCCACAGCATTGCAAGGGTTACTGAACATGGTGAAGATCGGAGGAACAGGTATATTAGATTGCCATCTTGTGGCCAAAGATTGAGGAAAATAGTTACTCTTAGAGCCTGGACAACACTGTGGTTAGGATTTTGTACATGATAACATATATCCCAATCTACACATATATATATATATATATATATATATATATATATATATATATATATATATATATATATATATATATATATATATATATATATATATATGAAATCATATGTGTAATGTTTCTTCGGCTTTCTACATTCTACAGGTGCAGAAATGTTTATCAAATGAGGCAAAGAATAAATTCTTCTGTTCTCACATGCTAGAGATTTACATGTTCAGTGAATGTTTAGAAATAATAACTTCTGAAATTAAGTTTGCCAGAAACCCAGACTGCTCTATTGTTTTCACCTTTCATTGCAGCGAAACTGTCAAACATTGTAACAAAAATTGTCATTTGTATATAAAAAGGAACATCCATTCATCCATCCATCCATCAATTTTCCACACTGCTTATCCTACACAGGTTCACTGAGGAGCCTGGAGCCTATCCCAGGGAACTTGGGGCACAAGCTGGGGGACACCCTGGATGGGGTGCCAACCCATCGCAGGGCACAATCGCACAAACATTTACACACCATGGACAATCTGGAAATGCCAGTCAACCTACAATGCATGTCTTTGAACTGGAGAGGAAACCAGAGTAGCTGGAGGAAACCCCCGAAGCACAGGGAGAACATGCAAACTCCACGCACACAGGGTGGAGGTGGGATTCGAACCGCCAACCCCGGAGGTGCGAGGCGAAGGGTGTTCTCACTTTTTCAATTCAATGACCTCTAGATTTGTAGAAAATTACATTCGAATTACAATTGTATGTGGTGAAAAATACACTTCAGTGATATGTGTGTGTGAAGCACAACAACACTGTTGGGGTTTTTAAACAGTGATTTCTTCTTGGCCACTGTATTTGATGCATCTACCTTACTGGTCCACATCATCTTCTTTTTCCATACATAGTGTGTGTTAATGATCTCTAGCTTTCATCAGGGTCACTTTTCGACCAAAAGACAGCTGCTGGCTGTATATTTTGGTTCGCAGACTGTTTCGTTAGCAGTTTGAAATCCTCAGCAATGCCGCTGCACCTGATACACTCTTATCAGCAGGACAAACACTTCTTATGGCACAATATCAGTGTCAGTGCTGTGCTAGGAGTGGTCCACTACCTTAATAAAATCTCATCAGCGCCGTTCCTGTGGTGGTCCTTTACTGATAGATGGAGCACTTTGTGTAAAGCAAGGTTGGCACAGTGGTGCAGGTCCAGGGAATGATCCTAAGCTCGGGTTATTATATTTGTGGATGTTCTCCTTGTGTCCAGAGTTTCGGTCAGGTTTCCTTCCATGTCACAGAAACATGCAAGGAGGTGGATTAGTTATGCTAAATTGCCTGTCAATGTGAATGAGTGTGTGCATGGGGCCCTATGATGGACTGGTTTCACATTTGGTGTGAATTCTACCACCTTGCACCCAATATTCCTGGAACAGGCTCCAGATCCACAGTGACACTGACCAGGATAAAGCAGTTGCTGAAGATGAACGAATGAAGGCAGCAGGTGGGCTATAATCTGTAATTGTATCTATGGAAGATAACCAATGGGTGTCTATAAATCCTTTTTACTTATAATGGTAATGGTAATGGAAAGCTGATAGTATGTCAGTTTTGCTTTATTAAACTTAAACATGAAATAAATGTGTTGAAGTAAACCATGTTAGCCGACTAAATAAATTAGTTGGCGAACGAAGCGACAAATTACCACTTTGAGAAAAAGAAGAGGGGGGAAAAAAATCCCCCATAAATTTACACCTCGAAGAGTGAGGTGAGTAACTAAAGCCTCAAATCTTTCCGAGAGGAAATGATGCCAGTAAAGTTTGGTCTCCTGGTGTTTAGTGACGTCATGACGAGGCAGAAAGAGCGTCGCAGGGCGACAGTTTGCGCGCCGAGTGCTGGCACGAGCAGGACGCATGTGCCAAGTAAGCGGGTCTCTATTATGATTATTATTATTATTATTTATTTGATTTGGTTTGGTTTTATTTAAAGCGCTCGAGCAGGACAACCCGCGCAGAACAAAGGCATCTGTTGATCTGACGTTAAAAGGAAGGAAGGAAGAAAAAAAACCCTAAGTTGAGCGTTACGGTTCGTTTCTGTGGCCACAGTTTGAGACACGACAATATTTTGGCCTGAGCGAACGACATCTGGTGGTCGTGAAACGGCTACGCGAACGGGAGACAGCGACGTTGCGCGTGCAGGAGTGTTTGCTGAGCAGAAGCGTTTGCCTCTACAGTGTTGCGTGCACATACATACAAGGGAGCTTTTGAGCGAGCTCGGGAGGAAGAGCTGTTCGGCATACCGAGCAGCAGCGGCGAAGCTGAAACACTGGGGGCCAGTTTGGGTTGCACAGGAGACCGTTTACGGCACTTTTTCTCTGACGAGGAGGATGCGGTGAGAGATTTAAGCAGGGCTCGTGCGTGATGCGAGCGGTGAAAGCGCACGAGGAGTGCGAAGATCCGGAGTGTGCATGAGCATTTCGACTCAGCTGTACATGGAGAAGGAGTGAGGACGAGAGAAAGAGCTCGACTAACTACGGAACAAGGTTCATCCAGACCGACCTCCAGCATGACGCCGAGGATGTTGTGCTTTCTCCTTTGCTCTGCGGCATGCGTGAGCGGGCTGCAGGGCGCGAGCGCACCTACTGTCTCCGTCAACAGCACGCTGGATGCGAGTGGCAAACGGGACTCCACTCAGACCTTCAGCTCCAGGCTGAAGAGGAAGACGCTGTCGGTTGATTTTGCGGTGCCGTCTCTTTTGCGGCACTACATGGCGATGTTCATAAAGCGCCCGCTGAACGGGGACTGCCTGACACACGCCGGATGCTACACGGTGCGCGCCAACCTGCGGATGCACTGCGCGCCTTTGCAGAAGACCATCGCGAGTTTGCTCGGCGCGAAGTTGGCAGAAAACGTGCGGGGGGAGGGCGGAAACGGCTCCGGTGGCGGACAACTGACATACACCCGCACCCGGCCCGCCCCCAAAGTGCTGAGTTTGGGTTTGAGCACAGCGAGCTCAAACCAGTCGAAGTCCAACCAGGTCGTGGTAGAGGTGGGAGAGGACATGGTGAACACCGGATGTGGCGGGCTGGTTGTGCGCGAGGACGCGCCTGTGCCCTTTTTGGAAATGGACCTGACGCGCGTGCTGGAGTGGTGGCTCGGAGCCGAAGGAGGCCGGTTGCGCGTGCGACTTATGCCAGAGCGCAAGGCTCAAGTCCCGGGCAAAGAGGAGAGGTACTCAGCCGCCATCCGGGCATCAGACGCCCGACTGTCCCTACAGATCGCCTTCAGTGGTGAGTACACACTTTGCCATATCATCTTCATCACCATTATTATTATTATTATTATTATTATTATTATTATTATTATTCTAAGTACAGTATTTACTTTTCACACAGTAAGCAACAACTGTAAGTGGAATGAAGGTGAATTAATTATGCAAAATGTGTTGAGTTTCTATAACACATGAATTAGGCAATATGACAGTATGATATCGAGATTGTGATACATCTCTTTTTGAGCATCCTGATTATCATCAGGTGTCAGTGATTCATAACCCCATTGTTCTTAGCTTTAATATGTATCTGACTGGACTGTAATATTCTTGCACCAATATTTTCCAGATTTTTCATCATTAAATAAAATAATTTGTTGATGAAATAGTTTTTTTTACTAGTTTTTTTTTTTTTAATGTAGTTTTACTTTTTTAGTGCTTTGTTAGCCAAGTCTCAGAAAACAAACAAACAGACAAACAAAAGCTCTAAAATATTACGATATACTGTATATTATGAAGACTGATTTTTTCGGCCATATCTCCCAGCCCTAATAGTACACCATACCTTTTCTTCAAACCTCATCATCACATCTGACAGATTTGTTTGTTTCCAGATGTTGTAGTAGCTTTCCAGAGCAGCACAGTTTTCAAATAAAAAGATAAAACACAGCAGCATATTTGTATTGACAACAAACCAGTCAAGAAGGCAAAAAAGTGCAGCATTTTGCAACTTCATGCTGATTCAGTTCAATCTCCTTTACTTCTGTATGTCAGCCTTTATGCTTCTGTCTATAGGCTGACTCCATGCTTGGCTGCTGGCGCTTGGTAACACTAGTTGTTTCTCCATTGCACTTTAATGTAACACTTTAGCAGTGTGTGTGTGTGTGTGTGTGTGTGTGTGTGTGTGTGTGTGTGTGTGAGTGAAAGGGTGCATTTCAAGGCATCTACAGTAATATTCCTGATCCCACAGTGGATTTTACTTACATTGTAGTCTGTGGCTATTTCTGGAGCAGAGCTATTAGTTTTAACAGTGTGCTTAGTACTCAAGGGTGAAATTCCTTTCCTTTGGCACCGTCAGATCAGCATTATTACCCAGTCACTTTAGTGGATGTATTTATACCAGGAAAAGTGCAAAGACTGCACCTGCTCTCATGGTTCATTTGATTCTTTCACCCTTCCTTACTTTTGTAGGGATAAAACAAGACTTAATAACCAGCCTTATGACTTCTATGTGAAGTTCAAATGGCAGTGTATGAACATTGCATTTACGGTTATGTGGTTGACTGGTTTAGCATAAAAAAACCCTGTTTAGAGGGTTGGTTCTTGCAAGATTCATCAGTGACTTGAGTTATACTGTATACAGTATGTGGAGATGCATGTATGTACTGAGCTATGGAGATCTTTATACTATCGGTCTTCAATTTCATTTATACTTTAACATATATGTGCATTCATTTGGTATATGATTCATCCAGAACCTGCAAGCGAGGCAATCCAAACATCTACTGTAGCTGTACAAGCTATATAAGTTCCACTATCTGATCAGTAACAAGTGCTGGATAGTTGTAGGAAGAACAGAGGAAGCAATAACTAAATATAATAGTTGGAATGGAGTTATTGTAAAGTACACGTGTTCACAAAAAGCAATCAGTCAAGCTACAAATGTTATAGGCATGATGTCTAAAAACACACTAATAATAATAATGATAATGATAATAATAATAATAATGTAACCACAGTATCTGGATATAAAGACCACACCTTGATAGGCATATGTGGTTGACATTGACGTTCATATCTGAGGAAACTTACAGAAGTGCTTTGTGTTCTCCATGCTAGTTCAAATACTGTAGGTTAGGGTCTAAGAAGACTACCAAAACACCGCTAGAAAGGATTTAGTGCAGCAACAAAACCACACAAATCAAGTTTTTTGGTTGATTACTGCTTCGACCAATTACTGCTTTTGGTGAAGAGGTAGATCTTCAGCCAGCCAGAGGACGTTCATTCCACCACCTGGGGGCAAGTACAAAGAAATCTTGATCCATGTCTTTCTTGTACCTTGAGGGATGGTACTGTAGGTAAAGTCAATCTGTGCTAGAAGTTCAAACAGAATGTGGTACCAAGCAGGGTTTGATTAGTGCCAGCAGGTAGATGGGAGTCTTTGTGGGCAAGCATCACTGTTTTAGATCTGATGTGGCCACCTACAGGATGTCAGTGGAGGGAATGTAGAAATGAAGTGATGTGGGAGAGATTGAAAATAAGGCATGAAGTCATGTTCTGGATCAGTTGCAGGGCCTGGATGGCCTGCCAGAAGCAAGTTGCAACTGCAAGATTGGTCAAGATGTTCAATTATCTGGTACTTCTTGAAGGTTGTGAGGGAATCAGCAAAGTGAATGAAGTTAAGAAGTTCATTTGACCACTGCATGTCCACAAGAGAAAAGAGTTTTTAGAATTAGTATCATGATTTGGACATTATGTTTGCACTTAAGGATGTCCAAAGTTATGGATGTCCATTGGTTACTCTATAGAAAAGGGTCAAGGACTTACTGTGCACTTAACCTAACAGTTAATATGTGCATCTTATGGTAAATAGAAGACAAATGCCTGACAAGGTTGTATGCTCTGAAATTCCTGGTATTGCACAGAGCAAGATCAGATCATCACCATGACGAGGGCTGTGAATTGTTACTGATTACTGATTGTTATCCCAAGGGTCCTGGCAGACCTGGATGTTGTTGGGTTGAGGGATTTGCTAGGACACCAAGAAGCTCTGATGGAGGCACTGATCCATAATCCAAACCGAGGTATTTGTAAGGCAATTTTCAGGGCCATGGAGCTGTTTAATATGTAATAATCATTCCTAGTAAATGCTTCTAGATCAGAAAGCTAACAGACGGCATGAATTAAAGCCAATACTTGAATGTTTCATAAGTGAGGTGGCCCATGGTACATAAATGGTACATAAACAGTTTCATGGCTGCAATATGCTGGACACTGTAACATATGGGAGTCGGAAGCATTTGGATTCTGTACATGCTGATTCTGTTTATTTTGGCTTTTCTAACAAACACGGTTAAACACACATCTGTCAGGGTTAATGGAGGTACAGCCATAATCATATACAGTTTTGCTCAATAATGCAGTTAAACTAGGGCTGTCAGTAATTAACTATGCACCAGTGTATGACAAATGCTGTGTGGCATGGTCCAGGGTCTGGGATTGAATCCAGGGCTGATCCTTTGGGTTTCCTCCCACCTCACAAAAACAACCCTCTAGTTCAGGGGTGTCCAATCTTATCCGGAAAGGGCCAGTGTGGGTGCAGGTTTTCATTCCAACCAAGCAGAAGCCACACCTGAGTCTTTTGGAATCCAAGCTTAACTGATTAAACAGGTGGAATCAGGTGTGGCTTCTGCTTGATTGGAATGAAACCCTGCACCCACACCGCCCCTTTGTGGATAAAATTGAACACCCTTGGGCTAGTTGGTTTGGCTACTATAAAATATCCCTAGGTGTAAATAAGTGTGTGTGTAAGATGCCTTATGATGGTTTTGTGGTAGTTCAGTGTAAATAGTAGGTAGTTAAGTGAGATGCTTTATCAATGTTTGCCCAATACCCAAGGTTAATCAACTTTAGTGAGACACCACGGACATCAATGCCCAGTGTGACTGTGACAGTCAGACAGCATACTGACGGATCCCTGAACATGTGCTGTTATTATTTCGCAAGATAAATGGTCAGGGTATTCAACCAGTGACACAACTTGTCATAAGGCTACTGTTGACCATATTATGGGCATTTATGCTATTTAACTATCATGATCACTTCTTTGTTGAGTCTTGCTAACTTTGCTGAGCTAACATTAAATTGAAGCTAAATATAGCTACGTCTGTTTCTGCTAGCTGAAAACCTTCAAGGTAACTACTACTGACTTTACAACTGTACTTCATGCTAGCCAGTGAAAACATTGTTATAGTTATCATAGGTAGCAATAGCATGGCCAAATTATACTTCAAATTATACCATTAAAAAAAAAAATGTTAATGGGCACCAGGAGGACATATGTTCACCCTACCAAAATGTATAGAAAACCAAGCTGAAACCTTGAATGTAAGTATAGAAGACTTAACATAAAGAATGTCACAAAGAAGAATGGCTGTTTACACTGTACTGGAAGTCCAAGCTGACACCTTTTGGCTTCACTTGGTATTTGTTTAGGTCTGTCTTGGGTCTTGTTCAGTCTCCAATGCTAGGTGTGTAACCTGCTACACTGATGGGCATTTGCTCGATATATAGTACAGCTTACAGCCAAGTAACAGCAGATAGTATTTTTGAACTGGACTGGCATTTAGGGAGCTAAATGCAAGACATCCCAGACAGATTATCAGTGTTGTCAAGAGGGTAAGATGGTGTTGAACTGCTAAAGTTTAGGTCACATCTCTGCAGCAGATGAGATAAAGTGTTCCAACCAGGCAACTACAATGGTGTGCTGTATGTTGGCTCCTATGTACAGCCGTGGCCAAAAGTTTTGAGAATGACACAAATATTAATTTTCACAAAGTCTACTGCTTCAGTGTTTTTAGATATTTTTGTCAGATGTTACTAACTGCTACTGAAGTATAATCACAAGCATTTCATAAGTGTCAATGGCTTTTATTGACAATTACATGAAGTTTATGCAAAGAGTCAATATTTGCAGTGTTGACCCTTCTTTTTCAAGACCTCTACAATTCGCCCTGGCATGCTGTCAATCAACTTCTGGGCCACATCCTGACTGATGGCAGCCCATTCTTGCATAATCAATGCTTGGAGTTTGTCAGAGTTTGTGGGTTTTTGTTTGTCCACCCGCCTCTTGAGGTTTGACCACAAATTCTCAATGGGATTAAGGTCTGGGGAGTTTCCTGGCCATGGACCCAAAATGTCGATGTTTTGTTCCCCGAGCCACTTCGTTATCACTTTTGCCTTGTGGCAAGATGTCCCATCATGCTGGAAAAGGCATTGTTCATCACCAAACTGTTCTTGGATGGTTGGGAGAAGTTGCTCTCTGAGGATGTTTTTGTACCATTCTTTATTCATGGCTGTGTTCTTAGGCAAAATTGTGAGTGAGCTCACTCCCTTGGCTGAGAAGCAACCCCACACGAGTGGTCTCAGGATGCTTTACTGTTGGCATGACACAGGACTGATGGTAGCGCTCACCTTTTCTTCTCCGGACAAGCTTTTTTCCAGATGCCCCAAACAATCGGAAAGGGGATTCATCAGAGAAAATGACATTATTCCAGTCCTCAGCAGTCCAATCCCTGTACTTTTTGCAGAATAGCAGTCTGTCCCTGATGTTTTTCCTGGAGAGAAGTGGCTTCTTTGCTGCCCTTCTTGACACCAGGCCATCCTCCAAAAGTCTTCGCCTTACTGTGCGTGCAGACGCACTCACACCTGCCTGCTGCCATTCCTGAGCAAGCTCTGCACTGGTGGTGCCCCGATCCCGCAGCTGAATCAACTTTAGGAGACGGTCCTGGCGCTTGCTGGACTTTCTTGGGCGCCCTGAAGCCTTCTTCACAACAGTTGAACCTCTCTCCTTGAAGGTCTTGATGATCCGATAAATGGTTGATTTAGGCGCAATCTTACTAGCAGCAATATCCTTGCCTGTGAATCCCTTTTTGTGCAAAGCAATGATGGCTGCACGTGTTTCCTTGCAGGTAACCATAGTTAACAGAGGAAGAACAATAATTTCAAGCACCACCCTCCTTTTAAAGCTTCCAGTCTGTTATTCTAACTCAATCAGCATGACAGAGTGATCTCCAGCCTTGTCCTCATTAACACTCTCACCTGTGTTAACGAGAGAATCACTGACATGATGTCAGCTGGTCCTTTTGTGGAAGGGCTGAAATGCAGTGGACATGTTTTTTTGGGATTAAGTTCATTTTCATGGCAAAGAGGGACTTTGAAATTAATTGCAATTCATCTGATCACTCTTCATAACATTCTGGAGTATATGCAAATTGCCATCATAAAAACTGAGGCAGCAGACTTTGTAAAAATTAATATGTGTGTCATTCTCAAACTTTTGGCCATGGCTGTACACCTCTGTGAGCTATGCTTACCCATAAACCCATAACATTACCCATAAAATGTAGTTTATGGATTTCTTTAATTTTCAGTAAAGCCTTATTTAAAATTAATTAGATATTTTTTTATAACAGTTGATTTAATATATTTATATAAATAAAGAATATATTATATTAGGTTTTATCTTAGGCTTATTATCTTATGCTAGACACATGCAAGGTGTAATGAAGTCCCTGTGTACCACAGCACTCTTGATTTCTCGAATCAGAACGATTAATTTTCTATTAACAGCATGGTTCTGACAGAAGTTTTTCTTTACACCATGGGAAAGGAGTTTGCATTTTCTCCGTAACTTGACAAGCTAGGTTTTATTTTGTCTTTTTAACTTCAAGAGGAAGGGAAAAAAATGGAAAGGATATAAAAGAGGAAAAAATAAAGTGGCTGGTAAAGGAAGGACTGTTGGTAAGTGATAATAGGAACTAGCTTGTCTCACTGAAGTTTCATAACATTAAATGTGACAGTACATTACTAAATTAAAAATTAAAAATTGTTCAGCAAATCACTGTCATATAAGATGAAGGACACACTAGTAAAATAATCCACTTTGGGTGGTAAATTTAACATATCCCACCATCCTGGCATGGATTATTTCCCCATTGTGCGTTATTCCTTACATATTATATTACATATTGGTTTGACATCACAAAAATATCCAGTGGAAGGAACCAAAGCTGAGCTGAAGCAGGCCTGGTTTATGACAGATGCATCAATAATTCCAAGCAGAACAAAACATGTCATCTGTCAGATAGGAACGGAATAAAACTCAGCTCCTACTCAAAATTGACTGCAGTGTTGATTGGTGCACAAGACACAGGCTGTGAAACTCAAATAGCCACAGTTGTTGCATGAGTAGGCCTGGAGTTGGCACCCAGGGGATAGAGCGCTTATGAACACAGCTTTCTCTTTCACTGAATAAAAGAGAGTCGATAACACGGCTGGTTGGGACAGTTTATCTCTTACATTGCAGAGTCGTCAGCCAAACTTCAGCACCTCTACACCAACCTACTCTACCCTCTCTAGGCCATTCATAATCTAGCTGGGATGTCTTGCATTTGCTTAAAGCTCCCTAAATGCCAGTCGTATTTGAATACTATCTGCTATTACTTGGCTGTAAGCTGTAGATGCGGTTTCTGTCAGAGCCAAATGTGCCTTGGCTAGTGCTGCTGACGCGGCCTTGACTCCTTTGCCCCGAGCTGTGTTGTAGGATTTGATTGCAATACATAAGCCTATTATGCCTGTTTGTGTGAGGCTTATGGAGAAAGTCATTGCTGTAAGAAAACAATTGGGAGAAATGTTTCCTTGACATCAACATGCATACAGAGGTACAGTGCCCTCCACTAATATTGGCACCCTTGGTAAATATGAGCAAAGAAGGCTGTGAAAAATTGTCTTTATTGTTTAACCTTTTGATCTTTTGTTCAAAAAAATTCACAAAAATACTCTGCTCGCATGGATTTCAAACAATTGCAAACAAAACACAGGTTTATAAAAAAAAAAATTGTTAAATATAGGTGTGCAAAAATTATTGGCACCCTTTGTCAGTACTTTGTGCTGCCTCCCTTTGCCAAGATAACAGCTCTGAGTCTTCTCCTATAATGCCTGATGAGGTTGGAGAATACATGGCAAGGGATTTGAGACCATTCCTCCATACAGAATCTCTCCAGATCCTTCAAATTTCGAGGTCCATGCTGGTCAATTCTACTCTTCAGTTCACTCCACAGGTTTTCTATGGGTTTCAAGTCAGGGGACTGGGATGGCCATGGCAGGACCTTGATTTTGTGGTCAGTAAACCATTTTTGTGTTGATGTATGCTTTGGATCATTGTCCTGCTGGAAGATCCAACCATGGCCCATTTTAAGCTTTCTGGCGGAGGCAGTCAGGTTTCCATTTAATATCTGTTGACATTTGATAGAGTCCATGATGCCATGTATCCTAACAAAATGTCCAGGTCCTCTGGCAGAAAAACAGCCCCAAAACATTAAAGAGCCACCACCATATTTAACCGTGGGCATGAATTTGAAGTTCCAGTAGTGTCTGGCAAACTGAAGACACTTAAGTTTGTTTTTGGATGAGAGTCGAGGCTTTTTTCTTGAAACCCTTCCAAACAACTTGTGGTGATGTAGGTGACTTCGGATTGTAGTTTTGGAGACTTTCTGACCACAAGACGCAACTAACCTCTGCAATTCTCCAGCTGTGATCCTTGGAGATTTTTTGGCCACTCGAACCATCCTCTTCACCGTGCGTTGAGACAATATAGACACACGTCCAATTCCAGGTTGATTCATAACATTTCATAACATTTCCAGTTGACTGGAAACTGGAACTTCTTAATTATTGCCCTGATGGTGGAAATGGGCATTTTCAATGCTTGTGCTATTTTCCCATTCCCATTTTGTGAAGCTCAACAACCTTTTGCCACACACCACAGCTATATTCCTTGGTCTTACCCATTGTTATGAATGACGGCCTATGTGTTACCTCATATTTATATGGCCTATGTGTTACCTCATATTTATACCCCTGTGAAACAGGAAGTCATGGTTGAACAATTTCCTGTTCCTAGTCACTCAGGTGTATTAAAGAAAATGTAAAATATTAATGGGTATATACTTCAAATATATTTTTCTCATATGAATTCATAGGGGTGCAAATAATTGTTGCACACCTATATTTAACAAATATTTTTTTGAGGATAAACCTGTGTTGTGTTTGCAATTGTTTGATATCCATGAGAGCAGGGTATTTTTGTGAATGTTTTGAACAAAAAATCAAAAGTGTAAACAATGAAGACTTTTAAAGAATTTTTCACAGCCTTCTTTGCTCATATTTACCAAGGGTGCCAATATTAGTGGAAGGCACTGTAGGGGCAGCTAACAGCATTATAAGGTGGAAATGCCTTGAGAGGTCAGAGAAAAATGGCCAGATTGGTTCGAACTGCCAGGGAAGATAAAGTAACTGAAATAATCACTCTTTACAACTTTGATGATTGGCTCATTAGATAACTGCATGAATGTGCAGTTGTGCAGATGTTCCTAATAAAGTGGATGGTAAGTGTATATAGTATATATTTTTCACCACAAGAGGTGTATGGTGAGTACTTACAACCTGGAGAAATGAACTATTTTTCAACACATATTTGGTTGGAAATCTTCAACACTTCACGAAGCACGGTCTCACCATCACTACCAAATAGACTAGACTAGGCAAAGCAAACTCAATAAACTAAAAAAAAAAAAAAAAAGACCAGAATAACATCCACTCAAAGATAAAGGCTTAATCATGTCACAAGTGATGAGCTGGAAGCAATACTTGAGGTGTGTATATGTAGTGAACCAGTGATTTGAAACAGGTGTTTTGTGTTATTAGAAGTGAGCCTGAGACGATCATGTGACAGATCATGTGATAAGCTTTGCAAATCAGGATTTCCAGGAAATGGAATTCATGTTTACAAATGGGTTTGATGGGACAACTCTTCAGCATTCTTCATAGTAGTGCTCTTGTGTTTTTGGTTCTTTCATGGATTGGCGGTATTTTACAGTCAGTGGCTGCAAGAGCCCCTGAAGATGAAATGCAATGATGTCCATCAGATATGTAAGAATACTTGTAAAGCCACTTCTAGGAAGCTGGAAACTATGTGGTAAGAAAATGGCTATTTTATAAATAACTCATAGAAATGCCTTATATAAATATAGGAATATTAGAGAATGTTGGAGACACCTGAAGGGCAAGTTGCTGTCTCACTGTACTGTATGAGAGCTGCGCTATTTTAAAAAGGAAATGCAGAGAGTCCATTATTTTTTATATAATTATTAATTATATAATTATATAATTATATATAATTATATAATTTATAACACATGAACAATTATTTGTTACTTAGACCTGAAATCTGTACAATCTGTCAAATCCAAATATTTCTCTGATATACAAAAAAATCTGTTTTGTTACATAATGCAAAAGCTTAGATGTCATCATCAATCACCACTTTTAGCAGTGTTTCCCTTTGGGTATGATGTTAACAAGTGTACAGGCCTCAGATTGAAAGCATCCAGCACATCCTCAGTGCCACAATGGACAGAGAGGTCTGTAGCCACCAATTGGCTCTTGATGCCTAGCGCTTTTATTCATGAAACAATAAGACAAAATCAATAACGAGTAAAATGACACACAGTTCCATGCATTTTTTATCATTATTGGACATAAGGCGCCATAAATTTATAGTCCAGGACCTCACGTAAACCCGTGGGAGGGAGACTACAGAGATCAATATGTTTACTAAGCCAAATCTACTTCTGATAATCCTCACTCCTTACAATCAAACATCAGCTGAGAAGCTGTGGCTGGACTGAGTTGTTTGTTACAACAAGAAGACATAATAAAAAACTTTCGAAATTTAGATAAATGATAAGGGTGTTAACAACAGTAATTATGAGATGATAATATCATAAAAGTTTTCAACTTTATCTGATTTACACAGAAGAAATTTCTTTAACATTCACAAGAAATCGATCCCCCCTCTTCCACATACATGAGCTCACAGAAGACTGTGATTGGCTACTATCAATGTAGTCTGTAACTACCTCATCTGTGGATAACTATCTCATCTGTGGATAATACTGTATATATGCTATTACACTGTATAGAGCTGTAACACAATCTACTGTACTTCCTGCACCTTAGCAGAGCTATAAGTGTACATGATACATACTATATAGGTTTACTACTTATATTGTATCTATGTTATGCATATGTATTTTATTTTACAATATTTATTTGATGTTATCTTATTTTATCTTTATTTTATTCTTGTTTTATTCTTATATGTATTTGTCTTGTCTTGTCTTGTCTTGTCTTGCTGTGGTTGACAGGGGAGAGAGAGTATGCCATCCCTCCCACTTATATAGAGAACATGGCCAATTTTGCCCACTAGAATCTTTTAACTTGTAAAAAATGTATTTATCTAAAACGTATTTTTTTTTTTTTTTTTACAGTACATTGACATTTTTCTATCACAGTCTTTTGAACCACCTACAATGTCACCACGAACCCACGGTTGGGAAACTTTGATTTGCAGCATAAAGCAAAAACCAGAGCTAGTCTTATTTTTGAGGATGATTTCACGTGAGTCAGGTATTAGTCTATCGGATCATCCAGTGTTGAATTACCCACCAAGCTCCCACCAGGTTGATGTGACACTGTCGCTCCAAGTCTGACACTTGTTACAGTCCAGGCTTAAATTAGAATTTGTACTTTGACCACCAGTAGTCTTCTACTCTTTAAATTGGCACTAAGCTGGTTATGTCCATGACATGTCTGTTTCTCTTACTATTGAGTATCTACTGATTTATTAAGGTGTGATACATTTCATAAAAATATTCTTAATCTTAATACTCCTGGCTCTGTATCAAATAGCAGAGAAATGTTTAGAGATACGTTTTGTTTGGGTGAATGAATGATGTAGGTTTTTTCATTGTATTTTTTTTTTTTTTCCGGAGAAAAGGCTATGTTTTCGAAAATATCTGTATATACAGTATCTGTATCACATGTACTGTAGGTCCTCTGGTCAGAGGCGCTAAGTATAAATTTGGCACATTCCTGTCTACCAATTTCTGCAATCCATTACTTTTTACATGCTCGTCTCTTGGTTTGGGAAAATGAAATCTGGATTAATTTTTTTCTTTTGCTGTTTGAGCAGAAAGTACTTCAGTAAAATACTTCTAGCTCGATGCTTACCTTGCTTTTACTTACATCTGGCTTCTAAACCTCTCTGAAGATGGACGAACCAGTGAAAGTTAGAGATTTATTTAATTAACTAATATTTTTAAAAATTAGTTGATTTAATTAAATAAACCTGTAGTAAACTCTATCATAACTAGCAAGTGTTTGCTAATCAACATAGTTTGCTAAGGCTAACTGAGCCGCTGAGTATGTACTGTAACTATAACTTTACTACGTTTCCCTTTGTTTTTTAATGATACTGATGAGGGCTGGAAATATTTTTCAAAATCTTTAAATGTCCCATCAGTGTCACCTCAAAACATCCATTCTCATCTTATTTCCCCCCCATCTAACCTCCATGGCCTCTTTCCATTTCTTGTCACTCGTTCTTTTCCCTGTTCTTCTTTCAGATTATGAATTATTTTATTTTTTTGGTGTAATTTCTTCTACTAAAAAAAGGCTTTGGCCTTGGCTGAGATTTTCAATTGAGGTGTAAACATTTCATTTAAAACCTAAGAAAGCAACAGTGTTTCTGACATTTTGTGTAGCTGCAAATTGTCATCGCCTGACTGACTCCCCCAGTGAGCTGTAGCGGATTCGCTTTAGCATAATTACAGCAATTCCGGCAATTTACCAACTTCCCCTCATTCCCAAGGAAAGTGAAAAACTCATGTAAGACACACACTTACCTCCATTTTATAGGGCTGAAATGTTTCATCACAGATGCAGAAAGATAGAAATCAGTGCATTTTAATCACTAGGGACCTATCACCATCTATCTACAATGCTAATTTGCATGGCTTTGCTCTCAAGAAATATTTGTGAATAAGCTTATATAAGCTGTCATTTATTGAGCTATGTATTTAATGTTATTAGACTAGCACCACGGCATATAATTTTCTCTGATTCATCACAGTCAACAAACACACAAATAAATGGTTTGATGAATGAATGTCTGGACTGACAGATGTATTGAGCAGACAAATGATCGGGCTCTTGGCAGTTATGTATATAATATGATGAATTAATAAAAAATAAAAAAAGTCCAATGGAATTGTAAGTTTTTCTAACAGTAATGCATGATTTAGGGCAATTCAAGTGATTCATATCATTTAAAAAAAAAGATATTTATGTCTGGTGAAAGGAGAAGGATGCATAAATCTCACTTCTGCCTTTAGTCAAAGCCAAAGAGGGTGTTTAGACATGTCTTAGCTTATTTAACATGGTGTTTTTGTAAACTGCACTCAGTTATACAGATTCAGTCTGTGCAGTTTTAGTAACTCTAACGAGAGACATGATTGCATATAATGAACTTGACTGCCACAATTTTCTCTATGAAACGTGTTTTTATTGAATATTTTTCCAAACTCCTCTGGTTTAATAATATGCGCATCTTAGGGCATCAGTTATAATGGCCTCATAAGAAAGTATTTTAAATGAACATTGTCCATCCACCATTTTTTTTTTGCAGTGTCATTCTTTCTATTGATCAGGCAACTGGCGGAAAGCTGTAACAAACTGAATCGGTTTTAGAATAAACTTATTCATAGCACACTTCGGTTGGCATGCTTTGCATGTTTATTAACATTCTGTCTTCCTACTTATCAGAGACTTGAAAAAAAACGTTCACTATAGCCCTCAGTGGAGCGTTAATTATCATTTGTAAAGACACTAAATCAGATGAAGTTTAATTGCTGTCTCAATATTAGGGAAATGTTCTAATCATTTCCTCACCTTAATCAATTTGAGGTAGGAATATTCATTTTTACAGATGATTCAATGATTTAGGTTGTAATCTATCATAGGGTCCAAAAGTTTGAGAGCACTAGTGAAAATGCTTCTGTTGGCATTCTTTTTCAATTTAACACAAAAGGTTTTCATTACAAATGATATTTTCAGCAATAACTTAAGTGGAAAGTAGAATCTTGGAAATATTTACATGAATTTCTGAATATTTGGTTTGTTCCCTTTTTGCTTTAATGACAGTGTGCACTCGAGCAGACACAGACTCAGAAGTTTGTGTAAAACCTGATGATCCATGCTAGAATAAATCCATCAGAATGTCATCTGAACATGTGCTTCTCATGGAAAATCTGACCATTCGTACAAAGGAGTTAACATGGTCAATATCACAAATTTGCTTACATTTTAAAAAAATAACCTAGAAATTGTGCAACATCATGAATATTAAATAGCCAAGAAGACACAAGTTTATTTATTTATTTATTAAAAAAAAAACTAAATAAATAAATAAAAAATTATAAGTATATACATTTTCTAAATATATACAGTGGGGGAAAAAAGTATTTGATCCCCTGCTGATTTTGTACGTTTGCCCACTGACAAAGAAATGATCAGTCTATAATTTTAATGGTAGGTGTATTTTAACAGTGAGAGACAGAATAACAACAAAAAAATCCAGAAAAACACATTTCAAAAAAGTTATAAATTGATATGCATTTTAATGAGGGAAATAAGTATTTGACCCCTTCGACTTAGTACTTGGTGGCAAAACCCTTGTTGACAATCACAGAGGTCAGACGTTTCTTGTAGTTGGCTATCAGGTTTGCACACATCTCAGGAGGGATTTTGTCCCACTCCTCTTTGCAGATCCTCTCCAAGTCATTAAGGTCATTTTCAATGCCCTGGCTGAGGGAAGGAGGTTCTCACCCAAGATTTGACGGTACATGGCCCCGTCCATCGTTCCTTTGATGCGGTGTGGTTGTCCTGTCCCCTTAGCAGAAAAACACACCCAAAGCTTAATGTTCCCACCTCCATGTTTGACTGTGGGGATGGTGTTATGACTTGGGGTCATAGGCAGCATTCCTCCTCCTCCAAACATGGCGAGTTGAGTTGATGCCAAAGAGATCTGACCACACCTGACCACAACACTTTCACCCAGTTCTCCTCTGAATCATTCAGGCAAACTTCAGACGGGCCTGTACATGTGTTTACTTGAGCAGGGGGACCATGCGGGCGCTGAAGGATTTCAGTCCTTCACGGCGTAGTGTGTTACCAATTGTTTTCTTGGTGACTATGGTCCCAGCTGCCTTGAGATCATTAACAAGATCCTCCCATGTAGTTCTGGGCTGATTCCTCACCGTTCTCATGATCATTGAAACTCCACGAGGTGAGATCTTGCATGGAGCCCCAGACCGAGGGAGACTGACAGTTTCTTCCATTTGCGAATAATCGCACCAACTGTTGTCACCTTCTCACCAAGCTGTTTGGTGATGGTCTTGTAGCCCATTCCAGCCTTGTGTAGGTCTACAATCATGTCCCTGACATCCTTGGACAGCTCTTTGGTCTTGGCCATGGTGGAGAGTTTGGAATTTGATTGATTGATTGCTTCTGTGGACAGGTGTCTTTTTACAGGTAACAAATTGAGATTAGGAGCACTCCCTTTAAGAGAGTGCTCCTAATCTCAGCTCATTACCTGTGTAAAAGACACCTGGGAGCCAGAAATCTTGCTGATTTATAGGGATCAAATACTTATTTCCCTCATTAAAATGCAAATCAATTTATAACTTTTTTGAAATGTGTTTTTCTGGATTTTTTTGTTGTTATTCTGTCTCACTGTTAAAATACACCTACCATTAAAATTATAGACTGATCATTTCTTTGTCAGTGGGCAAACGTACAAAAAAAGCAGGGGATCAAATACTTTTTCCCCCACTGTATATCCCAGATTTTCACTGTGGTCTCAGACTTTTGGACCCCACTGTAGCCCTTGTAATTAATTCTAAACCCCTTCTAAAATAAATTTTGTATTATTATTCTTATTATTTTATTTGTTTATTTATTTATACAAGGTTTCTTTGTTGACAGGCTGCATTTTGCTCTTAAATTCGTAACAGGGTTGAAAGTAACGTTTTTTGTTTTTTTTTGTGAGCATAGAATTAGCAAATACACAAAATGTAGCTAACTAGAATGTTACTAGTAACTAATTACTTAAATTCCCTTTAAAAAAAAAAAAAGAAAGAATTTTTTCAATAGCTTTCAATCTATAATTTGGGTAGCAGGGTTTATCCAAATTGACGTAGTCACACAATATCACTGAAAAACTTATGAGAATGAATGTAATTTTCTTCTTCCCATGATTTTCAGCAAATTTGAATGATGCAGCGTCCTGCTGAACATGTGACTTGTGGAATATTACAAATATTTCACCAGGTGTAATTGATGACTAATGGAAAAGGATGTTTTAAACATGCAATATTTGAAGGATTCACACATGAATGCAAAAAGTATTTTCTTGATTATATTTCAAGGTAAAGTGAAGTTATAATTGACAGGGACAGATAATACTTAGAAACTGCTGTATTGTAAGTATTGTAGAGGTTGTATTAATGTTATTAATTATTTAGCTGAAACATGCACATCGATTTTTGTGAAGCAAACTTTACGTGTTTAAAATGTCTTTTACCTTCACTTTATATGCATGTTTGTAGATGTCAATATCAGTATGATAAGAAAGGCACCCCAATTGTGGAATCACCCATATTGTTAGTGCAGTGTGTCAATATGCGTAATCAATTAACCGAAGCCGTATACGTACAAAATAAATACATTACACTGGGGAATGCAGGTTTAGTTCCTTAGAGTTAAACTTGCTTTCCTTAATGTAATGTATTTATGTAGCATGCATGAAGCTTTGATTACTTTTTTAATGCATATCATACAGGACATCACTGAGTAGCTTAAAGCTAGTTATCTAAAGGCCCATCCTTTCAGTGAAATATCCTCTTTGGCGGATTGATCTGCTTGTGTGTTTGTGAGAGAGAAAGAAAGTGAAAGGGTAAGTACGAGAGAGAAATATGCTCTGAGTACATGGTGCAGCAAGGTGATCTCGAAGCTTTTAATGTAGTCCTGTTGTGTGCTATAAGTAGGATCAGCACATTACTCATTGTAATGCAGAATGCCATTAATTATCACTCACCATAAAATGACTCTTCTGAGAAATATAATTATTTTACGCAAGGACAGGACAATTATTGACTACCATTATACACCATATGCCTACATTAAGCATATGTTGTTTTTTTCAGTAATGTATTTTGTAAGGTCTAAAGTCTGTGCCAGAGGTCAATGTGTCTTTGCATACTTCCCACTCCTCTCTTTAAAAGAGGAATAAGAGATGGAGAGAGGCAGAGTAGATAAGGAATAAGGAAATAAGTGAATCTGTAAAAGACTTGCATCCTATGAGATGTTAAAATACAGGTGTATATGAGTTGTTTTCTTTTAATCCCAATCCCAACTGCACCCACAGACACTCTTGACCAATCCAGCTGCTCCTGCAGATAGTTTGACCAAACTCACCTGTTCAAGCGGACACTGTTGATCAACTCCACCTGCTCCGGTAGACACTCTTGACCAATCCCACTGCTCCCACAGACACTCTTAACTGAGTTCATTGCACCTGCATAAACTCTTGACCAAACTCACCCCCTCCCACAGACACTTTTGACCAATCCTCTCACTCCGACAGACGCTCTTGACCAGTCTATACCGGATTTTGTGGACTTTTTTTGTTATTGCTGCTGCCAAAAATGCTCGATTTTGCTGCGCCTTTATTTGAAATTTGCGATGTAACTTGCAGAGTATTTTGTGCTTTTTTGCGGAAAACTACTTGAATTGGCAAAATCACAATTGCACGAAACTGTTTTGCACGGTCTTTTGCAGTGATGTCTGTTGGTAAATGAGACCTTTTAGCTGTACTCATGTTCGACGCACGTGAATTGAAGAGGGCTTTGGCTGAATGCGGGTTGTGATGATGACAAAATGGTGAAATCCTGGAGGGACTGCTCTTGACCAATCCCAGCTACTTTTGCAGAAACTCTTGACTAATCCTGTTACTCCCATAGGCAATCTTTTCCAATCTCACTACTCCTGCACACTCTTGATCAATCCTGCTCGCTCCCACACACAATCTTGACTATTTGTGATGCTCCTGCAAACAGTCTTGACCAATCCCGCTCACTCCCACAGACACTCTTGACCAATCCCACTGCTCCTGCAGACACTACTGACTAATTCCATATGCTCCCACAGGCACTCTTATCTAATCCCAACTGCTCCCACAGAAAGTCTGACCAAACCTACCTGCTCCCCCAGAATGTTTGACTAATACCACCCACTCCTGCAATTGTTCTGTTTCCCAGAACATAAACAAATGAGTAATTTAAACCACAGTGAGGCTATTCAGGAGGCTAATCAAGCTCCCAAGTTAATCAGACTGTACTTACTTTGCTCCATAAGCTTCATATCTGACTGCTTTTTTGTTGGGCCCCACAGGATCCCGGTCCCTATGCACCCCTTTAAGGTGAGTTGAGCATTAACCATAGAGGAAGTGTTTATGAGCACTTAATCTAATTTTTGATACAATACAAATAACTGATCTCTGGAGATTGGCTGTAACTTGATGCTAATCCGATACTGACGTCCTCAAGGTAACCAAGACAGTTTTCTGAAAGCTTCTGTTGCTAAGTGATACGAAACATCTGAGGTATGATGACGGCATACTTTAACACATGCTGTGTTCTGTGTCCACATGCTGTGTTGTGTTAGTCAAAGTACATGTTTACAGCACAAAAAAACAAGTCAGTAGATTGGATCGGACAATTGTAAGTGTATATTTAGGGATGTCCTGATTTGACTAAACACCAGTTTTAATTTTATCACTGACTGACTGACATTCGTTTATTTCTTAATCCAGGCTTTCAATGATGTATTATAATAATAGATTTATAATTGTTCATGTACTGCTCACATTTTGCATTATGCAGTGTAATCCTGTCAGATTGCCATCACTTGCTTTGAGATGAAAGATCACTTAAGAGATTTTCTTAATGAGTTATGACTGTTTCCTGACTGATCACTGATGATAATTATGACAAACTGAACAGCTCTACTTTTGATATCACAGTCTACTGAACTGAGTTGGTGAAAGTCAGGTAGAAAAGTTGAAGCTAATTAGATGACTTTTTAAAAGTTCTTCACAGAAAATGAAGCACTTCAACTTTGTGAAAATTAGGGCTGAGTTACTTACGACCTGTTTAACTCTGTAATGCTTCACTTTTTTTTTTGTTCTTTAAAGCAATCGTGCTCAGTTCTGTACAGAGTAGCTTGTTGTCTGTGGTTGGGGAAAAAAAAAAAACACCTTTCCTGAATAAAGACGTGTTGTTTATAACAAAAGGTCTTTTGTTAAAAGACCATTTATTGATCTCAGTCTCAATTTCCAGAATTTTTCCTCCATGCTTTGGGATCATGCATATGTTAAAATATAACATTTATGTATCTTCTTGTTTAGATTATGTATCATCATGTTTAGACTATTTGTAGCAAATGTTTTGATTATTTGTGGCAAATGTTGGTTCATCATCTGGCCAAGCATATGCTTCCAGCAGTCGCCAGCTGTGCCTGCAGTGCCTGTTACTCCATGTCTTGGGTTGTGTAGACGCTATATGTCGTGACTAATAATCACTGAAATGTATTAGCAGAAAGGTCCAACTAACGGTCAAGGTGAGAGCGCATAGTTCATGGAGAGTGATGACAAGGAAGTCTCAAGGTTGGAGCTCTGAGAATCATCTAAGAATAATCATCCGGGGCCTAAACAAAGTGGGAGAAGTTATGATTATGCGTTCTACTGTCATATATTATGGATATGAATGAACATGACTCTCTGCAACATGCAAGACACACTTAATAAGAAGTGAGGAAATTAGGCTGAAACTTTTGGTTTTGTAGTTTGCAATATTTTATAGTGTTCAGTAATAATCAATATATCAGCACAAATTAATGATACTGACATTAAAATGTTTTTTTTTCTTAGCTATCTCTTGCTCTTAGGGAAACCTTGTGTTGTAGGATTCTACATAGAACATTTGAAGGGGTCATGACATGAGAAATCAAAATTTCCTTGATCTTTTAACATATGAGAGCTCATTGTACCATTAAAACATCCTGCAAGTTTCATAGCTTAATACGTCCTCGTCAGTACAAAAAGAACTTTAATTTGACCAAGCGCCAAAAACGGCTTGTTTGGATGTGGCGGGATTTGTGACATCACACGGGCAAATACACAAAAACTGATCGTTTCAACCAGAGGGTCAGAGACAGGGTGGAAAATGGTCATAAATTACTACATTTTGTATGGATTTTTTTTTGTGTGTGCAAAAACTTTCCTAATATTATAATTACACTTCGGGGAAGGTAATTAAAAAAATAAAAACATGTCATGACCCCCTTTAAAGGTTCCTACAGAGGGACTGTAAAGTGATGAGAGGTATGATGCAAGTACGTAAACTCAGTGTGTGCATTAAACACACCTTTCCATAATCGTCAACGCTAACACGGATAAGAGTTAGAACTAGGAAACACTAAACATTAAACAGGAACTCGGACTAGGAGAACAAGACTTGGCAACAATACAGTAACACAACTGGTATTAATAGACAAAATAAACACAGAACAGGTGAACACAATCTGGAAACAAACCAATGACAGGACATTGGTGGGTGGAAGGGGTGGGTGGAGACAGGACTAGAACAGAAACCAAAACAAACAGATGGTGTTCAGTGCCATGGGAATCGCAACATAAAGGGGAAAACTGTGCAAAGGACAAATTTAAATATGGAGTTAAATTGAAACCCTAAGGTTTCTAGATTGAACCACTTTTATCCCAAACATAATATAATATAATACGAACATATTTATGTCTCCATCACTAAGCAATATGTTTTTGAGGTGTCTGTCTGTCCATCCATCCATCCCTCTGTAAGCCCTCTGAGATTCCCGTAAGCGCGGTATATCAAAAAACATATAGTTGATTGTTTGTAGGATTTATATGGAACTATCACTGTAATGAGCAGACGAACTGATTCGATTTTGGAATTGATCCAAATAGGAACAAGTTCACAGCAAGGTTAAATGTCATTTAATAGCTTTCTTCTTTTTAAGGATATTTCTGGCATACAAATTAGTAACAATAAGACTAGACTTGGTGGTGGCAGAGGCTTTCCCGTAGACGCCATTGGTTTGTTCACAAATGCTACTTTGTCAATTTAAGAAAGCTAAGCAACAGATGTATTTTTTTTATTAGTACATTTTATTAAAACAACCCACAATGGTTAAACGAGTGGAGTAAGGTGTAGAAGGGTGAAAGAGAGTGATGGGCTTATCCACCTGGCGTGCACCATAATGTGCCCTTCAAGTGCAAAGTTAATGCTTAACAGCTTGCAGAGGTCACTGGGTCAGAATGCATTACACATCTATCCATGTGTAGTTTATCTCCTCAGGATGAGCGGCAGAGTGAGAGTGTGGGAGAGCTGCAAATATTTTGACAGAGTCAAACTTCCTACCTCTTTATGTCTGACTCTCTTGTTGAGCATGAAGTGAAAATGACGGTCGAAATTCAGAGCATCAAGGCTGCTGCTCCACATTTGAAAGCACCAATTATTCCAGTTGAAATGTGGGGGTCTGAGCGGCTGTTCATAGCTGTCATGTTGTACATTTCCTGGACATTGCACAACATTAAACATAACTATAAATGGATAAAATGATATTTTAAAAAAAAATATTCTGTAGTTTTCTGTGATATGTTTACTTAGCTTTTTTGGAAGCAGTCTCCAGTGTTAACACTTTGTTACAATCAGAGGTAAAGCTGTAACTTTTAACTTTTCAGACACAGGAATGTAGGGCTGGGTGATATATCGATATAATATTGATATCGTGATAAATGATTACACGATACACTTTTCAGAGATATCGTTGGTATGGTGATGTATTTTGTTTTTACGGTTGTAGTAATAGTTACAAATTAAATGGCATTGAATGGATTCCGTTGATTTGACATAATTTTTTAAAAAACTTTTTAAAAATCTTCTTTGTCTTTGTAGACATGAAAGAAAAGTATCGTTTTTTTGTTGTTGTTTATTTTACTACTGTTTTGCAGAGTGTTTCTTAGCTAAATTATATATCATGATACGCATCGTGATCGTAGAAATGTCCTCAAGTATCGTGATATGATATTTTTGTCATATCGCCCAGCACTACAGGAACGTATGCTTTGCAGTTTGTGCTTTCTCAGTAACAGGACACGCTGCAATTTTTGTCTTATTAACTTGAAAAGCAAATAAATGAGACTCTGGTGAAAAGACTTTTTATAGCTGCTGTAACGTAAGCGATAAAAGGAGCTATAAAAGTTATGGAGGTTCCACAACATTATCTATTATACATTATCTACTGTATAGTCTGTATGAAGAAATTATTATTTTATTTTCTGTACCTTGAAAGCTTGTCTAAAGCATAATGCTGCATCAGTCCTCCTGACACATTTCTGTCAAAAGCCCAAGTGTACACATTATTTTGACCCGCTTGGACAGACCACTGACTAGGCCGCATTCATCTTGTTCAGACAATTCCTGACCTGGCAGGTCATTCTGTGTGGTGTGAAACAGAACAGAAATAGAGAAGAAAGTTTAATAGGTGGAACTGGCAGTGTGACTGGAAAGGAAAGGCTTTTTTTTTTTTTTTCATTCAGTTGGCAATATTGTTGTTGATGGCTCAGCAGCGTTTAGTGTTAATAATAAAAGAATTGCTGACCCTAACAAATGTGATGATATATTCAGCATTCATTGAACCAGCAACACAGAGGATCAAATTAGAGTGGCTGGACAGACAGCTTGACACCATATATATATATATATATATATATATATATATATATATATATATATATGTATATATATATGTATATTCTTTTGTCTCACCACTTGAAAATTATATGATTATATACAAAAAACATTGCATCAATCAATGAAGGGTGAAATGGAACAAAATTTGACATTAAATTTTTTTCGTTCCTTATAGCAGCTGAGAAATGTATTCAGGCTGCAGCTCTTCAGCATGGCACATAGGACAGTAGTTCTTTTTTTTATAGCCTGACTCACTGCACTGGATCGTAAGTGGCTGTTTTCTGGTCCAGGAATTGGACCCCATAGATGAGACAGTAGACACTTATTGGCTGGACATGGAGAAGTGAGTGATGGATAATGAGTATGGGGAATACGGGCTCTTTTCCTGACAACTGGGGACCTGACAGCCCCTTTGATCAGCCCATATGCACTTCCTACCACATGCTAGCTGCGCCGCTGGCCGCTGAGGTGAAATCAAAGCCTGATACTATCCACCGTTCAACAGGTTTCCTCAGAACGTTTGACTGAGAGTATATCACTGTGTCCAACTGTGCACTTGTATGAAAAGTGACACTGTCACTTAGATGCTAGCAGGATTGAGGCAGCAACTCGCTCATTCTGAACCTATTATTAAGACTCCTGGCGTGCAATGTCAACAGGAAATCGAATGAAAGTCATGTACAAGTTAGGGAGGGAGATGCCATATGGGAGATACTCTTTTGTTGCTGCGCTTTGCTTGCACTGAGTGGTTATGCAGTAGCCCGCGAGTCATCCGTCTCGTCCCGCTTTACTGCTTTAGTATTGAGCAGAGCTCAATCAGATGCCTGACGAATGCCAGCTTCGCACTGGAGAGGCAATAAAAAAAACAAACACACCAATGGGAAAGGCAAAATTAATGGCAGCGGCCGGGCATGCAGGCTACCTCCTGCTCTTACTCTGATTAAACAGGGACCATCAAAGGGGAAGAGGCCATTAGAGATTGATTGTATTGACTTTATAGCTATCACTGGAGAAAGACGTGGCACCCTGCATTTAGTCCACTCTCCGTCTTTATGTCCACACCTTTTTCTGGGAGAATGGGCTCAGCCGCTTACCAGCTTATTTTGCTGGACTGGACAATGCAGTCTGGCTAATATGAGCCCTTGGCGTGGACAAGGACCACCCATCCTGACGAGTTGTGAATCAGCTTTTAAAGTAAAGCATTTTACTGAGGAACAGTTAGTTGCTAAGGAGCTAGCCATCTCCAGTGAAGGTCAGTCAAGAATAGGCATTTGAGAATCCTGTAAAGAGGCTTATGATGGTTTATAGAGGTGGTGGTGTTGGGGTGTCATTTTTTAAGCATGCCAGCATTGTTATAACAATTTAATGTCCAGGACAAGCAGATTTAATGTCAGGGTTATTAAATTTTTTTTTATTTGTATTTGCCATATTCCTACTTCTTACTGACAAAACAAAAGTTTTTATTAGCGATGTAGCTATGTTTAAACTTAATGAGCTTCACAGTGATGCAGTGCACCTTGATGCTATAGCTATAGTGCATGCTCAGCTAAGGTACAATTTAGCGAATGGTAAAATGGTTTTACTATGCAGATTACTTATCATATACAAACAACAGATGATCTTTTTAGACTCAGGAACATGCAGGTACACTATATGGCAAAATATTTGTGGACACCTGATCATGTGAACACCCATATGTGCTTGTTGAACATCCCATTCTGGATTTAGCGCCCCCTTTGCTGTTATAATAACCTCCATTCTTCTGGGAAGGCTTTGCAGTAGATTTTGCACTAGGATTTGTCCAATCAGCCACAAGAACATAACTGATGTTAGGCGAGGGGGCCTGGGGTGTTTCGGCATTCCAGTTCATCCCAAAGGTGTACAGTGGGGTTGAGGTCAGGACTCTGTACAGGCCCTAAAGTTCTTCCACTCCAACCTTGGCAAAACCATGTCTTCATGGACCTTGAATTGTGCACAGAAGCATTGTCATGCTGGAAAAGGTTTGGGCCTCTCGGTTCCAGTGATGAGAAATTGTAATGCTCCAAAGTACAAAGTCATCCTATACAATTGTGTGCCTCTAACTTCTGCCTCTAAAAAATTTTGGGGAAGAACCACATATGAGTGTGATGGTCCAAAAACGTTTGTCCATATAGTGTATGTGGAAGCACTGATGAAATCTGAACAAAAAAGTCCACCACAAAGCTGTGTAGGCTAACTCTCCTGCTATAATTAACAATAACCTTGCGGTTAAACATATCCAGAGGAAATAATGATGCTAGCCAGACTCAGATATCTTTTATGTATGATGTGAACAGAGAACAGTGAACCAAATGTCATAGCTGAAATAATGACCAATTGTAATATGTGAAATTGAGAGGCAGGATGCATATGCAGGTGCTTGGCATGTTTTATTAGGGCGAAAACAATAATCATAGCTGTAGACCGTAGTGTAGCTCAAAGAACAGATAGGCAACAATAAAAAATTACTCATCAAAGTAAAAAAAAAATATGCACGAGTCAAAAACTGGACTTTATCGGAAACAGGAAATTAAGGCTTGGAACTTAATGATACAATAATGCATGAGACTGAAGGGTATAAATAGTCAAACTAATTAAGGACTAATGTTTGAGAAAGAACTAGCACAAGCAGCAATCACTGTGCTTGGACTGTGCCATGTGCCGAGAGGGGGAATTCGTGACATCCTATACTTGCTGACTTTTTCTCAAGCTACATGCAACAAATACATGTTAATTTAGTATGTATTAATGTACTTAACTAGCTATGGTACATGAGCTATTACATTACTTTAAATTAAATTACAACTTTTTAGTCTACTCAGTTAGGTTTCCAGGCAACCAAAACATGAGACTGGACAAGTACACTTACCCAGTGGGCTAACTGATGCATTTAGGATTTGTCCAGCCCTGCTTCACAACTTGGATGAAACATAATGGGTGATTAAAATAGCAAGATAAAGGGGAATACCAAAATAAATGTATCCGACATTATTTCTGTGTGGAAAGAGAAGAAATTTTACAGTGTATCTACAAAAAGGTAATAAGGCAAGAATAGAAAACATACTGCAAAATCTACAGTCATTTTCTTGGAAAGAACTACAATAATAATAATAATAATAATTTAAAAAAAAAAAAAAACCCTCCAGACCTGATTCAAAGAAGGCACTGTTTGTTCAATTAATAGCATAGTGGGGACAGAGATGTCAGGAAGAAAGCTGGCAGATGAAACTATGATGATCCAAAAGCTGTTCAGAGCATATGCAAAATGGATAGGGAGAGATGTAAAGGCACCAGCTGGGTATACTAGTTATTAAGGATTATTATTACACATTCAGAAAAGGAGATCATTTTTAATATCTTAACATATAATATTTTACATTTGCTGTTACATGATATAATGAAGAACCATTGGTAAAACCTTATAAACTATTTGTGTGGTATACAGTCTATTGGTAATATCGGTTGGTATAAAATCATTTAATTTTTCTGTTTTATTATGTATACCAACTTTGCACTCAACTATAGATCTGTAGGTACCTATGGAATCCATTTTTATGGCCTACAGTATTTGGAATAGTAGGGAGACATGCTGACTTTTGCAAATTGTATGTTTATGTACACTATATGGCCAAAGTTCTGTGGACACCTGACCCTCACACACTGACCCTTCTGACCCACCTGACCCTCTTACCCTTTTGCACTGATGTTGGGTGAGAAGGCCTTGGGTGCAGTCAGCGTTCCAGTTCATGACAAACATATTCAATGGCGTTGAGGTCAGGGCTCTGTCCAGGCCACTCGAGTTCTTTCACTCCAACCTCGGCAAGCCGTGTCTTCATGGAGCACACTTTGTACACAGGGGAGTTGTCATGCTGGAGCAGGTTTCGGTGCCTTACTATAGTTCCATTGAAGGTAATTGTAAAGCTATAGCATACAAAGGCATCCTAGAAAATTGTGTGCTTCCAAATTTGTGGTGAAGAACCACATGTAGGTGTGATGGTAAGGTGTCCATATACTTTTGGTATATTCACAGATCCTGGAATTTCTAATAAAGGTATAGAAATGTTCCTAGGCCATTAAACAATTTAAACAATTTTCTATTATTTTAATGGCTTAAAATTATGATCCAATACAAGATATTTGAAGATCTGTTGTTACTCTTCCAAGAGGCTTCATCAGTTTGAGTGAATTATAGGTGATTACTTGGTATTTAAACCACAGGACACTGAAAATGACCTGGATGATTAAAAGCCTTCGCTGAAAATAGAGTACACAGTGTAAATAATTACTGGCACATGGCTATTCAAGAGTATAAATTATTTGGAGGTTAAGGGGCAATCAAAATTATAATTAAATCAATCATTTCTATTAACATTGTGGTGCACCACAGGGCGGTTATACAAGCAACAAAGGATGGTAGTGTAATTTCAAAGAGACCAAAAACTCATTCTGTAAAATGTAAAAAATTGAGAGATTTCTTTTGTATTATTTTTTTCAGAATACAGTACAAAAGACAGTCAAAGACAATATTAGGGTTAAGCTATTTTGAAAAACGGATATACTGTATATATTTAAGAATGGATCAGGAGCACATAATTCATATGCATGCAATAAAATAATATCTGAAATAATGAGCACCTACTGATAAAGGTTTTTTTTTTTTTTTTTTGCTAATTATTTATAAATCAATACATGGTTCCAGCTCTAGACAGTACATTTATTCTATTTTGTTTACCATTTCATTATATTTCATATACAGTATCTCACAAAAGTGAGTGCACCCCTCACATTTTTATAAATATTTTATTATATCTTTTCATGGGACAACACTGAAGAAATTACACTTTGCTACAATGTAAAGTAGTGAGTGTACAGCTTGTATAACAGTGTAAATTTGCTGTCCCCTCAAAATAACTCAACACACAGCCATTAATGTCTAAACTGCTGGCAACAAAAGTGAGTACACCCCTAAGTGAAACTGTCCAAATTGGGCCCAAAGTGTCAATTTTGTGTGGCCACTATTATTTTCCAGCACTGCCTTAACCCTGTTGGGCATGGAATTCACCAGAGCTTCACAGGTTGCCACTGGAGTCCTCTTCCACTCCTCCATGACGACATCACAGAGCTGGTGGATGTTAGAGACCTTGCGCTTCCGTTTGAGGATGCCCCACAGATGCTCAATAGGGTTTAGGTCTGGAGACATGCTTGGCCAGTCCATCACCTTTACCCTCATCTTCTTTAGCAAGGCAGTGGTCGTCTTGGAGGTGTGTTTGGGGTCGTTATCATGTTGGAATACTGCCCTGCGGCCCAGTTTCCAAAGGGAGGGGATCATGCTCTGCTTCAGTATGTCACAGTACATGTTGGCATTCATGGTTCCCTCAATGAACTGTAGCTCCCCAGTGCCGGCAGCACTCATGCAGCCCCAGACCATGATACTCCCACCACCATGCTTGACTGTAGGCAAGACACACTTGTCTTTGTACTCCTCACCTGGTTGCCGCCATACACGCTTGACACCATCTGAACCAAATAAGTTTATCTTGGTCTCATCAGACCACAGGACATGGTTCCAGTAATCCATGCCCTGAGTCTGCTTGTCTTCAGCAAACTGTTTGCGGGCTTTCTTGTGCATCATCTTTAGAAGAGGCTTCCTCCTGGGATGATAGCCATGCAGATCAATTTGATGCAGTGTGCGGCATATGGTCTGAGCACTGACAGGCTGACCCCCCACCCCTTCAACCTCTGCAGCAATGCTGGCAGCACTCATGCGTCTATTCTGCAAATCCAACCTGTGGATATGATGCTGAGCACGTGCACTCAACTTCTTTGGTCGACCGTGGTGAGGCCTGTTCTGAGTGGAACCTGTCCTGTTAAACCGCTGTATGGTCTTGGCCACCGTGCTGCATCTCAGTTTCAGGGTGTTGGCAATCTTCTTATAGCCTAGGCCATCTTTATGTAGAGCAAGAATTCTTTTTTTCAGATCCTCAGAGAGTTCTTTGCCGTGAGATGCCATGTTGAACTTCCAGTGACCAGTATGAGAGAGTGTGAGAGCGATAACACCAAACTTAACACACCTGCTCCCCATTCACACCTGAGACCTTGTAACACTAAAGAGTCACATGACACCGGGGAGAGAAAATGGCTAATTGGGCCCAATTTGGACATTTTCACTTAGGGGTGTACTCACTTTTGTTGCCAGTGGTTTAGACATTAATGGCTGTGTTGAGTTATTTTGAGGGGACAGCAAATTTACACTGTTATACAAGCTGTACACTCACTACTTTACATTGTAGCAAAGTGTCATTTCGTCAGTGTTGTCCCATGAAAAGATATAATAAAATATTTACAAAAATGTGAGGGGTGTACTCACTTTTCTGAGATACTGTATATTTCATTCTCATTGCTTTTGGTTTATGATATTGATTTGAGATAGACATTCGTCTCTATGTGATTCACTAACCTCTTATAGAATCACAGTGTGTCAGTGTGTTCAATGTCATGATAATCTTTCAATCAACAATGATCTGTGGATTTACCACATCTCTGAGACTAGTGAGTGGACACACTGCACAAGCAGCTCTGAGGGACCGGGCAGGATTTGCACATCGATCCACAGCCAAGCTTCTCACTGACTAGGCTTATTTGAATAAATGGCAATGATTTGCTCTGGAGACACGTGCCATAGTGGGTCTCTAGAGGGAGATGAGCAGGGTCAAGACTCCTAAAGGCCATCTGTATGTGAACAAGACTAATGATTAGCATTAAGAATGACAGATGAAAAGAGAGAGGACGCGCTAGGGTGAATGAGAACTACAGTCAGTGAAGGGAGACAGTGAGAAAGGGCACTAACTGCTTGATCAGGACACAAAGTCTATCCTGAATTGTCCAAACAACTTTTAACATTTTAATGGAAGCTAATTGGGATGAGAGACCTGAGTGAGCAGGTCTGAATCAATAAACCCCATTCTAGTCTATCAGGCTTTTTTTCCTCAGAGGACTCTCATTAAAATTTCCTAACAAATTTAGAAACGCGTGCACACTTACCATCCACTTTACTAGGAACACATGTACACCTGCACAGTCATGTAATCATCCAGTAAGCCAACCATGTGGCAGCAGCACAATACATGCAGTCATGGAGATGTACTGTAGGTCAAAGGCTTCAGTTAATGTTCACATCAAACATCTAAATGTAGGGGAAAAAAGAGATTTTCTGGGATCTTCATGCTCAACAGTCTCTAGAGTTGGTGTGACGGAATGGTGTGAAAAACAACACCAAAAACATTTGGAAGACAGCAATTCTGCAGTAGCTTATTGATGAGAGAGGTCAGATGAGAATGGCCAGACTGTTTTGATTTGACAGGGATGTCTACAGTAAACCAAATTATCACTCTTTACAACCATGCTAAGCAGAAAAGCATCTCAAAATGCACAACATGCCAACCTTGAGGTGGAAGTGTCTACAACAGCAGAAGACCACATAAGGTTCCACTCCTGTAAGCCAAGAACAGGAATCTGAATATCTATTTGAATCTCATCTATAATTTATTTAACTTGGCCAATATTTGTTGGTGGGATATAATACAACAGAATGCTTATTTCATTGCGTCTGAAAAGTGTGTTTTGTGATTTTTATTAAGTTACACACAGAAAATGAAGGAATTTCAAGTCTCCTGTCGAATTGAATATAATAAAATACCTGGAATTCATTTTATAGAAGTTGCAATGTGACGATGCAGACGGAGAACAAGTGATACATTTATTTACTAGCTTGCCGCTGCTTGCCAGTCTGTTATGGTTGGCTAGGCTAAAAAGTAGTGGCTAATACTACATAATAGCATATGAAAATCTAGCTAGTTAATTAATAGTGCAATAATACAGACAATGGAACAAGTTTATGATTATTATTCCCTTCTAAAGATTTAAAGATTCTAAAGTGGTCAGTGGTTTGGCTGAATTATGAATTATGAAGTATGAGCTGTGGTATTCTGTCCTCACATTCTATGTAAAAAATAATATGTAAATCTGGCTACCATCTGTAGTGAACATCACCTCGATTATCAACAGTATATAAGGCTATATATTGGCTAGCCAACTTAGCCAAATTCCGTTGGGGTTTCAGTAGCTTGTTAGGATTTTTAGCTACCAAGCTAGCCCATGTTCATTTATACATGTTTCTAGCTACATAGTTAACTATCCAGCAAGTGTGCCTCTTACACATTATCCTGAGCATTACTTATAGGCTGTACTGTAGCAGCACTTAGAAACTGTACTGTATATTTAACACAATAGGCAATTCCTGCTGCACTTTGAAGTAAGATTTTAAATTTAATACTGAGCTTTAATACTGCAAATCATCAAAACATCTGGCTAGCTAGTCTAACTCACTCAGCTAGATAATGGCTTACCTGTACCTGAAGATACCTGATCAATTGCTCATCTGTCTCCACTGTCTCAGACATTGCTGCTGCTGGTTAAGCATTTGGCCCCTGAAGTGTAGACTTTCAACAGGAAACTACTTTATTTCGACTGGGTCTTGAAATTATTTAATTGAAATTAATTGTACATGCTCTCAATTAAGTGGCTTACAGTCTTCTGGGGTTAAATGCATTTTTTGTATCAAAAATAAATGTAGCAATGTTTTATTTTATTTATAAAAAAGAAAAGAAAAGAAAATCCTAAAGTAAATGTACTATGGTTAATTAAAAAAGCACCATTACAGTGGACCATGTACTATAATGAGTACATGTAGCTTGTTAGTTTCCACCCTTTGCAACTACTACTACTAAAACAACAACAACAACAACAACAACAACAATAATAATAATAATAATAATAATAATAATAATAATCTGTGCATAAAATCAGCTTGTCCCAGGTACCCGGGCTACTGATTTGTCCAGCACTGATATACTACTTGATTAGCACACTAAGGCTGCAGCTGCGGCAATAGAAAGCTAAGCATGCAGGATATTAATATTCCCAATTTTTGTTTTGGATGGCTCTCTGCTCTCAGCTAGACAATATCAATATTTCGCCCAGCAGAAGCAGAGATTCAGACTGACTGATCTTCCTTCTTGTTCTGGCAATACCTGACTGGATAATGCACCTGTGGCCAGGTTATACAGTCAGACAGGGGCACAGCCATCATTTCAGAGGTGGGGGGGGGGACAGAATGTCAAGGGTATTCTTTTTTTCTGACCTTTGTCTAATTGATGGGTTTTTATCTCTTCTTGCTCTTAATTGGCTTAATATGCAATTTATGATTCTGTACTTACATGTTATATTGTATATTGTACTGTATTATTTAAATACTGCAAATTGTGTTTAGTGTACATTGTATTGCATACATATAGCACACAGTATATAATATATACTTGTATATTACGGATGATTTTGTTTCAGTTCTTTCCCTTTTCGATTGAATTATATACAGTAATGTAAAAATGGTAGAGTTACACTTTTTCCCCCTATACTACTACTAACCTACTACTAACATAAACTGCTGCATAACGATTTAAGTTATTATAGCAGCCTGTTATGACTCAGTCATTTTATTTATAAAATTAATATTAATATTTAGCGTCACTATAGTAAAAGAAACCATTATGTAACATGCAACGATACCTGATCCAGACATATGTAATCCATGCAAATCCTAATTCAACATTAACAATTCACCATCTTATTCTAATGTGAAGGGCTCAGATAACACATCTGTAATAAAAATAAAAGACGTTACAAAAGAACTTGAAATAAGTGCACGTTTGTGTGGGACTGCGAGTAGGCTAATATTACCATCAAATCTTGCTAATTATTCATCAACGGAAATAGGCATCGTTTAAAAAGAAATGTGTAGCAAATTAATCATCATTATGCAACACGAATACTTACACAAAGAACTTACACTGCTCGACTTAGTAAAAAAGGAGTGAATGTTTTTTTTGCCGCTTTGAGCTCATCGCTACCTCTGTGCGGGTGTGACACGTGATGTGAGTGACCAATTGTCATGGCAACGCCAGGTCACATAAAGACTTACAGACACATACACGTGTAGAAATCAAAGATACACCAATTGGCCATGGCCAGTGAAAAAGTGCGGGGGACGAATTTACGTTTTATTAAAAGTGCAGGGGACACGTCCCCCACGGATTCTACGCCCATGCAGTCAGACATGATGACGGTTCCTTCCTTAATTCATTCATTTAATCGTCTGCCTCTGAAGTTTTTTTTTTTTCTGTGGAGTTTATACAGCTGCATTTTGCTGAAAGGGCTCCCTCATCTATCACCACCAATTTCCATATGGCTTGCAAATTGATGCTCCTGAAAATAGAGGAAACAACTAGCCATGTAATGAGTTCTCAAGCCCTGTGGTGGTCACCATAAAACTGATAGTTCCTCATTGTAACTAATTCCTTTGTCAAATCCTTTCTATCTAAATTCTACTCAAAGTGTAATTTAGCTTGTCTTTTATTAGAGTAATGACTTCCATATCCCATGGGCAGCCAACCAGCTCAATCAGTTTGGCACATTTGACAATACACGAGGGAAAAACGACTGGCAGAAAAACATATTCTGGTTCTCTGGATGATTTAAAATGCCATTCATTTGCTTAATTTCCTTCATCATTGCTTCACCTCTGCGGAGGATCCTTTTTTTCTATTATGCTGTCATGGTGTCATGGATTTACTCTGAGCCATTACAAAATAAAGCTGAAAAATAAAATCAACGTTTTTGAGAGCAGTTGATAGAGTCTTTGAGAGAGTCTAAAATGTTAATAAACAGTTAAACAAATGAATATATTGAGGCTATGAGATAATATGTTGAGGCCACTAGTGTCACGAATTCCCCTATCAGCAGTTGACACGTTTGTCTGTCTTTGCCCTGTCTTGTCATTGGTCTGTTCCCTAATGTGTTCACCTGTATGTTATTAGTTTGATTATTTAACTTCTTGTCTCCATTCCTGGGCGTGAAGTTTCATTTTTGTCAGTGTATGTTTCTGAGCCTTATTCTTTGACTACGATTTATGCTTTTCTGAGTTGTACCTGCCTTTTCATTTATGATTATGGATTTCCCTTGTTTATTGTTACCTACTTGTTCTCTGAGCTCCTCTAATGATTTTGATGACAATGTTTGGAAAGCCCTTAATAAAGAATCTGCTGAGTTTACACACTTGCTTCCTGCCTCTGACCACATGTTACACACACTAATAATCTCAATTCCATGCATGGCCACGATTTTTATAACTTGAAAGTAATACATGGCCTCTAGTTAATTATTTGGTAGGAACGTGTGGAAAAAGTCGATTTGCTTTGAGAATACGCTTAAAGTGATGCAGGCTAATGGTACATCCATGTCGTAACACCAGTGATGTCTTTATGTTTCATTGCAAGATTGGATTGTAATATTATCAGTCATCTCCATGTTCAGGTTCCTGTGGTCACAGTGGTTTAAGTCTGTATTAATTACTTCATGACCATGATATAGATCTCCTGTAGCCTCAATATATGAATTCATAGCCTCACATGTTTAAAAATAACCACCCCATCACCTCCGAGGCTCTGTAAAACAGGGAGCAGTGGTCCGTTTATTTTTACACCATGCCTAGAAGGTGAAACGCCAGAATTTGTGTCACCATGTTCACAACCTCTGGCAACCAGACTGTATATAAACACCCTAATTAAGCAACTCCTGCTAGAATTTCCTAATGATACCGTTCAGCCCCTCTGCCGCAGTACCGTTTTGCATCCCGAACTTCGAAGGGCTAATGATCATCTGCAGAATGCTATACGCCCCAAGTCAGGCTTTATAGAATAATATAGGGTGAAAAACACATTGCTGCTCCACCGTGTGTGACATAAATTACCTGTTGAATAGAACAAGGCTCTCAGTGCTAAAAGGTCATAAACTCGGATCATTAAGCTTGTCCACTTGACTTTGCCTTTCTGTCAGGCACAAAGAAAAAGCACCATGGGCTCCACAGAGCTTATAGCTGCAATAACTAAATAATATTTTGTATTTCTTTAAGCAAGCCAACATTACAGTACACACACATACATACAGTATCTCTGTATGTATCTTTTGTTGCCAGCGGTTTAGACATTAATGGCTGTGTGTTGAGTTATTTTGAGGGGACAGCAAATTTACACTGTTATACAAGCTGTACACTCACTACTTTACATTGTAGCAAAGTGTCATTTCGTCAGTGTTGTCCCATGAAAAGATATAATAAAATATTTACAAAAATGTGAGGGCTGTACTCACTTTTGTGAGATACTGTACATATATAATCACATACTTTATTCCATGATCATTAGACCTTATGTTCTGTCACTACATAAGCACAGCCCACTGTTGATTTTAGAACAGTGTAATTGCACATTTTATTTCAGTGTCCAGATACTCAATGTATCATCTTTATTTTAATAATTAGCAAAAATTTGGCACTATTTGTGCAAACAAACAAATAAAACCCCTTTTGCTTGCCAAAAATGGAGGTAATGTGTTACATTTGCTGTATGTTTCCTATTCACAAAATATCAGTCATTATTACCACTTTAATTTCACATTGTTTATGTTAAAAAAAAAAAAAAAAGACCAGAATATGACCTCTGTAACATAAAGTTTCATTGGAGTGGTTGCAGTATGCCAAGTTTCATGTTTAAAAACACCAGTTTCAGTATTTTTCCACTCTTAGTAAAGAATGAGTCACTGTGTATCAAACAGGACATAATGATACCCTTCCAACTGTCAACCATAAAATCCCCCATCACTCTCTGTTGGGTATGAATGCTAAAATGATGTGGTTTACACAATGCAAAATTTGAAGGCAGGTCAGGCATGGCCTAGAAAAGATGATCTAATCAACAGTAATATCAGAGATTCAAAATGTTTGCATGTAAAATCAACCTAATATTAGGGCTTACATTTTAAAGCAAAGGCACACAGTTGTTTTTAAATTTCTAGCATGCAACTGGTGTAAGAAATGTCAGTGAAGCAGTATGTTAGGGGTTGTCTGTAGAAGTCAGTCACTGGTTTCTGTTCTTGATTTGAGTGCTGACAGCAGCAAAATGAAGTTAAAAAAAACAAATAAACAAACAAACAAAAAAAAAAAACAGCTCAGATACAACCAAATGCATGAAAACCTTCACCTTCAGCTGGCCTGAAATATACTGCTAGAGCAGCTGGTAGTAGGAGGAGTTGTTTTTGGCCATGAGATGGTTTGTTCTGGACAGGCCAGTCTGTTTATACAGACCAACCTGAACTGACTAAGTGACAAGACTGAAGGCAAAAAGCCCTAAAACACAAAGGGAGCATTTTTTTTTAAATCTCAGATAAATATCTGTAAAGGATTTGGAAGTTAGTATAAAAACATTTATTTCAGTTACTTTGAAATACTCTCTGACTCTCAGAATATTAGGTTTATTGATGATGACACTTTTAGACATTCCACTCTTAAATGATACCATTATTGCTGCTTGTTTTGCCTGTGATCATCTCCATAATTTATCTGAAGTATGCAGGGCAGGGATGGATCTTGGGATTGGGGTGTCACCTGGATGAAGTACTTGAATGGCCCTGTATAGGATAAGCAGTACAGAAAATGGATGGGTGGATGATTGATTCTTAAAGTGGGACCCTTGAACCATCAACAGGGAGACTATGGTTTTGCAAGCCACCATTCATAACAAGTAGAAGTATAAGAGGTAGAAACAAGTAGGCCTATAAACATTGTCAGCATTAGCATAGCATGTTATTTGAGTGGAAATTTCAGGAACAGAAAGCACTATGGCTTCAATATGTAGGCAAGTTCATTTTACACTTAAAGGTGTCTTTGGTCCCTGGTCTAAAATACAATGCATTTTGGTACAAATTACACAAAAGGGCCATATGTGCTTCCGCCCCCTGAAGGCCGACATAGAGAGAATGAGTAGGAGTTTCTTCCCACAGGCCATTCAGGCCCTGAACCAGGACAACACCAAGGACTAGAGCTTGGACTTGCTACACAACACCCACACCACCTACATTCCTTTGATATATCTTCTATTCATTCATCTTCCGTAACCACTTTATCCTGTATTACCCTGTATTTATAAATATTTAAAATTTACAGTCATGTGAAAAAATAAGTACACCCCATGGACATGGCTTTTTTTGGACAAGCAAACATTTAATCCTCTTTGAAACAGTGCCTATTAATAAAGTAGGTATACTTTAACAAAACCACAATGAAAATGAGCTTTTTCAATCATTTATTCAACAGAAATATCAACAGATGTGATATTCTTCTGTGGAAAGGAGTAAGTACACCCTTGGCCTCAGAAGCTAGTATTGCCCCCTTTAGCAGAAATAACTTCCTGTAGTCATTTTGCATAATTGTCCATCAGTCTCTGACATCGGCTTGCTGGAATTTTCTATCACTCTTCCATGCAATATTCTTTCAGTTGCAAGATGTTTGGGAGTTTTATTGCATGTACTGCCTGTTTCAGATCCTCCCACAACATTTAAACGAGATTCTAATCCGGGCTTTGACTAGGCCATTCCATAACCCTCCATTTCTTCTTTTTGATGGATTTGTGAGTGTGCTTAGGATCATTATCCTGTTGAAAGGTCCCCTTTTGGTTCAACTTCAACATTTGGACAGATGGCCTCACATTATCTTCAAGCACTCTTTGATATGATGCAGAATTCATAGTTGAATCAAATAATACAAACTGTCCCTGAGGCAGTGAAGCAATCCCAAACTATAACATTTCCACCACCATGCTTAACAGTTGGTCTGAGGTGCTTCTACTGAAAAGCTGTCTTTGGTCTGTGCCAAACATGTCTGCTGTTACTGTGGCCAAACAACTCTATCTTTGATTCCTCTTTCCAGAGCACATTATTCCAAAGGGCCTGGTCTTTGCCTATATGCTCATTGTCAAACTGTAGTCTTGCAAATGCTTTTTCCTGGCACAGCTCCCATGCAGGTCAAATTTGTGCAGTCTCTTTCTGATTGTAGAAGCATGCACCAACAGTTGCAAGACTTACTAGCAGATCCTGTGATGAAATTTTGTGGTTCTCAGAGGCTTCTTTTTGCATCAGACGGTCTGCTCTTGGGCTGAATTTGCTGGGATGGACAGTCTGTAGAATATTTTCCTTACAGTGGAATGATGCATTTCAAATAATTTGGAGATTTTTTTCAATCCCTTGCCAGACTCATAGGCATCCACAACCTTTTTTTTTTCTGAAGGCCTTACAGAGCTCTTTAGATCTTGGCATGATGATACCACACACCTCAATAACAAAGGGACCACCAGACACTAGATATGAGAGGGTGTCACGTTGTAGGTAGAGATGGAGGTGATGGCAGATGCAAGTGCAGATTTTAGTTTTAATAAAAAGTGAAAACAAAATACAAAACCAGGAACTAGCAACATACAAGGCTTGAAATTAAACATAAACCAATGATCAAGACATGAAACAAACTGTGGTGAGGAAAGACAAATGAAAGACAATGTGAGCAGTGCAAAGCGTGACTATATATACAAGTGCTAATCATCCCAAATGTGAATCAGGTGCAGATAGTCATGTGACCTGGTCAGGAGAGGTGCAGTGGCTGATGGGAATTGTAGTCTCTAGTCCTTTACCGGTATTTACATGACAGAGGGGTATAAATAAGACAGGTTCCACCTGCAGTCCCTAAGCAGGATCTAATCACTGGCACCCAATCTTGAACACCTGATTTCCATGTGACTGATCTGTTTTTTGTTCATTTAAATAATGAAAATTACTACAAAATGTCAATTTTGTGTGTCATTTGATAGTGTATCAACTTTATTAATAGGCACAAAAGGTTTCAAAGAGGATCAAATTTTTGCTTGTCCAAATATGTCAAAAAAGCTAACAATTTCCATGGGGTGTACATTTACCTGAATGTATGTGGCCACTTTCAATATAACTACCTCAGCTTAATGTTGCACAGCATTATATTTTTGCACAAAACAACTGCACATATCTGCACTTTATACCAACTATAATCAGACTGTTGCTGTCACTCATCTTTATATCCTTACATTATATTTTTTATACTTTTTAAAAATACTTTCCCTTTTTCTAACTCTATGTAAATTCTATATTATGTCAGACATAATATAGACTCATAAAAAGTCATAGTCATACAGTCATAAAAAGCATTGCATTACACATCGTACTGTGTATGGTTGTTTGTGTGTGACAAATAAAATTTGAATTTGAATTTGATTGGAGGACTTCCTGGGAGAGATAAGCAAACAGATTTTTTAGAGCAAACATAAGTGTGTACATCAGACCGTACTGATAAAGAAAATGTAACTTCAAGTCTCATTGAGCGCTGTATATAGAATTACAGCTCTTGGGATTGACTGGTTGATGTAATGAGTGTGAATTTCTAATAGTTAAACTGCTATTTACTGCCATATACACAATAAAATAAAGTTGAAGAAAAATGCTACTGTACATATTGTTTCTTTTTAAAAGCACCATTTCAAAATCTATATCTTTGTTAATATATCAGTAAATACTTTAATTTTTTTTAAAAACAGATATTTGAAAGATTGGCAGGGATTCTGATCTCCAGTCCTAGAGACTCAGTGCCTCTTAATGATTCAGCTTTAGCTCCCAACACACTTGATCCAGGTCATGAAGGTCCCCTCAGCACATTATCACTATGAGGAGCTGAGGAGTGTTTGAGCCAGAGGGAGGATGAAACCGTGCAGAGCAGTGAGCCCTAGTACTGCTGTTGATATCCACTGATCAAAGTCATTTAACAAGTTTTGAACCTTTAAGTTTTCAAACATGGGAGAGTCTTCAGCATGGATGGCTTTGAGGTTCCTCAGTAACATGACAAGCAGCATTTTTGATTTATTAAAATCAGGAGAGAAAAAAAGAGATTCTAGTGAGGGAATGGGTGTTTAGAGCAACTAAATCATAAATGAAATCAGGAACTAACTTGTACCTGCACAACATTAAATGTACTATAAACAGATTAAAAATATGGTATATAGCTGTTATAGGAAATTAATCAGCTTGTGGGGCCTTGACTGTCGCTCTGTCATTTTATATCCCTTACAAACATAATTATATAAAGTGTGCAAACCAGTACCAATAAACAGTTCATCTAACTTGATAAACTTTATAGAGTAATCAATTAATCACCGATTGCATTATATATCCAGTAAATTGCAAGCTGTTAAATCCAGCATGTTTCACTAAAATTTCTTCTGCAACAAGATTTTTTCATTCTCTCTAATAAGGATATCTACATCGATCAGTCATAACATTAAAACCACCCGACTAATATTGTGTAGGTCCCCCTTGTGCCACCAGAACAGCTCTGACCTGTTTACGCATGGACTCCACATGACCTCTGAAGGTGTGCTGTGGTATCTGGCACCAAGACATTAACAGCAGATCCTGTAAGTCCTGTAAGTTGCGAGGTGGGGCCTCCATGAATCGGACTTGTTTGTTCAGCACATCCCACAGATGCTCGATCAGATTGAGATCTGGGGAATTTGGAGGCCAAGTCAACACTTTGAACTCTTTGTTATGTTCCTCAAACCATTCCTGAACAATTTTTGCTGCTGAAAGGATCCATTGCCATTTGGGAATACAATTGCCATGAAGATGATACATGTCAAAGTAACATCCACATGAATGCCAGAACTTAAGATTTCCCAACAGAACATTGCCCAGAGCATCACACTGCCCCCTCTGGCTTGCCTTTTTCCCATAGTGCATCCTGGTGCCATCTCTTCTACAGGTAAGAGCTGCACACACACCACATGATGTAAAAGAAAACCTGATTCATCAGACCAGGCCACTGGTTCATCCACTGCTCCAACGTCCAGTTCTGATGCTCACATGATCAGTGTAGGTACTTTCGGTGGTAGACAGGAGTCAGCATGGGCACTCTGACCGGTCTGCAGCTACACAGCACAATACGCAGCAAGCTGTGATGCACTGTACGTTCTGACACCTTTCTATCATAGACATCATTAACTTTTTCACCAGTTTGTGTGGGATCCGACCAGATGGGCTTGCCTTCACTCCCCACATGCTTCAGTGAGCCTTGGGCACCCATGACCCTGTCATCAGTTGTCTTTCCTTGGACCACTTTTGGTAGGTACTAACCACTGCATACCAGGAACACCCCACAAGACCTGCGGTTTTGGAGATGTTCTGACCCAGTCATCTAACCATAACAGTTTGGCCCTTGTCAATGTTGCTCAGATCCTCATGCTTGCCCATTTTTCCTGCTTCCAACACATCAACTTCGAGAACTGACTGTTCACTTGCTGCCTAATATATCCCACCCCTTGAATGAGATAAACAATGTTACTCACGTCACCTGTCAGTGGATTTAATGTTATAGCTGATCAGTAAATATATATCTTTACGATAGTTGTCCATAATTTTAATTTTTCATAGCTATATTGGCAAGGATAATTATATATTACAGATCCACAGCCATGTAACAGATGAACAGATCTCAAAATAATGACATGTTTATGGTCTGTTACACACATGCTTGTGCATGCATATCTGATATGTGGCTAACTGACTTGATATGAACCGACACTTTGAATAGCACCTATAATGTCTATTAAACTTAACAGCTTATTGACTTGTACATGGCTGTTTTAATAGGACATAATTTACATACATTGCATTGAAAATATAGGGAGCATGGTTAAGCTATATAGATGTACAGTTATGTTCTTAGCTTTGCTTTTGTCTTGGTAAATACAGGATAACTTCTTGATAATTACAGGATACTTTGACTTTGAATTTTCTGCACAAGTTGTTATGCACAATGTATAGTTTATTCTACATAATGTATTATGAGAAATTAAATTTTTAGCTGAATTATTTTATGAAATATAGACTATATACAGTGCCTTCCACTAATATTGGCACCCTTGGTAAATATGAGCAAAGAAGGTGTTAGGAGTTCCCCTCGCGCTGATCACCGAAGCGGGCGAGCAGCGCACTTCCGCATTTCTGGGACTTTCGTTTTGTTTACTTCACCACGTGTCTATGTTTTGGTTCAGGTCTTGTCTCCACCCCTGTATATTCATTGGTTCTGTTATTATGTGTCTCAGGTGTTTTGTGTTTAATTCTCATTTTGGTTCATGTATTTAAGCCCCTTTGTTTCTTCGCTTCACTGCGAAGTATTAGCCGAGTTACGTTTGTTTCAAAGTCAATACCAAGCCTTGTTTCTACGGACTGTCTATCCTGGTTTTTGATCGTTGTTCTGGCTTTCACGATATTGGATTATTGCCTTGCCACTGTTTGGATACTGTTTGCCGTGTTCTTGATTTTGGACTGTTTTTTGACCGTGCCTTTGCCTCAAGATTTCGCCTGTTCCTAATAATTTGGATATTCCTAATAAAGTGACTTTTCCCGTGTGCTTGCATCCAGCTCCCGTTTCAGCATTCTAACAGAAGGCAGTGAAAAATTGTCTTTATTGTTTAACCTTTTGATCTTTTGTTAAAAAAACAACTGCAAACACAACACAGGTTTATAAAAAAAAATATCTTTGTTAAATATATTATTACGGGCACCCCTATGAATTCATATGAGAAAAATATATTTGAAGTATATTCCCATTGATATTTTACATTTTTTTAGTACACCTGGGTGACTAGAAACAGGAAATTGTTCAACCATGACTTCCTGTTTTACAGGGGTATAAATATGAGGTAACACATAGGCCAAATTCCCTTAGTCATTCGTAACAGTGGGTAAGACCACGGAATATAGCTATGATGTGCGGCAAAAGGTTGTTGAGTTTCACAAAATGGGAAGTGGCTATAGAAAATAGCACAAGCATTGAAAATGCCCATTTCCACCATCAGGGCAATAATTAAGAATTTCCAGTCAACTGGAAATGTTATGAATAAACCTGGAATTGTCTCAACGCACTGTGAAGAGGATGGTTTGAGTGGCCAAAAAAATCTCCAAGGATCACAGGTCTCCAAAACTACAATCCGAAGTCACCTACATCACCACAAGTTGTTTGGAAGGGTTTCAAGAGAAAAAGCCTCTACGCTCATCCAAACACAAACTCAAGCATCTTCAGTTTGCCAGACATTACTGGAACTTCAAATGGGATCGGGTTCTATGGTCAGATGAAACCAAAATAGAGCTTTTTGGCAATAAACATTATCAAAACAAAACATACATCAAAATCAACACAGAAATGCTTTACTGACCACAAAATCAAGGTCTTGCCATGGCCATCTCAGTCCCCTGACTTGAAACCCATAGAAAACCTGTGGGGTGAACTGAAGATGAGAGTCCACCAGCATGGACCTCAAAATTTGAAGGATCTGGAGAAATTCTGTAAGGAGGAATCAGATCTCAGATCCCTTGCCATGTATTCTCCAACCTCATCAGGCATTATAGGAGAAGACTCAGAGCTGTTATCTTGGCAAAGGGAAGTAACACAAAGTATTGACTAAAAGAGTGCCAATAATTGTTGCACACCGATATTTAACAAAGATTTTTTTTGATAAACCTGTGTTGTGTTTGCAATTGTTTGATATTCATAAGAGCAGAGTATTTTTGTGAATCTTTTGAACAAAAGATCAAAAGGTTAAACAATAAAGACAAATTTTCACAGCCGCCTTTGCTCATATTTTCCAAGGGTGCCAATATTAGTGGATGGCACTGTATACTTACGTTTTAAAACACATAGTGGAATGCTAGTCTAATGCTAATTTGTATTGCGTTATTTGTTCCCTTATTTGTCACTTGTTGATTTTCACAATAGCCAGTAATTCATTCATTAATTTAGTCACTTTACTTGGGAACTCTTTGTGCGAGAAGGGGGCACACCAAGGATGGGATCCCTGTCCATCCCGGGGAACCAAGTACACACACATTAACATAGTCATTCACACATTACGGCTATGGTAACTAGAATAACCACTCTTTACAACTGTAGTAAGCAGGAAACCATTTCTGAATGCACAACATGCCAACCTTGAGATGGATGGACTACATCAACTAAGACCACATCGAGTTCCACTACTCTCAGCCAAGAACAGGAATCTGAGGCCACAGGCTCACCGTAACTGGACAGTTGAAGATTGGAAAAAGAGCAGGCAATGACTTCCTGTCAGCTCAAACCAGTCTAGCCATTCTCCTTTGACCCCTATTGTCAACAAGGCATTTTCGTGCCATTTTTCCACACCATTCTGTGTAAACTCCAAAGACCCAGGAGATCAGCAGTTTCTGAAATACTCAAACCAGCACATCTGCCACAGTCAAAGTCACTGAGATCACATTTCTTCCCCATTCTTATGTTTAATGTGAGCATTAACTGAAGCTCTTGACCTGTATTTGCATATCTACATGGCTGATAATTGCTTGAATGAGCAGGTGTAAAATGTGTTCCAATTAAAATGGGCAGTTAGTGTGTAGTGTTTGTAGCCCTTAAAGCCTCAACTTCAGCATTAATACATCATAAGTAATGCTGAAAAAGCAAAAAAAAAAACAACAACAAAAAACTAATGTTTATTCCATCCATGACGGATATAAGTTCATATAAATGATCATAAATTCAATTATAGCATGTTTTAAATGATGATTGGAAAACACATTTTGGATTTTCTAATAAACATAGGCACCCACCATTCAGTGCAGTCAATCAGGTTTATTGTGAAAATTTACAGACTTTCAGCTGTTTGCAATGAAAAAAATCAAACAAAAGCAATTGAAATAGTTCAACACAATGAACGCTTCAAGTGGTTTCCCCAAATTCAACCAAAAATGCAACTTATAATGTCTTCTCCAGTCTCAAAATTATTCAACCTGAATAATCCCTGAATAGAATCCCTCACAACAGCACAATATATGCAAAACAGGAGTTGTATGGATGGAGCATTAAAAGGAAGCTATCAACGGCTGCAACCAGATTTCTGAGAAGGCATATTGTGAAAAACCCTCGAGTGACTGCATAAGACCTGCAGCAAGACTTGGTGGCAACAGACACTGAGGTTTCAGTGAGCACAGTATCGTGCGTACTAAACGCAGAAGGTTTCCATGCCAGAACTCCAAGACATACACCACTACTGACCAAAAAGCCCAAGTTTTGGGATTCTGTTCTGTGAAGCGATGAACTTGACTTGACTTGAAACAAAACTGGAACTTTTCGGCACAATGTCTGGCAGTATGTCTGGAGAAAGAAGTGTCTCGTTTGCAGCAGGTCATAACAGCAAAAGGGTGCTCTACTAAGTACTAAAGATGCTTGCCTTTCCTTAAAAGGGTTGAATAATTTTGAAACTGGATAAGTTGCATTGTCAGTTGAATTTGGGGAAACCACTTGAAGCATTTGTTGTGTTGAACTATTTCAATATAGCTGAACTATTTCAATATATTGTACTATTTCAAAGCTTTTGTTTGATTTGTTCATTGCAAACAGCTGAAAGTCTGTAAATTTTGACAATAAACCTGATTTGCAATGGGGGTTGAATAATTTAGATTGCAACTGTGTGTGTATATATATATATATATATATATATATAGTATACTGCATGCAACATTAGATCCCTCAAGCTAAAATCAAATAAAGGAAAGTCTCTCCAAAAACATCTAAATTCAAAACTCTCTTATCCAGTCCAGAATGTTTTTCATCAGGAAACACTCAGTAAGTGAAATAGGCAATTTCCTTTTATTTATTTCAGATCTTTCAGCTTGGAGTAGGTCAAGGATTTGAATTAGATTGTGCTGCACCCCGTTCCCTCTTTTTTTTGCTGAGCTCTCTTTTCAACTCCTTTATAATTCCTAGAAACAGGAATGTACATTTTCATTCATCTGCAGATTTTTCATTTAGAACCCTGCATCACAAATTTGCTTTTCTGTCCTGCTTTATCAACTATCATGAGCCAATAAATGTATACATGCAATATATGAATCATAAGTGGGTGTGATTCTTTGGCGATGCAATCAGGGTGATGTAATCAGGGCGAGGTGATATGTAACAGTAACATTATTTACTGTGTTAGATAAGCAAACCATGATTGTCAGCATTAATATTCCCTAAGCAATTCTAACACAGTCATTAACTCTTTAAGTAATTGATATTTGATTATATAATTAACTAAATATACTGCATAATGAACATCTGTCTTATTCAGTGGCAGTTGTCCTTGCTGACAATTGGCAATAATGGCTGATAAATGCTGGTAACTGCTCATAATTGCTGATAATGCTGATTGCCGATAAATGTTGATAACTGCTGATAATTGCTGACAAATGTTGAAAAAAAAACACTGATAACTGCTGATAATTGCTAAAAAACAACAACAACATAATTGCTGATGATTGCTCACAAATGTTGATAAATGCTGATCATTGGACTCAATGGACATTTACTAAAAAAATCAATTATTAATTGTATACGATTATGCAAATGAAACATTTGCAGGTGGTGCTGAGTCTTTAGGAGCACACACTTTCTTATTCGCTTTGCAAATCCCTATCGCCCCATAGCGATCCTGATCCCAGTTGATTATACGTTCTACCGCCGATCTATTTACAAAAAAACCCAACAACTTGGCACGCAATCACCCCAACATTCACTCACACTATGATCCGCACATCTATTTAGTCTAAATCCAGGTACCAGCCGGGTATACATAGCCTCTAAGTCAAAGTTAAATAAATTCTGGGCTCCCCGGTCCAGACACACATAGTCAGCTAGGCCATTAGTCGTTATACCAACACATAGGACTAGTTCAGTAGCATTAAGCCATTCGGCAAAGCAGACCCAGGTACACATAGCTAGTATACACTTAGGTATCATGGCTCCTTGGAGCAGCAGCAGTGCACAAGTCCTGGCAATCGGGTCTGCATTGTCGGTGGGTGGGATGTGTTTCAGTATTTCAGTGCAGCCCATCCGCTTGGTTCGGGGGAGGGCTCCTCCTTCCGTACCCTTTGCAGCAGCAGCATGCTTCTCTTCTTTCTATGTCTGCCTATGACTATCAGAGCAAGTATTCGTACTCGCTCAGCAGCATCAGCAGCAGCAACAGCATAGCAGATCTAGTCCACCAGACCAAACCTATTTACACTCCATCCCTATCTATAAAAGCTCACAATTTCACTCCGAGAGTTGTCATGGCTAAAATGCAATTCATATATTTACAGTGATTCATTGTTTAAATTTCATCTGTAAGACTGAATGGTGGGTACCAATGTTCTCCAAAAAATGCTGTAAAACCAATTACACATACACCAGCATGTCCAAAATGACAAATTCCTCAGATTTCAAGCGTTTCATTTTTGCTTAAATTTAACAGTTTGCTTCAATTTAACAGCAACATCAATGTTAAATTAACTTTTTTTTTTTCTGCCAGCATTATTTATGATGTATTAATGCTAAAGTTGAGGATTTGTAACGTAAAGACACAGGGGGATGTGCTGTTGTATAGTGATGGAAAATTGATGACATATGATGAATAAAGCATCTCTTCTCATATAGCACAGCAGTGTTCCAACTTTATTAACAATTTTTTAATTTATTAAAGAATATCCCGTTTAATTGCCTACTATGTAGGCAAATAGTTACATTTAATGTTGTGGAACTTGTGCGAAAACAAGTTAGTTCATGTTACCACTTATGTTATAGCAGCTATAAACAGTCATTCATTCTATCAAAAATGTTAAATAGTAAATGCCTCATCACAGAAAACTTCATCATATAAATAATTGCACACATTTTTAATACTTATGTGGAGCGTCCGCCTGTGTACGCCTTGTGTACGTTGTTACTATAGAAACAATATCATATTAGAGCAAGCACATTTGTGATTTGCCTTGTAGCCAGTAGTCTCAGAGACACTGCTTAGAAAATTAATCAAAATCATAATGTTTGATTGATCATATGATTGATCATAATGTTAATTAATCCAGTAAATAATGTTAGTTAATGGAATCTTAATGCCAAATTTTACCCATTCTGTACATCAACTGAAGAAGTATATGTAACTTGTGTATTGTGTGTATGAACATCACAGACACAGAGTGGTTTATGTCTGGTTTATGGTTTATGTCTGGTTTATGAAATAGTATTGATTTTATATTAGCTTAACACTGGTCAGCTTGAGCACATTAATAAAGTATGGACAATGATCCAAAGCACATCCACATGCAGAAATTAGCAGGATTATCATATGATTAATAATTGTTACTTTGAAAATGCCTATTTCTTGACAATTTTTAAAGGTGTCTTCAAAATGTCTCAATTAAAATACTGCAGTTTATGTATAATTAAAAAAATAACACATTGCCATAAAGGTATAAATGACTCCATTTGCGTAATAACTGTATAAAAAGCAAGGATTAACTCGATTACATGACAGAGAAAATACATTTTAAAAAAGCTCAAATGTGATTATTGGTTCTTATATCAGGTTCAGGAACACAGCATACACACCAACGCTGTCCAAATCCGGTCACAGGGTAATACAACATACCCGATTCAATTCATGAAAGGCTTAATAAACATTTAATTAAATGAATCTGCAGCGGGCAGGGACAGAACACTGTTACACTCTTGGAATAAACTCAGACCTGTCTGCTGTATAATATTGCATTGTGCAAAACAAATAGGCTATTACGAAATGATTTTCAAATTCTATGCTTGGCTCAGCTTGTTCTGTAGGTCTTCATAATGAGGTGTCTCCATGATTGCTGCTTATCTGTAATGTGGTCTCTGCAGAAAATGAGTTATCTTCCAGTTTAACTGAAATAAAACGCACTACTTACATTTTCAATTCACATTTAAAGAAATTTACATGAGCTAGACAGTTATTTGTGGTATGAACACAGATAACGCCGATTCCTTTGGCTCTGATGGCCTGACTAGAAATGCAATTTGTCGCAGAAGTACTGTTTCTCGTGTGGGATTGGAAATGAGGTCAAAACTCCTCATACACAGAGTAGTTGATTTTGAGCAAATCTTTGAATTTTTAGTTGTCAGTCCCTAGTAACTTCCTAAAAGCAGAGAAACATGTGTGTTGTCTGCAACAAAATGTTTCAAATGATATTGATATTGGTTTGAGGGTAAAGCACCAAAATAAGATGAAATGAAATGAAATACTATACAATGAAATGTCTCACAGCTTCATGGGCTCCGATTCAATCCTGAGCCTAAACTGTTTATGTGGAGTTTCACATGTAGGTGAATTTAAAAAGGTTTAAAAAGGCCATAGTGTCCCCTCAATTTTTCTTCACAGCTCTCACAATGTTTCTGTCATCAACTGCTGTTGTTTTCCTTGGCTGACCCATTCTCCATGTCCAGTTGTTAGTACACCACTAGTTTCTTTCTTTTTCAGGACATTCCTTATTGTTGTATTGACTATGCCCAATGTTTGTGCAATGGCTCTGATAGATTTTCCCTCTTTTCTCAGCTTCAAAATGGCTTGCTTTTCTCCCATAGACAGCTCTCTGGTCTTCATGTTGATTTATTCTTTTTAACAACAAATGTAATCTTCACAGGTGAAACCTGGGGCTCAAACCAAGAGTAGACATTTAGAGCTAATAATTCTTTAAACAATCAATTTAAATAATTTTTTGCCATTCTAATACTTTCAGAGGGGACTGTACGTGTGACCGAATGTGTGAACGTGTGGATAAAGCAAGATAAAGCAGTTACTAAAGATGTGTGAATGAATTAATAATTACGTAATTTTTAACAAGCCCTGATTTCTGCAAAAACAGGAGAGTTAGCTCAAATCGATTGCAAATATATCGTTCAATTGCATCACTACTGTTTAATACTACTAACCTTTACCATTTCACTTTTCATGTGAGTTTCTACAGTTAATTGGACAGCAGCCTTCAGTTTTCAGGGCTGCAACAATAATTGATCACTGCTTAAAAAAAATATAAGTACATAAGGAGTATTAAGACTGCCTATTTTTCATAACCTTGCTCTTTTATTTGTGTAGTGCTGCTTTGACCCTTGTCAAGCTAAATACATTTGTTTTGTTATCCCAATTCCAGTTGACCATTTTCTTTGTGAACTGCACATTACTGAATAGCTCACAATGGCTGCATGTAGTTTACATATATTTTAAGTGCTCATGTGAAGATTCATTGGTGATGGGATCTGACACGTAGTGCCACAGTGTGCTCAGGGTTAATTAGCCTCCAGTCAAGTGCTGTTCACTGCTGGAGAGACACTGGCATCTAACAGAGAATGGAATTATTACAAACCATTTCATCCATTTAAAGCATGATTCTTTCATAGCATGTCAATGTTGCATGAAGCGCTTTGTCAGTGAACTGTAGCAGGGCACCATGCCTAGAACGTCTCTTATTTAATATTTTAGGTATTTTAATGGTGGGGCTGATACTCTGTTATTCTTCTTAAATAAATATATTAAGACAGTGAATGGTTTGCGTTTTATTAGAGGTTTCTAAGACAAAAACTAAGACAAGAAATTGTGAGATTCTGTAAGTTTTGTTTCCATGTCAGAGCAATGCTAAGCATCTTCTATGTGGCAGCTTATTTTCATGTGACCTGCAGCCCTTCAACTGAGGTTTAATGGGTATAAATAAATACACTGACAGCTTAATAAACCATACACAATGTTTCTTTTTTCTTTTCTTTTTTTCCCATTTTTATTACCTGCTACAGTAAACACAAATTTAGACTTAAAGATTCAATTAGATTAAAAAAAAACACAAAAAAAAATTCTCATGTGCATAATATTTGCAGTTTTAATCATGTTTATCACACCTAGGGCCTCTTTAAGAAATATTTAGTCATGATAAAAGAAACGGAACACGTGAAACAGAACACCATGTACAGAGTGCATTATAAATGAATTTTGAATAGAACCAGGTAATGTTAGATATAACCTTTAAATGTTATTTTGTTATACACCTCAAAAGGGAGGAATTGAGAATGAGAATCATTTAAGAAATAATTAAAGAAAGACATTCACGTTCCCCTCATACTGAATGGCTGACAGCTTCTGGGGGGTTGAATCCCTGTTTGAAAACCACTCGAGTACCTCTGATAGCAGTGTTATTTCAGATAGCAGTTTCAAAATGACAATCCAAATAATTAAATACCCCCTGGGTCTAGTGAACGATTGCAATGACCTTTTATCAAAGAGGCTTAAAGGTAAAAATAAAAAGTCACTACTGTTTGTAATGAATTATGAATATATTTGACTTCCATTTGCATTTGGGGCCTTAAAATATCAAACCGACTAGAGTGCTTGATTTTCTTCAACTATTAAGCCCGGTCTATTATTCAGAATTCCAACCTTTGTAACCACAAATTGATCTCCTGGCTGCTCTCGGTGAGCTATATCACAATATTGTAGCACAGCGCTGTTAAATTCTAGATCCTGATTGGTCAGAAGGTGTTGATTAATTTTCCATAACAGTAACTCTGGTAATAGTGGCAAATCACAGGTTTATATTGATGCGTTCTTTTGTTACTATAGTAACAACTTAGACAGAAAGTTGGCAGTATGGCAGACGCACCACATAAACAGATTCATACACATAACAACGTGTGTAACTGTTGGTATGGTGAAGTTTTCTGTAGGGCGATGTTTATTTAACATTTTTGAAAGAAGTCTCCAGTGTCAGCAGTTTGCAACAGTCTAGGTAAGGCTGAAACTTTAAATTTACTGACAAGGGAAAGTCTTAAAGATGGAAGGTTTGGTTTTATTGTTTCTCTGCAACATGACAAGCTGCATTTTTGTCATAATAACTTCAAAACAGAGAAATAGAGAGGCCAGTGAGGGAAACAGCTGTTATACCAGAGGTGATATCATGAGCTAACTTGTCTTGTGGAGGTTCTGGAACATTACTGGTAACTGTAAATGGATATAAACATAAGTATGACATATAATAATATAATTTTTTAATAAATAATTAGTTCAATACTTAATTGGGGGTGCAGTGGCTTAGTAGTTAGCACATTTGCCTCGCACCTCTGGGGTTGGGGGTTGGATTCCTGCTTCCACCCTGTGTCCATGTTCTCCGCATGCTTCAGGGGTTTACTTTGGGTACTTCGGTTTCCTCCCCCAGTCCAAAGACATGTGTTGTAGGATGACTGTCCAGGGTGTCCCCTGCCTTGTGCCCCAAGTTCCCTGGGATAGGCTCCAGGCTCCCCCGTGACCCTGTGTAGTATAATCAGTATGGAAGATGGATGGATGAAATTACTTAATTGTAATTTTTTGGCAAATTGATGTGATATAAGAGGAATACAACACTTCATGACATGCTGTTTTTGAAAAATAAGGAATTTCAGGTTTACTTCAGGCCACATTACACTACCTTGTCATTGCCCTCATCAAGTTTTGTTTGTTTCTTAATGCACAGATTAGCAGACCAAACAAACTTAATCCTCTTTGCTCCAGTGGTGTCGCATCATGGCTGCCCTTGCGCTTTGACTCCAAATTTCTAACAAGCTGGGATATACAAAGAAAAGAATTTCACTGTAATATAATGTATGTGTGACAAATAAATGCTTTATTCTTTCTTTTTCTTTAAATAGTAGCTTTTCCCTGCTGCTAAACAGCAAACTAGACTGACTCTATCTCTTTGCATATGAGCACTTTATTACTGATTCTATATCGGTTTGTATTCTTAATGTGTAAGATTGTACATTGCAATATTGTGTCCATGTACGAGGCGCCAATGCAATAAGAATTCCAATAACACAGCTTTTTTCCCTTCCATCTGCTCTAAATGAACATAGTAGTCTTTTTTATTAACTCTTACATTTTTGTCCAGATGTACTGTATAGGTGTAAACATATTTATGGCTCTCACTCTGTTTACGAGACGCAGAAGGACCTTAGTAAGAAATTATCATCACATTCACTGAGCTTTGTGTTTTTCAGCCACCAGATGCTTACTTCATTAAGGTCATACTAAATCTAATGAAATCAGAGGAGAAGAGAAGCAGGAGGTAGCAGGGTCTCATAAGTACATCTGCTACCTCCACAATTAAGGCAAACTATGTTTGCATTTGTTACCAAATTTCTTAAACATCTTCCTGCTTTTTTGCACCATAGTCTGAGAATGCACCATAAAAATATGTATTTTTTTTTTGCCACAGGTAATTTCTTTTAACCATAATGGATGTATCGTCCAGTACTTTGTTAATGATAAACAGAAATGCCACACAGACAAGAACAACTTGTTTTTCTTGAAGAAATGGCTGTCATTAAGAGAGTTAGTTAATGAGATGTAAGCATCCAGCTGAACATATTGCAGCAAATGATGAATTTGCTGTAAGCAAAGAACTAAAAGACAGTGAGGGAAATGATTCAGGTGTGATTCCAGTGAGCTTATCTTCAACTATGTGATGAATTACAATTACTAGAAAAATGCCATGGGTAAGGTTGATGGATTATGTTTGAATGTAACAGTATTAGGGATGTAGCTGAATACTAATACACTGAACAGATAACACTTATAAATGTGAAATACAGATACGAATAGTAGGCACACTATTCCTAGCTTCCCAGAAAGGTTCACAGTGCATGTATAGTTAAGACTATAAGTATGTACCAAGCCTTGGATCCCAGCATTCAAATTATTCACTCAATTTAATTGTGTTCAAAACAGTGTCACTATGAATGCAAACTTTAATACACTGAAAAAGACACACTATTAGCGTCACATAAATATATATAAATAAAATTGGTTTCACTCTGCCCAAGTTTAAAATTTTTTCCTACATTTTTTGAATGTCCATGGAATAAAATAAAATATTAGATGCCATGAGTGTACCTTCTACCGTCATTCACACATTTGAATGGCCATGTAATACGAAGCAATGTGATAGCATGAAATAAAAAAATAACTTTTTTTGGCCATGGGCATTGTTTCGACTCAGGACTGCTGTCATTTGCTGCTACTGTCAAGCAACTGTTTGATGCCGTACACAACAGCGCTTCGCCTTTGCATGTTCGCTGAGAATAGGCTAATGGTTGAGAGCCAGGAATTTGGACAATAGTTGCTGCAAGCCTTTTATAATCGACCAATTGGTGGGCAAGAAGGTGGGAATTACAGAGAGGGGTTAAAGCAATGCAAATACGCGCACACATGGTGCAGTATTAAACCATAAGCACATCATAATGAAAGTAAATTTAGAAAATTTAGAAATCCCAGCCAGACGCTAGCTAACATTTGAGAAATTAGGAATTAGCTATATGGCTAAATATGAACAACTTTATTCCTAATCTCTTAAATGTTAGCTAGGATGGTGATACGTCTGATAATACAAACTAGCTGAATGGTAATAGCTAGCTAACATTTGAGAAATTAGGAATTAGCTTAGGCTTCCTAATGTCTTGATAAAGGCCTTGATAAAAAGAATGTACTGTATGTAGAAAAAGATAGATTACAGTGATGGATATTATCGCTGTACTCTATTGTTCTTGCTGTCACCTCAGTTAAAGTTTAAGTTTATATTTGTTAGGAATTTAGATTGATTCCATGAAGCTGTCTAATGCTCTAATGTCACATTATGACTTTGCAAGTGTATGATTATGGAGACATGTAATGATATTTGGAAATGCAGTGAGTAGAAAAGTAGAGATTTTTCTTTGGAAATTTGGTGAGTAAGAGTCAAATGTGTAGGGTGAAAGAACAACTCATGTGAAGTACAGATACTGGGGGAAAAACAGACTTAAGTATAGTAATTGTAATTGTACTTCTTTGTTGCTTCCTATCTCTGCCTACAGGGTACTGTATTTATTCAATATTTTAGGATAATAAACAATCTTAAATGTCTTTTTTTTTCCAACCAACAAGCATGGTTGGATATTTATCATTTATTCAACCCAAGACAAAGCAATGCTAAGCATATTCCGTATGGTCTGCTTATACTGAGATTACTTACTCTGTGTTTTTTGCTATGAGGAAAACAGTCTAACTTGCAGATAAAGAAATCTTATTGCAAATTAAGCAGCCATTCAAACTGAAAAAAAAAAATAGTCTGTTATCTGTGAACGGCTGATGACTGATTTTTTTTTAAATACCGTAATTACATACTCAATTAACTGTTTAGCCAAAACCACTGTTTAGTCAGACATTGGCGGATAACACATGGCAATATTTTATTCAGGTCAGTAATGCTTGATTTAATGAAAAATTCAAAAGCTAAAACCAGTATTATGTGTGGGATTAACTCTGTGAAAGAGCAGGTGATGTAGCTGAATTGGAAGCTTACAATGTAAGACTGCCGTGAGCTCATGCTGAGAGTGTGTGAGTTGTTTTTTTTTTCTTTTTCTCTCCAATAGACCCTTGTACTGAGTGATGGTTACATAAGGTATTTGTAGGCTAGTAGCTGCTGCTATATTGAAGCAGATTTTATGGAATGAGTTGAACTTTCATTAATTTGATGAATGTCTTTCTTCAAGTCACAGGAGCTCTCAGGTCCAGACTCACTTTCTTCACCTTTATACCTACATTATGTTATTTCAGCCATGACAACTCCCGGAGTGAAATTGTGAGCTTTTATAGATGGGAATGGAGTGTGAATAGGTTGGTCTTGCGGACTAGATCTGCTACGCTGCTGCTGCTGCCGAGCAAGTATGAATACTTGCTCTGCTAGACATGGATAGGCATAAATAGAAGAGAAGCATGCTGCTTCTGCAAAGGGTACGGAAGGAGGATGGAGCCAATCAGCACTCAGACAGGGTTTCATGGCTGAACTGGGCATTTGTTTCATTGTAGTTATTGAATAATTCTTAGTAGTTATTTAAGCAATATCACACAAACAAGAGTGCGGTTATACTGAATATCGGCACAGCTGTGATTCGCCGCAGGCCGAGTGCTGTAGCTAATCATAGCCATGCTGATATTCAGTATTAACTGCACAATTGCGAGTGCAATATTGCTTTTATACAACAGTTCTATAAACAAGAGATTAATATTGAGTAACTGACATGTTAGACACAATATGGTCAAATGTTCTGTTTATTTTTGCTCTGCTAGTGGAAATAGATCCCAAAGAAGCCACACTCACTTTATAGCACGCTGGCTAGCTAGCTCACACTGATTTGTACATTTCTGTTAAAGTAGCTTCGGGTGAAATTGGTGTCCCTTCATTGTTTTCATCTTGATCTGATGAGCTTTCATATATTTTATGTCAAAAGTTATATTTTTGAAAAGTATTGTTTGCCATGTTTGCTGATGATGTCGCTAACGCTACTGTAGTAACGGTTTTGAACTAGGAAGTGGAATTTTATGTGGCTAATACAGATGAATGGACTGATATAAACAGTTAAACATCCCAGTGTGGTTATACTAAATATAAGCACTCTTAGAACATTGCTCGACCAATCCAATTACTGGACCAGAACTAACTGTTGTATAATAAATGCTGTAAGCCGAATGAACAGATAATATGCTACAATTTCTAAGGGATAAGGATAATCTATATACAAATTAATGAACAACAAAAAAAAAACACACCTTAAAGTATGTTGGTTAAGTGTTTGGCCACCACAAGCTGCCAGAACAACTTGCCAACAAATTTTTGGCATAGAAGTCTCTGAAACTGTACTACAGGGATGAAACACTGTTCTTCCAAAAAGATATTCCCTCAGTTGGTGTTATGATGATGGTGCTGTCTAACATGTTGCTCCAGAATCTCCCATAGGTGTTCAGTTGAGTTGAGATCTGATGATTGTGATGTCCTAACATATGATTTACAACGTTTTCATATTCATCAAACAGTGAGTCATCATGATCAGCCATTTTGTACTGATTTGCAGTGACCTTTCCCTCTAAGGCTACAAGTGGACCCAAACTATGTCAGTAAAAATGCCTCCAACAGCATAACAGAGCAACTGGTTTTCAATTTGTCAGCTGTCTTTACAATCAGGTCCATAAGTATTTGGACAATGACACAGTTTTCGTAATTCTGCCTCCGTACACCACCACAATGGATTTGAAATGAAGCAATAAAGATGTGATTGAAGTGTAGACTTTCATGTTTAATTCAAGGGGTTTAACAAAAATATTGCATTAACCACTTAGAATTGCAGCCATTTTTATACAGAGTCCCTCCATTTTCACAGGCTCAAAAATAACTGGACAAACTAACATAATCATAAATAGTAGGATTATTTTTAATACTTGGATTCAAGTCCTTTGCAGTCAGTGACTGCCTGAAGTCTGGAGCCCATGGACATCACCAAATGCTGAGTTTCCTCCAATGAGATGCTTTGCCAGGCCTTTACTACAGCCGCCTTCAGTTGCTGCTTGTTTATGGGGCTTTCTGCCTTCAGTTTTTTCTTCAGTCAGAAAGTGAAAAACATGCTCAACTGGGTTGAGGACATTTAAGATCACTTAATTTCTTTGCCTTAAGTACTCCTTGGGTTGTTTTCATGGTTTGTTTTGGGTCATTATCCATCCATACTGTGAAGCGCCACCCTATCAGTTTTGCAGCATTTGACAGAATCTAAGCAGAAAGTATAGCTCTATACACTTCAGAATTCATCGATCAAGTGTAAAGAGACGCTAAAAAGCATATAAAGTGAGAAAATTAAACCGGAAGTACTGTTTGTACGAACTTAACAACAGGAGGACTCAAAAGTTTTGTGACAGAACACAGAAAAATTGTGAGAGCACAAAGTTTCTCAGGGGAACGCAAAAGTTTTGCGAGTGGACACAAAAGCATCAAAATATACATTTTCCTCCCATCTCATAATTTTTTCACCACCATGTTCCCTTAGGGGCTTTGTAAAAAAAAAAAAAAACAGAATGAAAGTTTTATATTTTTTTTGGTTTGAATAAACTCAACTTTTCTATTTATCATCATTGGTAATTGGAGGAATTATTTACATTTACGGCATTTGGCAGACGCTCTTATCCAGAGCAACATACATTTATCTCATTTCTACAGCTGAGCAATTGAGGATTAAGGGCCTTGCTCAAGGGCCCAACAGTGGCAGCTTGGTGGTGCTGGAGTTTGAACTCATGATCTTCTGAGCAGTAGACCAATGCCTTAACCACTGAGCTACCACTGCCTCATTATAGCATGAAGTCAGTAGGGCATTACTTTAAACACTTATAAATAAAATAAATAAATAAAAAATCACAAATGCAGCTGGTGATCTGCCTTTAAGTGTAAGTGTGTGTCTTATTATGCTGTCGATGAGACCTTGTGATATAATGCATTGCTCAGCACTAATAGTTTTGTTGTTGAGCTATTGATAGATATTACATTTTAGCCGTCCCATCTAACATCATGACCAGCCGTCGCCGATTATAAGAGTGAGGAATGTAAGTCTGGGGTTAAAGTGAAAGCAGAAAGACACTTTGCATCTAACAGAAGTCACAACAGCATAAAATATACTGAATGTCCACTTCGGTGTACTAAACAAGAAAAATTACACCAGTAGTACTCTTACAAATATCAAGCTGCAATAAAGCATTTAGAAACAGAGCATTGATGTGAATTATACCTTTGATGCCATTCTATAATTCTGACTATTTTTGTTTTAGAAGATGATTATAAGTCTCCTAGTGACTCATTGCTCAAAGAGCCAAATGTGTGTCTTCAAATTCTTGCGCAGAAGAAAGTGATATAGAAAGATGAATCCTGATCTAATTATCAGCCTTCTAAAGAGACATGGATGCTTTGAGAAAAATAGGCAAAGAAAGAAAGAAAAAAAAATTAAACATGGTAAAAATGAAACATAGTAAAAAGCACTTAATGGCTTAATGAAATAAAACTTAATGACCGAAAATAAAGAAGATACTTCTTATGAACGATAATTAAAATACTGTATGAACGATAATTATGAAAACAAAGTTGAATGCCTGGGTGTGGATTAGAGCATGGAAGGCTTCAGGCACATCAATCATTATGGTTTAAGTGGCCATAAAGTCACAATGTAAGCACATGATTACGATAATTACAGAAAACAGAAAATAATGCTTGCAATGCTGATTGACCTATCATGCTATCTACCTATATATACAGTGCCCTCCACTAATATTGGCACCCTTGGCAAATATGAGTTCATTGTTTAACCTTTTGATCTTTTGTTAAAAATTCAAAAAAATCACAAAAATACTCTGCTCTCATGGATATCAAACAAATGCAAACACAACACGGGTTTATCAAAAATTTATATATCTTTGTTAAATATAGGTGTGCAACAATGTGTGCATTCATAGGTGTGGCACCCCATGAATTCATATGAGAAAAATATATTTGAAGTATATTCCCATTGATATTTTACATTTCTTTTTGTACACCTGGGTGACTAGGAACAGGAAATTGTTCAACCATGACTTCCTGTTTCACATGGGTATAAATATGAGGTAACACATAGGCCAAATTTCCTTAGTCATACATAACAATGGGTAAGACCACGGAATATAGCTGTGATGTGTGGCAAAAGGTTGTTGAGCTTCACAAAATGGGAAGTGGCTATAAGAAAATAGCACAAGCATTGAAAATGCCCATTTCCACCATCAGGGCAATAATTAAGAAGTTCCAATCAACTGGAAATGTTATGAATCAACCTGGAATTGGACGTGTGTCTATATTGTCTGAACACACTCTGGTTCGAGTGGCCAAAAAAATCTGCAAGAATCACAGCTGTAGAATTGCAGAAATTAGTTGCGTCTTGGGGTCAGAAAGTCTCCAATACTACAATCCAAAGTCACCTACATCACCACAAGTTGTTTGGAAGGGTTTCAAGAAAAAAGCCTCTACTCTCATCCAAAAACAAACTGAAGCGTCTTCAGTTTGCCAGACACTACTGGAACTTCAAATGGGATCGGGTTCTATGGTCAGATGAAACCAAAATAGAGCTTTTTGGCAATAAACACCAGAGGTGGTTTTGGCAAACACAGAGAGGTAGCCATATGGAAAAGTACCTCATGCCCATGGTTAAATATGGTTGTGGCTCTTTAATTTTAAAAGTTTTGGGGCTGTTTTTCTGCCAGAGGACCTGGACATTTTGTTAGGATACATGGCATCATGGACTCTATCAAATATCAACAGATATTAAATGAAAACCTGACTGCCTCTGCCAGAAAGCTTAAAATGGGCCGTGGTTGGATCTTCCAAAATCCAAAATATACATCAAAATAAACACAAAAATGGTTTACTGACCACAAAATCAAGGTCCTGCCATGGCCATCCCAGACTTTAAACCCATAGAAAACCTTTGGGGTGAACTGAAGAGGAGAGTCCACCAGCCTCAAAATTTGAAGGATGTGGAGAGATTCTGTATTGAGGAATGGTCTTGCCATGTATTTTCCAAACTCATCAGGCATTATAGGAGAAGACTCAGAGCTGTCATCTTGAGAAAAGGAAGTAGCACAAAGTATAGACTAAAAGGGTGCCAATAATTGTTGCACACATATATTTAACAAAGATTAAATAAGGTTTTGATAAACCTGTGTTTTGTTTGATATCCATAAGAGCAGAGTATTTTGGTGAATTTTTTGAACAACCAAGGTTGTACCAAGTATGTATATATACATACATACATACATACATACATACATACATACATACATACATACATACATACATACATACATATATATATATATAGATAGATAGATAGATAGATAGATAGATATAGATATATAGATATATGCTTCCACAAAGCTTCTTTGGTTGTAGAAGAAGACTAACTTTAAGAGCATATCTATGGTTTACCATGTAAGAGATTTGGTCATACAGTAAAATCTCAAAATGTGGATGGGCAAACTCATGTTTCTCATTGACATTTTAAAACCACGCTGCATGGGATTTAAGCCACGTAAAAGCTGCAAAGAATAAACACACATATCTGGTTGTGTGTGTGTGTGTGTGTATACTTATCTACAGACCTGCAGATAAGCACAGATGTTATAGCCAGAAAAATCATGTGACATTCAAGAACACGATTTAAACAAAACTTTTCTGATTTTCTGAAAATCATTCTAGTGATAGATTGAGAGGTAAGATCCATGGTTCCTATTAGAACAAGTTCAATCAAGTATGAAGCTGAAGACACTGATCTTTCTGGAAAGTCGTGTAGGGTAATTATAATCTGATAAATTCCTTTTTATTTAATTTTCTTTCATAAACTTTGCACTAGGGACTATAGGTTATTTTGGTTTTGAAAACAAAATAAAAAAGATTTCATTCATTTTAATGATGTAATAAAGGAAGACCAGAAGTAAAATTCAAATCATATAAAACGCCCTGTTGTGATACATCACCCCTTTCATTCTGAAAACATATTTTATTAACTTGTCCAAACAATCATTTTATCATATTTGTCACATTTTGTGAATATTTGTTGATTGAGGTCTCTGGTTCAATCCTGAGTTCTGGTTACTGTCTATGCAGCGTTTCTCATGTTCTCCCATGAAGTTGTGGGTTTCCTCTGGGTTTTCCGGGTCCCCCCCCCACCTCCCAAAGACATGATAGTAGGTTCTGTTATTAAATTGTTATTGTTATACAGTGGACTGGCGTGTATTGCTGCCTCGTGCCCAGCATTCCCGGCATACGCTCTGGATGTTACCCGTAGAATAAGAAAAATACACCGATTTGTCTAATGTTTCTACATGTTCTTATGGAACCATCTGCATTTTTGTCTACCACAGTCCATTTAAAGACAATAAACTGAACAGCTGAAAAGTAATATACTGAAGCATGGTTTACTTGGACAAGGGTGGAGACCCTTGTTTTTTGTTTGACCAGTGTTTGGGTTTTTTGATGTGCACTCAGAGCTCCAAAATATAGCACACCTGCATTCCGAAAGCTTTTTATGTGGATCCGGCACCTCTGCAACTATTATCAAATAGTTTTAGTTTTTAATTCACCAAAAGTAAAACAGAACAACAAAAACTGCAATAAAAATGCTAATCTTATATTAGCGGTGCTCAAATATTCAATCAATAGCCTCTTTCAAATAACGTAATCATTTCAAGTACAAAGTTCACCTGAATTCGTTGTCACGAAGCAAAGCCTACAGTCCCGTAGCATGCGTTGTAGAGTGTGTAATTGTGAAAAGAAAGCAGTTATCATTACCAGCATTTTTTCAGAACACAAACAACGACAGTGAGAAAATGGAGCAAAACACTAAAAAGGCAAGAGTCCAAGAGAGCGAGCAGCAGCAGGTCACTGATGAAGCAGTTTGGCGATCGTTCCCACGACTAGCAGTGATAACGCTAGCCTGATTGTGTAAGGTTTTTAGAAGCGCTTACGAGGCTAAACGATGTCAACCTGTCCATGGCTTTGAAAGTGAGATTGACTGCCAGGAAGTAAATAGAGTTAACAGCCCACGTACAGTCATTCTGGCTATAGGGATTACAGGGACTCAAATAGACAAAAAGTTACAGAAGGACTAAGGCAGTTGTTGGCTACTGTGAATACCACACCGATCTCGAGTGGAGTGTGAGCGGGGTTTCTCCAAAATGAATCTCATTTGTAGCTCGCAGCGTGAATCTCTTCTCATCCCCACCATCTTTATTGTAAGTTTTATTGTAAGAAGGCCTACTGTATGAAACGTAGCTTTGTTTTTGAAGTGCTTTGGGCAGATGTGTTTTGTAGCCAACTGAGGTGACAGCACATAAGCTGATAGAATGTACAATCCATAAATGTTTCCCTTTGTATTCAGAATACTCACTGCTATGAACTCGTTATGTTGCTGGACGAGTGTGATCAATTACATAGGCCTACCTATCAGCATTGAATATCATTGGTTACTTGAGATTCTAGAAGCAATTTTATGTGTGTGTAAGTTTGGGGAGCGGGACCTTTCGCACGCCTCACGACCTGCCGGATCACTACCGTCTTTTTGTTCTGGGACCTGCAGATTTATCAGTTAAGCACTGTGTGCACTCGTGGATTTTTCACATCCTTTAAAAAAAAAAAATAAATAAATAAATAAAACTAAAGAAGGTCAATTGGTGTGTAGCAAGCAAGTTAGATGAGCAATAATGCATGGGTATGTTACCTAGCTCTGCAAACGTCTTATGATGTTCCTAAAAGAGTCAGCCCTAGGAAGCGTTCAGAAGGACCTTTTCATTAATTGCCCTGACAGACAAGTGTCTTGTTAAAAAAGTTGTTAACTAATGTGGCGGGTGTGTGGTCGAGCGGCAGCTGCAGAAGGAGTGGAGGCTGTTTGAACAAGTAAGTAGCGTGATGATTCTCATGCGTGTATGTTCATGGTGAATTTACTTATTTGTTGCTTGTTTGCTTAGGGAATGCCATGACCTGGAGAGAGAGAGAGAGAGAGAGAGAGAGAGAGAGAGTGCTAAGCTGAATTCTGTGTGTTTGTTTGTGCATGTATGTGTCCTTGAGTGAGAAAATGCTGAAAAGCGCTTGCAGAAAAATGAAAAAAAAAAAAAAGAAGAAGAATGAACCTTTTTAAAAAGTTACCTTTCTCACATGTCCTCTTTCCCACCCACACATGCCAGGGTTCTACAAGTAAGCTATAATAAGTTACTAATAAGTTACACAAGTTCTGTTGGGTTGAACATTTGACAGAAATCTCATGTAACCTTGCTGTAGGAAGATGTTGGGAGCCTTAGTGTGTAAATTAATTTCTCAGCCACATGATTTCCTCCGGGTTCTCCAGTTTCCTACCAAGTCTTAAAAACCTGCTGGTAGGTGGATTAGTGACTCTAAATTGCCCCTAGATGTGAATAAGTGTGTGAATGTGTGCGCATGGTGCTTCCCAACCAGTGCATCCAGTGTTCCCGTGCTAGACTCACAAGGAAAAGTCTAAAACAAACCAGAAATGCATATCAATGCTAACATCTCCTTGTGAACTCGACCTAATATCAAAGAAACTTCACGCGTGCAAGCAAAATGTCACACAAGGCTAAATAAGATTCTTTTGTCATGTTCTTCCTGCAGTCTGGAATTGGCTTTTTCACATTTCATGACCTTTTTGTTGATCCTTTTGTTTGTGGAGATATAAAGTTGTTTGCAAAATTCACTCAAACTGCAGATATCACTGTGTATATTTTTTCTGTCAGTTCGTGTTTCTGTTGAAGAAATTCGTGAACCATTGCCAAAGGGGACCTGAATAAGACTTGCAGGTCCAGGCTGGGTCAGGGAAAATACATAGCTCCCTGGCAATCTTATAAAAATGTAATGCAGCACTGAATGTAGAATCCAAAAGAGGGTAAAATAAATAAATAAATTATAAATATATATTTTTTTCTTTTTAAAAAAGGGGGCAACATTAGATTAAAGTTCACTTAACTGACATTATTTAACACATTAGTTAACATAAAAAAACAGGAACTTCAGGTTTAATACACCATGAGCAACAGTAAATAACATTTTGTTAATATACAGTGGGGTTGAAAGGTCTGAGACCACACTGAACATCTGGGATTTATTATTATTATTATTATTATTATTATTATTATTATTATTATTATTATTATTATTGTTGTTGTTGTTGTTGTTGTTTAAAATAGGAAATAAAAGGGTTTTAGAATTTTGAAATATTTAAAACAGATAAAGTGAACGTTCAATATCTTGAATATTAATATTCAAAATTCTGCACTATTTCTATGTCTATTTAAATGTAAGCAGATTTGTAATATTGATCATTTTAACTGTTTTTATTTATTTATTTATTATTATTATTATTATTTTTATTATTATTATTTTTTTTTTTACAAAAGATCAGATTTTCCTCATATCTAATATCTTCTAATGAAGCATGTGTTCAGATGACACATGCTTAAAATAATTTCTACTTAATTACAATGTATTTGAAATCTGCATTATGTAAGGAAAATGCTGCGCATGCTGTTATATGACAGTAATCAACTACAGGGTGTGATAGGGCCTGAAAGATGATTATTTTCCTAAAACAGCACATCCCAAAGTTTTGATTTCTCTTACATGACAGCAATTTGCAAACAGTTACAATATTTTATTTATTAAAGAATGATGTCATACATTTTATCCATTAACTCTTTTTACCAGAGGCAAAAAAAAAGGAATTTCCACTTGTTTTGGGGGTGCCTGTGTTCAGCATTGAATTTATTTGTGATATCACACTCTACAGTAGTGGTTAATGGCTCATATGAAAGTATACAGTAAGGGCTTTAAGAATTGTGGAGAGGTGTGAATTGTTTGCCTAGCAGTGAGCTCACCCTTCTCCAATCTCCTGGCTCTCCAGCAGCTAAACACAGAATCACGATACTCTACACACAGAAACCCAACAGTGTCCTGACTAATCTTTTTTCTCTCTAGTGAAGTTAATAGGGGGGAAAATGCAGTTTTTCCTGTTACTCAGAAAGCGCAAATCACTGATGTCAAAAAACTTAAAGGAACATCTTTACTGCTGAGTGTTACAAAGTGCTGATACTGGAGACTCCTTCTAAAAATGCCAAATAAACAAATAAACAATTATATGTTTTTTTAACCCATTAATGTGGAGCATCCACTATACATACAATGTGTGTTTTTACTAAAGAATTGATAATGCATTAGAATGAGTGCATTCATATAAACCTTGCAGCCGGAGCTACGGTCAGAGCTGCGCCAAAAAAGACATCTCAGGGATAATGAGGAGTGCAGAGTAATGTTCGCAAATTTTCTCGACAGGTTGCGAGCTATTTATTTGACTTTGCTGTCACATACACAGGCCCTCTGAAAAGGTTACACTGAATTATGGACAAGGTGCACGAGTCTAATTTGATTTCCATAGTTTATTGATTGAATCATACATCCAGTCTGAAAGCAGCTCTAAAAGATTGCTTTATTGACCACAAAAGTCAACCGAACAACTTTGAGCCGTCAAAACATGTCTATTTGTGAGAGGCTTCAAGCTCGGCTTTGATTTTTGCAGGCTTAGTTAAACGTTCTGCCATTAGGACTTTTGACTAAAATTGTTTTTTGAATGCAAGGTGGATACCATGGGAAAGGAACCTATTACTTCAGGCTTGCAATTTTTACAGCGCATTTTCACCATGGATTACAGCTGTGAACTGGAAGGAGACACTTAACCGCAACATGAAACACCCCCATTCCTCTTCTTTCAGAGCATACCTGTTAATAAGAATACGTACATGGAAAAAAACTGAAATTGTCTTCCCCAAAATATTTATCTTTTTCCACCGCCTGGCACAAAGGTTCTAAATCTCAAATTACACATAAATTCATCCATCCGTTTTTCATACTGCTTATACTACAAAGGGTCTCGGGGAGCCTGGAGCCTATCCCAGGGAGCTTGAGGCACAAGGTGGGGGACACCCTAGATGGGGTACCAACCCACTGCATGACACAATCACACACACATTCACAGACCCATTCACACATTACAGACAATTTGGAAATGCCAATCAGCCTACAATGCATGTCTTTGGACTGGGGGAGGAAACCGGAGTACCCGGAGGAAACCCCCAAAGCACGGGGAGAACATGCAAACTATACGCGTTGAATATGATAAACCATATCTAAAGCAGTGATGAACAATGAGTAATTTTACAGTTGAGTACACATAAATGGACACATACTCGATTACACAGTTACTTAAGTAAACAGTTTGGCACATGCATGAAAATTTTGCGTTGCTTACAGTAAGAGAACCAATTTAATATCAGAAACGTAACATTTGCCTTATTACACTCTAAAGTTTGTTTTATACTGTGATTTCAGTGGCCTTATAAGATTTTTACTTGTCACATTATACAAGATGATCCTAATAAAATCTGCTAAATTCTATAACAATACATGGTCTACATATCAGATTACATGATGAAGAGCCTCTAACGATAGACTTGCAGTTAAAGAAAATGACTACTAAGAAGAGGATTTTAGAGCAATTTGTAGCTGGGAAATAGAGGACAACATGGAATACCCATTCTTCAAAGTGAGTTTGAGGTAATAAGGATATTTTTCTGTCCATTAGCATTGCAATGGCCATTCCCTCGCATTTACTTCTGCCAGCGATATGGAAATCGACTTATTGGAAATTTTCAGTGAGTATAGACAAATTAATTTTATCCCTTTTATTGCCGCAAGTCTGTTATTAGTCAGGCCACTGTTGGGTTTCTGTATGTAGAGTATCGTGACTCTATTCAGCTGCTGGTGAGCAGGGCGATGGGAAAAGGGTGTGAGCCCCCTGCCATGGTGACTACTGTATTTGTAGATGTCCCTTGACTTTTTCATCCTATCCTGTTCTCCTACTGGTGACTTTTAAACAGGCTTTGTAGCAGCCGTCACACTCTGAGATTAACAAAAAATGTTGGACACTGCCAGTCATCGGCTTTGTCCTCGGCTGTCTTTGGAAAGGACAGTGCAGTGGCACTAATTCACGTCACACTATGATTTCTAAGCCGATCTCAACTTACAGCCAAACAATTTTTGTCTCCGACAAAATCGAACAGTGGAAACCTGACTTACGAAGACAATTTCCATATAGCACCATTAAATATTCCTTATTTCTGCGATGATACCTCCAACAGAAAATTTCTCTTCGAGAAAAGATCCTAAGTAGAAACCCTTTACAAGATTAAAGGGGAGAAAGTTGAAAAACTCCACTCTTAGAAAAGGGGTTTTATGGGAAGTGTGGAGTTCTGGGTATTTTTTCACACTTCCAGGAGAAGTTTTTCCAGGTGATTTGAGTGATTTACTTTTCACAAATAACGCCAGTTCCAATAAGTGTCCAAAAGCGATGACATGATGCGCACTAAACCTGTGAAGTAAAGCGAAGTGTAATGAAGTGAACTGAAGTGTAGTGCAATGGAGTGAAGGGAAGTGCGTGCAGAATGATGCGGACACCACGTTTAAAACTAAAAGGTTTTTTTTGGTTTTGTTTTTATTGTGGCAGATGTTTCCCACATTTTGTCAACACCAATGTTATCTTCTGGCTGATAACATCCTCACTCACTTTCAGTAGCTGCTTTATACTGATCGGGGTCTTGGCGGAGCTGGAGCCTATCCTGGGAAGACTGGGAGTGAACCCGGGGGTGCAAAATCACAGCACACCATGCACACACATTCCCCTACTCATTCACACTGGCATGCTTTTGGGAGGTAGGAGGAAAGCAGAGAACCCCAGAGGAAAACTCACATGGACACAGAAACTCCACACAGACAGAAACTTGAGCACAGGATGAAACATGGGACCCTGGAGCTGTGAGATGGCAATGTTAGAATATTTGTACAAACATACAGTTCAGTATATCATACTGAAACCTGAATATTACATATAAACAAATAATAAACCTATTAGTCTGTACATATTAGAACTTTCTTTGCTATTTTTATTTTCACTTTTAGAACACATAATCAGGTTCCTTTTTATATTATATATACTTAAATTAGTAGATCATTTGAATATGGATTTATACCTGTACATACTGTGCCTTGCATAAGTTTTCACCCTCTTGAACTGCTCCACATTTTGTAGTTTTTCAACCTCAAAGTACAATGGACTTAGTTGTGATTTTGCAATTTGATTTACATAGTATCTTTAACATTTGAATTGCTTTATTTATTTGTTTGTTTGTTTGTTTGTTTGTTTATTCACATTCAGTACATTTAGAGACTTACAGAAGAGCAAGGAACTCTCTATAAAACATATCCTTACTCTAGTACAAATAGGACTGAGAATAACATAATTTTACATACCTGTAGGAGTTAGTAAAGCAAAGAAAGCAGAACAAAAACAGTAAGTTTGTGTAGATTTAATGCTTGATTATTGAAGAGCCAAGTCTTCAGTTGAAGACAGCCAATGACTTTTATTATTATTATTATTATTATTATTATTATTATTATTATTATTATTATTATTATTATCATTAAACCACAAGGCTTCTGTTAGTATCATGTTGTATGGACTTGGTTTTTGTTGTTTTTTTTTTAATGTTGTCTGTACATTAACACCAAGATGACAGTGTCATATGAATTTGCAAATTTTCCATAACCATTCACTAACCACTTATGCGGTTATTCAACTATTCAAATTCTTGGTTCAATCTCTAGACAAAAGCATCACATTTACTCACACCAAAAAAAAAATAAAAATTCTTCATAAATTATAGCAAAAACTCTGTTTAACAATGGTGGGCATGGAATCCTTCCATCTTTCTGATCTCTGGATGAACATTTGCACCCTTTCACATTGGGTTTCATCCCCTGAGTTTTATGCAGTTGATTCCAGGCGCTGTTTGCATGATGAGCTGCAGCCTTAGTAGATTAAACACTAGACACATTGCGGTGCAGATCATGGCCATGTCAGCTCGCTTTTTGCACTTCTCCTACTGACACGTACATTGGGCCCTCTGTCTTTGACAGCAATGGGAGGCCACATTAATAAAAGTCATTGCATAGGGAGCAGCCTACAGCGTGCAATGCCTTTTCCCATATGTCCACCCTCTACTTTCTGTACAATGGTTAAACCCAGGAGAGAGGTCCGTGTGTGTGTGTGTGTGTGTGTGTGTGTGTGTGTGTGTGTGTGTGCGCACAGGAGGCTGAGTGTATTTTCTGCTACTGAAAAAAAGCAAATTTAATCGTTTCCATGTCCAGAGGCTGTGAGAGGCTCGTCAAAGCCATGCAAATAGGAGCAGAGCTATTGATTTGACCCTGGTGCATATGTGTGTGTTTTTTTAACGCCTTACAGGCAGCTTCTGCAGAAGTAATGAGGTTGCATAGGTCAAACAGGCCTTAGCATTATGTGTCATTGTATCACTTTCAAACGTCCGAAGAAGAATCAGAGCCGTAGGAGCACTACAGATATCTCATGCTTTTATGCTACTAATAATCTTCTATATTGTTAGAGCAAGCCACTACATTAAAGAAATTACTCGCAATTATGCATGCGCATGCTAATATAAACAATGCACAGAGCACTTATCCACTCTGTACTCACTTTTGTGTGCATCATCAGATTTCGAGGCTGGTGTTAATGTAAAAATAAGGTTGAATAAATACCAGCGAACTGGATTTGAATTGATTCTTCTGCCATACATATCACTTACTATCCTTGGCAAAGAGAAGTGCAAACATTTTTTTTCCCCCTCTAGTTCTGGCTTTTGACTCAGAGGACTGTTTCATGTAGGTGAGTGTTTATTGACAGCCTGTAGCACGTGGCTGAGTTCTCTTGCAGTGGCTCAGAGAAGGCACTGTTACAGTTAAAGCCGGCCTGTAAATCCCACTCCTCTCTGTCTGAGTGACACTGGTATATTGGAATTGAAAGGACACCTGTCCTATACTGTTTCTGTCATTAAAGCTCCATCAGCAAAGCAGCCTCTCAGAAGGTAGGCAGAGATTCTAGCAAACCTGATATATATATATATATATATATATATATATATATATATATATATATATATATATATATATATATATATATATATATATATATATATATATATATATATATATATATATATATATATGTATATATATATATATATATATATATATATATATATATATATATATATATATATATATATATAGTGTGTTTGGAAAGTATTCAGATGATCTGTTTTGTTTTTTCTTCCCCAGGAGATCAGCAGTTTCTGAAATACTCACACCAGCCTGTCTGGCACCAACTCTACCATACCATGATCCATGATCCATACCATACCATTTTGATGTTTGATATTTGATTAACATTAACTGAATCCTTTGATCAGTATCAACGTGACTTCATGCACTGTGTTGCTGCCACATGATTGGCTGGTTAACTGCACGGAGGATCAGTCGTACAGGTGTTTCTAATAAAGTGGATAGCAAGTGTATGGATGTGTGTTTACAAATGAAATGCCATTTTAAAATGTAAACTCTCTCTCTATATATATAAACTCTTCATAAATTGTAAAATCTACCCTGAGACTATAACCATACTGATTACCATGTTGGAATGTAACCATGCCTAAAAATAATTGTTTAGGTTAGACCTGCATATATATAGAGCATAAATAACAGTTTAAAAAATAATTCATCAAAAAAAAAGCCATGTTTGTGCAGACAGAAATAATTTATTTCTTACAGTGAAAGTAATGGAAAGCAACAATGAATAAACACTCGAAGATAAACTTAACAATAACACAATAAAACTATTTATACTGTATAAAGCACTTATTTTATTTAGCTTTATGAAGTCGTCACGTGTGTGTGTGTCATGGACAAATTTGTAAAACCTATGCTAAGTAGAGTAAAAACTAAAGTACTTTTACACTTAAAACACTTAATTGTGTCAATTAGTGCAATAGTTTGCAATAGCTTTTTAAAAAAAAAAAAAAAAAAAAACTATAATGACCCATGGTGATAATGGTAAAATGATATTTATAGTGTGGGTCTTATGATGCAAGGTTCAAGTAAAGTGTTATTATAATTTCTTGCTCCTTAGTCAACCATAACCAAAATTTTTAGGGCCACACTGACACTTTTTAGCATCATTCCAGATGTGAGGTCAAATGTATTTTATTTATAATTTGCACAGGATGTCAAGGCATATGTACATTGAAATGCTTATGGTGAGGCTCACATAAATTGCTTAGATGTAACAAAATATACAAAACATGCACACACACACACACACACACACAACAAACTTAAGCAAATGATCAAATTTGAGTAAAATAATTACAATAAGAATACAATAAACAAATAACAATATACAATATAAGTAGGGAAAGAGAAAAGAGGGAGAAAATGGCATACATCAGACAAAATAAGGTGTAAAGTACCCAAGTGTAGAGTGACCAAGTGGCAATAGAAAAAGTATGTAGTGAGTCAGTGAGACTGGGAATGGAGATGAACTGCCCTACAGGCTATTTAGGAACCTAATAGCCGGCAGGTAAAATTGTTCTTCAGTCGGCTGACTGGATACTCCGATATGAGAACAGTTTATGTGCTGGGTGTCTGAGGTGATTTTGTGAGGTTTTCTCATGCATTGTGTCTGGTAGGAAGCGTGGAATTATGTCAATTTTGACCTCTGTGCATTTGAGCTATAAAGTGGGGGGGGGGGGGACATGGCCGCCTACATGTTTGTCTTTTGTTCTCAACAAGCTAGCTAGCTAACTGTGATAAGTGATGTATTTACCTCCTCAGAACAGCAAACTGTATAGTCAGTGTTATAGATTTAACTAGCGAATATGTCTGTATGTTGATATATCTCAATCAAATAGTAAAATATACAGCATGACTCATTTAAAGTAAGAGGTGCTACTTTGTTTACTGACGATGCCATGTGCAGCCATCTTGATCTTGATGGAATTCGGTGTTGAGGAGACGAGTTCCTTTGGTTTTTCCTGGGTCGGAGGTCGGAAATTACAGTACGAGTTAGTCAAATGCAGCATATGTCCTGTATGGCTGGGAGTCTGTTGCCAGTGAAGCATTCTGCTGTTCTCTTCACTCTCTGGAGAGCCTTGCAGTTGTGGGAGGTGCAACTGCTATGCCTTACAGTGGTGCACCCATTCTGGTGGTACAGCAGTAGAAGTCAGTGAGGATGGTAGGGTCTAGAATAAACTCCTTGAGTATCTGTAGGAAATATAATCTCTGGCATATGGCTTATAATAGTCTCAGTGTGGAGGGACCAGATGAGGTTATCAGTCAAGTTCCTGAATCTTTCCACAACAGCTCCATTGTCATGTTGTGTATGGGGGCATATGTTTGCTCCAGCCTGCAACTTCCTGTAGTCCATTATCATTTCCTTTGTTTTGCTGATGTTGGGAGAGTGGTGGTTGTTGTGGTACCATTCTGACAGATCTCTCCTCTCTGTCGGTTGTATCAATAAATGAGAGGATGTTTGGCATGCCTGATGCGGAGGCTTGGAAACAAGCCACTTAGTATTTATTAAGAGCCAAACCAGTCCACAATCCACAATCGATGTCAGAAAACTGGCACTGCAACGAACGACAAAGAAAGCATGGCTTAAATACTCAATGGATAATGGGGAAAGTATGAGCTAAATGGATAGGCGGAGCTGATGATTAGTAGACCGGTGAGGTGAAGAGCTGTGAAGTCCTGATAGACTGGGATGAGGCAATTAAGTCTCTTATGTTCAGGTTTTATCCTCTTTTAGCATAGTTGTATAACCTGGGCCATATCTAAACCTCGGTGCCTTCATTTTAGAAACATGCATTATGTTGGTTAACCCATATTATACCACAATGCTTTTTAATTCTCAAATCTGATTGGTCAGAAGGTGTAGATTAATTTTCTACAATTGCAGCTCTGACTAAGGACGTGCTCAATGTTTCTATAGTAACAGCTCATTCACAGGGATGTGCATGACGGAAGCTCCACAATAATCTAAGGCTAATAATAAGCAGATAAAAAAAAAAATTCTATGGTGAAGATGTCTAGAGTCATTTATGGATGGAGTCTCCAGTGTAATTGTAGTGTAGCATTCACATTTCTGTAGGATGAGAGGAACAGAAACCGTCAGAACATGCTTTGTGGTGGTAACAGTAATGTCATACTGGGCTGCATCACACCACTCTGTCATAAAATTTAAAAAAAGTGGACACTATTGCTAGACTGTGTGCCCTTTGGCAGAACACTGCAGTCAGAGTCAGACATAATTGGGCCCCATTTTACCTGAAGATCACAAGTTCAGGTCTATGGACTAGCAGGGGTTTATGTTAGTAAGTTTACTGCCACAGGGGCACAAGTGTCATGGCCCTGTTTGACCACAGTTTGTCCTTTGAGCAAAACTTTTAACTCCTAACCACTGAAGGGGCATCGAAAAGCTAACTCTGTGCTCTGACCCTGTAGAAAGTCTGTAAGAAGAGAAACATTTCTTTGACACAGCATAAGGGCCAATAAAACTTTGCTTCTAGTTCATTGGCATGAATCTCATTTTGATTAGCTTGATATTTAGAATTGGGGTTGCGAATAATTAAACGTGTTATTTGTTTAAATATCATTAGTAATAGCAAAGATTAGCTTTAAGAGCATTTTTGCACATGGTCTGAATGCACGCATATGTATTTCAGATTAATTTAAAAAGGGCATCAATCATCGCAAGTTTATTTTCACACACATCAGTTACTTCTCAAATGCAAGCCAGTTGTGCAGTTGTACTTATTTAATTATTTATGGAATTTTATTTAGAACATAGTGCAATTGAATCTAATTGGTCAGAAGGTGTTGATTAGTTTTGATTACAGTAGTACTGACAGTAGTTCCTGCAGCAATTCAAATCACAGGTTTATATTTATGAGCTTGTTCTAATTATCGGGGTTTTATTTATTCACAGTTATTCATAGTTATTCACGGGAACTTGTATGGCAGTTACTCCATAAGCCTCAAGTGAACATTTTAATTAACAAAGAAAATGTACACTCATTGATATATGAAGTTGTCTGTAAATAGATGTTTATTCAACATTTGTGGAAGGAGAATCCAGTGTAACAGTCAGTATGTTTTCGGCCACAGAAAAAAAGTACAGTATACAGGACTTTGCACTTTTCTTTGGACTTTGCAGGCTTAAAGCTGGATTAAAGGCTACAAACATCCTACAAACATTTAACCACTCGTTCTTGAGATATCACATTAATGAGAATCTGTGAAGGATGGACGGACAACCGAAAAAATAATGCCTCCATTGCCTAGTTTCAGAAGCATAAAAATTGTAATCATTCGAACATTGATATGATATAAGAGGAATAAAACACTTTGGGACATGCTGTTATTGGAAAATAACCAACTTCGTGGTTGTTGATATCATTTTGCTAGGCAAAATTGTTGCCAAATGATTTTTATATATATATATATATATATATATATATATATATATATATATATATATATATATATATATATATATATATATACTGTACAACTAAATAAATAAATATGAATACAATATATATATATATATATATATTTTGTATTCATATTTATTTATTTAGTTGTACAGTCCCCTTCCAAACTATTGGAATATTTTTGCTGCAGACTGAAGACATTTGAGTTTGAGAGCAGAAGCTGAATATGTGAAGATCGATACTGATCTGCCATTTGGATAAAGCCGTTCAGTCAAAGTTCTTTGTTTATGGTCTAAACCAATTTTTTTAGTTGGGGCGACTTTCTATGCTTGATTTACAGTAACAACATGCCTTCCCACACCATAGCGAGACATGAAATAGGAAGTGACGTGTAACATGGTGTTATATTAGTCACGTTATTTGATTCCCAAGAAGCAGTTGACTTTCACACACTATATGCCCACACCCTAGTTCTCATTGAGCAAACCCCAGACTGCCATGTTGAATGAGCCAGAGCACTCTACATAAGCTTTCACACAGAACCAAATGGCCTGAACTCTCTGTGCAAATGGACTTGGGAATGGGAAAGAAAGTGCAAGTGTGGACATGCCCTAAGAAATGTTAAACTGTGAGCTGTGATTAGTCACTCATTTAATGCACAAAGTGCAGGTTTTAAAAAGCCACAATGGGACCATCTGTTTTAGCCATGCAAAATGTATTTGAAAATGTCAGAACCTGAACTACATGTCCAGCTAATAGATTCAATTTTTGTTTTGTTTTTTTGAGTTTGTGATGATGATGATAATAAGGGACGTTTGAGAAGCTTAATGTCCCTCCGTTGTCCTGCTGACAACACCTAGAACATCCTGTGCTTTCTTTTCTGCGACATGAGCTGACAGCATGTGGCGTGGCTGTAGCAGTAAGGCATCACGGTTTAACTGTTTAGGAAGGCGAGTAGGCGTTCTGTCACTGTAAAATGTCATCTAAGATGAATTTGTGGAAGTCGGCTATGTGTATAGAAGCACAGTGTGTACAGTATTTCAGGATGTTGCTGTCCACTGCTTCAATACGCTGACACTTCTCTTCATTCAGCTTGTCTCACTGCATCGTCTAATGATGCCATGATTCCTTAAGCTTGTAAATGATGGAAACTGTTCCTCATTCGAATTGTCCACAGGTTCTGTTGTCCCGCCTGCTTCTAAGATTGAGTGGTATATTTTTGCTTCAGCACAGATGGTGTTTGTTTGTTCTTTTTTTTTTTTTTAAGAAAAATGTCTTCAAGGCATGTTTGAGATTTTATGATTTTCAGGGATTGAGTAAACATGCTAATTGTTTATTAATGAGCACAGTAGCATGTTATTTATCACCTATTGCATTTACGCCTATTTTGCACAGTAATACATAATTATTGAAATTTGAAAGAAAAGACTAAAACTCCAAAAAGCCCACTGCTGTTTTTTATTTCCTTAAATATTTTCATAATACACCATAACATTAAAACCACTGACGGGTGAAGTGAATAACATTGATTATCTCATTACAGTAGCACCTGTCAAGGGGTGGAATATATTAGGCAGCAAGTAAACAGTCAGTTCTTTAAGTTGATGCATTGGAAGAAGGAAAAATGGGCAGACATAAGGATATGAGCGACTTTGACAAGGGCCAAATTGTGATGGCTAGACCACTGGGTCAGAGCATCTTCCAAAATGGCAGGTCTTGTGGGGTGTTCCCAGTAAGCAATGGTTAGTACCTACCAAAAGTGGTCCAAGGAAGGACAACCGGTGACAGGCCCAAGGCTCATTGATGCTCGTGGGGAGGGAAGGCAAGCCCGTCTGGTCCGATATCACTAAAGAGCTAATGTAGAACAAATTGCTGAAAAAATTAATGATGGCTATGATAGAAAGGTGTCAGAACACACAGTGCAATTGCAGCTTGCTGTGTATGGGGCTGAGTAGTAGCAGACTGGTCAGAGTGCCCATGCTGTCCCCTGTCTACCACTGAAAGAGCCTACAGTGGGCATGAGAATATCAGAACTGGACCATGGAGCAATGGAAAAAGCTGTTTTAGTGGTACAAGGAGGACCTATACAATCTATTCATTAAAGTCAAACTGCTGCACAATGACCACACAATATACTGAATCTTGAACATTTCCTGCATCAAATGAATCCATGCTGATCCCGAGACTTATAAATAATATTATGACATTAAAGATTCCGTTGAGTTGTGTCCTCTGTGTTGAGAATATAATCAGGAGAAAGAAAGACATAAATCTGTTTAGAATCAGAGGTTCTTTCATCTGGCATTTTGTGATGAAAGAGACAGACATCCTTGCTTGCATTTTTATTAGTTATGACCTTTGCGAGTGCACCTTTTCCATTAAAAGCATTACCTTCTGTATAGTCATGCCCACTTAATTAGAAGTGGAGAAATCGGGTCGCGGATAGAGCTGAGCTTCGAAATCAGAAAGAGCGAATAGCCATGCATTCAGTAAAAGCCAATATGTGAAAAGATTTAGGACTAGGTGTGCATACGTCAGTAGGCGCAGCACAAAACATGATGATGCATCTGAGTGCATCTGAAATTAATGTTCACTTTACTAAAGCTGGTCGTAGGCTGTATGATTTCATCTGGCTTTTAAGATTATTACTTGTCGTACTGCATGAAATGATCCCAATAAAATCATGGCCAAATTCTTTAACAGGCTGTCCAATAACACGTGATCTCCACGTGAGATTATACAATGAACGGTAGACCTGTGATTAAAGAAAATGTTTTGCTTACATCATCAGTTAGTGGGATGCAGAAATGGGGTGCAAAAACATTCTTCTAACACTATATTATATGTCGCTTTCCCTTGAGCTTTGCATAATCCTATACTGTCCTCCTATTGGTGGCTATTAGATGATTTTAATAAAAACACCGCCAGAACTTTGTCGTCAGCTGTCTTTGGTCACAATGGCACCAAGTTCTCTGCTGGTGGGAGTCATGTTATGTGTTTTAAGGGTGCCAATCTCAATTTACGCCTTAAGTATTGGCTATGACAAAACAAACGGCAACTATAAATAAATTATATGGTTTGTAACAAATTTGCATAATGCCCACCTATGGACTTCATTGGCCACCCACGAACAACGTCTACTTTGACCCGCACTCAAACACTGTAGTTAGAGTCAGTGGTCATTTTTACAATGATAACACAGCAGTTTAACTCCAAACTTTTGTTGTGTTCCCGTCATTTTACTGTTGAGGAAGCCTCCGGAGCTGAAATTCATATATGGTAAAGGGCGTTTTGTTTCCGACACGCACTGTAAGCGGTGGACCAATCACAACAGACTGGGCCATCTGACCAATCAGAGCAGAGTAGGCTCTCGGAAAGGAGGGGTTTAGTGAGACCGAATCCTTGATTGAACCGTTTCAGACACTGTGAGAAAAGAGGTGATTTCCATGTGTGCCTGAGGCAGGATGAGGGTCTCAATGCACCGAGCTGAACAGTCATGAAATAATACATATTGTATTAGATCATTTAGGGGATAGATAGGAAAAGACCATCAAACAAAAACTGAGTATATATAGGAAAAAAATATATACTGTATATGAAAAACCAAAGACGTGTTTCTTCTTTTAAATCTGTGACTCTTTTTGGCTCAGTAATGAGGATATAATTTCAGGATTTCAGGCCTGCAGATGATAGTTTAAACACTTATGGCCAGATACAGTACTGCTTTTTTCATCAGCCAGGGTCGGCCACAACTGGGAAGTATTCTGCTTGAAAACCATTCGTGTTATGTATGAGACTAGCATACGAGCCTAAACTCACAGTTTAAGTTTTAAGCCCCGATTACACATTCTGTTTGATTTAGCATAGTTTGTGCACATAGTGACAGGCGGTTTTGCATGTAATTTACTCTGCCTTGCAAAACCAGGTGTAAATTAGTGGTAGGCATGTCACTTAGAGCAGTATAAAGTGTTGCCAAGTACACTTTTTTCTGCAGTCCTGGGATACTGCTGGAGTCGTATCGAGATCTGCATGCATAAATTAGATTAATTATCTCTATATATTAAATTATGCATTAGAAGCCATGCAATGTTCTTTTCATATGCACACTTTCTGATCTTGCACTTAACTTTAACTCTGTATATTATCTCTCTCTCACACACACACACACACACACACACACACACACACACTGTGTATATACATATATATATACATATACAGTACTGTGCAAAAGTTTTAGGCACATGCAAAGAAATGCTGTAGAGCAAAGATGCCTTCAAAATAATGAAATTAAATGTTTCTACATAAAAAATAAATAAATAAATAAATAAAAAATACCGTAAAGAGCAGTAAACAGTAGTAAATGAAACAAAGTCAATATTTGGTGTGACAAAAAAAAAAAAAAATGTTCTCTGGTACAGTTTGTGCAGTTTTATTTAATGTTTTATTCACATTATTTATCAGATATATGTGCATAGCATGAAGGATGCCTTACCTTTGCTTTTCATATACATTTGTAAATGTAATATTGGTGGGTCACAAAAGGCACCTCAGTCATGGAAATAAGTATTTAATTTCACCCATGCTAATGGAACATAAACATAGACCCCATATGATCCATTTTCCTAATTTGTGTGTGCATTTCTACTCATGTAGTAATCGTGTGCATTTCTACTTGTGCTTTGCTCGCAATAAAGAAATGCATCAGCAGTCCATAGCTGTCTTATTCCGGACTGCTAAAATGATGTTAAGGCAATTAGCTGCTTAGCCTTGTTCTTGATCTAGCTGTCCATGAGCCAGACTGGAGTGGAAACGGAAAAAGGTGGCAGGCAAAGGGAGAAAACGTATCTCCGGCTCTAATTAGTGGGAAAAAAGGCATGTGCTGAAAATAGGATCCTAATGCTGTGAAATGGACACCATATTTCACAAGTGCCCCTTTGATACTGCAGTCACATGAATATTACAGTGAGTTTCTGACACATGCACATACAATTAGACGGTCCTTGAGGGCCTTCATACCTGCTAGAAATCCCACTACCCCATTTTGTCGATGCTGGATGTGTCACTGTTGCGTAATTTGTGTGGTCTGAGAGTTTGAAATCCTTGTGTTGGAAACAGACCATTAGCCTGCTCATGAGCCCATTATGGTCTGACAGGACTAATGTATTCTCCTTTATTCCAGTTAAGGTTTAAGGAAGCATTATGGTGATTGTCTAGAGAAACTGATTTATGTTTCACTAAAACAAGATTCACTGGTTTAAGCAGACACTTCTGATTAAAGTATACGTTTAAATACAGTTCAGTACAGAGGTAATTTTATGGGCACAATAGCCCTAGACAATCATATTGCTCTAAAAAGGAAATATTACCCCAGTGGTTAGAGATTAGTTGCTGTTTTATGAACCTTTAATCAGTTATTCAGTGATAAGAAGCCATGTCTCTTCATATTTCCGCAAGAATTATATTCCAACTAGCGGACGTGCTCGAGCGGTTATCTAAAACATTATTAGCAATGTCAAATCTTAAAACTTATTAGAGACAGCTCATATACTTGGAATGGCCGAGTGCATATCACTTGGAGTGCATATCATTTGAGAGACAAATGCAAAGTCTAGTGTGAGAAAGATCATTAGCGAAGCCCATCTCTGTCCACGGCATTCACACAATAAAGCCTCATTACTGTGTACACAGCTAAAAAAAATCAAGCACATTGCTGATTTACTCGTGTATTCAAAATGAAAATACCTCTATATACTGCTGACATGGAGTGAACAAGTGACTGTTAACTCTTCTTGTTAGAAGCTGTTAAAATAGTGCACATTTTTTCAGACCTGTTCTATGCCCTGAGACTCAGAGCCTGAAGTTTACCATTAATCCAAATGCCAGTGCTATTATTTGATTTCTTATTTGGTGCTTTGATGGTGCTTGATTGGTATGTTGGTGCTGGCAATCATTTTAGACTTTACTGTGTGCTTAAATTGTTCTAAATTTTATGTTGTACACCAGAAAAGGAGAAAATTATAGCCTGGGAAAGTGCACTTTTTATTTTATATATATATATATATATATATATATATATATATATATATATATATATATATATATATATATATATATATATATATGTATATGTGTGTGTGTGTGTGTGTGCGCGCAAAAGTTTTAGGCACCCTATTTTTTATTTTTTTTTGTACAAACTTTGTTATAGATGTTTTATTTTATGACTTCTACATTATCAAGTCAGTACAAAAAACAGTTTAGATTCCCAAACATTAGTTTTCTAGCACAAAATTAAATGTTACAGAAAAATGTTTGTATGTAATTAAAGAAAGCAGCATATTACATAAGAGACACTTTTCAGACAAAAAAACACAATGAAGGCTGCTGGGTTTTGCTGCAAAAATAAGAAACAAGTGTGAAAGTCAAAGTCTCCAGAAGAACTGTGTCTGGTTCTGCAAGATGCTCAATAAAACATACCAGCTCTTTTCCTTATAAAACTGCACAAATTGTACCGGAGACTGCTATTTTTATTTTAATGTTTATTTTTTTGTCACGCCAAACATTGATTGATTTTGTTTCAGTTACTATTGTTCACTGCTCTTTACGGTATATTCATTCATGTATATATGTATAACACCTTGTATTAAGCAGTAAAACTCTGTAGACTCTTTCAAAAAGCATTTGAAAACTCAAATGTGTTTAATTTGCCATTTAATTAGGTACTTTATCAGTTTTGGTATTTATAGTTTCATTGTATTTAATTCTTTTACAATTATTTTAATTTGAATTATTTCATTTTATAAAATATTTTTGTACATTTTATCTCCTTTCCCAAGTTTAGGAACAGAGTTCACTGTATGCTTAAATTGTCATAATTTGCCATGAAAAGGACATAATTACAGCCTGAGGAACTGCACATTTTCCCCCAGGATTTTGTGAATGAACATAAGAAGAGGAACAAACATGCAGCGATGCTTTTTCATTTAAATGAAATCATCCTTCACACAGTGCTTTATGTCTACATGAAAACTGCAGAGCTTCCTCACAAACATACAATCTCATGGGTTTTGTGTTTAATTTGTAGCACAGATGTAGAAATCCATCTGTACATGTTATTTTTTTTTCCATAGGAAATAAACCTAGGAAAAAATACTAATAACTATTATTATTATTATTATTATTATTATTATTATGTCAGCACGTTTGCCTCGCACCTCTGCGGTTGGGGGTTCAATTCTCACCTCTGCCATGAGTGCGCGGATGTTGCATGTTCTCCCTGTGCTTCAGGGATTTCTTCCGGGTACTCCAGTTTCTTCCCTCAGTCCAAAGACATATGCTATAGGCTGATTGGCATTTCCAAATTGTCTGTAGTGTGTGAATGGGTGTGTGAGTGTGTCCAAGATCCCTGGGATAGACTCTGTGTAGGACAAGCGGTAAAGAAAATGGATAGGTGGACAGAATTATTATTATTATTATTATTATTATTATTATTATTATTATTATTATTATTATTTAGTAAAGAGGAGCTGTACCTTTTGAACTTTTGTGTGGGTATTTGAATACTGTTCGCAGAAACTAATGTACGGCCTTGGCTTGTGAACGTGTGTTTGTCTTTTCCCTGCCTGCCTGCTATTGGCTGTGTATAACTGAAGGGTAAGCAATCATAGTATTGGGAGCTTCTCACCTATTCCTTGGTGAACTGATGCAAGATGTAATGTCGGCAGATGTTCTGTTTAATTTACAAGGAGTAGCCTACAGGCTTTTTATTGGACTGTGTGTGTGTGTGTGTGTGTGTGTGTGTGTGTGTGTGTGTGTGTGTGTGTGTTTGGATGTTGCCATTGGGTGTGAACATAGAGGGAGGTAGACAAAAGTCCAGGCTTTTTCTCACTCTCCTCTCTTTGACTACATAAAGCTGGTGGCCTCTTGTGAAATCCTATGCACAGACAGAGAATGAGAAAGAGGATCCGAAAAGCACAGCACCAGTAATGAACAAAATGAACAAAAAGTTGATGAATCTCCATTGCACTTGTTATGACTAATGCAGTAACCTCTTGAAGAAAGCAGTTCCAGAGTACAATCTTCTGACAGAATATGATTGCTTCAGTAGAGAACTATATGAGTGACAGCACTACGCCCTAATGACAGTTCAATGATTTGGGTTATGCTTCACATAACAGATAATAGTGTTCACTGAAAGAACGTGACACGTTTATATTTGCTCATTTTTCCCGAACCACAAGCAGAATGAAAATATGGCAAAATTATTCTCTATGATATGGATTTATTTAAATTTATTTTATGCAGATTACTAGTATACCAGTATATAGTACAGATGTATGCTGTTGTCAGTGATGTCTTTGGAATGGTTTCTTGTAGCTCAGCTATGTGTAATGTAGGAAACCATTAACCAAAGTAAAAACAAAGGAAGATGTTTAAGTAACAAAAGTTAACATTCTAAAACGTTTGTTGCTGTACTAAACCCCACAACAGGGTTGTAGCTTCATGAGTTAATGCTTACACCTATTACTCCGGTTGCTGATTTGGAATCAAAACCAAATTGGTACTTTTGGTTATTTTGCAGGGTTTTTTTTCTCTCACTGCACACAATTAAATGAATCATAAAAGCAAAATGAAGCCAGGAGTATGTAAGGTCAATAAAAAAAGAAAAAAGAAAAAAGTAATATCTCAATACTTGCAGACATTTGTACAATACACAATATGTCACGATATCCAATTTAGCTAATGAACTGCCAGGAAAAACAGTGCTCCATTAAAACTTCAAAAATGAACTGTTAAACTGAGTTTGATGATACTTCTATTTAATCTGTTTAAAAAAAAATATACCTTTAGAGATCAAATAATTTGTTTCATTAAATTCAATTTAATCATGTAATTATTTTAAAAAAACACCCATAAAGTTCTAAATATCATAACAGACAATATCTCAGAAACTGATATCATGGCATAATTTATTATGATATTATGGCATTATATTGTCATATCATCCAGCCTTAATATAGGGCTGAGAATGCATGTGTAATTCACCGCTTATATTTTCTTTTTGTTTGTCAGTCCAGAACACATCACATTTCCATATCATTTAGCTCTGTCCTCAGCTCACGTTTACATAAAAATGTCATCCTCAACCCAGAACACACGACATGTTTGGTTCACTTCCTGTGTTTGGGTTGATTCAGGATCGAATCGCTTTCTCACTTCAGTTGAACCGCGCTAAAGTTAACACATTTGCCTCACACCTCTGGGGTTGGGTTTGAATCCCGCCTCCACCCTCTGTGCATGGAGTTTGCATGTTCTCCCCGTGCTTCGGGGGTTTCCTCCCCGTACTCTGGTTTTCTCCGGCAGTCCATCTCTAAATTGTCCATAGTGTGTGCATGTGTGTGCGATTGTGCCCTGTGATGGGTTGGCACCTCGTCCAGGGTGTCCTCTGCCTAGTTCCCCTGAGTTCCCTGGGATAGGCTCCAGGCTCCCCGTGACCGTGTGTAGGATAAGCGGTACAGAAAATGGATGGATGGAGTCATGTGCAATTCTCAGCAAATAGTTTGACAAATAAGTCCCTCTAGGATTTAGCAATTTTGCGATTGCAGAAATTAACACAAAATCAAGCAAACCGTGCAATATTTGGATAAGCTTTCGATTTTTCAAAATTACCGCTGATTATCTGCAGACTTGGGCGAAGATGTGATGTCATCACAACACGCATTCATTCGGCCAAGGCTCTCTTCGATTCGCGTGCTTCGAACATGAGTATAGCTAAAAGGTCTCATTTACCAACAAACATCACTGTGCAAGACCGTGCAAAACAATTTTGTGCAATTGCATTTTTGTCAATTCAAGTAGTTTTACACAAAAAGGCACAAAAATCTACGCAAATTGCATCGCAAATTTTGGCAAAAAAAAACAAAAACAAAAAAAAAACAGCAAAATCAGGCATTTTTTGACCGCAACAATCATAAAAAACTCAGCGAAATTCTATGGACTGACAAAACCTCACACATGCATCCGAATGAGGTTCTTTCTGTCAAATATCTATACTGAAGGAGGAAGCTTGTTGAATAGCAGAAAGGTATATTTAACAAATATATTCGCCTGATATGACGATTTGACGTTTGGTCTGGTTGGATATATATATTCTCCGGAATACAGGGGTTTAATAGAGCAGACATATCAGCATCATCGGTTACACAACCCGATTTGTTTTTCGGCTGTGGTGTCTTTCGTGTTTACAAAGAAATCATCTAGAGGAGGCATCAGGCACCGCTCCCCAGAACAGAAGTGCTCTGCATCTCCTTCAGCATCACTTACCGTTTCAAAAGCTACACCACCAGGTTCTTTACAGGGAAAAGCTTGTGGGTTCTGCTGTTCTGCCTCCAACTGATTTGTCAGTGAATTCGGGCTCAAACATGACAGAGACGCTTCTTCTGAGTCTGCCATTGTGTTAACTTTGAGTTCAACCTATATGAACAGTTGAAAGCGACACCTGCTGCCTGAGTCTGATGTCAGTCTAAGCAAAACTTTCAGAGGAAGAAAATGATTCCAGACTCAACACGGCTGTTAGTAGCGTTTTTAGCTCTGCAACAGCCTTTTGTAAATTTCTGTAGCATTAGAAAATACGCATGAGTGCAATAGCTTGTATCAGCCAGACTTTTTAAATGGGGAAAAAAGGGAAATACTTCTACTTTACAATTTTTCACCATAGGAATAGCATTCTAAGATGTCAAAAATTAAAGGTACCCAGCAATAAACTAGCAATTCAAAATATAAGGAAAGATCAACAGAGAAATAATTAAGAAAAGTGCATCTTGGTCATGTTATTTGTGAAATGCAGTGTGTGACATCTGGCCAAGCAATCTGGTAAGTATTACAGCTGTATCAGGAAGAATTTGGGGTTGGAGGCGGGTTGAAAGCTGTCCAGTGGTTGGAGGCGGGTATATGGTGAAAATGTAGGCATAGAAATGATTACAGAATATTTTACAGTGTCTTGCGTTAGTATTCATGAACTTTCCACATTTTGTAGAACTGAAATGGACTTAATTGGGATTATATGCCATGAATCTACAGTACTTCTCTAGCTTCTTTGACTAATGCCTTCTTTACCCAGTCACTGACTTTTGGTAGGCAGAGTTGCGGTTGTGCCATATTTTTTCCATTTTTATAATAATGGATTTAATGATGTTATGTTCAGATGGATGTTCAGAGTGTGAGATTTAAAAAAAAAAAAAAAAAATCTTTCTTACTTTTCCAGAACTTTGTTCTTTGATGTATTTTGTATTTTGATAGTATATTTGACAGCTACTTAGTCTTCATCATGCTGTTTGTCTAGATATGTTCTCTAAGAAGCTCTAGGGCCTTCAGGAACAGGTCTATTTATATTGAGATCATTGGACACTATAATTGGATAGAGGTCGGCTCTATTCAGCTAATTATGTGAGCAACAAGGGTGAATACTTAAACAGTCACAACTTTTACATTTTTATAAATAATTTTGCAAACTATATTGATCCCCGCATTTAAATATCGTGGGCTTTCATGGCCTAAATAGATGCATAGATTCATGGCCTAGTTAAATCCATTTCAGTTCCGGGTTGTAACAATACAAAATGTGGAAAAGTTCAAGGGGGTGAATACTTATGTAACACACTGTATAAGATATCTTAAAAGATATCTTATGGGCTCTCCTTATATGATGGCTAGAATCATTAAAACATTTTAAAAAACCATGACACAACATTCTTTGGGCTGATTAACTACATTTGGCAAAGAGGTAGTTGTTTAGTTGCTCAGTGTTTAAGACATTGGACTTCTGTTCAGAAGGTCATGAGTTCAAATCCCAGCACCGCCAAGCTTTCACTGTTGGGCCCTCGAGCAAGGCCATTAACCCTCAACAGCTCAGCTATACAAATGAGATAAATGTAAGTCGCTCTGCATAAGGGTGTCTGCCAAATGCCATAAATGTAAACGTAGTTATTGGAATGTTGTTAAAGTTAAAATCCCAGAACAGCCATGATATGGCCTTTTGCACTATGGTTGTTTTACAATGGTTGATTCCATGAGGTGAAAAACAATAACCCTAAACAGCACAGTCTTAGGCAATTTTTATGTAAATAATTTAACATTTGTGTAAGTGGCCATACAGGCCATACAGTAACACTGCTTGTGACATGCTCTCTCTTATTCATACAGTGTTCACATGCCAACACAGACTGTAAACCTTCTGTGCAGAAGTCCAACAGTAAATTTGCCTCCTTGGCAGAAACGTAGAGGTGCCATAATTTATGGTTTAGCTGTAGCATTTACGGATTTAATATGGGAGACACCTGAATTTTTGTTTAAACAGCAATCAGACCAAACATGAATAAAATTCATTTAGTGGAAAAGCCAGTTCACTGAAAGGGAAAGGCATGTGAACGACATGCAGTTGCTTCTGGTATCGGATATTTAGATGAACTTTGACCTGTGAATTTACAAACCTTGGTCTTGTGAGTCAACCAAAACCAAGTGGACAGAACTGCAGCCGCTTTGCTTGGGAAAAAAAAGGAGGAGCTGCTAATTATTATAAGTAGTAATTTTGATTGTAATGCTTTCTTACTAGGGGGCATGGTGGTTTAGTGGTTAGCACGTTTGCCTCGTGCCTCCAGGGGTGGGGGTTTGAATCCCACCTCCACCCTGCATGTTCTCCCCATGCTTTGGGGGTTTCATCTGGGTACTCTGGTTTCTTCTGTTGCTTGTTGAACATCTGTGAGCAAAAAAAAAAAAAAAAACAAGCCATCTCCACTGACACATGTAGGGTTTTTGTGATAAAATTCCATTTTTTCTTTCTCCCTGCTATGATTTTCTTGTTAGCAGTGTTGGCACCTCAGAGATTAACATGCAAATATGTGAACTTTTGTATCCTTACGCTCTGTTTAAGCACAGGGACTTCAGTGTCAGCCTATGCAAATAATAACATCTGGCATGGCTGTGTGCCTGTTCAGGTATGTATGAGTTGTGTCTGTTGTTTGAGAGATAGAGATACATGAAGGAAGGGGAGGAGAGACAGACATGGTCCTTAACACATAGGTAAAGAGATAAATCAGTGGGATTACCTGACACCACGGGGTGAGAGCAGCGGTGCTTTTAGCAGCACACCGATGCCAGTAAACCTCACGCCACCTGCCAGACTGCAAGTGATGTGTGAATAAGTCACTTAAGCCGCTTCTTCACAGCCGTCGTCGCTATTTAAAAACCCTTACCCGTGTCTCTGTCTGGAAACATTGTAAAAACCTCTTTATTGTGCCCTTCGCACTTGCGATCTCGACCCGTACAAAGACGTTTTGATTTTCTATTTATTTTTAATAAAAATAAATAGCAGACATCCACAGTTTATTGCAAGGTACAGTTTTTGACCCCTTGCTACATCTTGCTCTAGTGCATCCTCAGTTAACAACCAAACACAAATAAAATTCTCCAACTGGAAAAGATGCTTTGAAGGGTTTTGCTGTTGGTAGAGGTTACTTTCACGTAGTGCCAACATTATCTAGGTGAACTCTGACCTATGCATTTGCAATCTCAATTTTGTGAAACAACAGTAAACAAGAGGGCGGGGTTAGTCTCTCGTTAGTAAAAGCACATGGTAAAAATGTTTATCACAGGATTTTCACAATTAATTTGGTTAATCTGAATTACTGTTTTAATGCGATCTTCAAAATGTTCTAATCGAGTTTGTCCATGTTTGTATATGCATATTTAATTTTTTTATTAAACCATTCATAAATAAATAATCTCCTCATCAATCTCCTCAGCACTTCACTGAGCTCATAGCAAGAGGTTCAAATATCACTTCAGAGATATGGAATTGATACTGGTTTGAAAAGTCAGATAAACAAGTTTATGTAAAATATAATGCTGCACTACATCTTAAGCGGTAATTCACCAGTCAGAATTATGTCATTTTTGACTTCGGCACGTTCGACGGACGAAGTGGGACACCGGACGCCCCCATGTTCGTATTTTGTTAGCAACAAGCTAAGCAGCTAACTCGGATGAGTGATGTATATTTTCTTTCTCAAACAGCAAACTGTTTGGTCAGCGTTTTAGATTTAACAAACAAATATATGTTCATTAATCTGAAGCTAATACTTGTATATACAGTATAACTCATTTAAAGGTAAGAGGTTATACTTTGTTTATTGGAACCATGTCACAAAAGACAGTTTTAACTCTGTGTCTGTCATTTTCAAGTGAAGTTATTGGCTGTTCAGTGACTGAGACTTGATTTTTTTATTTTTTTTATTTTGGCAAGTGGAAGAACATCCACAGCCATCTTTAGGGTGTCCTTGTGTTTGTCCGCACTGCTGTAACTGATGCTTAATTTAATTCTGACTCCGTTTTTATCTTTGTCTTTGTGCATTTGAATACTATTTACTTTTCCACATTTAGTGTTCTTATCATCTGTGCATCTTTATCTCTGCTTGTCAGTCATGTCCGTCTCTGGCTGCTAGACAGCTTTGTGATGTTCATGCTAAACAAGTAATTATGCTTGCACTGTAATATTGCAAGTAGATCTAGTTTTATATGTATGGATGCTCAGGCTCTGCAATCGTGCATTTAGCTTTAACTGATTAGTAGCTGTCCCTGTACAATCAGCCGTGCTGGATTCACCATGCTTCTCGCTGCCGTCATCTGATAAATCAAATCTAGCGCCAGAGACAGAGTCTCTGTGTCACTTATAAAGAGTGATGTGACAAATAAGGCACCCTGCTTTGCAGTTCATCACACTGGAAGTCAATGATAAACAGTAATAGAAAAGAAAATACCACTGTCAAGCTGACGGTGAGAAAGCCATCTTTCATAAATGATGTGAGGCACCGGAGTTCAACCTGATGTTCTCAGCCTATTGCCGAAGGAGGGGCAGCTTGTGCAATTGGGTACAGAGAGTCTGTAAACAGCACATAATGGCGCTGAACAAAAAAAAAGTGACATGCCCTCAGTCTTTGGTATTTGATTTCTGTCATGCAGGACAGAATTTCTACAGCATTGGCTTGTGCAAAAACTGTGAACTGATATCTGATTTTGAAAAGTCAAAAGCAATTGCTTTCATTTTTGTAAAAAACAAAACAAAAACAAAACAAAAAACAACAACAACAGTTCTTGTTTATGGTTCGGGTGAGAATAGTAAAAGAGCATGAGCTTTCCATTACTTCCATTAATACATTGAGTAATGCCAATGTAACAACTTAAAGGTCGGGCAAGGAGGAGTCAGGAGCCGGCTGATCGTAAACATAAAGTTTAATAGTAAACAAAACTGAAACCAAACATAAAACACACAAACTGAACACAAAATGCATGTCCGTCTCTCTCTCTCTCTGGCGCTTCCAGCCACTCCTTTATCTGTCTCTCCCACTGATTAGACAGATCAGTGCCAGGTGTGCATCCTCACCGCCTGGCTACGCCCTCCTCCTCGCCACAGCCAGCTAATACCTTAACCGCCTCCCTTCAAGTAAAAGCTAATTAGTAAGGAATAATATATGAAGAGACAGGCTGTCATATGAAAATAGGGGTGGTATGATACGAAGCAGCATCACTGTTGAGTAGTTTTGTTGATTATTTTCAGTATCAGCACATCCCAAAGTGTTTCCTTCACCTTATACTACAGCACTTGCCCACACTAACGCTTTATTTTTACTGATGAAAAATAGATGACTTTTTATCCATTTATAGTTATGTAGTAATGTTGTGGAATGGCTGCACAGCAAGTTAGTTCTTGTAATCACTTCAATTATAGCAGTGGTAAACATCCATTTCCTCATCACACCAGCCTCTCTTTTTATTTCTCGACATTAAAAAGAAATTAAATTCTTATTAAATGATTCAATTCTTATCGGTATCTGTGAATTTCAGAATCAGAACAAGCACATTAATATAAACTTTGCAGTTGGAACTGCTTCTGACCAATCAGAATGGAGATTTCAACAATGCTGGAGTAAGTACATCAAGGGGGCAACTTTCTCTTTCTCGACTTTTCGAGTTTAAGTCTACACTCACTCTATTGAAAGCAGACTGCAAACATATAAAGCGATGGCAGCGTGCTGAGCTCGAGAGTAGGCAGGGACTCGTTTTTACTTTTAGTCCTCGTATGCAGTTATGACAGGGAAAGCATGGTTTGCTGAAAACTCATGCTGAAAGGAGTCTTGCCAGTGGAGCTGAACTATACACCCTCCTGAGACAACCTCCTGCCAGTATCCCCTTCTCTTTCTCCTGCGTCTGATAAACCTGGGCTTTGATGAGGTGCCACGGCTCAGAATCAGCCTCTTTTGGCTCTCCACAGGGAGAATGTGAGAGCCGGGGTCTGGCGGAGTGCTTGGCAACTTGTACTTTAGGCCACTTGATGTAGACCTTTTCAAGCCTTCAGATTTCGCGATCGACTAGTTAATTTCCTTGTTGCCATGGATTAATATATTAATGCCATAAATTATGTTTCTAGATATCTTAATTTGGCCACAAAATAATTACCTGGTAACTATTGTATTTTAAAATGAGTGACAGGGAATTCAAACAAACTAGACCATTATGGCTACAGGAACGTAAGCATGGAGATGACTCATAATATTACACCTCAATTCTGAAATGACACATAAAGACACAGTGGTGTAGCTGGTGCTGCAACATGGATTTACCGTTACCCCGCATCACCTTAAAGTTCCCATGAAATCAAAATTGAATTTTGTTGCTTTTAGTATGAATATATTAGCCTTAAGGTTATCTATAAGCTAGTGTGCTCCAAAACAATAACAAAATTCTTGGCATTTAGAAGATATATGCATTCAAAATTTACAGTCTCTCTCTCTCTCTCTCTCTCTCTCTCTACCACCAATACGGATCAACAATTTTGGTGACATCATTCTGCACTTCAGCTTCTTATCAGATTTTCTGTCCAATCAAATGCTCTCTAGAATCTGAATTGTCCCGCCCCCAAAATTATAAAAATCACCTTGCTGAAGTTGCTGTTGTTGAGCGAGAGAAATCATATCAGCGAGCATGGGTCGTAAATGTGTCTTTGGCTGTTCGAATGCGTTGGTTTTATTCAGTTTTCCAACTGTAAGTTGGTTAAGAATTAAATGGCTTGAATTCATTCACTATAAAGTTTTTCAATTTCGATTCGAAACACTATTGGCTATTTAAAAAGGGGGAGGAGCCGCTCAGTAGCTCCTGCCCTGACTTCCTGTTTCAGTGGAAATTATGTCGAATTATGCATCGAATAATGTTGCACGTTTCAAAGAATTTCTCAAAGCAATCTCAAAGCAAACAATTATTAAAAAGTATGACATTTGTACAAAATTCATGGCCACAACTTTGGTATCTTGTGTAAAGTAATTATATGGCCTTAAAGTTTTAAATCATGGCCTAAATATATTACTTAGTGTCTATGCTTTTGTGTCAACACACAACCTCATATGGTATCTTTATTAAGCTAGAAATCCAACTGAAATTCATTTTTGGTTAATTATTGAAGTAGAAATAATTTTTTTAAAAATCACTAGAAATGTACATATATCTAGTGAAGTATATTTAAAAACATAGTTTCTGAAATGATTCTAAAAAGGATGTAAAAGCATTAATTAAATACTCCAAACAGAAAAAAACAAACAAACCTTGCATTACATTGTACTGCATCATCACACATCCGACCATCAGCCTACAACATCAGACTAACAAAGATGGCTTATAAAAACGGATCTATTAAATTCTATGTACAGTACTGTATACAGATCTATATACAGTACCAAACCACAGTTTGAGTACCAGGCAGCAAAACAATACATACTGACGTCTGTCTGGTTTTACTTGCAGAAACAGAAGCAAGTGCAAGAAACAAAATCTCCAGAAGAACCTTGGCAGATTCTCTAAAATGCTTGGAAAACCATACCAGCCAATTTCCTCATAAAACCACCTGACAGTGTACACAAGATCACTGAGGCAGTTTTAAAGGCAGAGTGGTTCAACAAATATTGACTTGTGTAGTGTTTTACAGTTTACTCTTCTTTATAGTACATTTTTATATAGCATTTTATGCTGTATGCGGACACAAATGCAATACGGCTTATGCGATCCTTGTTTGCTTCATGGTGACTATTGAATATGCAGGCTATATGAATTTACCACATTTAATCTGAAACATCTTCAGAAATACAAGGTAGAAACTACAACCTTGACATGTCTAAAGCAACCAATTTCACCTACACAGCGACAAATACTTTTGAAATATAGCAACGAAACTGCATTTCTCTAGATTTTCTCACACACACACACACAAGTGTACTCTGATGTGACTATTGGATCGACAAATCCAAGACAGGCTGACAGAATCAGAGAGGGAAATTTAATTGAATGCCTTTCAGGTAATTCTCTCCTCTCAAAGGTTCCACAGTGCAAGATATTGGCTCCCTGGCACCCTGCCTTAGCTCCAGAAGCTGGGTTTTATAACTCGCTGGGAACACAGCCACACTGGCCAATCCTCATTAAATCATAGGTCGCTGTGTGAGCTGCAACAAGTGTGTTAATCCCTTCCAAATCTGCTTAGTCTGGGCTCTCCCAAAATGCAGCCATCACTCTGACCTGCAGTCTCAATAGCGGATCCATCCAGGCTTTCAATCCACTGCTACTTTTAGCTTTTTCATTTACAACAATTTGTGGAAGTGTAAAAAATGAGCATCGTGCCAGTTTATGGTGTCAGAATTTTCGGTTGATAATCATAACTCAAATAACTACTATTCTTAACTCAAATAACCACTCTTTACAACTGTGGTGAGCAGAAAAAGCATCTCAGAATGCACAACGCATTGATTCTGGCAACTGTAAAGTTGAAGATTGGAGCCTGGAAGTTTTGGTGATCCTGTGCCAGTTGAAGCCTCAGATTCCTGTTCATAGCTGAGAACAGTGGAACTCAATGTGGTCATCTGGTGTTGTAGCCCGTTCAGCTTGAGGATTGAAGTGTTGTGCCTACTGAGATGCTTTTCTGCATATCATGTTTGTAAAGAGTGGTTATTTGAGTTACTGTAGACTTCCTGTCAGCTCGAACCATTCTCCTCTGAACTCTCTCATCAACAAGGTGTTCCTGGAGGATGTGAAAGTAACATGTGAAGGCCAATGTATGGTAACCCATAGTCATCCTCTGCATTTAACCCATCCAAGTTAGTGCACAAGTTAGGAGTTGTGAGTAGTGAACACACACACTACAAACCGTAAACACACCCGGAGCAGTGGGCAGCCATTTTTGCTGCGGCACCCAGGGGGCAGTTGAGGGTTAAGGGCCTTGCTCAAGTGCCCAACAGTGGCAGCCCAGCTGAACTGGATTTGAACTCACGACCTTCCGATTGGTAGCCCAACTCCTTAACCACCGAACATTACATGATTTTAACGGTGACTCACAAAAGCTGACAAACATCCTGTTTTAGACTATTTGTTATCTTCTGATCCATTGTTTTGTTTAACTCCTAAGAGAGGGAGGAAAAAAAAAAAAAGATAAAGGAAAGGAATGAGAAAACAATCTGCTTAGTTTGGGTTCTCCCAAAATGCAGCCATCACTCTGACCTGCAGTCTCAATAATGTATCCATCCAGGCTTTTAATCCAGAGTTCTGCTTTTAGCTTTTTTTATTTACAGCTTCATGAAAGTGTAAAAATAATAGAGCTGTGTCTGAGTTTGTCAGAATGCATAGTGATTTCTATATTCTTGAAAATTACTTCAGGGCATCGGTGGTGTTGCCAGGTGTACCTTTTTCTTTTGAGACTGGATTTATTTGTCTGTCATGGTAGGTTTTTCTGTCTATGGAGAGGAAGCAACCAAAAACAATAAAACAAAATAAAATAAAATAAAAAAAAGAAACAGAAGAAAAACAAAAAAAAATGTAAGAAAAGATTTCACATTAGCAAATCAAAGCAAGCACAATTTGAAAGCAAAATAGGAATGAATATGTTAAAAAAATAAAAAGAGAGAAAACAATACAATAGGGAGGAAATTCTAAAGGATGAAAGATATTGAGTAGCGGAAATGTCAAGGGAGAGATGAGTAGTGGATCTGGTGTAGATGTGCAGACTGAACAGTAGTAAATATCGAGTTATTATTGATGTGTTGTTCAGTACTTACAATTTAAAAATGTATTATATAGTATGTACATATTTCAGTATATTTTGTGGTGGATTTTTGCATTTTCTTCGCACTCTCAAATACATGCCCTACACAGTGCACTATATACTGTATACCGATCAGCCATAACATTAAAACCACCTGCCCAGTATTGTGTAGGTCCCTCTTGTTCCAGTTCACCAGTTGTCCTTCCTTGGACCACTTTTGGTAGGCACTAACTACTGCATACCGGGAACACCCCACAAGACCTGCCGTTCTGGAGATGCGCTGACCCAGTCATCTAGCCATCACAATTTGGTCCTTGTCAGAGTCGCTCAGATTCTTACGATTTCCCATTTTCCCTGCTTCCAACACAGCAACATTGAGAACTGATTGTTCACTTGCTGCCTAATATATTCCACCCCTTGACAGGTTCCATGTGACGAGATAATCAATGCTATTCACGTCACCTGTCAGTGATTTTAATGTTATGGCTGATTGATGTCTATAACAGTCGAAATTGTAAGCAGTGCATCAGTGAGGATAGGATTTCTGATGAATCCAGTTTCCTTTCATTTAAACAACATGGATTTTTATATTTGATATCCCCACTTTAACCTCAGAGCTTTAGAAAGTCAGATGAGAGAAAGTTGCGGGTGTTTTTATTCGCACTGTTTCATGTCTCACACACACACACACACACAAACACACACACACACACACAGAATAGCAGAGAGGCTTGCAGGTTAAAAATAAACAGCAGGCCTTTATAGAGGATAAAAGCAAGGCAGAACATTCAAAAATGAAAGGCTTAAACAGTCCAGAAAAATAGGCAAAGTTCATGGCCAAAAGGGCAAAAGAGCGAAAGCACAGTAGGCAAAACAGCAAGGCAGAAAGAACACTGGAAAAAATAAAGCACAGCATATTGATAAATATAACAGATGGAGACAAGGCTTAGTAGTGTAAGCTAGAATGAGCAAACAATAATTAGCAACGAGTAAGACAAACTAGTTGTGCAATAACTAATCGACAAAATCGATAATAAAAAATAGTTTGCAATTAGTTGGACTATATTATGAAGCACGCTGTGGCACACTATATCACTTCACTTAGACTAAAAACACATTTGATGGAAATGGCAGGGTATTTTATCACAAGGACCACCTTCTCTAAAGTATGGGACACATTTACACTACACTACTGTAATGTGTTGTCCTCATGATTCTCATGTGAGTGATATTTCAATTTATAATCATTCCTTTGTGGGAGAATGTGAGAAAAGGTTGAAACACGATGTCTCCGGTTGAATCTTGCTTATTAACTGCCATGTTCAGGGTCATCTTAGCTTATCCTGTTTCCTAGCTGTATCTCACATTTCTGGTCATATTTATCTTACTAACATTATCTCGTGCTACTTTGACCAAAAAGTTGGTATTTCTCCTGACAGCTCGGTGCATTAAAAATGAATCTGGTTTCAAATGAATGATTAGTATATGAGACAATCGTTTTCACACTTCAAAACACAGCTCATGTCATGCAGTGTTGGGCAGCGAGTAGCAAAGTTATAAGAACCAATTAAATATTAAGTTGTTAAACTTTTTTTTTTCCAATCCAGTACCACTGATATTTCCTTAGCATACATAATATACTGTATATTTTGTGTGTCAAGTCGTCCCCAAAAAAGTTGACCCATCCATCCATCCATCCATCCATTTTCTATACTGCTTATCCTACACAGGGTTGCAGGGGGAGCCTGGAGCCTATCCCAGGGAACATGGGGCACAAGGTGGGGGACACCGTGAATGGGGTGCCAACTCATCACAGACATTCACACACATTCACACAATTTGGAAATGCCTACAACACTGGCCTTTGGGCTGGGGGGAGGAAACCGGAGTACCAGGATGAAACCCCTGAAGCACGTGGAGAACATGCAAACTGGAGGTGGAATTTGAACCCCCAGCCCTGGAGGTGTGAGGCAAACATTCTAACCACTAATCCACCATGCCCCCCCTCAATGATTCCAGGCATTGAAAACTATGAGTCAACCACGAAGCTTTGGAGTTGATTCCACAAAACAAGAACAAATGATTCAGCTTGTGAATGCACACAGCATGGATTTAGCACTGTAGTGTTCCAGTTAGTGAGACAGCAAGAGGATATTTTTTGTTGCAAAAAAAAAAAGTGTTCGGAACCTGGAACTATGTATAATACCTTCACCTTGCCTTTGTTTGGGTGTCACCAGTTGGTTCACGTAAGTATTTGATAGTATTCATGCTGTTACAGGATGTCTGATAAATGGTGTGACCTGTTGTCTAAGAATTCTGTAGTAGTTTTAGTTGATAGAAATTCTACAACTAAATATATTTTAAATAAACATTTTTTTTTGTATATTAAATGAAATCCAAATAATCAATAGATTTATCGATGATCAAAATCATAATGATTGAACAGAATGAGCTACTGGTGAGGTGAATCAGTAAATGGCAGGGGAAGAGGGTGTGGCTGTTGGCTGAGGATTCTGGGACTGAGAGTTCTCCGCGAGTTCTATGGCAGCTGTGACATTTTTCTAACCCAAACAGCCTTTGTTGTTTGTGGAATAACCAGTGGAAGACGATAAAGAGTTTACGACTGGAATGGTCATGAGCACTACCTCCTTCCTGAATAATTCACACAAGTCCTCTGCCTTGAAACAGTTTAAACTGAGTGTTGAACACACACACACACACACACACACACACACACACACGCAAACGCAAACACACAAAATCCACATCAAGGATGAGCTCTAATATATTGGAATATTTTGGTAATGCTGACATTGACTGCCATTATTTAACACAATAGTTGACATGAACTAAAAATACACTTGAACATTGCTACACCATAAGTGAGTGATTCCATTATTGCGGTGCTATTTAGAACTTGCAACTCTTATATACCGGAGTATTTTTTAAAACTTAATAACTTACTTGTAATCTACTGTATATTTCTGATTAACAGTGTTGTATTTTCCAAGTGACATTATCAGTCAATATGACTAGGTCATAGAAAAGAAAGAAAAAAAAGACTGAGAGATCTTACACGTCTTCTTCCCATGATCTTCAGGATATTTGGACAATGCAGCTTCCTGTTATACAAGGCAAAAATGCTTTTTCCGCTCTGTTTTCTAAGCGCCATAAAACAAATAAGCCAAATAACTAACATTTGCATTAACCAGTTTTCATACTATCAATGAATAAGATTAAGTCCACGATCAATTGTTGTTAACTTGCAAAATTCAGACCTGAAGCTAAAAAGTCCACAATTTACACCGTGAGACCTTGAGTTCAGTAGGTTTTCAGCATTTAGGAGCATATATATTGTTTGCTAATTTATGTTGATTTTGTTAATCATGGATTGAGTAAAGATTCGTTAATGCAAGTGTATATTTCTGGAATTTACAGTTGATTCATTGTTAACTAATGCAGTAAGCGGTGTAAAACATTAGCAGTATTCTTAACAAAGCAGTTCTACTTGTTGTTTGAGTGTGTGTTTGTATGCACGTGTTTGTGTGTACTGATCAGAAGGTCGTGAGTTCAAACCCCAGCACTGCTAAGCTGCCACTGTGGGCCCTTGAGCAAGGTCCTTAACCCTCAACTGCTCAGTTGTATAAATGACATAAATGTAAGTCGCTCTGGATAAGGGCGTCTGCCAAATGCCATAAATGTAAATGTAATGTAAATGTATGATCGTGCCGCTGAATGATCATTCTTTTTAGCAGATGAGGATACTTTTAATACCACATGTATTTTTTTACAAAGCAATATCAAATGCAGGTCACAGGCTCACTGCAGCATTGACCTTGGCCTTGATGTGTTCTTTCTTGTTTCACTGATGAGGAAATGTGTCTCCTTACCTCAGGCCTTCCTTTGGCATTTGACTTTCATTTGGCATTTGAAAAGAAAAACATTCTCTCTACTCTCCGAAAAATGGAAATAGTCAAAGAGTTTCTCCTAACCTGCATACTTCCAGATGATTTACATTTGCAGGATGAAGCGCTTATACTCTGACTTGCTGTCGTGGCGGCCGCTTCGGACTCTCAGAGCTTAGCAGAGCTGATGTGATTTCCAAGCTCTCTGATCTCTGCTGTCTGTTGCATTAGAAGGAAAGGTCAGCAGATCGATTTGATTTCAGTGTAGCATTTTCACAATGGACAGTGGCTTTACTTTAGAATATTCATTCTATTCATTCTCAGTGCTTCAATTATAAACCTCATAAACCTATTATAACCCTGAGCTGGTATGATTATAGTAAATGTAATCTTTTTTGTTGGTTAATAGACAGCCTCAACTGTGTCGGGCCTTTTAGGAGATTAAGTCTGTCTAAGCAACAAATATCCGTCTTATTAAAGAAAGAAAATCATACATACATACATACATACATAATGTATGTACGTATGTATGTATATATGTATATACACACACACACACACACACACACACACACACACACACACACACTATGTGAGCAGTACAGCTTTATGAGGTTTGTTAATGAAGAACCATTATTATTAATTATAAAAGCATTTTTAAAAAATCTGACTTAGAGAGTCACTGGAGCTGTTAATTGCTTTGGCTGTAAGCAGTATCACTCAAGATGTTTCACCATTTTCTGTTGCTAATTCTGCTTAAAACCCACATGCATGTATCTAGGTTTTAATTACTTACACAAATTTGAAGAATCATAGATTTGTGTGAATAAAAAAAGAGCAACATGCACTGCCATTCTATTATCGAGCAAAACACAACTAGAGTTTTATTGATGCTAATCTCAGCCAAGATTTAAAGTCTTAACCTTTACACTTTGAATTTTTAGTGACCCAACATTCATTTTTAACACATATTGATTGATCTGCAAAGGTGATCTGCCATGGTAGCTCAAATTGTCAAAACAACTTATTGAATATAACAATATAATGAAGCGCGGTGATATTTTGGGAAATCCAAGAATCATTGTCATAATCTTTACGGGGGTTCAATAAACACGAGGGTAATCTGAGAACAGGAAAATCCATAAACATAGTGGGTAAAAATGGAAATCACATGCAGAGAAATAATGCTCAGAAATACATGAATGCAATCATGGAGACTTTGCAACGAGGCTAAGGAACAGGAGTGTAGAAATAGACAAACAAATCGAAGCTGAACACATTAGGGTAATAAACCAATGATAAGACAGGGGCGGAGACAGGGAGGAATTGCTGTGCTGGGAACCATGACTTGCACTGAGGGGGGGGGGGGATTCATGACAGTTATACTTTGATATTTTGTTATTACATTTTGTTATTGAGCACATTGTCCTTTTGATTACAGAATGTGCTTCGATTATGTTTCCAGACATTAAGCTATTAACAAATAAAAATACAGAGCTACATATATCAGATCGTCACTTATCTCACAAAATTTCCAAGGTGGTTTTAAAACATACTTTGATATATTTTCATTTCCTTATTTGTTAATTACTCAACAAGAAGGTTAAGGAATAATCTGGGTGCTTCAGGATTAAACTTCAGGATTCTACACAATTTAGTTATTTCATTATTTCAGTTTAGATTCTTAAAACTTTGATTCTTTCTTCTTTTATTATACCACTGAATCGGCTATGATACAATTTGATTTAGTAGCCTCCAATCAATATGTGATCAACTTTGTTCAGAATCTGCGGAAGGTCTAGTGTTCATTTATGAATGATGATGAAGTAGAGAAGGACTATTTTAAGTATTTGAGTTATGGGCAAATGACCCTTCAATTTAAGAATAAGAATGATTGTTTACATACCAGTTGTCTGTCCTTATAATTATAATTGATAATAATCTATTTATAATCAATTTTAATCAATAATAATCAATTCATGATTGTTGCCTTAATTCGTTTCAATTGCTGCCCTTTAAATCAATGCATCGATCCAAATCCTCTCATTGTTACACCTCTAAGGAATATTACAGTATGTATGGTTAAGGGTTGTAAGATTTCAGTTGTAGTATTACTGTCTATTTGTATAGACCATCAGTGTTAAATATATAAATCAACTAGATCAACATACTCTGCATATGATTGGTTGGACTTCTGATTGTCTTTTTGCAACACGCTTAACACCTGTAAAAAACGTTTCTACTCTCTTACACACAGTGCATAAAAAAAAGAAAAGCTTATTCATTGTGTACAACGTGAGAAAGTTTTCAGGGCTTTGTGGGCATTTATTGAGTTGCCCTTTGAATCACTACTCTTTATTGCTGTGTACTTTTCCATTAGACCAAAAGTACCCTTTGGGCTGAAGGACAAAACATTTCAGGGAGCATATATTTATAAAGATCTCTTGATGAAGTCATCCTGTTAGGTCTTTTAGCATGTAGTCTGTACCAGAAAATCAATATCTGGAAAATGGACTATCTGATCTCACCTCTGTGTTTACACTTGGTATTTTAAGTGTTGTTGTTGTCTAGATTTCGTAACGCATTCTGATTAGATATTATTTCTCATGCACAACATGCAAATAAGATAAGTAAGTCTGTAGAGAGGGTGGAGCAGAGGGCAGAGCACTGGGTCCATACAAATCCATGGTCCCCAGTTCGATTATGATCTTGAGTTGCTGTCTGTGTGGAGTTTCACATTTCTCCCTGCATCCTTGTGGGTTTCCTCTGGGTTCTCCAGTTTCCTCCTACATCCCAAAACTACGCTGATTAGTGGACTTGCTATGTTAAATTGCCACTAGGTGTGAATTTGAGTGTGTGCATTGTGCCCTGTGATGGACTGGCATGCCAATCAGAGTCTATCTCCACCTCACACCCAACATTCTAGGAAAAGGCTCCGGATTTATATAAAGTGGATAAAGCGTTTAATGAAAATGAAAGAATGAACAAATGAATGAATGAATTAGGTAGAGTGTGTGACGACTGCTGCCAACAAGGCATGAGAATCATAATAGATTATTTTGTAATACTTCAGTCATCCTTTTGTATTTTCAGTTATCCTCTGGCTTTTCAGTTATCCCAGCCTGTCTCTAGCTCACTGAGATCTCTTTTTATTATTATTATCATTATTATTATTATTATTATTATTATCGCAATCTTATCGTCATATTCAGAAAACCAAATGCATGTTAATGCAAAGAAAATCAGAAAATTAAGCTCTAAAAGTTTGGCCTGTCAAGTTAATTAATTCAGAGCAAAGTAAGACTAGTAGTCCTAGACACATGCCACCTTATACATAAATCCGCCATGTGATCTTGGGCTTTATAGCATTTTGGGAACATTGAAACTCTCAATGCAATTCCTCACAGGCCTATTTTATTTCAGTTTCCATTGCTGAACTACATGGTAGGGTGATCACAAGCTGCACTGAAATAAAACTCTTTACTCCAGGCTATTTTGATCCAAGACTGGATGTTAGAAAACTATAGAATTGAGGGTATAAAGATCCCCAATGGCTACTTATAATCGTACTGTGTTTTAGCATTTGGTCCCAACAAATTTCAGTCAACATAAACAGTAAAGCTTCATGCTGGAGATTTAAACTTTCTTCTTCCTCGGGCAATATTGACATTATATACAGTACAGAGTTCCTTTGTTAGCATAAAAGGCTGTATTTTATGTAACAGCGTACTGTGTCAGATGCTCGACATAAACAAGGGGTGGGGGGGGTTCTTTTTGATATGGTGAATTTGTGAAAACATGAACTTACTTGTACACAGATTTTCAACATAAAGCATAAACAGCATGCTGTTGTTTAATTAATGATAAGTTGTAATAGTTGGCAAATTGCTGTTGGATAAGAAGAATAAAAAAGCATACCGTGTCATATTTTATTCCTTACACAATAAAGCAATATGTTTCTAGAATACAGTCAGGTCCATAAGTATTTGGACAGTGACATCATATTCATATTTTTGCCTCTGTACAACACAACAATGGATTTGAAATGAAGCAATCAAGATATGATTGAAGTGTAGACTTTCAGCTTTAATTCAAGGGGTGTAACAAAAAGTATTGCATTAAAAGAGGAATTACAGCCATTTTACAGCCAATGGAGTCCCACCATTTTCACTGACTCAAAAGTAAATGGACAATTAAATTCATGGCCAGGTCTGGCCTGTTTCCCCATTAGTTCATGACAAATTAAGGAGATAAAAGGTCTGGAGTTGATTCCAAGCGTGGAATTTGCATTTGGTAGCTGTTCATGGGAACTCTCAATATGCAGTCCAAAGAGGTGTCGGTGCAGGTGGAGGCCATCATTAGGCTGAAAAAAAAAACAAAAAAACAGACCTATCAGAGAGATAGCAGAAACTTTAGTAGTGGCCAAATCAACAATTTGGTACATTCTTAAAAAGAAGGAATTCAATGGCGAGCTCAGTAACACCAAAAGGCCTGAAAGATCACAGAATACAACTACAGTGGATGAATGCAAAATTCTTTCCATGTTGAAGAAAACCCCCTTCATAACATATAGCCAAGTCAAGAACACTCTGGAGGAGGTGAGCGTATCTTTGTCAAAGTCTACAATCAAGAGACGCCTTCATGAATATAAATACAGAGGCTTTACCTCAAGATACAAATCACTGGTAACACTCAAGAGCAGAAAGGCCAGATTAGACTTTGCTAGAAAACATATAAAAAGCCTACCCAGTTCAGGAACAAAATTCTTTGGAATCTTGGAAACCAAGATTAACTTGTATCAGAATGATGGGAAGAAAAGAGTATGGAGAAGGAAAGGAAGGGCTCCACATAATCTGTCAAACATGGTGGGGTGAAGTGTTATGGCATGGGCATGTATGGCTGCCAGTGGAACTGGGTCACTGGTGTTTATTGATGATGTGACTGCTGATAGAAGTAGCAGAATGAATGCATTCAAATGCTGCAAAACTGATGGCGCTTCACAGTACAAAAAGGTCCACAAACAAGCAGCAACTGAAGGCGGCTGCAGTAAAGTCTTGGCAAAGCATCTCAAGGGAGAAAACTCAGCCTCTGGTGATGTCCATGGGTTCCAGACTTCACGCAGGCATTGACTGCAAAGGACTTGAATCCAAGTATTAAAAATAATATCCATATTTTATAATTTTGTTGGTTAAATCTATTTAAAAAAATAAATAAAATGGCTGTATTTCCTAAACGATTAATGCAATATTTTTGTTAAACCCCTTGAATTAAAGCTGGAAGTCCACACTTCAATCACATCTTTATTGCTTCATTCAAAACAAATCCATTGTGGTGGTGTACAGAGGCAAATTTACAAAAAAATGTGTTGCTGTCCAAATACTTATGGAGCTGGCTGTATGCCTCTGTTCTGATCTGATAGTGAATCATCTGTTTGTTCAAATGAATTTGGACTGACTGATTCATATTCAAGTGAAGAATTGTCCAAATTCAAGGTTGTGAATTAGATTGCAAAACCCAATGTGAACTTTCTGTTGTTAGAAAAGTTAGAATTTGTGGAATTTTGCCGATGTGGTGGTAACTTTCTCAAGGGCATTCTGTTTATTTATGGGATAAATCTGAGTTGATAAATAGCCATATTTCTTGAGACGCACACATCTGAGCAGCTGATTGGCATGTTTTTTTTCAGTTTAGTTTGGATGCTGAAACAAAGAGAGATTTTAGTCTTGGAGTGTAGTCAGACATCCAGCTGAGGAACTAGATAAAAGTTTTGATAAACCAGCAGCTGCACAAAGAAGTGCACTCCACTTTTCCTCTATGGCTGTGCCACTTTTAAATTTTGCATGAATGGTGTGGGTGTGATGTTAAATATTCACGAGACGACTTGCTATCACACTGCATGTGGCAAGATCTCCTTCTGCATTTTTCCAAAATGAGCTTGGTTTACAGCGCGATGTGGACAGTCAGCCAGTTAGCATCGCTGGCAGTAGAAGATGAGAAGTGATTAGTGTGATTTAAAAACAGTGAGTTCCAGACATAAGTGTTTAGCTTAAAGTACAATGTTATGGACAGTAAGGTCCATATTTAATTCAACCCTTCTATGATTAGTGCAAAATAAATAAATAAAGTGCATTTAAAAAATTCCTGTTCTTGGCTGAGAGGAGTGAAATCCAATGTATCCAATGGATCCAAGGTTCGACACGTTCATATGTGCATGCATGATTGTAAAGAGTGGCTATTTCAGTAACTATAGCCTTCCTGTTAGCTAGAACCAGTCTGACTATTCTCCTCTGACCTCTCTCATTAACAAGGCATTTCTGTCATTTTCCCCACACAATTCTGTGTAAACTAAAGACTTCATGAAGATCCCAGGTGATCAGCAGTTATATTCAATATTCAGCCAGCCAAACCATGCCATGGTCAAAGTCACTGAGATAACTCACTCTTGACCTGTATCTGCATGATGTTATGTATTGCACTACTGCCACATGATTGACAAAATACATGAATGAGCAGGTGCGCAGGTGTTCCTTATAAAGTGGACAGTGGTTTAAAATTCATAAAGTCTAGCACATAATTTTACACACACATATTTTTTTTAATCAATATCTAATGCTTGTACATTTCCTTTAAGCACTCAGTACCATCAGATGAATACTTCTTTAGGAAGTTGCATGATCTTCTCCTGCCCCTTGTTAAAAAAAAAATAAAAAATCTAATTAGCACACAGTGTCCAATCTCACATGAGCAAAATCTCAATCTCAAATAAGCACTATGTAGCCACTTGGTGGATGTATGTGTGTTTATATATCAGGCCTTTGCACTTTTTGAATAATTTATTCAACCCTATGAGTCAAGCTTGCATTTCATCCCCCTAAATTCAGCCATGCCAAGGTCAGAGCTATTCTGTCCTGCATAAAAAAAGCTAAATATTGTGTATATACTCAGACCCATTTTATCTGTCTGTCTAGGCATTGCTTATTCAATCCCTTTTCTTGCATATGCTAATCTGATTTGCTGCCACTTGGACTGGTTCAATATTTTCACACAATTCTGTCTCGCAGCCTGCCCATGCTCCAAGGGTGTCTCAGCAGAGATCTCAGTAACATTAGTATTTACCGCAGCAACTCATGGTGCTACTATAGGATTGTGCCAATTATGCACATTTTTTTTCAACCCCCATTCTCTTAAAGCCGTATCTAGCAGTTACATAAATATATACACACACTCAAGGTCAAGACCGTTGCTTACAATGGTAGCTTGAAACATATTCCGCATTCAGCATGAAGTTAAGTAGGGCTTCAGACACATAGGGGTGTTCATTACAGGCCAGGTTTTTCACCATGCAGCCTTGTTAGCTTCCAGCGACTGCAAAAGATCAAACTCATAAATAACAGCTCAGCTGGGACTGATGGAAACAAAAAGCCAATTAAAATCACAGACCCCCTTCTCTCGACTTTATCAGCTCCTTCCTTCTCTCATTTACCTCAATGCAGTTGCGAGCTTTGCATAACAAGATGCCTCAGAGGCTGTGCGTTTTAATGATCAGGGACCAATGCTGCTGTGCCATTTGCGCCTTTTCACCTTTTTTACCGCAGCCGTTTCACCTTTTGTTCCTGATTTCTGTTCATTTCTCCAAAAAACAATAGTGACATGGCAGTAAATTTCCTGTTGATTTAACTTTGCACTGGGTGAGAGACACTGCATTATTCTGTTATAGGCTCATGGTGCGAATTGTCTCTGCAGGCAACTCGGGAGTGATATGAAATGCCGGCCGTGCTGTGAGGTGTCTCTAAAATGGCTTAACATGAGAGCAATGCTGTGGTCTGTACTATTACACTGTGGCACTCCAGATCAAGCCTGATGCTATGTGTGTGTGTGTGTGTGTGTGCTGTGACTGTTCTGGCTCACACACATTAAGCACAGTCTTTACTGCATGTGCCAGTCCACCATTACTAATGCTCATTTATCTAAATAAATTTATTCCTCACTTCCCTGAAAGATCAGATCAGCCATAACATTAAAGCCACTGAGAGTTGACGTGAATAACATTGATTATCTCGTTACAATGGCACCTGTCAAGGGGTGGGCAACAAGTGAACAGTCAGTTCTCAAAGTGTAAAGCAAGAGTATTGATCTGAGCGACTGATCTGAGTGACTAAAGGTCCAAATTGTGATGGTTAGACGACTGGGTCAGAACATCTCCAAAATGGCAGGTCTCGTGGGGTGTTCTCTGTATGTAGTAGTTGGCACCTACCAAAAGTGGTCCTAGGAAGGACAACTGGTGAACCGGTGACAGGGTCATGGGTGCCGAAGGCTCATTGATGTGCGTGGGGAGCGAAGGCTAGCCTGTCTGGTCTGATCCCGCAGTAGAGATCAGTCACAGACCCGAAAGTGGACCTTTCAACAAGATAATGATCCTACGCACACTAGCAAATCCACGAAGGAATGCCTCAAAAAGAAGAAAGGGAGGGTTATGGAATGGCCTAGTCAAAGCCTGGTGAACAATTATGCAAAACGCTCACAAGAAGTTATTTCTGCTAAAGGGGGCAATACTAGCTTCTAAGGTCAAGGGTGTACTTACTCCCCCCCCCCACAGAAGAATATAACATTTATTGATATTTCTGTTGAATAAATGATTGTGGTTTGGTTCAAGTATATCAACTTCATTAATAGGCACTGTTTCAAAGATGATCAAATGTTTGCTTCCAAAAATGTAAAAAAGCCAACAGTTTCCATGGGGTGTACTTATTTTTTCACATGACTGTATTTGAAGTGAAATCCCTCAAACCTTTCATCATCAAGTGGCTGTGGTCTGAAAATTTCATAAACGCTGGTCATCTTTGAGGTCCAGTATTAAATTTCTATGAATGCATGCCCTTAAAATAAAGTGACTTTCTTCATTCAGCTGGTCAAGCTGCAGGACATGGGATTTCATTAAACAGGCACAAAGAAGATGATTAAAATGTTATTAAAAGAGCACAGAGCTCTGTATTGCTTAACCGAACAACACAATTAAACATTTAAAGCCTACACACACACACACACACACACACACAGAATGAGAGTATAAAAAGCCTATATCCAGAAAGTACTGCAGACGGAGCACAAAAAATTGAGATGTTGTAGGTTATAAAAGCCTCCTCACAAATGTTATCTGTATCAGCATTACTCCACTGGCTACAATTTTCATTTGGGCCAATGAGAGTAAGTCTGATTTATAGTAATACACACAGTGGCTTTGATAGTAACCTTGGGTTGCAGCAGTATTTGAGTTGAAAAGACAAGCCTCATCCCTGTACTGTGAAAAGTAGATGGAAAGAATATATACCACCTAAGACTGCTGACCTATACAAACTTTGGTTAGGCACTTGGAGAGTAAATTTGTGAGTAAGCTCATAGTACTGAGGTTTGCAAGTTAGTTCTTGTAAAGATTCTGCAGAATAATAATGAATGAGTCTGTTTCATATATCCTTGAACTAGGGTGCATTAATGTAGTTCCCACCACACAGCAGCTCACATGGTGTTTACAAGAGCGTTGTCACAGTCATCTGAAGTAACTTAGCTTTATTTTACTTTGGAATAATCTGAACATTTTCCATTTGCTCTTATGGCTGATGCTTTTATCCAGAGTGACCTACAATTGATGCAGTAAACAATAGTGGCAGCTTTGCAGCACTTGAATTTGAACACACAACCTTCTGATAAGTAACCCAAAGCCTTAACCACTGAGCCACTACTTCCCCCAGAGCCAATCCCACGAACACTGTGCACAAGGCAGGAGTACACCTTGAATGGGACACCACTCCATGAAAAGGGCACCATGTACACACTCATTCACACCTAGGTGCAATTTAGTATAGTTAATCCACCTATTGACATATTTTTGGAGATGGGAGAAAACTGGAGGACCCAGAGGAAACCCATGTGGAGAACACTGTAACCCAACAAAGACAGAATTAGAGACCTAAGACCCAGAACTGGAAGCAGCTGTCCCTCTGTGCCCTCAGTACATATTGTAGATGACATTTATAACCTCTGAAGTTTCAATATTGAAAAGAGAAACTGCGAGCACTAAGTAGTTTTGGTACCATATTAATCTTACTAAGCATACAATAGTGTTTTCTGTTATAATCCCCTAAATAGAAACATTGCATTTACAGTACATTTACTAGTTTCATTAGTTACACTGTCAACGTTAAACTTATCATTTTCTATCCATCATTTTCCATTGCAGCCTTTATTCAGTCATGTTTCATGGGAATGCACCAGTACATACTATAAAGACTGCTGTATATAGTATATAACAATTGCAGATAAAGTAAACTTTATTTCAAAAGATATTGCCATTTTATGTTTCTCAAAATGCATAATAATAATCACCAATAAACAATGGATACACAACAGATAATTGAAGCTTTTTTGTAGAGTTTACATAATGACTTTGTTGTTACTTTTGTTTAAACTTGGTAACCCGAAGCTTGCTTTGGGTTTTATTCCATTCGCAAAACAATTTCCAATTTAATTGTTTGCGAGGGTCTTGTACTGAAGTTTATTGTGAATCCCATTCTGCTTACCACATTCCTACTCTAAATATCCAATTATGCCGTATTTTGTTATGTCCTTTTAGTCTTGAATCCCCAAACGTGTCTTGGTGCTTACCATAATTTTACACCATGATAATTAACCAGTTACCTCCCCACTAAAAATCAAGCTTAATCAATACCAGCTGCCAAAATCATAGGCTAAGCTGTTTAGACTAAATGGGATGTTCATCAGGGATGATTTCATGTACTTTTACATCCAGCATTAAGTGGATGCCCTTATGCAAAGTGACATACATAAGTGCTTTGTGGCCTCCACTAACCCATATCCTCATGATAGTACAAGTAGGTCAGGGTCTAAGAATACAATCAAGCTTAAAATCATGTTAGAGACTGCAATGTTTTTATTTTTTAATGAATGCTCATTTACAGGCTTACAGAAGAGGTAGGTCTTCAGTATTTGAAGTGTGCCACCAACTCATCTCTTTGAACAGCCAGGGGAAGTTCATTCTGCCACTGGGGGCAAGGATAAAGAAGCATGTCTTCCTTGTGTCTACAGGGATGGTGGGTCAAGATGAGCCATGCTAGAGGATGGTAGAGGAGGATGGTTGGTACTTACTTGCTTAATAGTACTTACCATCTTTTTTTTCTTTTTTCTTTTTTTAACCACACACTTACTGGTTAATGGCTAGAACTAAGAGTACTCTAAACTAGTGCTGGCAAAAATCCCCCCTCTCAGTATGTGGCAAGTCTGCTGCTCTTGTCTCATTTTGTTTTTTCACACCAAGTGTTTTTGTCATGGTTCTGACCCTGTCTGCACCCCTGTCATGACATTTGTTAACCTAACGTGTTCACCTGTTATGTGTCTAAACTTCATTAGTATATTTACTTCTGCCATTTTTTCCAATTCCTCCTTTCTAAATATTATAGTGCATCTATCTCATTAAGTCCAAGCCTTAATTTGTATTCCATTGTTCCTGGTTTTGACCATCGCTTTTGTTTTCATTGTGGATTATGCATGTTCCTTGTTTATTCTTGGTTCTTGATTCTTGGCCTTCCCTTAGTAAAACACATGGTGAGTTTACAGCCTTGTGTACAGCCTACAATAACCACACATTACCAACACATTAGAATAGTTTCAACAGTCTGTTTACCTTGCTTCATCAGTTGTATTTTTCCCCCTCATAGCTTGCAGATAGAGGCAAATCAGTTTTTGAATTCAGAATGATGTGCCCTCGAGCACAGCTTCTGATTCATTTGATTGTCTCTGCCATTCACTTTTTGTCAATACTTGGATTTGCTCTGTTCTGTGTACTTTAGCTGAGCCACTAATGACTACACTGCGTTGCCTGCACCTCACTAGGGGATAAATGCCATTCACTTTGGATTGAAAAAGGATCTTGAAGTCGCACTCCAAAGCCTGTAAGCCAAGCAAATCTGTTCTTAAGCTTTCCAGGTAACCCCCTGATGAGATGGCTGAAGGACAGGCGACTGAGGTGGGGCTAAAATACTGGCATGCTGGGGAGAACATGAACACCTCAAAGTGTTGAAATTAAGTTATATTTTAGAGCATATAATATATGAGTTAAATAACCAGAGCAACTTGGTTACATGGTTCTTACTCACATGAGCTGCCTTATTTGTGTTCACTTGTGCACCAAAGGTCCCTTGGGGATCAGTAGGACATGCAGGATATATGTGTTTACACAAGGCACGCACATCCCCATGCATAAATGTCAGGCTTTGTCCTGTGTGTAAATTTTCTCCTTGTTCATGCTTCTTGCTCCCTTACTTATGTTTACATGTTCACTGGAAACCAAAGGTCCCTTGAGGATCAGTAGGAATATGTAAGTTTTACCCAATCATACAATCATCCATAAATGTCCAGCTCTGTCCTGCTTCAGGAAAAACTCCAGTGCTGCTGAATATTCTCCACATTTTCTCCTTCACTAGCAGAGCAAGGTTATCGTTCTCCTTCCCCAGCTTGTCAGCTCTTATTAAGAGAAGCGTCACATTTAATAGGTGAAGTCAGATTAGTTTGCTTTCCTTTTTACTCCGCAATACAATCTTACTGTCATTTTTACCTTGGCAAATGAAAGATGGATTGCTTGCATTATTTTTACATTTACCATGTGTTTTGCACACATTCTGTTTCACTTTGACCTTTTGTGCCATCTTTTCCTAAAAGACCAGAGCACACAAGTGTACACTGTCCAGAAATTTGGCTGAGACAAGGCCGGGGATGGAGAGTCTCTTGGGGGGCAGCAGAGGGCTTTTCTGATCTGAGCTCTCCTCTTCCCGGGAGATCTCATTTGCAGTGAGAAGTTTTAGAAGAGTGAGACCTGACTATCCGGGATTACTGGAGCAACAAAATACACCCTCCTCTCTCTCTCTCTCTCTCTCTTTCTCTCTCTCTCTCTCTCTCTTTTGCACTCTCTTTCTTTCTAGTTCATTCACCTATTCTCTTGTATGTCCATCAGCAGTTGATTGACCATGACGGAGGCATTATTCTGGAGGTTCATGTAGTAGTCGCTGTATAGGCAAGTCATGTAGACTGTCTCTCATCAGGTCATGCAGAAAAAACAGGCTCCTGGACTGCTGGAACTGTGTATTATGACACCTCAAGAAAATAAATATCCAGAAGGTAAAGCCTGATTAGGGCTCAGGGTACTGTTTGTATGGAGTTTCCAGGTTCTCTGGTTTTCTCCAGACTGGCTATTTTAAACTGCCCCTAGGTGTGAAAGAGGTTTGAGTGTATGTGCATGTTGTCTTAAAGCTGATTTACTGATAGGTTTCTACATAGATGCTAAAAATTAATCCCTAAAAACAGACAAAAAATACATTTATACAAGAAATATACAATAATTAAACCGATATCCATGTTTTTCCTGTCCTAATGTACATTCACAGAAAAGCTGTGCACTTTCTAATACTGCAATTTCCTCCTTTTCTGGCACTCAATATATAATTTAGGACATTTAAAACATACAGTAAATGCTAAACATATTGGCAGTGCCATCACACCAGTTAAGCATCATCAATTATTCAAATAAGAAATAAAATAATATCACTGTCATTTGGGTTAATGGGTGGATGAATGAATATAGCAAATTAATCCATTCTCTAGTTGCCAAATACTGTATGATATATTTACAGCTTCCACTATCCACAAGTATCTACTGCCAAGTGATGTACTTACTCCACATAGTCCTACTCAAGAATTCTGATTTTCGGATCACAGACGCAGACATGGAAATAGAAAACTTACCACAGTATCGCATTAGCATGGTCGACCTCTTCTACCATCTCATCTCTCATCGGAGTGCTAAAGCTCCCATTAACCATGCCACTGAAGCATGAGAGTGTGAGCACAGCTACGCTGCACAGATATGACAGCCGCGCAGGGAAGTCAAGATAAAAAATCCCTGTCAGCCTGAATTTAGAGGCCACAACTCAAAAACTCCAGTCTCCGGGACTATGCCAAAAAACTCTTAATTAGACCATCCCAGCTCTCTTTCATTTCAGCTCGCCTGCTTATCTAGTGTGTCCCGCAATTGGGCGGCTACTCACGTGTTTGCGACTGTATTATTTCATTAATCACTTCGTTGAACTCAACCTTCATGGTCTGTAGAGAATGATGGATTGGTAACAGTTAGATGCTTAGCTTTCCTAATTGGTGATTTATAAAACAGGCAGAAATAGCCCAGAAAGACTGTGTGCTAGGTTGTGTCTCTTGCGACCTGCATGTTGTTTCTTTCATCATCCCTAAATATGGAAAAACCAGTGATGTCAGGTAATTGGTTTTATCTTGATTATCTCTTGTTGTCTCCATTTCCTGCTTGGCATTTAATTAGAATGTCATCAGATGGGAGTGGGGCTCTGGTGGGATTCGCTGGTAACCCTGGATTTATCACGGCTATTAATCACAATTTAATGCCATGAGATGAAATCTACATGAATGTTATGGTTATTTCTTGGACATAAGGGGCTAGTTTCTCCAGTCTGTACTTAATTGATGACTCATTAATCTACATTCTGAAGAGAGGGTGTCTGTATTTAGGCTGCGCTGTAAAGATAAAGTGACTCATGATTCAGTCTGTTGGGTCACCTTGGTAAATACTGTATGTGTTTGTACTTGCTGCATGTAATTTTACAGCTTTTAATTAGAGACTCTAATGTTACTCTAGCAGAATGATAAACCTGTGCTCTGGTCTGTCATATTGCTCCATGCTCAGGAAGCATTCATCTCTGTACAGGTATGCCTTTATTTATGCAAATATGCTTACTAAAATGTCAAAGAGAATATCAACAGGAGAATGTCTGCAGCAGTTCGATTTGATTTCCTGTTTTGAAATTTTCAGATGTGTGCATGCCACCATCTCTCTCTAGAATCGTCTTGTTTATGAGAGACGACAGAGGAGAATGGCCAGACTGGTTCAAGCTGACAGGGAGTCTGCAATAACTCAGATAATCACAGAATGCACAACATGGCAAAACTTGAGGCAGAAGGGCTACAACTGCAGAAAATCACATCTGAGGCTACAGTGAACACAGACACAACAAAACTGAGTTGAAGACAGGAAAAAAAGACTAGTCAAGGTTTTATATATAGTTGGTACTAGTGCGAATATAGTTGGTACCAGAGCAGCCTAGAGGGGGACACGGTGGCTTAGTGGTTAGCACATTTGCCTCACCCCTCCAGGGTTGGAGGTTCAAATCCAGCCTCTATCATCTGTGTATGTGGAGTTTGCATGTTCTCCCTAGAGGGAGGTTTTCTCCAGGGTTTCCCCCAGTCCAAAGACATGCTCTGTCTGTGCAATTGTGCCCTGCAATGGGTTGGTGCCCCGGGGTTCTTGGGATAGGCTCCAGGCTCCCTGTGACCCTGTGTAGAATAGGTGGTGTGGAAAATGAATGGATGTAAACAACCTAGTATCCAAATTTAAACCACCCTGACCAGCCATGAAAGAATGAATGAACCTTGTAAATGCATCACAGAATGACTCACATTATTGTTAAAGAATGTGCTCTTTAATGCCTGTGAGCTTATCTGACCAATTGCATGCACCCTTTCATGCATAGTGTCCACCCTCATGGACAGTCAATTTAAGGCTCTCTTTTATATATTTTTAGGAAAATATAAGATGTAAATAACCTCCAAATCACTTGAGATCAATCCTGTAAATTAACATAAATTTATGTAGCTCTCTAGACTTTCAGCTCCTTTTCAATCTTTACTAACTTTCTATATAACAAAAAAATGAAAGTATTTTTTGTGCCAGACTCAACTGAATGCCTTAGATTTTTAGAAGTATTATTTATTTATTTTTGTTTTTTTGCAGAGATGAATTTTTTATACCTCTTTGCATTATGCAAACATCCCATGTTTGATATTTTCTTGTAAAAAAAAAAAAAAAAATTGTCTTCATGACATATTTTAGACGTTAATAGTAAAAATTCTTGACATGTAAGATTTCTAATTTTTTAAAAATTATTATTTCAGGAATACTCTTTCAGCCTATTTTAACTCATGGACAAATCCATTTGCCTTTTATTATTTGATATTAACATAATCAAAATTCTTAAATCATGTAATTTTAAGTTAAAAAAGAGACAATCTAAAGAAGCTGGATACGCGTATAAATAATTTATGCACGAAAGTGTGTGTGTGTGTGTGTGTGTGTGTGTGTGTGTGTGTGTGTGTGTGTGTGTGTGTGTGTGTGTGTGTGTGTGTGTTGTGTCCTATGTGATTCCAAGTCGTTGCCAGAGAATTCTGGCATTCTCTCCAGTGTAGACTATACCAAATATCAGTCAAGTGTTGCCAGTCATTTTGAAACCAGAACAACACTGCACTGCCGTAGAACACTATCTATGTATATATAAAACCAATTTCTTGTATGGTATTGTATTTAGGGCACTGTATAATTTATTGATTAGTATGTGGAGAATGATGCATGTTGGCCATGGATATTCATCTTGTCATACTGTCTCTAAAATCCAGGGCTTGCATAAAGAAGCTTTTGCTGATGCTTTGGTTCAATCCCCAATTCATGTTTTTTGAAGTATTAAATCAGTATTCCCACTTTATTGCATTTAGATTGTGTTCGTTCTCCAGAGCTCATCTGATGAGCTATCAGAATCTGAGCACACACCGACAAGGTGCTCTCAAGATTCTATTTCTATCAGGTGCTGTTTTATTGGAGTCACACAGATGTCAGAAAACAACATGAAATGTCCTTAGCTTAATCCTGGGAGAAATGGTGGCCAAAGGAAACAAAGACTAATCACCCAGGCACTCAAATCAAATCATATCAAATGATGAGTACAATTGGACTTTATGCTGGTTATAGTCCATTTATATATATATATATATATATATATATATATATATATATATATATATATATATATATATATATATATATATATATATATCAAGTCATGTCAAGTCAGTACAAAAAGACATTTTAGATTCCCAAACGTCAGTTTTCTAGCACAAAATTAAATGTTGCAGAAAAATGTTTGTATGTCATTAAAGAAAGCAGCATATTATGTAAGAGACCACTCTTCAGACAAAAGACACAATGAAGGCTGCTGGGATTTGCTGCAAAAATAAGAAACAAGTGCGAAAGTCAAAGTCTTCAGAAGAACTTTGGCTGGTTCTGCAAGATGCTCCATAAAACTAACCAGCTAATTGCCTTATAAAACTGCACAAATTGTACTGGAGACTACTATATATATATATATATATATATATATATATATATATATATATATATATATATATATATATATATATATATATATATATATATATATATATATTTTAACTATTTTTTTGTCACACCAAATATTGACTTTGTTTCATTTACTACTGTTTACTGCTCTTTATAGTATTTTCTTTTAATGTAGAAACATTTTATTTCATTATTTTGAATGTATCTTTGCTCTACAGCATTTCTTTGCATGTGCTTTGCACCTCAAAATTTGAAGGATCGGGAGAGATTTTATATGGAGGAATGGTCTCGGATCCCTTGCGATGTATTCTCCAACCTCATCAGGCATTATAGGAGAAGACTCAGAACTGTTTGTTATCTTGGCAAAGGGAGGTAGCACAAAGTATTGACTAAAACGGTGCCAATAATTGTTGCACACTATATATATATATATATATATATATATATATATATATATATATATATATATATATATATATATATATATATATATATTGCAGAGTGCTTTTGTGAATTTTTTGAATAAAAGAGCAAAAGGTTAAACAATTAAAACTAATTTAAATTTTTTTTGCTCATGTTTACCAAGGGTGGAAGGCACTGTATATATATGAGCACTTTATTAGGAACATCTCTATACATTCATGCAATTATCTATTAGCCAATCATGCAAACAGTGCAGTGCATAAAATCATTCAGATACAGGCCAGCAGCTTCAGGCAATGTTCAAATCAACCATCAGAATGGGGAAAAAATGTGATCTCATTGATTTTGACTGTGGCATGATTGTTGGTGCCAGATGGGCTGGTTTGAGTATTTCTATAACTGCTGATCTCCTGTGATTTTCACACAAACAGTCCCTGGAGTTTACCCAGAATGGTGCAATAAAGAAAAAACATCCAATGAGCAGCAGTTCTGCAGAAGGAAATGCCTTGTTGATGAGAGAGGTCAACAGATAATGGCCAGACTGGTTTGAGCTGAAAGAAAGGCTACAGTAACTCAGATAACCATTCTGTACAACTGTGGTAAGCAGAAAAGCATTTGAGATTACATAACACGTCAAACCTTGAGGCAGATGGGCTACAACAGCAGAAGAGCATGTCGGGTTCCACTTCTGTCAGCTTCTGTCACTTCTTCTAATGACTACTTCCAGCATGATACTGCACCATGTCACAAAGCAAGAGTCGTCTCAAACTGGTTTCATGAACATGGCAATGAGTTCAGTGTTCCTAGTCACTGGATCCAATCTGAATCCAATACAACACCTTTGGGATGTGTTAGATTGGGAGATTTGCAGCATGAAAGTGCACCTGAAAAATCTGCAGGAACTGTGTGATGCAATTATGTCAACATGGACCAGAATCTCAAAGGAATGTTTCCAACATCTTGTGGAATCCTTTCCATGAATAATTGAGGCTGTTTTGAGAGCAAAGGGATGCCCTACCCAGTATTAGTATAGTGTTCCTAATAAACAAGCATATAGACAATATATACTTAAGGTGTTTCTCATTAATCTTTCCTCGTGCTGCGTTCATGACCAGGCAGGAACTGGGAAGTTTCGGACTTCCCAGCAGGAAAGATCCATTAAATGGCTCTCTGAATCATAATTCATAATTGGAAAGTCTGAGTTTTTTTGAGAGCCCTGACTTCTCTGATCAAATGTATTCTGTGACATTAATGTGAAAATAAGAACAAGAAATAACAGCATGATTTAAGGATTTTAAGCAGTCTTTTGAGTTTATGGTAATATTTGAAATTGCTATATACTGGGGGATACTTTGATAACTTAAATGTTAATTTGCTTTCAGCAAAATTTATTTATTTATATATTTATTTATTTTTACCAACCTGCTGTTTCATATAATTTTCAGTGCAATTAACAGTAAATGTTTTAAACTTTAAAACATAAGTTAAGCACTAACAAAACAACTCTTTAATCCTTCTTGGAAGTTTTTAGCTGAGGAAAGGACACAGCCCCTTGATGCATCTCTCTTTCTGACTTCTGACAACTGAGTTCCCATGAACCTATAAATGTGGGAAGTAGGAGGTTCAGAGTTGGAAAGTTGGAGTTCCAAGTTGTGAATGCAGCATCAGTCCCTCCTCCAAAACGGAAATGCTCTGCTTAATGATATTCATCAATACACAACTGTTAATACTTTATTCTGATTGGTCAGAAGTTGATTAATACCTACAACAGCAGAGCTTGGACACTATTTTAATTGCAAGGCAAATCACAGGTTTATATTAATTGGCTGGTGCAGACACATCAATACAATAACTTAATTGCTTCCTGGATGTTCCATACCATTAAATGTAACTATAAATGGATAAAAAAAATAAATAAAAAAAAAACATTGTGTGTTGTACTTTAATACAGAAAAAAAAATCAGAAAATTTGTCAAATTGCAGTGGTAAGAGGGATAAAAAACTGAATATCTCATCATCAGTGTTTTTTAACACATGAACTAAAATGCAGCAGATCTGTTTGAAAGGTCTTATTCAAACTTTTGAAGGAGCAGATGGTACATGTCTGGCATGGCTAATTGTTTGCTAATATATCCTGAACAATGCACTCCAAGGTCTTCATTTGCAGCCTACCAGTTTTCTCTCGGTGCTGGCTTCAGACTGGGCTAAGTGGATCATGTTCCTCATATTGGCAAAGAGGCAAACAAATCAAAATGCTTATTTTGCAGCCATGAAATCCATTTTAGCTTCCTTGCACACATTGTGTGATCAGCATTCAGAAGGTCTTAATCTCCTTTTAAATGTGATGGATTAGCACACAGTGTTTGTCCCATTTTCCTGCCTTTAGGTGGGTTATTTAATATTACATTATAGGCCGTGGAAAACTCTCCGTACAACCTATGTCCTCTGGGAAAGGACACAGTTATAACCTTTTTGTGTTGTAAATGTGGAACCACACATTCTTGGTAACTGTCACAGACTGACCCACTTGCGCTTACAATATCATAGAACTAGATGTTCTATTTATCAGGAAACTCCTATCAGCACTTTGTGTTATTCATTTATTTATGTGTGTGTCTTGTTTCCTGAAACCTGGACAGTACAGCTTGGACAGGACATTTTCCAAGGGGTCGGTGTAGGCATGATACAAGTTCAATCTTGCAGTTTAATTGGGGTAGTGATGTGTACCGCAGGGGGCACAGTGGCTGAGTGGTTAGTACATTTGCCTCGCACCTCTGGGGTTGGGGGTTTGAATCCTGCCTCTGACCAGTGTGTGTGTGGAGTTTGTATGTTCTATCTGTGATTTGGGGGTTTCCTCCCCCAGTCCAAAGACATGTGTTGTAGTGGCATTTCCATATTGTCCATAGTGTGTGAATGTGATTGTGCCATGTGTCCCCCCATCCAAGGTGTCCCCTGCCTCATGCCCTGAGTTCCCTGGGAGAGACTCTGGGCTCCCTCGTGACCCTGTGTAGGATAAGCTGTATGAAAAATGGATGGGTGGATGGATGTGTACTGTATTCCACACAGGTGTAACTGCTCAGGATGCCATGTCTATGCAGCAGTGTTAATTTCCCCATCCAGTCTTTCTTTCTTACCTCTGCAGCACAAAAACGTCTGAGTCAGTTATTGATTCTATGAGCTGCAAGTCCATCCATCCATCCATTTAGAGGAGCCTGGAGCCTATCCCAGGGAACTCGGGGCACAAGGCTGGGGACGCCCTGGATGGGGGGCCAGCCCATCGCAGGGCACAATCGCACATACATTCACACACTACAAACAATTTGGAAATACCAGTCAGCCTAAAATGCATGTCTTTGGACTGGGGGAGGAAACCGAAGTACCCAGAGGAAACCCCTGAAGCACAGGGAGAACATGTAAACTCTGGGCACACAAGGCAGAGGGGGGATTCAAACCCCCAACCCCAGAGGTGCGAGGCCACTGTGCCCCTCTGAGCTGCAAGTCGGAGTCATGTATTGAGTCTCAGAGCTGCCACTTTGAGACTAATCTTGATTCTCTGAACTGCAATTCTGGGTCAAGTCTTGAGTTCCTGAGCTGCAAGTATGAGACAAGTCTCTGAGCTGCAAGCCGGAGTCTGTGATGTTGAGTCTGTGATATGCAAGTCAGAGTCAAGTCACAAATATCTGAGCTGAAATCTGAGGCAACTCTTGAGGTTCTAAGCTGCAAGTCAGATTCAAGTCTCAAGTTTCTAAGGTGGAAGCCTGAATCGAGTCTTAAGTATCTGAGCCATAAGTCTCTATCATAACTGCATTTGCTAACTGGACAAATAACTCATTCAAAAATTTTGTAGTCAAACTTCATAATATCATAAAACCTCCAGGGTCTGTAGGTACAAGCTTACACACAATAAAATTGATTGCCATTCTTTAGTAAAATTTTCAATACATCATCAATGATTTTGACAAAATTCTTCAAATCCAAAATTTAATTCCAGTGGCCCATGAGCCAGGATATGTATTTCTGTATATAAACAGATACAGCTGAAATTATTCTGCTCCCTTTTCTGTCATCGTTTGGGTGCTAATCACATGACTAGCAGCATGAGGAAGCGGCAGGTGGGGAGTTGAGACCTAAATGACCCTTTATCAACAGGCAACAGATGCTGCGGCTGAGACTCCTGGGCCTTTAACTTTCGGACTAAATGATTTCCCTAGATAGCAGCCAACCAGCCAAGGATGGTTCAATGTTGCCAACTTCTGATTAGTTTATCTCTCTCCCTCTCTTTCTCTCTCTGTTTTATTTTATGTTTCCATTTGCAGAAGTATAGTTGGGCAGACATACCAGGACAGTTCTGTATGGTCAAATGTTCAAAATGAGATGATTCCTTACTCATTTACATATTGTAAATTATTATGAGCCATGCTGCTCTAATCTAAAAGTAGTTGTCCATAGGCCCCGTATTTCTAAGTCTGAGTCCCATAATGTACTCATAACAATGACGCAAAGCATCTCTTTCTGAAGCAACAAGGAGGAGAGATTTTACTAGACTTCAGTGTGCTTATTGACTGCAGAGAAAATTACATTGACCGGGAAAAGCAAGCCAAGAGACTTAGCACCATAAAAGAGGGTTGGGGGTTAAGATGCTAAATATTTGTGAATAAAAGGAAAAAAGGCACTAATTACTCTGGGTTGGCCATGTTAATTAACACATAGTTCGGAGTTGACTAATTATTATACCATTAAGGCAGAACACTTAACTGAGAAGGTGTTACCCCAACTTGTGTGTATTTACAGTACAAGCCTTTTGTCTTTCCTGATAATCATAATTTTTGACTGGACTGAGACTGTGCTGATACATTTGATCTCAGTTTAATTATGTTTACATAATGTTTCTGCAATTTTGGAAGTGAAAAATCCATAATGAGAAGACAAACCAAATAAAGATTTGGCCTGACCGCTGCTGGTGAGGCTACACTGATGGTTTAGGGATTAAATAAGGATTAGGAGTTAGGGAGCCCTTTTTCTTTTATGGGTGCCAACGTAGTGAGAACAATATGTGCTATTATATGGAGTTTTCAACACTGATATCAAGGAAATGTGATCAAAACAGATCTTCTATGAATTTTCTTTCTTTCTTTCTTTTCTTTTTTTTTTTTTTTTTTTTTATCTTTTAAGGGTACTTTAATTTAAGTAATAATACATGCTTGGCCAGACCACAAAGGCAGCTTCCTAATTTATATCAAAATGTTCAAAATATCTACTGAATCTACTGAAGCATTTAAACTAGCAAAATGAACACTAGCACTAAGCTTCTAAGCTTGTTTGTAAAATAGCTAATTAAGTAGTGAATTAATTTATAATAGTTAATTAATAGTTAAATAAAAAATGTAATTAGCAAATTTAATCTACACTATTATCTAGCAAGGTTTTCGTTTGGTGAATTTAGCAAGGCTGTATAACCAGTGTAATTTCAGACATTGCCCAATTGCCAAATTTAATTGAAAAGGAAAAAAAAAATCAAGAAGATATTTTTGATTTAGCTGACAAGCTCTTTGGTGACAATTTGGCTAAATTCTGTTAGCTAGCTATGTAGTTACTTACCTGTGCCTGGGCTGCCAGGGCTGCCGGAGCAACGCACATTTGACCCCGGCACTTTTAAAACTACTGGGGCGGTGACTCAGCACTTCAGGCAATAACAGATAGGTCTGACTTGGTTGAAAAACCAATTAAAACTTCCAGTTCACTTGGGGGTTTGTATGTGTAGGAGGGGGGGGGGGGGGGGGGGGGGGGGGCATTTCGGGACAGGACATTTTTTCTAAAGGGGATCTCCTATGAGTAATAAAGGGTTAACCGCTCTTTGGCGCTCACTGGTGCTTAATATCGCTATCTTTTCAATATTTTAAGTGACATGCACACATTCTGTATTTTGAATCGATTACAGGTACATTCCTCAAATGACATTCTTCAAATAAAGTAAATAAGACTTGCTGGAAAAATGTTTCACAAAACAGACAGCTACTACAGTGACAAACAGCCTATTGCGGAACGTGAATGTCTTCAATTTTGTGTTATCTAACTTTGTCCATACTATTGTATATGGAAGCTCATTCATTTATGAGCCATGGATTTTAGTCATGGATTTTAATGCAAAATATGCTGTCTCTTTAAATATTGGGAGTAATCTAATTTAATATGTTTTACATAGAAGTGGAATATAACTGGGTTACCCTAGTATTGTATAAGGAAGCAAACACAATTAATAAAATTAATTTAAAGAAAATTTGCTTGAGGTATGTTCTACTTGATATTTGTTTTTGTTGCGGCACACGATATCTACAGTGAGGGGAAAAAAGTATTTGATCCCCTGCTGATTTTGTACGTTTGCCCACTGACAAAGAAATGATCAGTCTATAATTTTAATGGTAGGTGTATTTTAACAGTGAGAGACAGAATAACAACAAAAAAATCCAGAAAAACGCATTTCAAAAAAGTTAGAAATTGATTTGCATTTTAATGAGGGAAATAAGTATTTGATCCCCTATCAATCAGCAAGATTTCTGGCTCCCAGGTGCCTTTTACACAGGTAACGAGCTGAGATTAGGAGCACTCTCTTAAAGGGAGTGCTCCTAATCTCAGTTTGTTACCTGTAAAAAGACACCTGTCCACAGAAGCAGTCAATCAATCAGATTCCAAACTCTCCACCATGGCCAAGACCAAAGAGCTGTCCAAGGATGTCAGGGACAAGATTGTAGACCTACACATGGCTGGAATGGGCTACAAGACCATCGCCAAGCAGCTTGGTGAGAAGGTGACAACAGTTGGTATGATTATTCGTAAATGGAAGAAACTGTCAGTCTCCCTCGTTCTGGGGCTCCATGCAAGATCTCACCTCGTGGAGTTTCAATGATCATGAGAACGGTGAGGAATCAGCCCAGAACTACACGGGAGGATCTTGTTAATGATCTCAAGGCAGCTGGGACCATAGTCACCAAGAAAACAATTGGTAACACACTACGCCATGAAAGACTGAAATCCTGCAGTGCCCGCAAGGTCCCCCTGCTCAAGAAAGCACATGTACAGGCCCGTCTGAAGTTTGCCTGAATGATTCAGAGGAGAATTGGGTGAAAGTGTTGTGGTCAGGTGTGGTCAGATCTCTTTGGCATCAACTCAACTCGCCATGTTTGAAGGAGGAGGAATGCTGCCTATGACCCCAAGTCATAACACCATCCCCACCGTCAAACATGGAGGTGGGAACATTATGCTTTGGGGGTGTTTTTCTGCTAAGGGGACAGGACAACTGCACCGCATCAAAGGGACGATGGACGGGGCCATGTACCGTCAAATCTTGGGTGAGAACCTCCTTCCCTCATCCAGGGCATTGAAAATGACCTTAATGACTTGGAGAGGATCTGCAAAGAGGAGTGGGACAAAATCCCTCCTGAGATGTGTGCAAACCTGGTGGCCAACTATAAGAAACGTCTGACCTCTGTGATTGCCAACAAGGGTTTTGCCACCAAGTACTAAGTCGAAGGGGTAAAATACTTATTTCCCTCATTAAAATGCAAATCAATTTATAACTTTTTTGAAATGTGTTTTTCTGGATTTTTTTGTTGTTATTCTGTCTCCCACTGTTAAAATACACCTACCATTAAAATTATAGACTGATCATTTCTTTGTCAGTGGGCAAGCGTACAAAATCAGCAGGGGATCAAATACTTTTTTCCCCCACTGTATATAGGCACCCTATTTTTTTTAGTACAAACTTTACAGATTTTTTATTTTATGACTTCTACATTAACAAGTCAGTACAAAAAAAACATTTTAGATTCCCAAACATTAGTTTTCTAGCACAAAATTAAATGTTACAGAAAAATGTTTGTATGTCATTAAAGCTGTGAGGCTGGTGAGGGAATGGCTGTTTATAGCTGCTATAACATAAGTGATAACAGAAACTAACTTTTTTGTGGATATTTCACAGCGTTAATTGTAACTATAAATGGATAAAATGTACAACGGTTTGCTCTTTACGTATTTATTTTTTAAATTTTATTTATTTATTTATTTTAACGTGGTATAAGAGGAATAAAACCAGATCTGGTCATGCTGTTCTTGGGAAAAATAATAATAATAAACCAACAGAAACATATCACACGACCCCTCTATGATTATTGTCCTACCACAGATTACCCTGTCGTGTTTTATTACTTACGTACTGACTGGGCTTTGCTTTTTGTTTATGACCTATCGGGACACTGATATATGCATCCTCACAACCCTTGAAACAGCATTTGTTGTGTGTGATTGATTGAAAAAAAAAAAAAAACATGAATATGAATATTTCAATTTATCTGAATGATTATGATGTATAAATTAGAGGCTATACAGCACAGGTTATACACCACACTTACAATCACCTCCTATTGCTTAAGTAAGCCTAATGTGCAAGTGTGTATACAGTGTGTTGTTGTGTGTACTTAGCATGACGTAATGAACGGAGTGTTCTGCTGTTTAAAATTTCTCGGACACTTCACTGTTGCTGTTTAGACAACAAAAACAGCAGGACCTATTCAGTTGAAATGTTTGCAAACATTACTTATTTAGCTGAACAGAACATTTCTATTTCTTTATGTTCTATGAATGTGAAGTATTCCTGGTGATTTGAATGAAATAATAAAGTTAACATTTGCATGTGCTTGTATTATACAATTCTCGATATTTCAACATGTATTCTTCCATACACACCACTGGGCTCAACCACACATCATTTGTAACTCCTTAATTTCTTGTCTAGTTGGCTTGTGGAGGCTCATCACCCTGTACAACTGGAGCTGTTATCAGTCAAAATTTCATTGAATGTTGAATTCTAGATTTTCCAGACTATCTCTATTATTTATTTTTTGTACACCACATTAGAATAAGTTCATTAGTACAAGTAATCATCAGCTGGTTATATTATATGTGTTGCAGTCCGTCCAGTATTTCGCGATTTTGCAGTTGCAGAAATTAACGCCAAACCAAGCAAACTCCACAATATTCGGAAAAGCTTGCAATTTTTCTAAATTACTGCAGATTTTCTACAGATTTGGGCCAAGATGTGTCATGTGACGTCATCACAATGCGCATTCAGCTAAAGCCTTGTTCGATTCACATGCGTCAAACATGAGTACAGCTTAAAGGTCTCATTTACCAACAAACATCACTGCAAAATAAAAAAAAAAAACTCCATGAAATCCTGTACGGACTGGTGTTATATATAAGCACATGTTGTGCTTTACATCAGCTGATGTAGTTAGAGTAATAAATTGTATTTCTGTGCTTATGTTATTATTATCATGATCAGATAAGAGTTTTAGCATAAACGCAACAGCTGGATGTACAGCAAACTGAGAGACAAGGCAAGCAGATCAGAATTAGGGATGTAACAGTATATGTGAACAGATAATGTGTTTTAAATGAGTATAAATATGTTTTTAGAAACCTTGCACATGGCGTCTGCTTGTCAGTAGATATGTGCATCAGAACTGGGATCCCACGAGATGCAAAAAAGTCCCGCGAACAGCAAGTGGTCGTACAAACAAAGACCACATACATTAACATGAACATTTGTCCCTGTGTGATACATTAACAGCGTCCATTCATTCATCCTTAGTAACCGCCTGCTCAGGGTCAAGGTGGTTCAAATTAGGCTACTAGTTTGTTTATATTTTGGGAAATATGCTGTGTTCGACTAAAGCTCGCAAGTCAGAATTTCCGATCTCCAATGAGGAAAAAACAAAGAAGATGCCCCCCTCCTACTCAGAAAGCTGTTAAGGTGTCCTCAAGCATGACCTCATGTTAACATGGCTGCTCACACCATCAACAGTAAATAAAATATCACTTCACTAGATCAATCAACACAGACACATTAGTTGGATAAATCTAACATATACAGTATTGTTCGCTGTTTTGAGAAAGTGAATACATTAAAACTCAAGATTATTCATGTTAGCTAGCTTGTTGCTAACAAACACACACTTTCATTGAGACATACTGTACATGTTTTATCCACTTCGTAGCTTGAACGCACCAAGCTTTAAATGATGTAATTTCTACTTAAGACATCCCAATTCCGAGTTAAGCTGAATGCAGCAGTAGGACCAGCTACATTTGTTTGGGATAAACAATTAAAAAAAAAAAGAGTCACAATCACATCTATAGTTAAGTCCAGCTATGGACTCGGGTGATGTAGCTGAGGTTGAGTGGGGGTTTATACGTTTAGAGCACTAAACAGATACAGATACAGATCGTGTTATTGTGTTACACCACTAATCTGAATGTATTCAAGAAGGAAGGGAATAGAGGAGACAAACTTTTAGAGCAATTGCTTTAAAGCTTATAAATCCGATATAAGACTGGAATTGATTTGACTGGTTCGTCTACATCTAAAGAGTAAAGAGAAAGTGAGGGAGGGAGAGAGAGGGGCAGCGAAATTGAGGGAACTTATAGTATATCTGGACACTGAGGTGCTTTCATCTATCTTTCTTTCTCAGTGCTCCTGCTGTTATTTCTCTCTTTAATCAGTGATTGGGAGTCTAAGACCAACCTCTGAGAAGACCTCTTACCACTTCATATGCTGTTATTGCAGCTCTTCTACTCAGTCTAAGCACCATCCTTTCTTCATCGCATTGATCGGGTACATTTAAATAGAATATCTTGGTAAAATCTCAATTACCGTATGATTATGTTGCGTTATTCATACTTGATTACTGCTGATGGTTTAATTTACCTCCCATTACCTCTCTTCTTTCTCTTTCCTTTAGAAGACTAAAGTTCTGCTGTCATACTTTTGTGACAAACCCATATAACCAGGTTTCTGGTTAATTGCATCTTATAGCTCTAAGCAGATTTGAATACAGAGATCTAAATCAGAGGAAATTTGCTTCTGCTTTATCTGCCTGTCACTTGCAATATTCGTTCTCATAATTCACATATTAAGGCTGACATTTGCTTTTAGGCATTACTAAGTATGTTTCAAGAGGCAGTTACATTGATTTGCTTGCATGAAAGTGAATCTGTTCCACAATAACAGTGATAAGACAACATCTTTGCCAGCTGCGTCTTCATCAGAGTTGTTGCTGGGTCTTAATTAGAATTTGAGTTGAAAATGAATTGGATTTACAGGAAACTTAGAAATGTTGGGGTGTGGGGGAAGCACCAATTTAGTAGAATGGGCTGGATTTATGCTCTCAGATAGATAACCACCATTGTTATTGATTTCTTCACATTTACACAAAATGATGTTTTTATCTAAAGTGACTTGATGTGAGCCAAAAGCCAGTTCAAGCATGTACCAAAAGAGAAGTGCTGCAAAACTAAGTTTCCATCAATCCAAACACAGGCTAGTGTGTACCGAGCAGCGCATCTCGCCAAAACTTCGCAATAACATGTGAACTCAGGGCTGAATGTATCCGGGCTACACGTGAAAATAGAAGGGGTTTCTCTGACTTGATAGGAATAAGTAGTAAAATACTTCAAAACCAAGCCATGTACTAAGCACATTTGATTTTAAAATGTGTGTAGTGTTAACAAGTCTCTTTCATAGCGTGTACTACAAAGCACAATACACAGCATGTTTGGTAATGGCTGCCCATACATCCAAACACAGCCACCTGTAAGAATACTTTAATCTTTAGTGGCAATACAAAGGAGTTTGAATGCAAACCAGTTGCATTGAGCTCCATTATGTTTCATCCTATGTAAGATACAAATGCCATTTCGCCAAGTGAAGCCATTTGAGATTTATCCTAAGTATTAAATGACAGATTTTACTTGGATCATGGAGAATAAATGTAAGTTCAATCAGAATAACTATATGAAAACATTACTGTGAGTAAATCAATAAAAATGAATCTGCTAAGAATCAATTAATCAACCAGAAACATTAATCAGGACAATTCTGTTCCAGTACCTGATCCAGTTCAGATCGCATTGTACCTGGGCAAGAAAACAAACCAAATACATGATGGGTACTTAAGTATGACATGGCCCGTTTGGCAGTGGAAATAGCAATGCCGTGTGCGGATTATGGGTAATAATGCCTAACCATGGCATGCCGCAGTCTGGTGGAAAAGCGCTATAAGATCATGGCAGAAAGAGAAGAGAGAGCCAACGTGCTAGTATGTAGGAGTGCTACAGTACAAACATAAACCAACAATGTGTTTATAAAATTTGTGAATAATAAGACCATCTCGTTTTATATTACCCGATATATCAGTAGTTTTCCTATTTCAGTTGAGGTTGTTTGTGCTGTTTGTGTTGAAGTAGAGCTTTAAAATGTGAGACTCACTTCCACATTAATCTTGAAGTCATCTTCAGATTTAGAGCAATATCCGAAGAGTAACTCCAGTCTACTTAAATAAATGAAGATGCACTAAAATAAACAAACAAATAAATTATATATATATATATATATATATATATATATATATATATATATATATATATATATATATATATATATATATATTCATTCTTTCATTCTTTCTTTCTTTTGTGTGTGTATATACAGTATATGTTAGCTGTCTAATCTCGACATTTTTTTTCTTGTTGACATTTGGAACATTCATCAAGTCAGTAATTAAGCCTGCATTAAAAATACTAAAAATAAATCAAATAATTTTAGCTGTTTTATTGATGTTTCATAATTTCTTAGTGTACCAGTACCTATATAGATTTATGGTAGAAAATGTGGGGAAACTTCAAAACATGCTGTTGTTATAGGGCTGTAAAAATGAAATTATTATTATTATTATTATTATTATTATTATTATTATTATTATATGTTGTGCTTACTTTTAAATCCTCTCCTCTCCAGGCACCATGTCAGTTTTAAAGCATTCAACTTTTTTATTATTAAACCTGAGGCCTCAGTGTTATCTCTAATTAATAAACAGAGTATACTATCTGCAAGCCTGGTAAATAAATTTCATGAAATGGGAACTGTCATTTAGCTATCTTGACATTTGATATCAGGAATACACGTAAAAATGTAGATACACTGCAAACACACTACACACCCTACTCCTGAGATTGTGTATAAATAAATAAATAAATAAACATCAAAACATTTATTTTGGAAGATGTGTTGATGATTTACGGAACATGTATCGTTCTAAATGACACCTCTGCCATACAGAGGACTTAATTATGGACCTGTCACAAAGAGAATGAGTAAGAATACATCACTTGTAGAAACATTCTACTGATGGCAGCACAATACAACAACAACAACGAGACGTAATGACGAGAGGTTAGGCACGGATAAGTATGCATTTTCAGAAGATGTTTATCATTTATTGCAGGGTGTTTTTCTACAACTTTGACAGTTTGGGAAAGATACAAGAAAAGATTGAAAGAAGGTCATAATGAGGTCATTATTAGTGTCACAGTAAATATAAAATATAATAGAGGCACTTATAAAACATGTTTTTACTATCTAAAATTACTTTATGATGGATCTTTGCATCTTGATAGTAGAATCATGTCATAATTTCTGGCTGTTGCAGGTGAAGAACGAACGCAAAGGCAGTAAAAAAACAAAAAAAACAAACAAAACAAAACCAAAACCTGAATTAGAACACAGCACTGTTGAATGGTTAATTCTGATTGGTCATGTCAGTGTCAATGCTGGAAACGGTGTTGAACACCAGTTCAAAGAATGTATCACGGCCTACAATCATGGACATGGACAGAAACTGTGTCCGTCTTCATTTCAGACTGAACAGCAACAAAATGTGATTATTTTAAAGGGGGGTGATTCTTTTCTATACCCACTGTAGTGAGTGTGTACGCACCTGTGTGCATGCGTGTGTGATTGAGTCCAGTTTACAAGTCATTTTTAGGAGGGGGGTGATCCTTTTTCAACTCAGTTATTCTGTTTTTTTATTATTATGATTATTATTTTTTTCTGACATGTTGGTGTTATATCTTTCACTTGGATGTTATAAGTTGCACTGAGTAAATACAGCTGGACAAAACAAAAACTGTGTCCGTCTTCATTTCAGGCTGAAAAGCAACAAAATGGGATTATTTTAAAGGGGGTGATTCTTTTCTATACCCACTGTATATAAACCATTCACAAACAGACTTACAATGCGAAGTATTGTCCTGTGTTTACACTGCCAACATACCAAGTCTTGTTTCTCTTGCATGATCTGGCCCATAACAGAAGGGAGGGCCCATAACAAAAAAAATGAGCGATCACCCATAGTTTTAAGATGAGTCCTTGGAACACTCAATAGTAGACTTTGTGATGATCATAAAGACCTTGGAGTCTAATACTGCCAGAGAAAATCAGAGATATAAAGTGGTGCAAGCCCATAGAGACCCTTTATACAAACAGTTAGACCTTAGACTGAATCCTACAGGAAGCAGGATTCCCTTGCCTGTCTTTTGGGATCTGTTTGCCTGTTTTTTGAATTGCAACTGCAACTGTCTCTGCTGCCTGACAGAAAGAAGGTGATGGTTAATTTTATGTAACAGCACCTCTGACAGGTTTTCATACATCCTAATATGTAGCATTTCTTTAGTAGCACATGTAACAGGGCCTTGTATGGTGGATGCTCTACACAAACAAATTAAAAATCGTGTAAACTTTTTCCATGAGGAGACGTTTGTTTAGCGTGTGTGGAAGGAGTCTCCTGCAGTGGCTTAGTGGTTAGCACTGTTGCCTCACACCTCCAGGGTTGGTGGTTTGAATCCTGCCTCTGCACTGTGTGTGTGGAGTTTGCATGCTCTCCCTGTGCTTTGGTGGTTTCTTCCAGGTACTTGTAAGTAATTGTCTGTAGTGTGTGAATGTGTATGCCCTGTGATGGGTTGGCACCCCATCCTACCTTGTGCACTGGGTTCCCTGGGATAGGCTCCAGGCTTCCCCACAACCCTGTGTAGGATATGCAGTACAGAAAATGTATGGAAGGAGTCTCCAGTGTCAGTGCTTTGTAATAGTCAGAGGTTAAGCTTTAAGTTTTCATGCTGGGAAAATTTTCAAGACAGAAAGATTTTTGTGTTTTTGTGTTTTGTTGTTTCTTGGCTGCAATTTGTGTCTTTATTTCTTCGGGGAGATAAAAAAAAAAGAGAGAGAGAGGCAGATGAGGGAATGACTTTGGGAATGAAATTGTTAGTGTTGGCAGATTGCTGTGGTATAAGAGGAATAAACACTGTGGGATGTGCTGTTTTTTGGGAAATAATCAACTTTGCATTTCACATCACACCATCTTATTGTTGATTATTTTCCATGACACCCCATCACACCCTCATCACATCATGACCTTAGCATCACACCCCATTGTATTTTAATCCTTCTTTATATATTTTTCTTGTTCCACACTTTCCCACCACGGGACTTCTGACTCTTTACATGGGCTATAAAGATAAGCCTGGGATTATTTTATTCTTGTTTGATCTGGGTAAAGTGTACTTCTTGACTGGGATAAGTGCATCAGGATGCTGTGGCTTTGATTCTTCTGTCATCATTTGAAAGATCTAGGCCACTCTCTATAAGCATGTCATTGTCACGACTCTCCACTGTGTTTATCTAATTTCAGAGAAACACACGCTATCATTTCGATCTTAATGGTATTATGCCACAAGCCAGTGTGAGCAGATTAAATCTCCAGCGTGTCTGCTTGAGAAAAATTTCAATTGTGCCAGGATTCAAATATTAATTATAGAATTAAAGGTTGCCTGGGGTGACATGAACACAGCCTATATTGGCAGAAGAATAGAGGAATTTATCACAATTTGACTCTGATTATGTAATTATTTGTTAATTTGGCTACAATTCCTTGGATGACTTTTGTAATTCAATTCACAGTGACTCTGAGGTGTTTGCGAGCCTCAGACAGCTAAATTAGTGATGGAGGTGTAGTGTTTGGAGAGCAAAATTGCTTAATATCTCTAGCCGTTAGTAGCCTGTGATCTTTAGTGAAATTGCTCAGGGAAAATGCCACCCGCTTCAAAAAAAAAAAAAAAAAAAAGCCTCTCTGTTAGCTGTCCTTCCTCACTCTTCTCTTGCCCTCCTCCTCTTCCTTTTCTCTTTCATCCACATCCTCCAGCATGTGTAATGTGCCAGCGGGATGCATGCCCAGAGGGCAGACCTCTCAGAAGGACTGGGTCCAGTTGGGTCTCTTCTTGGCACATTGCTCTTTCATCATCACCTTGATTGTAGGGGAGAGCAGAAAGGGCAGGAATTCAGCACCAGCCAGAGACAGACCAGCAATTTGCAAAGAGCCGTGACGAGACCATACTTCTCTTCAGACTTGGAGAGCATTCCTCACCCATACGCCGTTTCTCAGCACCTGTTGGAGCAGGAAGGAAATTAATATTGATCCAATGTGAGACCATGGGGTTGACTGATTATAACGGGCTCCTGCTTATCGATGCAGTCTTTGTCCGTGTTTGATATATTAAAGAATATCATTAGACAACATTTTTCCCTATGGAAAAATAAAAATAAAATTAGCATGTGATGAAGTTTGAGGTTTAGAAATGGGCCATAATGGGCAGCGGTCTTGAAAAACTACGTTGTTATTGATATAGATCATATGTCTGTTACATAACATTGAAAGAAGAAGTCTGTAGTCACGATGTACGCCAAAAGTACGTCATTGCAAAAGTACACCTCATATCTTTAATAATAATGTTAATAATGTAATGTTCATGAATCATAAAATATAAAGAATATTCAAGAGTTACAATGGCTAAATGGCCCCCAATCATGGAATGACCCGTAGGGATCATAATATATACAGTATATAGGACATACAGTATCATTCCTAGTAATTCAGGTAATGTTGATTTTTTTTTTCAATATTCACCTATATTGTATTGTTCTGCATTTGAAACTTGCACAGTATTTGGTTTTGTTTGCTTTTGGTGTGAGGTGACAGAAAAGAACACTTCCTGGAGTGTCCCTATACTGAAAAAAAAAAGCATGAAAACTTTTTAATGGGATCAGCATTTTAATTGAAATAGGATATCGAATATGATATAGTCTCCCTGGGGTTATTTCTACAGGTCATTTTATACTAGCAGAAAGGGAGGTGAGAGAGCACTGCTGGGGTTGTACAGTGCTAGACATGAGACACTGTCAGTCATTATGATCCTTTTGGATTACATTAGCTTTATTTTGTGATAAAATGTTATAACCCCTAGGAAACAAATGCATTTTTGTAGTGTACTATTTGAGGCTAATATAATACTAGCTAGCCAGAGCTAGCATGCTTTTTAACAGCCAACAAGAGGCAACATCACACAAGCATAATTTCCCTGTGTCCAATGCTTACGTTTACTTTTAGCCCATACACGTCAAGGATCACTGCCGTTCACTTTATGTTTTTTGCTTTTTTTGCACCATTCTGTGACTGATTTTTGTTTGCAGTTTCTGAAATACTCAAACCAGCCTGTCTGATCTCATTTTTTTCCCATTCTCTTGCTCTTGACTTGAATCTGTATGATTTTATGCATTGCTCTGCTGCCACATGATTGGCTGATTTGCTGATTGCATGAACGTGCACATGAACACTTGTTCCTATTTAAAAAAGTGTCTGGCGACTATGTATAGTTCCAGTGAACGTCACCTTAACCTATTCTACTGCTCTTCTCTCTTTTTTTCTCTGCTTTCAACAAATGGCAAGATAATTAGCTCAGTTGAATTTTTTTCATGCCTCAGCCATATCTTTGGCGTCAAGACTACAGAAAGATTTATTGAGATAACACCACCTACACTAGAGGTTATCACATGCCATTATTTCCTTTGTTAGTTTAAATTACTCTCTGTATCATTTTTTTTAAAAAATGTCTTTATCTTACAATTCTCATTATCAGACAGGAAGTAAGTTTAAGCACCTCATTCGCTTATATATTTCCCATTCTAATGTACAATGGATATAAAAAGTCTACAAAGTCTAAAAAGATTGTTTTCAATTTTTTATATGTTCTAATTTCTCACTGAGGGTGGAAAAAGTTCGGACATGATTTATCTTATTTTCATTTTATTTTATTTTTTTTACATCACAAAAACCTGCCATTTTAACAGGGTTGTGCAGACTTTTTATACCCATTGTACTTCTCTTCAGTCTTGATGCATGGTGGTTAGGCAGACGTAGTTTTTTGAGACAACAGCACAACCTTATTTTTATTTTCTATTTCACCCAACCATTTTGTGCCTGAATGCATCCTCAGCCTGCAATGGTTTGAGCCAGGCTTACTCGGGTTACTACTACTACTTAATGGCACTACTAACCCTAGGGTTAATACTACTTAATGTACATTACATTATAGTTAAATGTAAGCATGGATATCTACACATTTTTTTCCCCATGCAGAAACAGCTTTAAGGACCTTATGCTGCGAATGGCATTGTTCCACTTCACTGCCACCTCTCAAATACTAATGCATCCGAATCCAGCTCACCAGCATCAAGAAATGTGCATTCTGGGTTAATGGCCAGGCACCATATGCCTTAATTAAACAAAGTGTTTCTCTGGGGAGTGGGAATGCATAGGAGAGCTTGTTTTATCTGAAGCTAAATATTCAGATAAAACAAGCCCCTGGTGTGTATTTTGCAGGTAAATGGTAACAGTTTTACTGCTGTCATGCCAAGTGTTATAATGGACAATAGCTACGTATATGGCAATGATATTTCATGAAGAAGAGATTACAACCTATGATCTCTTATTATTATCCTGCTTCCAAATTCCAGAGGTATGTGACTTCTTAACGTTTTTTTTGGGGAGGATACTTTGCATCAACGTATACCATGTCTTCTATTACACTGAAATAATAAAAATGTCAAAACCCAACAGAAATCTGATTATTTCAGCATTTATTTCCCACTGACATACCACTCGTGTCTAATCAGCAACTTTGAAGAACGCTCCGCCACAGCTGTTTCCTATCCATATACCATTTGGATTCCATTACTTTTGTGATGATGATAGCATTCTCAAAAACAACATACTCGTTCTCTATTGACGAGAAACCTTTCAGTTTGTAGATGACCTGCATTCATGAAATTCTACCTGCATCACGTGCAGTAAGTGCATGAAGTGTTTATTACGCTCTTTATTTAATAATATTAAAGAGGATGTCAATATTAAGGAAGATGTTGGTATTTGTTTGCTTTTGATTTTACAGTACAAAATAACATTTATAAACAGTGCATGTTGTTTTCTTGATTAAAGGAAAAAAAAGGAATACAGTGATATTCCATCAAACGTTTCTGTTAAAACCTCCCTTTGGAGAGTGTCGCACTTGAATTGCACATAAACTGACCTGCAGCTTGCAGTTGGTTGACTGATTCGATTTGAACTAAAACTCATGGAATGTTATTCTACCTGAATAAAATATGAACAGAACCTAATAAATTAGGAGTGTTTAACCTAACCCATTAATTAATTGACCTGTGAACTCATTTATAGCAGGGATTTAAAGCAGCCATGGGTTTGGTATGGTATGGCTACACATTAGCGACATTAAGTAAGCTGGAAATATAGATATTGTCTTTATGTTTGTCATAAATTCCTCCTCTCAGTGTTTCCCAGCACAACAAGCTCTGCTCTCATGTTATTTTGTTCTGAATTCAGGTCAGGTGTTTTTATTTGTGTTATGCACTGTGCTTTTGTTTCTGTTCAACTCCTGCTTTTATCCCTGTCCTACCGGTGGTTGATTAATCTAATGTGTGCAGCTGTTCTATGTGTGCTTCTTGATTATTTTGGCTATTTATGCTTTTTTGTTTCTGCTCCTCTATATGGAGTCCTATTGTGTCTAACCCTTGTTTTCTAAAACCTGCATTTCCTAGTTTTGTCCCTCACCCGGTTCCTTTTTTTTCTACTATGGATATTCATTGTTTCATGCTGCCTGCCTATTCTTTGGCCTTCTCCATGGACTACAACTATGATTATTGTATGGCTCCTAATAAATACCATGCTATGTTTACAAACTTGCATCCTGCCTTCACCAAGCTCATGTTACAGTGGTTAAGTTCAGATAATTTTTTTTTTTTATACATAATGTGTATAGTTTCTGACAATAACAGTGCTGCACCCTATAGAGTTTGCACTGCATTGCCTTCCTTAGAATAAATATAGCAGTTGGAGTACATTTACGGCATTTGGCAGACACCCTTATCCAGAGCGACTTACATTTATTTTGTTTATACATCTGAGCAATTGAGGGTTAAGGGCCTTGTTCAAGGGCCCAACAGAGGCAGCTTGGCAGAACTGGGATTTGAACTCACGACCTTTCAATCAGTAGCCCAACATGTCAACCACTGAGCTACTGCTGCCCTGGAGTAGGAGAATGAATGTTGATCTATTGTGTTAAAAAATAACCCTTTTCAAATATCCCTGTAGGGGAATTAAGGATACCCTGTCATGCCATATGGGCTGGCTCACACCCCATCTGTATTCCAGGCATTCATTAATGATGTACTCCCCAACATGCTGGTCCAACACGTGTTAATGTTCATCAATGACAGGCCAACCAGCGACAAAGTGGAAACCCTGAGTTCCAACTGTGATAAGCTATGGCTATTGACTAGGGACCTCGAGATAAGATTCAATAGCCACAAGCCAAGCATCAAATATGTGGGGCCCTTTAGAATAATAAGAGAAATTCATATAACATATAGCTTGGACTTGCTTAGACAATATTGTATTTGTTGTTTCCTGTCCTTTCTGGTTCCTGCTCCACTGACTGATGTGGTTCCTGCAAATGGGAGTGAGTTGGTCCACAGACTTGAGGTGGCAGAGTCTTGAGTATTTAGTGGTCTGAGATGGTTACATTACTCAGGTTTGATGTTGGGTTACTGAATGGTAGAGTGGATATAGCCCTATACCCCCCCCCCAGTATAGCCCCACTACTGGCTTGGCCACATGTTCCTAACCCTGGTTCTGGAGTGCCCCTTGTCCTTTGCATTTTAGTGTATTCCCTGCTACAACAAACCCATTTTGGTTCAGGTAGTGCTGCTAATAAGCAGATTAGTTGAATCAGGAGGTACTCCAGGACCAACTCTTTGGGCTGGGTGCTCTGCCAATTACCATGGAGTACTACAATTACAAGCAATAAGAGCCTACACTCTAACAATGTCTTTGACTGCCTTAGATCTCTAGCCTTTGGATTGCTTTCATTACACAAATTTTTTGACTCATTGCCAAGCCCATGTTGCATTTGTGGATCATGGATGTTTTTATAATGATGCTCAGAAATTGTTCTAACCACGTCTCATTTGTGGCAATCAATATTTCTTTATTTCTTTCAGATCTTGTTTAAAAAGACAATCATATTCATTCATCAATGTGATTTAAAATAAGTGGCATATCGATGGTATATTTTACCATACTTATGGGATCTGGTATATAGTGCATCTTGTTATACTGAGTCATCAGTAATCTTTTAGATTAGATAACCTGTCCAATAAAACTTCAGAGTTTGCAGTACTAAGATCCATGCATAAAATTTACTGTTAACATTAACGCGTGCTTAATGCGCATAAATTGTTATGTAAAAGTGTCACTCTTTCATGTTGTCTTGATGACTTTGATTTGCTAGAACTCCAATCAGAAATGCCGAGCAGGCATATTTTTAATGATTGCTTTTTGATGTAAATCTTGCATTTCAATGAGTGAGCAAAATGCATACACTGCATTCTACTATCCAGTCACTCTGTACGAACAGATTCAGAGCCTGTATCCTCGATGGAAATAGAGAACAAGATATCACATGATAATTAGATGTAAAAAGGAGAGACCATTGATGAGCTTATTAGGCCACACGAGAGACGGCTAGGTGAGCATCCGGGAACCTGAATGGACCGAGATGAAAATGACTCTAGCCTGGAGGGAGCTGATGGATACTGTGGTAAATGCTGGGTGGGCAGAGTATTCATACTGCTGGCATGTGGAATTACCTGCTTTTTGTGCCATCCATCTCTCCTGCTCCCATGTGGACACTGACCTGAGGCATAGTTTTAATCACTGTAGAAGGAGCTCACCCTTTCTCCCCTAGTCCTCATTCACACTGTTTCCACAACCAGCTTCATTTTTTTCTTCCCCATTCTCTGCATTATCCCTTCTTTTTCTTTCTTGCATGACTTGCCTAACCCAAACTGTGGCATCCTTGTAGATTGCCATGGTAAATGCCAGCTAAAAGCAAGGTATTGTGTGCTCTGTCAGTCCTCTGTCAGATTTCATGAATTATTCAGAGGGGTGGCCTTGGACTGGTCACATGGCTGCAACTAACTCACCCAGGTCTTGTACTACTATTAAGAGTGTGTGTAAGGACTGCAGTCTTTGCCTCAGGGTTGAGGCTCTTGAGATATTGTGAGCGAAGCAGTAAATTGCAACTGATATTTAAGAAATGCGTCTTTAAAAATGCACAATTTGCCACTGAATGTGTTTTTTTTTTTTTTTTAACTCAGTTAGTCAGTCTGTAACACTAATATCTCAGTAAACACTGCCTGAACAAAGGCAGCCTTTACTGAGTCAGCCCATAGAGACACTAAATGAGACTGAAACTCCATTTTAAGTCAGTCATGATCCACCTACACCTGAACCCTAAATAATTATTCGGGTCATGGTGGCTTAGTGTTTAGCATGTTTGCCTCGCACATCCAGGATTGGGGGTTTGATTCCCGCCTCCGTCCTGTGTGCACAGAGCTTGCATTTTCTCCCAGTGCTTTGAGGGTTTCCTCCAGTTACTCTGGTTTCCTCCCCATTCCAGAGACATGCATTGTAGGCAGATTGGCATTTCCAAAGTGTCCGGAGTCTGTGAATGAGTGTGTGTTGGCGATGGGTTGGCGCCCCGCCCAGGGTGTCCTCCTCCTCGTGCCCCGAGTTCCCTGGGATAGTCTCCAGGATCCCTGCGACCCTGTGTAGGATAAGAAGTACAGAAAATGGCTGGATATAGAATTATGTTTACAAATACTGTATCCTGTATGCCTAGCCATAACTGGCTATGAGGACACAGAAATCCGGACCTCTGTAGTTTTGGAAGGTTTTTTTTTTTTTGTTTGCCCATTTCCAGATAACAAATTCACTTTAGGTTTGCCCATAGACTCAATCGCCCATTATGTTCAGCTCTCACAAGACTCTATAACCAGAGTCAATCCAGCTGCAGTACAAACTGTAGTGTGCATATACAGAGTATATACAGAGTTTTATAGTAAACACCAAGCATTTGTGGAAAGAAGCAGCTGCATTCTTTTTCCTAGAATAGAATGCTCATTTTGCATATGTTTGCTCAAGAACAATAATTTTTATGCAAATATGGTGTACAAAACAATGAACATGTCAGTCATATAATTCACAAAAACTACATAAAATATATTGTTGCCCAGTTTTAAGGTTTTTTTCTGGATACATTATATTTATTCTGTGTTACAGCCTGGGAAATCCTTTCACATGGTGAGATTTTGCCATTTTCTACTGTAGTTTTTAATTCTATGTATCGCAATCACAAGTATTAGCACTTTGAAATCTAGTTACCCCAACAGTGAAAAGGGAGAAAAATGCTTTTAAAGATTTCATTCCCACTGTGACATAGGAGCACTGTGGACATCTTGACAGCTAGTACCTAATTATGAACTGAACGGATTAGAATTATGTACCTTTCCCTACAGCAGATGGCTATCTATCAACTTCACTATCTACCAAAGCCTCACATTCATTGTGAGGAAAACACACTTAGCTAGCTAGGTTTTAGATTGACCGCTGCCTTTTCTAAACTGGCTGATTATTGAACATGACTTTTTCAAGAAACATTTTCATGTTTTTTTTTTTTTTTTTGTGAATTAAACAGTATATTCGTGGTTTCTGGAATTGGGTCCAAGTATGTTAGAAGCAAAAAAAACTACACACGTTCTTCATTTAATGTGTTAATTTAATCAGAATTCAGCCAGTTATATCAAAATATACAATGTATATGTATTTTCAGTCAGTATGAAGTCTGACATTTATGTATTACTAGTAGTTTAATCGTTTGAACCTGTAGGCTGGAAAAAATCTAGTCTGATAAATGTTTTGTCTGTTTTTTTTTGTGTTTTTTTAATGTATTTTAAACATCTTTGTACTCACTGGGATTTCAATTCATTTTATATCGCAATACACAATTAAAGAGAATTTTACAGCACATATTTAAAGGATATTTAATTAATGAATAGATTAATGAATTGGTTAATTCAAATGCTTTGTTAATGAAGAGGGGTGTTTAACATTGAGGGATGTTTTTCTAGTAAAGCTATCTGGCATATTACTCTTCGACATGTGATGCCCCAACGCTGCATGCCCATTAACTCTCGACTAATTAGTTATCTGTCCTGACCACTTCCTACCAAGAGAGAGAGAGTGGTGTGTGTGTGTGTGTGTGCACGTGTGTGTGTACGTGAGTCATGAGAGAATAATTGCTTTATTTATCATCTCCAGATAAAGATGTGTCTCTTTCTCTCTGTCACTTTTGCTTGCCCGGCTGTGAACTTTGATGAGCTCTATCTCTTTGCCCTTGGAGACGCTCTGTCATTGCATGATTGGTAACAGCACGCCTCTCTAAATTGCAAAACCTATAAGCGGGGCCAGAAGAACAAAAGAGAGAGATGCCGGTGTCCTTCACAGCAGCAAAATCCATTGGTTCCGGTCGTAGACATCACAGAGAAAAGTGATGATCACCTTCCTCTGAATTATCAGCATTGTGCAAAGATCCTGCTGAGCAATGAAGAGCCGCAGATAAGCAGGCCGGGTGAAGGATAGGCAAGAACCTACACTGGTGTTGAGAAATTAGACCAAATCTCTCCCGACAAAAAGCTCCAACAGATATCGGAAAGTGTTCAGGATCCCCTTCTGTGTCGGCACGTGGAGAGTGTGATAGAGATGACGACAGAGAAGAAGGGAATAGATTTATCACAGCTGGAGTTGTACTGACAGTAAAGGAATTGGCGCAATGTTTTATTTCATATGCTTGAATAACACTGAGATTGGTGGCAATTTTGGAGTGAAAAGTGACACCATGCTTGTAGTTCTTGCTGTAAAACTTTCTTTGTTGTTATAAATACATAGTTTCATTCCCCAAAACCTGAAAGGTCATTCATATGAATTATTGTAGCAATTTATTTTGTTCAGAATTTAATACGCATTGATTAAATCTTATAAACTTTAATAACAAATCAATTTGCCTTATTATATCAGTTTCAATTCATGACAATTTTATTTAACTAAGTAACATTAAACATTTTTTCATAATCATTTCACAAGTGTAAAACATAAAATACAATTTAATTTAAACAGATATGTGCAGCAAACAGGTGAAAAGTGAGGTTATAAAACACACTAAGGATGAAAACACAATGGGGCATGCTGTTTTAGGTAAATGATCAACAACTAGGTGGTGTGGTGTGGCTTTACACCAAGCGCAGTTACTGTTCCCACCCCAAAGTTGATTATTTTCCTTTAACAGATTATCCCAAAGTGTTTTATTCCTCTTAAACTTGAGCAATTTGACAATGATTTTGTAAAACATTTAAAATGTTTTTTAAAACATTTTTTGTTGTTAATTAAAGAAGGTCACATCACATTTTAGCAGTTTATAGTTACAGTAAATGTTGTGGAATATCCACCAAACAAGTTATTTCAAGTTATAGTCCCCTCTGAAAGTATTGGAACAATAGGACCAATTCTATTGTTTTCCCCTTTTTTCTCAGCTTCAAAATGGCTTGCTTTTCTCACATAGACAGCTCTCTAGGCTTCATATTGGTTTATCCTTTTTAACAACATATACAGTCTACACAGGAGAAATCTAGGGCTCAGACTAAGAATAGACATTCAGTGCTATTAACTCTTTAAACAATCAATTTAACAGGGCACACCTAGGCAGCAAGAAACACATATCAGTCAAGTGATCAAATCCAATATTTTTGATCACTTGAAAAAATGGATGGGTTCAAACAAAAGGTGCCATGTTCTAAGTTGTTTAACACAACTAGATGTAAATATGAGGAAGTAAAAGCCGAAATTCTGATATATACTTTCAGAGGGGACTGTACTTCCTGTTATCATTTTAAATTTTAACTCACAAGCCTCTCTACTTTTGCTCGTTTGTGAAGTTAATACGACCAAAAAAATAAATAAATAAAAAAGTCATGACTGGGTAACTGCAATGCTCTTCATCCTAAAGACTTTTCCATGTCAGGAAACTTAAAGTTGCACCTTTAGCCCTGACTGTTCAAATCACTAACACTGGAGACTCCTTCCAAATATATTGAATAATGGTGTCGATTCAGCATATCAAGTATTACATACATTATATTTGGTATGTTTATGTGGACTGTCTGCCATACAAGGCCCTCTGTTCATTGTTACCACATAAATGATATATATATATATAATGTATTGTATTAGATGTATTATAATCTAATAATATAATTATTTAATAATGCATTAGAATGAGTGCATTAATATAAACCTTGCAGCTGGAACTACTGTCCAAGATGCTGTTATGAAACATTAATCAACACCTTCTGACCAATCAGGATTGAGCATCCAACAGTGCAGTGGTATATATAAACTACATTAGAATGAGGTATGTGGAGATGTGCTGCTGGGATAGACAATAAAAATCAGCTCCTTGTATTTTCTTAAAGAAAAAAAAAATCCATCACTGATTTTTTTTCCAGCAACTTCCTTTAATGTGTTTTATTCCTTTGATGGTTTTTTACTAATTATAGCTACAATGTTCGATGATTAATGTCAACCTTCTGATTCACACTTCATGTTACGGATACAAGAACACTAACTACATCCACAATCCACAGTCTGCATCCACAAATCTGGGTTGTAACAAACAACACAGGACTTTTCTCATTGCCTTTTAGCATCGACTTTGTAATAAAGAAGGGTCTCAGTAGGTATGAAAATTGCAAAGTAGGTTGAAACACACCACTGTGCTTGCAGATTTTGAACACTCCACTTCTACTCCAGCCACATCATTTCATGTGAGACCACACATTTAAGCAGAAGTGGGGGGAAATTTGGCCTACTTCCAACTATTTCAAAAAAATATTCTGGTGTTATACGACCAAATTATTTGTGCCTGCATAAGAAAATAAATATATATCCGAGCCCTAAAATATAGCAATAAAGTCATGGAAAATATAGTACAACAGATAAATTGATATATATATATATATATATATATATATATATATATATATATATATATATATATATATATATATATATATATATATATATATATATATATATATATATATATATATATATTTGTAAATTGCTTACCAAAATGGAAATTGAACTGCACCATGCGGTAGCAGGAGTGTCATTTGGTTTGCAACAAACCTCTTTTGAGTTCACCTCTGGACATCGTATTACAGACAGAGGTGCATCTGAATGCACTGTCTGCTTTGATGCTTCTCTTACTCTTCAACCTCGCTGCTCATTCATCGTCGCCGCTCCTCTTTCAAAATCCCGTTAGACAAATACACAGCAGGTTAGAAATTCAGCTCCGATCCCTGAAGCACTCAGGGCGCCACCAGTCCAATTCACACAACCCCACAGATGGATTAGAGAGAGGACAGAGATGAGACAGGAATAAGCTGTGGATCTGAAATGCGTGTTGTAGACCTTAAAGAGATGAGTCAGAGACATTGCGGGTAGAAAGACATCAAAGGTGATCTAGTGCCTGCCATTTTCTTTCCATTCAGGATCACTCAGCTAACTAGCTGCAGAACGGAGCCGTGTGCTTTCATAGCAGGTGGTGAGAGAGAGAGAAGGAAGGAAAAGGATGTTGATTCTTGGGGAAAAAGGGTATGGGAGAGAATAAATATTATTTTCTCACCTGTCACTCAAAACAAGTGAGTAAAAACCCAAAAAGTAAAAAAACAAAAACGTAACAACAACAACAACAATAATAATAATAATAATAATAATAATAATAATGCATTTATCAGTTGTTTATTAGCCAATTCTACCTCTAATTACTAATTTGTATAGGTATTAGGAGTGAGTATCTGTATCTGTTTAATACTCCAAATACTTTCTGAATCTGTATTTCAGATTTAAACCAAAAGTGGGTGTGGCCTAATCTGGAAGGGTTTTTTTTTTTTGTCCTTCGTTAACTAGAAATTATAATGATATTATTATATCTAATATAATTAGAACATATTACTACAGATATAAATAGTTTTCTGTTGTTGTTGTTTTGTTTTTTTCATTCCACAGAATCCCAGTCCCACGTCTACAAAGAAAAAGCCACGCCTTTATTTATTTATTTATTTATTTATTAATTCCTAATCATATCAGTATTTATATCTGTTTACACAACATTTAGTTCTAATTCACTAATCTGATTGGATGAGCAGCATTCCAAGAGAGCTAATATTTAATATAACCACACTGGGATGTTTCACTGTTTATATCACTCTACTTGTGTGTTTGCACTATGTAACCCAATTCTAGCACTCGCTAACTGAAACTGTTACTACAATAGAGGCAGCAACAGCATCAGCAGACATGGCAAACGATACTTTTCTTTCATGAATATAACTTTATAAGCTTGTCAGATGACGACGAAAAGGAAGAAGTGAAGCGAATTTTTCTGGATGCACCTTTAATGGGAATGTACAAATCAGTGTGAGTCCGACAAGCAGTGTCCTAGCCAGCTAGCTGATGGGCTGTCAGCGAATTAGGCTTCTTTGGGATCTATTTCTGCTAGCTGACCAAAAATAAACAAAACATTTAGCTATGTTGTGTCCAAAATGTCAGTTACTTGATATAATTTTTTTGTTTATAGAGCTGTTGTATAAAAGTAATTTTGCATTTGTGCAGTTGTACTGAATATCAGCACTGCTGTGGTTACTTACGAAACTCATCCTGTTGGTTTGTACTTGTAGCCGAATCACGGCTTCTGCAGTATTGCTTAATTAGAACACATTAACAGTTCAATCTGAAATCTGAAAAATCTGTTCGTATTGGGTTACATTTCTAATCGGTATCAACTGATGCTCCTGTTGAAGTTCTGTGCCATGTTCTTGAAAATAAATCAGCATCTGGCTTGAATCATAACTATAAACATTCTCTCAAAATGATAAATAGACAGTCCGCATGATCTTCGTGTTACACAACCTGCTGAGTGTATAGACCTTTTAGGTGCTATCAGGAAAATAATAATAATAATTAAAAAAAATCACACTATGAATCATCTGTATTTATTTAATAATCTATTATTTCTTATCTTAGCACCTCTGGGAAGCGCTCCAGGTAAAACCACACATAAACATTTCTCTACGAGCCACAAGTAGAAAACGGGGCTTTAAAAAAAAAAAAAAAGTTGCACAGAAGATGAATTTTACATTGAGCAACATGTGCAGGTGAAAGTGCAGGTGATAAGGTGCAGTCAAGCATGAATGCCCATTTCAGAAAGCCTGACACTTTTATAAAGACGCATCTGCTGTTCAGCCAGAGAAGAAGGCTTTTTAGCCTACAGGACTGTTCTAGAAAGGTCTAAGAAAAATGTTCTAGACATCCCCTGCCCTAAACAGAGTGATCATGTTTGCTGTAATACACCTGACTCAGCTCATTAAGTGTTTGATAATTAGGCGATGGGAGTTGAAGCAGATGTTTTAGAGCCAAGAAGACACCACCGGGGTTGGGGAAGTGACAGATACTAAAGAACTGTAACAGAAATCTTACAATCTTTTGAGATTATTATAGTTATCTCACATTTAAAGATGGATATTGCTGCAATGGTGAACCATTAGGAGCATGTGTTCTTCCTGCTTATATGTTATGTTTTGGGAAAAGATGATTCGGTGGTAAAATTACAAAGATTGCCAGTTACATAATTAGTCCTAGCACTTAATCTTTGTGAAGTGTGATGCAAAATCTGTAACAAAAGTCATCACAAAAGATCGGAATCGACTATTCGCACTTGCAATCAGTACCTCACAAGGCTAGAGAGGACAAGACAGACACCCCATCACATAGCTGACTGGTTTAATGTTGCAAAAACAGTATGCTACATGATCATATACTTGTTTGTTTCCCTTAACTAGCTAACTAACTCAGTATGACTTATTATATTAAGCTACCTACTCCTTTTTATCTTAGCTGATTAGATTTCAGTGGCAGCCAAAACACAGGACTGGGTAAACACACTGGAGCTTTTACTTTCCAAGCTAATAAATTTCTAGTTTGTCCACCTGCGTATAGGATCCAAGCAAGCACACTCTCTAACAAGAAACACCTCAAGACAAACCTGTGCTCACCCGGGGACAATAGTCACCCCTAGGATGCTGTCATATCTCACCCTCTCTCTTTCTGTTGACAAATAAGAAGAGTGCCAGGTCAATCACCTTGCCAGGAAATCTTTAGCACATCATTACTCAGCCCACTAGGTTGCTGGATAGAACAGCAGGCAATTACAGGCCAGGGAATCTCCCTGCTCCTGCCTACAAATCCCACATCGTCTCTAAACATTAAGCACCTGTTCCCTCGGCAACCATCCACCAAGCACACACATCAATTACAGACACTACTGACCTTGCTTGGTAGTTATCCCTCAGTCTGCCTCTAAATGGATGGAGGGGGAGATGCTGTTTAATTTGAGTTTGTACCCTTGGTGTCTATAGCAGAGCAAGCTCATAGAGAGCGGCAAGATCTAGCCGGAACAGCGAGTTGATATTTGGCTGCTTTTCCCATGACGGGATTCGTGTTTACCTGTTTTGTTTAGCTGTGCATCTGTTCTCCTAGCAGCATGGCCATTATGTCTTAGGCTCCAGCTGGATGTAATATAGTCAAATATGCACAATGTTTTTAAACACATTGTGTTCATATTATAGCTTACTGAATGAATTTTCAGCACCATTTGTTTAATACTGACAGTTGCTTGTGTTTTTTTTTTTTTTTTTGGAAATCATGTCTGCAATCTACAAGATATAGTTTTTTTTTTCCAAACCTGTGCACAAATCAGAAATTGTAGAGAGTTCTGGATGGGTAGATCATGGATACAGTATCTTTGAATCACACACTGATTTGGCCGACATAGACACAATGTTTAAAATGGAATTTTTTTTCAAAAACTTTTCAAAAAAACAACCAAAAAAAAGAGGAAAAGTAGGAAGCATGCTTAATGGAAACTGCATCATACAAAAACCTTGATATTGTACCATTTACATGTATGGTGCCAAATAGAAATTTATAATAGCAATAACTTTTAATAATAATAATAACTAATGCTGTTGTACCTGAATGAGCATAAATCACCAGAGCCATGCTTCAAAATCCAGTGGAAAGCCCTCCCAGAAGAGTGGAGGTTATTATAACAGCAAAGGGGGACCAACGTCATATTAATGCCCGTGGATTGCATATGATCCACATAATTTTGGCCATATGGTGTATATCTATATATACTGTGTATACCACTGGTATGTTCACATAACCAGAAGTGTGAAATGAGGAGATGTGAAATGATAAGGCATGCAGTGGTGTGTTTTCATGCCAAAGCTGATATTGAAATGCATCACTATAATATTGACTGTCACATCACAAGTTGCTTCTTGCAGATGCTTCACAACCTATATGAGAATTTCATAACACTGTGCTCTCGTGTGAGGCCCACACTGTGGGCAGGGCAAGCTGACAGCCCACACACACACCGCTACATCTCCCAATTTGCAGTCTTTCTGAGAAGCTTGTGTCTACCCACTGAAATCCTAATGATCTTTTTTTCTGGCCACCCAAACACCCAAAAATCATTATGGTCCATCCTGTTAAACTATTACTTTAATTACAATAATTGTTATAATTGTACCGACAATTTCACCATACTGGAGAGGTAAAGTTACCAAGAAAGGTAGCAAATGCCTACTCTCCACTGACCACTAATTGGCAGTTTGTGGTGAGATTGCAGCTATTCTGTTATCTCATGTAATTGCAGACATCTCTAATCTTCCAGAAGAAATTATAGGCATTGGTCTGACCCCCATGAATACAAAATAAAGGGATTAATGAGTCCTTTCTTGTGTGTATGGCTCTGATTAAGATTTATTTCCCTGTCCATCCCTTGTTCGGCCACCCAAGATGATCTCTGAGAAGAGATATTGGGATGCATTTGTTTGTCCTGTGTCAGCGAACTGGCATCAGGTATGAAACATCTGCCCCTGTGGAGGGTAACTTTGTGACCGTTCATTTGTGGTTAGAGTGAATATGCTTCACTGTAAGCAATGGAGAATAAAGATAGAGAAAAATGTGAGTAAAAAGTAATAAAAGAATGCAGCCATAGCAATGGGAATATGAAATAAGATCAGATAAGTGAACAAACTTTCAGTAGAAAGCATTTTATTCAGCGACTCTGGATATAAGTCCACCTTTGTAGGGAAATTGTACAGATTTCCTGTAGTTCAGGACTTTAATAAAACAGGATTCATCGAAAAACGAAATATGCTTTGATTAATTTCTTTAAATAAGATGGACTTTAGGGCAGTGGTAGCTCAGTGGTTAAGGCGTTAGACTACTGATCAGGAGATTGCGAGTTCAAATCCCAGCACTGCCAAGCTGTCACTGTTGGTCCCTTGAGCAAGGCCCTTAATCCTCAATTGCTCAGATGTGTAAATGAAATAAATGTAAGTCGCTCTGGATAAGGGTGTCTGCCAAATGCCGTGAATGTTATCCATAGTTCTGAACTACAAACTGTATTGCATCAGTGAACACTATTTTATGCTTTGCTTTTTTTTTTTTTCTGATTGATTTCGTTCTTATTTCCAGTCACATTGCTATCAATTTCAGACCTCTATCAATTTCTTCTTATATTCACTTCAGTGGTGTGTGTTGAAGTGCACAGGAATGAACATCGCTCAGTTTGCTCATCATTACATATTTGATTAATTTCTCTGAATGCAAATGAAAGTTTGGTTTCTATTTCATCTGAATGTTTTTCTTGTGGCTACTGACATTAACATAATGTCAAAACATAAGCAAATGCAATGATACTTCTTAGATTAATAATTTTCATGCTCTCATGATTTTCATTTGCCTTATGACTTTTAGAATAAAATGAATAAAACATGACTTATTGTACTGCTGAACATATGCTTTCAAAGGTAACACATTTTAGGTAACTAAAAAGGTTTATTAGAACTCTTGCTTTGACTTCCTATGAATACTACATTCATAATGCATTATATACACTGCAATGTCTGGTAATAAGTATGGTAATAATTAGCCATAGCGCATGCATACCACTGTATAACTGGCTGGTGATGAGCAGTTATAGAGCATATATTGCACTGCATGCCTGGTAATTAGAAATTATAGAGCATACATAAAACTATAACTGGCAATGGGCAGTTGTAGAGCCTTTTTAAGTAGTTGTAAAACATGCATACAGACATCCCAACTCTCCCAGAAGTTCCGGGAGTCTCCCCCATTTTAATGGCGGCTCCCTGATGCCCGCAAATTAATAAACAATATCCCGGCAATAGATTTTTTTAGATTGAGCAAGAGAGAGTTGAATGGTCATTTCTAATGGTAGACAGGCTCTGGAGAAACCGATAGAGCGAGTGACAGACGTGGTGAGAGAGTGACACAGCGCGCGTCCTGATTGGTCTCTCTTTGGGCTAACTAACCTATCGGTTTTCTCGGTAGGCAGGCTTTACAGTCGACCTCTCTCTCTCCTCTCTCTCTCCAGGGGAGGTGCGCAGTAGCCGGTGAAGCCACCTCCCTAAAATGAGTTTTTGCAGGTTAGGATGTCTGTGCATAGCACTGTATAAATTATAATGCATAGTTATAAGGCATACACAGCACTATATAACTAGTAATAATTAGTTAAAAAGCATGCATGACGCTGTAAAGCATGATTTCATAATGCCAGGGTACATTATACACTATAACATATAACATAATGCCAGGTTACATTATACACTATAACATGCACCATATAACTGGTGATGAGTGGTTATAGACTATATATTGCACTGCATACCTGGTAATTACTAGTTATAGAGCATACATAACACTGTATAACTGGTAATAAGTAGTGGTAAAGCTAGCATATCACTGTATTAAGTGTAATGCATAGTTATAGAGCATGCATAGCACTGTATAACTGTTAATAAGTCATTGTAAAGCATGCATGTCACTGTATAAATTACAATGCACAGTTATAGAGCATGTATAGCACTGTAGAACTGTTAATAAGTAGTTAAAAAGCATGCATACCACTGAATAAATTAATCTTTATAAATATTTTAAGTGGTCTGGCCAAAGAGGACAGTTTTTTTAATTTGTTTGTTTTCTGTTATTATTATTATTTTAACCTTTTTGGAGGTTATATTGTTATGGTTCTAATGTATATGTAAAGAATAACACACAACAGACTGTGCTGTTATGTCTGTGAAGACTTTCCTGTGCTGATAATCTTCACAACGCACCATGACTGTTACAAAGCTATTACAACCGAGACTCCTTCCATAAATGTTAAATAAATGTCTCCTAACAAAAAATGTCACCACATCAACGGTTATAGGTTTTACTTTGTTTACCAATGCATTTTTAAAATCCATTTATTATTATTCTTATATTATGTGGAACATCCACTGTTCAAGTCCTTGTGTATGAGCTGTTACTGAAACTGAGCTGAAACAATAACGTATTAGAACGTGCGCATAAATGTTAACCTAGCATTCATGTTATAGCCGGAATTACATTCTGAGCTGCGCTGTTATACGGAAATAATGCACACCTTCTGACCAATCAGATTCGAGCATTCAACCATGCTGTGGTATCAGGGGAGCATGACAGTCAGGAACACAACCATAAAAATACCATATTTTTGAAGATCATGATCCAATGAACTCTTGCAGTTAAAGTTCATTTTATTATGCTTGGTGTTCAAATGGACAGATGTTTATGGTTTAATAATTGATTTTGTCCATGAATATTTAGATTCATTTTGAACCATCATGAGGCAACTCATTGATACTCATTCCATCTAAATGGACAACATAAAAAAGAGAATGTTGAAGTAGATGTCAAGGTCTGTGTCAATCTGTGTCGTTTGTGACATTGAGGACACATTTCCATCATAGAAAAGCTTGAAATCATCATGCTGTTTAAAATGACTTCACTCTGATTGCCTTCACATTGCCGATCGCAATTGTCTGATTGCGATCGGTAAAGACCGGTTATCATTTCCAGAAGCATCATGACACATTGATGATTCTTCTTCAAGTGTTGAAGAGCATACATAATGCCTGTGGCCATGTGAATAACACACAAACAGGTGAGTAAGGTGGATCTGTGTTTGATGAATTTGTCTGAGAGACATTTCATCCTTTTGCCCCTAGTCCATACAAGACAATGGGTCTCATACAAAGCATCTAGACCGAGAAGTCCTCCATTAGTGATCTGTTGAGTTTTGTTTACTTGCCATGATCAAATAAAAGAAACCCTTTACTTAAGGCCAATGCTCATAGGGCTGTTTTATTTAAATACAGTTTATGCACAAAAAAGTCAACATGCCTACAGTATGTGTTAATATTTAATGAAGCCTCTCTCATCTAAAGAGAATTACGGTACTGAGTTTCTTCCTATGATGTCTAACAATGTTGGGGACACGATATATTCTTAGGTTCCTCTGGGCACAGTGGTATAATTCTGTTGATTTCTCTGACTCACTCGTTTTCAATTACAATAGTTTGCACAAGTAAAGTACTTTGTGGCCAATAAACAGATCTATAGAAGCTTAACTCATGACCTCAATATATTAATACGTGGCCACTATGTCACCTCAGCAGCTCCAAAGCTTTGTGCAAGTTGACTGCCCTCTTTTGCATCTCGTAAACCATTTTTGTTTTGATTTAAATGTATGCCATGGATCACTATTTGTGATTGGTGTTATGTACATTGGTAGCTTAGTGTTATGGATGTTGTAGCTAATAGTTAATTTTGAAACTTGACCAAAGTTAACAAACTGTATAATTCTGAAGCTGTGATCTTTGAGTTCTTTTTTGCCTCCCTCATTATCCTCCTCATATATTTTTACCCCAAGGAACCAAGAAAGAGTAAAGGCACTCATAAAATTCCTGGAGACTATAATTATATAATTTAAATAGATATAATTATTATTACTACTAATTATATAATTATAAATATAGTAAAGAAAAGAACCTCCAGTTCTTTGAGTGATTCTTTCTTGCAAATAATTGTATATCATGTTTGTTTTAGGAAAGAATGTTTGCACATTTTCATGAACAGTGCCAAAAATTCTGGAGCTGGCTGTAAGTCCTTCTTGGCAACTGACATAAACTGATATAGACATTTATAGGTGTATTCCAACAGGCATCAGCTGTCATTACAGTTTCGGTCAACAATCTATGTATTAAGTTGCCATATACCTTATTGTGTCACGCTTCATATAGACTATTTTGCCAAAAGGACACCTGACCATGCCCCCCATATGTTGCCTTCCCCAAACTGTTCCTACACGATTGTCTAGAATTTCTCTTCACTGGAACTAAGGGCTCCAAACCTGTTCCAGCATGACAATGCCCCAGTGCACAAAGTGAGGTCCATGAAGACACGGTGTGCCAAGGTTGGAGTGAAAGAACTCGAGTGTCCTGTAAACAGCACTGACCTGAAACCCAATGAACACCTTTGAGATGAATTGGAATGCTGACTGCAACCCAGGCCTCCTCGCTGAACATCAGTGCCTGACATCACTAATGTTCTTGTAGCTGAATGAGCAAAAATCCCAACAGCCAGGCTCCAAAATCTAGTGGAAAGCCTTCCCAGAAGAGTGGAGGATGTTATAGTCAGCAAACGCGGGACCAACTCCATATCACTGACATACGTTTGGAATGGGATGTCCAACAAGCACATATGGGTGTCATGGTCAGGTGTCAACATACTTTTGGCCACATAATGTAGACTGTTGTGTTATAGACTGATTTGCTGTATTAGAATGTCATAATGGTGCTGGCAATACTGGAGACTGTACTAATTTGAAAGTTGGTTTTTGTGGGTTCTTGATATGCATTCAAATGATTGGTCTGGCTGATGTCTAGAATGACTTTCAGACTAAAGTCTAAATGACTTTCTAGAAGGACACTTAATCCCATGAAATTTTACCCTCGGTCATAGATTTGGAATGAAAAAAGGAAATAGTTGGTATGAAAATACTCTCTAGGCCGGTTGACTTCTTGCTTCTCCTTCATTTGTCCTCAATTTGTGCTTGCTTGCATCTTATTCTTCTTTTCTCAATGCCCCTTCCTTTCCTTTAGTCCTCACTTACACTCAGTGTCTCTCTTTTTTCTTCCTCTGTCTTTCCCTGTGGCTTTAAGGGGCAAGGGAGAGTTAAAAAAAGAGCACTGAAGCATCGACTGACGTTTCCTGAGCGGTGGTTCAAGCAGATTTGTGTCTTGCAGATCTGAATTTATGCTTCACAAGGCAGGCCAGGGCCTCTGGGTATGAGACACTGCACAACACAAAAGAAACAGTCAGTCATAAAGAAACAAGAATCTCGGGAGCCAATGTGGTATACTGCTTAACTGTCATAGAAATGTGATTATGAGGAAATAGGAAGGAAATAGGAAATAAGCACTGAGAAGTATGTTCTCATTTTAAATGTGTCATTTAAATCACTTTTCATTTATGACTGAGAGCAGCAAATGGTGCCAAAGATGATAATGGTGGATGTGCTTATTTCTAATGCACATTCAAAAACCTGTTGACATTATTCCACCTTTTATCTCGAAATGTCAGAGTGATCGGCATCATCTGAGAACAGTGACAAAATGGTTGAGTTGGAATATAATCTCTGATAGCACCCATTACTTTTCTTACTTCAGGTCATGACATATGCTGCATAAATAAAATGCTATAAGTCAAAGAGAAAGGCAGATAATCGTCAACAGTCTTGCAAGTGGCTTTGTCAGCTCTACTGAGCGGTGGTGTATTTTATTGCCATATTTTGTACTGTGAGCAGGTGTTATGTCAAACTTTGCACATGAACACATTCTACAAATTTTGTTAAGTCTGCTGTCACTATGCCGCCAATGTTTCACATAACTTGGCAAAAGAAGCTTGCAGAGATTTGGCTTGTATACACCGAGGATGTCCGCAACGGATCAGTGTTGTATTAGCGGATCCAGCATTTCAGTTGACCACACCAAGGACTTGGTCAAAATACTGTAGCAAAATACTGTAGCAAAGCCGATAAACATATGAAACAAACAAACTGTCCATAATTTGGCATTTTTAAACATGAATCATCTTGGTTTCCATAGTAGACCCTATATTGCGGGTTACCCAATCACATACATTTATATAAATTGTTTTGATTAAAGGAACTCATCAGATTAGAGACTAGATACAGAGCTAGAGACATTTTGGAAGACTTTCATAGATTTTTTTTTTTTTTTTTTTTATAGCATTAGTGGAAACCAGTACTGTAATGTGCCACTACAAACCAAAATATAACCACTTCAGTTCTTCTTACTTATGGGCTCCCGAGTGGCCAAAAGAAAAGTGTTCACCCTATCGTTGGATGATTGCAAGTTTGAATCCTGCCAATGCCAAAGCCATCCAATGGCCAGAAGCTAAGGGAGCCCATTGTCTCTGCTCTTAGGGTGGGAGGGATGGCATACTTTCACTCATCTGTCAATCGCAGTGACACTAGCCAATCGTGGGTGTCTGTGAGCTCATGTATGTGGGAGGTAGTGCTTTCATCTGAGCTGGTTACACTGTCATAAGCTAACATTAATGGTTAAACAATAACAGGTAACTGCTGTCACTATTCAGACATGTTAGTTGCTTATTCAGACCTTTGTAAGCAAGTAATTTTAAGTAACTGAACCATTACAAATTTGAGTTGAGTGTATATAGGGTATCAACATTAGAGAGCTCTGAGATCAATAGCTTAGATAGTGGGAGCTCTGAGTTCAGTATCTGAGATCAATGTTTAAAAAATCCCCAAGTAAAAGAGTGTTCTTTGAAATAGTAATGTAGATAAAAACTTTGTCTCAGTCTTAAGCTGAGGGCCATGTGGTTATGGCATATTTGTTTCATCCGGTTGTTTTTGTCAGTATGGATGTCTGTTTGAGTTTGGTGTTGGGCCTGAAAAACAAAGGAAGAGGTTCTACAATGTTGAAAATCTTTCTGAGCTCGTCAGACACTCCAGCAACATAGAGGATAACACAGTGGATAACTGTGATCTTCAGGTTCTTCTTTTTCTGCCTCCCACACTGTTATATCAGTTCTGTTTCTCACCCTTACCTGTGAGTCTAATGTGGTTTATAGCCAAAACCTTTCAGTTGTCCTGCACTCCTTGTCGCAAATGTTGATTGATTTGATTGTCTATACTCTTTAATATCCCAGATACCATAATTTATGTATACTTCATATGAGACTGTTCATTTAGATGCTGATTCCAATGAAGACTTTGCAGCTATGGGATTGGATCTTCACCCATATGACTCTATATGGCTGACTGATACTCACTAATTTCTAATTACAGATAGCAGCCCTGAACACCTTCTGGGAAACCAGACTGAATTGTCGGTTCAGATATGTGAAGGACATTTAGGTCATGATTAGTCCAGGAGACACAAACCATCACAGAACATCTCTCAAAGTACAGCTACATCACTTTGGTGCGTTTTGTACAAAGACAAACAATGCGATGACTTGGAAACATTTATAGACTCATTTATAGAGTAAAGAAGTAATAGGGTTCCATCCAGACACTTTCTGTATACAAGGCAATCTGTCCAGCTGTGCAGCTGAATGGATGCGTGGAGAGACACTTCTCATACTGTTGTGACACCATATAGCAGAGGTCACACTGAATTTTCATCAGGGTGAAGCAAAAGTCGGGTGGCTATAAGTGATTTCAGAGGGAACGTATAGTGGAAATGTTATCTGGCAAGCTGTTTTTTTAAGCAAATAGTGAGGTACAGTAAATGTCTTATGGGAGCACTAATAATTAGCACACTGAGTAGGACACAACCTTTCTCTTGTACAAGTCAGAAGATTGCTAATTTGCAGGTCACTTAGATGAACTCAGTACAAAGCAAAATGGACCACCTTGTGTGATATAATGATTTAATCATCTCTACAAGATATACAGTATATTACAATTCTATCATTTTATCAGACCTGCTAACCTTTACGCATTTTGCATAGGCATGCCAGAATTGAACATCAGAGTATGCTAGTACAAGTTATCCCTCAAAAATACACCAAAAGAGCAGTGTTTTTCTCCCAAATAAAAAAAGACATGATCCAGTCAGCATATTTATATTTGCATAAGTTTGATTTAGCTAATATTCATCAAGTATATACAAAGTTAACACCAGTGCCACCAACAAATTTCAGAGAAAAAAAAAATTGTCAAAAACTTGTCACTCCTTTTGGTTTTCAGCCAAAACAGAAAGGATAACAAAACTTTTTGAACTAATACGATTAAATAGTCTTACAACAACGTGACAAACCAACAAAGTTAATGTTAATGATAATTAGAAAGTGAAATTAGAAAGCATTTAAACATTTTTTTCTTATTGTTTAATTGTCTTTACTTCAGAATTACCTAAAAATCGACCATCCAGCTGAGTTTTCACCGCAATTGCCGCTGCCAGCAAGGAAAAATGCATTAAGCCATTTAATCACAGAGACTGCACAGCTGGTTATTATGCCTCTACTTTCCTTAAACCTGAAATGGTACAAATGCTAATTTTCCTGTCTTTTTAAAGCTATTAGTTCTGGACAATTAAATTGTTAATCGTGATTTTTTTTATTGGTAAATCATGAGCTGGGAAAGCTCAATGTTGCACAAGCCTAATTGGAAGCGAAGGCGTTTTTGCTTCATACATCTTTTCCCCTTTAAGTGATTTGGCATTTTTCCAAGTGAATTCACTACTGCATTAATCATGTCCTTTCAATGTTTGCTGTCAGTAGTTTGTAGTTTGTGTGTGTCTGAGACTGATCTTAACATCATGCTCACTTAGCATTATAGCCAGTCTTTCCTTAAATAGTGGACATTTGTCAGCAAGAGAGCACAGGATGGTGAGAGCATCAATCCTCTGGGGGCACAGCTTTGCCTTGGTGGCTGTCAAGAAAAGCACGGTGAGGCTGTGATTCCTGGTATTTGCGTCAGCCCCCTGACAGACGTTGACTGATGCAAGCTGACACACTCCGGCTATGGCTTTGACAGCAGAATTGCAGTAGCCCTGTGTCCTGGATTTTAATTATCATTCTGCAGTGCCTGTTAACTTTGATCACCAATTTCAACAGATTGTATGGAAGCACTACAGCTACAGTATATCACCACCTTATCAAGATGGAATTTGTCATTTTCTTGCATTGTTACTTTTACAGTACTCTATGTAAAATGTGAAAGAAGACAGATTGGGTGCTGCTGTAAATTCTAAGCAAAATTCCATGTGAAAGGAAGAGACGGGGAGAAAAAAAATAGCAATTTTAACTGAATAGGGGGAGAGTAAAATGTGAATTGCTTCCATTTGTAAGATCTGGTCCAAGAGACTGTCTCATGTGGACCAATCTGGAATTAATTCAGCTGTCAATATCACCTTAATCACTGGAGTGGTGGCACTTAGATGGCATTTTCTCTCTGACTGCTGTGAAATTACAAATGTGCTGAGGCCTGTGTGCTTCCTTCTGCATAATATTGGCCTTGGCCCAGAAGCTAGAGCAAAGGGGAGGAGACCAAAGTGAATGAAATACAATAGATTTACAAAGCATAAACCCTGGGGAGGAACTATGTTGTACTATTAATTGTGTAGGTCTGAGATTGTTGTCATAAGAGGTCAAAAACTGTAATAAATATACCATAAGCCACAAGCTTTGTATATAATCTAGTCTGACATCAATAGCATTTTAACTACAATTGTGCAAAACTCATGATTGAGTCCTTTGGTGGACAATGGCTTTATAAGTCTTGTGCATTGTTCAAGCTAAGTATGAGAGTGTATGCAGTAGACCTAAAGACTATAACAGCTCTGTACCAGAATATCAATTGTTCTGCATAGCATATTCCATTCTAACACAAATCAGTTAGCTCTAGGGTGTCCGATCTGATCACAAATGGCCGGTGTGAGAGCAGTTTTTTTTTTTTTTTTTATTCCAACAAAGCAAGATCCACACCTGGTTATTGATTGATGACTAAGATCAACTAATTAAACAACTGTTACTCCTGCTTGGTTCACAATATCTGTCCTTGGTGGATTAGATTGGACACCCCTGAGTTAGCCAGTAAGGGATTTCAAGAGCGTCTGTGAAAAAAAGAAGGTTAAACTAAAGGTGTTCGTGTACAGGATAGGGTAGGGTATATATTTGCAGCAACATGGTTGGACATCTTGGCTCTAATTAAAAGATGAATGGTATAAGGAATATGCCTGGAAAAGTGAAAGGGAGAAAGTGAATCTTACGGCATACAAAGGTGTCCTATATAATTGTGTGCTTCCACCTTTGAGGCAACAGTTTGGGGAAGAACCACATATACTTCTGATGATCAGGTGTCCATAAACCTTCAGAAACAAACTATTGCCAAAAACAAACCTCTGAGAGACAAATCTAGGAGATAAAAGATTTGTAGAGAGAAATAAGAAGAGCAAGCAAACAGAAGTTGGAAACATACCCTATGTACAGGATTGACCCATCACATTTGGTGGATGCACTGCATGCAACAGGTGAATGAGAATGAAGTTATGCTGAGTTTATGATCATGAATGATGGTATGAGCTACGGCCTTTTTACTAGTGAGGGATTTAAATGTGCCTCCAAATTAATGTTATGGACTTTAATACTTCTGTTAGAGTGATCTGTGTTGAATGGATGGTTAGTGAGTGAAAGAAGAAGGAACTGCATGCAAGAAACTCACAAGGGTCATCAAAGGTTGCAGCATGAAGTGCCACTAATAACTTGCCTTATTTATCGCCATAAACTAATCACTAATCGTTCCACAATAAAATGTAACGATTGTCAACATTTAGTCATATTAGTTGCTTATCTGGACCTTTGTTGTTAGGTTTCCCCTTCTCCAGCTCTCGCTATGCGGCAAGGAGTAGCGAGTGGCATACTTCCCCATTCCATTCCAGCGCTATTCAAAAACTCTCCGATGGACGTTTTATTCATGAACTCACGTTTTGTTTACCTCTGCCACGTGTTCCCATGTGTTCGTTCACGTCATGTCTCCGCCTCCTGTGTTTCCCCATGTGCGTTTGTTTTCGTTCGTGTCATGTCTCCGCCTCCTCATTTCTCTTTGGTTCATGTGTATTGATGTCAGGTGTTATTGATTTGGACATGTGATTTCTTTGTGTTTAAATACGCCGCTCCGTTTCCGCTTCGGGGCAGAGTATTAGCTTATCTTAGTTTAGTTTAGCTTTAGTTTAGTTTAGCTGAGATGTGTCTAGCCTCGCGTTCTTTTTCCCTTAGCTTTTTCCCGTGGTTTCCAGACCACCTTTCTAGCCTCGCGTTCTTTTTCCCTTAGCTCTTTTCCCGTGGTTTCCAGACCACCTTCTAGCCGTGCGCGTTTATTTCCTTAGCTCGTCATTCGTGGTTTCCAGACCACCTTTCCAGCCTCGCGTTCTTTTTCCCTTAGCTCTTTTCCCGTGGTTTCCAGACCACCTTCTAGCCGTGCACGTTTATTTCCTTAGCTCGTAGTTCGTGGTTTCCAGACCACCGTCTAGCCTAGCGTGTATTTCCCTGTGTTTTCCGGATTTTCTACCCGTTGTGGATTACTGTGTTTTGTTTCTTTTGGATTACTGTACCCTTTTTGGATTACTTCCTCTACGGTCAAGTATAATATCATTTTGGGATTACGGTGACATTTCTGTTCATGAATTTATGTTGGATGGAGTCGTTTATGTTTGTTGTTGTTTAAACGGTTCCTAATAAACTGACCACTTTCCCCTGCAAGTGCATCCTGCTTCTCTCCTTTACCCCACGGGTCGTAACATTTGTAAGCAAGGAGTTGTATGTAACTGAACATGAAAAACTTAGAGAGTATCTCACTGAGTGCTATGCCCAACCCATAGCCACTTAATTTAATCAGTTTTCAGTTTTGTACATAACATTGCTACACTAGTGTTTGTTGTTATTTCTTTTTATGGCTGCTGTCCATGCTGAATAACACTGTCTAAACCTATTTACTGTCTTTATCAGTACATTTTGAATTGAATGAGGCAGAAATGCACCATTGTGTCCTAACCATGTGTGAATTACTTTGGAGTAGTGCAGTCAGACTGGCGATCTGTAGTTGCATTCAGGCTTACTTTAGATAACATTGGCAATAAAATGGTACATGTGCTTGAGTTGTGCTTCAGTAAATGGAGCCATGAAAATACACAAACATTCTAGTTTGTATGCCCTGAACATTTAATTGTCACTCAATTATTCAGTTAAGTTACGCTGTAAACTCGGAGGATATCTGTGCCTTTTTTTCTTTTTTTTTTGTTTAAGTATATTGTCCTGGTGTTTATATGGAGGCCATGCATTTTACAACTGTTAGGTTCTCTCTTTCTCCCGCTCTCGCTACGCTGCAAAATAAAGCGTAGCCTACTTCCGCATTCCAAGGAGCGCATTCTGCCTCCTGTCAGAAGGACTCTCGTTTTGTTTACCCTGGCCATGTGCTTGTGTTATTGTGTTCACGTCATGTCTCTGTCCCCGCCTCCTTGTTTCCTCATTCATTCTGTGATTATGATTTCCAGGTGTCTGTGATTTCGTGTATGATTTCCGTGTGTTTAAATACCCCGCGCTGTATCCGCTTCCTCGCGGTGTATTAGATTAGTTTAGTTGTGTCCGTAGTTTAGCGAAGCTTTGTAATAGTTTAAATTCTGTAGTGCTTTTGATCCGTAGCTTTTGTTCCTTTGTCCATAGTTCTGAGTTTGTGGTTCCCAGACCACTTCCTAGTTTCAAGTGTTTGTTCCCTGTCTTTTTGGATTACTGCTTTTTCTCCAGTTCTTTGTGTTTTGGATTACTGCTCTTTTGTTTGTATTAATAAACTTTGCTGCACTATCTGACATCTCCCCAGCGCATGCATCCTGACTACTCTCCCTTGACTCTTCAGCCTGCATCGGCAATGTGTAACAGAATACACCGCCTAAAACATGGATGCAGCGGGGAAACTCCGGAATAACCGCGCCCTAGCTTCTGTTCCCCCCTTGGACTCTATTTCATTTTGGGACTGCATTCCGCCTCCTACCACCTACGACGGCGTCTCGTGGCAACCAAGGTATTTTTTTTTACATGCTCAAGTATTTTTTGTTGGCCTAGAGGGTCCAAAACCCAGTGAGGAACTATGGGCGCGGTTCCTCCTTTCCCGTTTGGTCGGCTCAGCCCGCTGGTGGGCGGAGACCCTCTTCGCCAGCGGTTATAATGAACTGGCAACAGTCCCAGGGTTAGTGGAGCTCCTATCACGGGAATATGGGAGCCCAGAAACTGAGTCTGACCTCAAATCCCTACTAAACTCGGTGCACCTGCCCAGGGACCAGGGCCAGTCATTCCTGGATTACTATGAGGGGGAGTGGGCTAACAGGGCAGCCTACACCTTTCAGCCCCGGACCCAGGAGCGCCACCTGGAGGTTAACATGGTGACCTCCAGCCCCGAGCTCCAGCCGGAAACCCAGCAGGAGGTTTTCCCCGCGGAGCTGCTCTTGGAGGTTCGCGAGGAGACCTCCACTCCTGTCCAGTCCCTGTCGGAGACCCAAGAGGGGTGCTCCGTTCCTGTCCAGTTCCCGTCGGAGACCCAAGAGGGGTGCTCCGTTCCTGTCCAGTTCCTGCCAGAGGTTCAAGAAAAACCCTCCACTCCTATCCTGCTCATGTCAGAGGTCCATGGGATGACCTCTTCTCAAGCCCAGTCCATGTCTGAGGTCCACGGGATGACCTCCTTTCCATGTCCCAGTCTATGTCCAGGTTCCGACCCTGTTCCTAGTCCAGTTCCTAGTCCAGTTCCTAGCCCAGTTCCTAGTTCAGTTCCATGTCCAAATCCAAGTCCAGGTTCCGACCCTGTTCCTAGTCCAGTTCCTAGTCCAGTTCCTGATTTAGTTGCTAGCTATATTGTTTTAATTTCTGGTTATGTTTTTGCTCTCATTCTCAGTTCGGATGCTGATTTAATTCCCAGCTCCATTTCCAGCTCCGTTTCCAGCTCCATTCCCAGCTCCGTTTCCAGCCCAGCTCACTCCTCTGTCTCTTCCTCTGTCTCTGGTTACCTTCCTGGCCCAGCGTCCAGACCACTTTCGGAATATGTCTCCAGCCCTGTCTCCAATTTAATTTCCTGCTCTGTTTCCAGCCCTGTCTCCAGCCCTGTCTCTAATTTAGTTTCCATCCCTGTCTCTAATTTAATTTCCAGCTCTGTTGCCAGCCCTGTCTCCAGCCCTGTCTCTAATTTAGTTTCCAGCTCTGTTTCCAAGTCTGTCTCGAGGTCTGTCTCGAGGTCTGTTTCCAAGTCTGTCTCGAGGTCTGTTTCCAAGTCTGTCTCGAAGTCTGTTTCCAAGTCTGTCTCTGATCCAGGTGCCAGGGCTGTCCCTGATCCAGGTGCTAAAGCTGACTCTGATCCAGGTGCCAAAGCTGTCTCTGAGCCAGGTGCCAAAGCTGACTCCGATCCTGGTTCCAGGCCAAGCTTTACGGCAAGCTCCAAGTCAAGCACCAGGTCAAGCACCAAGTCAAGCTCCAAGTCAAGCACCACGTCAAGCACCAGGTCAAGCACCACTCCAAGTTCTCGTCCAAGTTCTCGTCCAAGCTCTCGTCCAAGCTCTCGTCCAAGCCTCAAAGGGAAACCCAACACGCTCTGCTCTGGTTTCGGGACACTGGACATCACCAGCCTCAGGTCCTGGAGGGCAGAGGTTAGGATCCTGCCCAGGGGCCCAGGTCCGCCAGAGTGGATGGAACTTGCGACGCTTTGGGAGCCGCGCCTTAAGGGGGAGGCTCTGTTAGGTTCTCTCTTTCTCCCACTCTCACTACGCTGCAAAATAAAGCGTAGCCTTCTTCCGCATTCCAAGGAGCGCATTCCGCCTCCTGTCAGAAGGACTCTCGTTTTGTTTACCCTGGCCATGTGCTTGTGTTATTGTGTTCACGTCATTTCTCTGTCCCCGCCTCCTTGTTTCCTCATTGGTTCCTCATTCATTCTGTGATTATGATTTCCAGGTGTCTGTGATTTCGTGTATGATTTCCGTGTGTTTAAATACCCCGCGCTGTTTCCGGTTCCTCGCGGTGTATTAGATTAGTTTAGTTGTGCCCATAGTTTAGCGAAGCTTTGTAATAGTTTAAATTCCATAGCGTTTTGATCCATAGCTTTTGTTCCTTTGTCCGTTGTTCCGAGTTTGTGGTTCCCAGACCACTTCCTAGTTTCAAGTGTTTGTTCCCTGTCTTTTTGGATTACTGCTTTTTCTCCAGTTCTTTGTGTTTTGGATTACTGCTCGTTTGTTTGTATTAATAAACTCTGCTGCACTATCCGACGTCTCTCCAGCGCATGCATCCTGACTACTCTCCCCTGACTCTTCAGCCTGCACCGGTTAAACATAACAACAACTTTCTTGTATCTGTCAAATTATTTGCAGTGAAGGGTAGATGATAGAATAAAAGACAAAAGTGATGTCAAAATGTGTCAGAACTGATGGTTCACTGATCAAACACAATAGAGGTAGGGATAATAGTTCAAGGACAGTGAAGCACTTTTATTTTTTACTTTTTATATTACTGTGAAAGGGTGTGAAGCATGACAAAGGTCTGTGTGTAGGTACAACAATGCCTTGATTGCTGCTCTGTCTCCCTGCAAGCTAGGCTGAAAGGATTGTTTAGTGCAGGACACTTCTCACAATACAGGTGTAAATAAATGGCAAAATCTTGCTCCGCTCTCTGGCAGCAAACACCTACAGTATCGATTGCCTCAGGCACTGCCCTTGCAGAAGGTTATTTCACAGAGAATTACCCACTGAATGCTGAAAACCGCCTACTTGATATGGTTCCAGGAAAGGCAGCTACCTTTAGGCCTGCATCATACATAGTAAGCAAAATACTGGCCCTTGCATCTTCTGCTTTTTTTTTTTAGCTTGTTACTTAGGATGCTTTAACATACACAGCGTGGATCCATTTGAAACATCGGGTCAGTCGGTTGAGATCACCGCAATCGTTCTCCAGCTGAGAAAGATGGTTTCATTCTGCTTCCCTGCAAACTTTAACCTGGTTTGATTGCAGTGAAAAAGCAAGGAATCAAAACTTCAGGAAGTGAACCAAACAACCCAGTGTATTTTGGGTTGCAGTGTTTGAACCAAAAATGAACCCAAAGCAATGCATCCTGGATATTTGAACCAACGGAAAAAAGAAGAAACAGGAACAAAAAAAAACATGTAAACATTTGCAGACCATTTAAAGTACAATTTATGCTTTTCAATCATGAGTATGAAGCTTGATTTATAGCCATAACTAAGTAAATAACTTGGAAATGTCTGATTGATCAGTTTGTTACAGCAATATGTTACCACTCATTGTGTTTGTACATTGGCAACTGATGCCCAGCTACAGGAAAAAATATCCATCCATCCATTTTCCATAGCGCTTATCCTACACAGGGTCGTGGGGATCCTGGAACCTATTCCAACTCGGTGCACAAGGTGGGGGACAACCTATCACAGGGCACAACAGCACACACACACAAACACCCATTCACACACTATGGACAATTTGGCAATGCCCATCAGCCTACAAAGCATGTCTTTGGACTAGGGGAGGAAACCAGAGGACCTGGAGGAACCCCGAAGCACAGGGAGAACATGCAAACTCCACGCACGCAGGGCGGAGGCGGGATTTGAACCCCCAACCCCGGAGGTGCAAGGCAAACTTGGACAATATAGCTGGAGGCACAATATAGCATCAAAATTGCATTTAGCCAGAAATCATGCTCGGTAGTGACCAAAATGCAAATCTCTATACTCTACTGTACCATGAAGTGTGTATCTATTGGAGAGCATATTTCTGTTGTTCACCCAAAGTAATTGTGTCAGGGAGTACAACAGCTAGGGCTGTAGGACATGAGTTCGCTCATGAGTCTAAGACAAGTCCAAGCTCGTTCTTGAGACGTTTTCTGTCTCAAGAACAAACTTGGACTTGTCTTAGACTCACAAGCGTTTTTACTTGGACTTGTCTCAATATTGGGTATTGATCTCGTTAAGTATAATTTTGGTGTTGACCAAAACCTGACCAAGACATTATAACATTAGTGTTTGTGTAGTCTTTTCTTTTTTTATGCACAAAGTTTAACAAGTAATTTAATAATCTAGTAAACAGCCTAATGAGTGACACAATGCCCAAATGAAGCCTCAAAAAGGATTTGATGCTTTTTGGCTTCAATCTTAACTCTGTCTTGCATTTATTTGGACTTGACTTGGCCTTGACCCCATTAAGACTCTGTTATGAATTGATCTTGGCTAGTCCTGGTCTTGGTCTTATCTTGTACTTGACAATGACTGCCTTGACTACAGCCCGACTAACAGCCAAAGAAATAAAATGCTTTGTTTAATTTATAATGTGGAATAAGTTAATTGCCTGTTTCATTGTAAGTATTGGCTTATATGTAAGTATTGGTTTCTTTCTGTGTATCTGTCAAGTTACTTGCAGTCAAGGATTCTATGCGTATTGGCAATCTTTAAGATTGTGCATGAGCTTTATGACATTAAATGGATGAAAAGATTAACATGCTGTGTGCTGCACTTTTTTAAAACTCAGGCAGACAGTTAAAACACTTTATCACAGCATTAAAATATATACTGTATACACATTTTATATAAAATATTACAATAAAATTCTGAATTTCCAGTACATTACTTTATGCCTCCATCAGCTATCTGGTACATTTTGATGTTCTGCTGTTAATTATTACTTAAGGCAGGCTGTCATGCACCAGTTCAAGTACAGAGGCATGACTAAAATAAAATCTTCATCAATTCTCTTAAGTACACCTTCATGGAAACTGCCTGGAAAGTTGTTCCAAGCATCTTGGAGAACTTGCAACAGTTCTTCTGCCAACGCTGGCTCTCACTTGTTTCTGCCTCTGCAGGTCCCAGGCAACCTTGATGATGTTTATTTGAAAAAAATATTCTATTAACTGCATACAGGAAATTGAATTTCTTTTAAATTGAATGGTTGAAAATCTGCTGATAAACAGATTGGTGTACTGTTATAGTAAGTGTTTTATTCATTTTATACTACAGTAATTTGATACATCATATGTTTTAATTGTTTATAGTTAAATTTAATGTTGTGGAACATTCATGAAACAAATTAGTTCCTGTTAGGACTTACGATACATTAACAGCTATATACAATCATTCCCTTGCCATCCTCTTTTTTTGACGGTAACAAGACGAGAAAAAACGAGAATCTGCAAAGCCTTTTCTGCATAGTGGAAAACTTACTTACTGTTTCAAAGCACTGACACTGGAGACTCCTTCCATGAATATTAAATAAATGTCTCCTTACACACTGAAAAAATAATTAATGGATTCATTTATTTAAATTAAGGGCAGAATGGCCCCTTAAAAAAAATGTAGCTTTTACATATTGATATAGTGTCCATGTTACTACAATAAATTAAGTTTGTAAATATATGTATTTCTGTTTAATGAGTTTAACGTAAACCTGTCATTATTTACCTATTTAATTTTTGTTGAACTTACATTTCTTAAGTGGAAACTCTGCCCTTAATTTCCATAAATTATTATTTTTTTCAGTGTGAAGAAAGCTTCACCATATCAATGATTATACATTTCTCGCTGTTAAATAAAACATGTTTAAAATTTGATCATTGTTAGTTTTAGACTATTAGAATCTTCAATACATGTGCCTGTAAATTACTTACTAAACCTTGCAGCCGGACTACTGTCAGAGTTGCTGTTATAGAAAATTAATCAATACCTTCTGATCAATCAGAACTGAGAATGCACTCAACAGCATTGTGGTATAAAGTTGGATGACCAGAAGACTCAGCCAGTATTACAGTATATAATTAGTTTGTTGTTATCTGCTGTTTTTTTTTAAAGATGTGCATAGCACATAGAGTTTCTATGAATGATTTATAAAATGTCGATACACACTGCCAGAAATATTTTGAAATCTTTTCCCCCTGTGACAAGTTTGAGATGCCTTTAGATATACAGATGTGATGGGACCCAAGCGGTATTAATGATTAATTAGTCATGGTGATTTTATTTTCAGTCAGTTTCCAGGTTTCTTCATCATCAATGTAGGATAGATGCAATACAAAATTGTGCAAATATTTTATAAATGAAGCCCCTGCTTTAGCTAGTCAGTATCATCATCACTGCATAAGGTCATACTGCATTACATGATACTGTTAATGATTTGACATTTGATGCACTAGATTGTAGTGTTTGTAATGTAATTGTAATTGTAATGTTTTGATCATTCAATTTTGATCATTCAAGCCTGAATTTGCCGAACGTCTGCATGGCTGATGACTTCGTTTCACATGATGTAAAAACTATATACAGTAGTTATGCAAAGACAATGGTGCTGGTGGTTTTGGAACCTCTTTGGGGCTGAGGAGCCTTTGGGGTGATGATTGGCGTGATTTATTAGCTATTACTATGGTGACATGTCATACACACACATAAGGTTTGAGAGGCAGAGAGAAAGAGAGACTTGAGGTCAAAGCTGCAGTTTAGATTTATGGAGTGCCGCTTCACTGTTTAAAGCCTTGCTGTATTGCATTAAAGCCTCCGATTATGGGGAAGCAGGGAGGCGTATCACTAAATCACGTCCACTTTCATACAGCGCTGGCATTTTATTGATGGATGGTGTTTGTTCCGCCGTGTTCTGAATGCTACAGCTAGGCAACTTGCTCCTGTGTCATGCATTCGGAGTGCATTAAGTCCTTGGGCAAAGGAAATCTTTTTATAAATAATATGCATCGAGTTGTGCTGTTTTGAATGTGGGGTGGGAAAGAGGATGGTTTTGTATAACCTGATTTTAATACTGCAGTGTATTACAGGATTTGAAGTTTAGTCACAGTGCATCAGTGTATCATTTATGGAATATTTATGGAGTATTTATGGATAATGCCTGAATCAGTGATACCCGCTCTCATGCCTGAGGTTGAAATGCATTCTCACACTTTGCATTTTCTCTGCTCTGAGACATTCTCAAACAGTCATATAATTGTTATGCAAGATTGTGTGAAATGTTTAGATTGTGTTTACATCTCTGTTCAGGGATGGGCAAATCGCCACTAATATGGGCACCCTTGGTAAATATGAGCAAAGAAGGCTGTGAATTGTGAATTGTCTTTATTGTTTAACCTTTTGATCTTTTGTTAAAAAAAAAAAATCACAGAAATATATCTATGTTAAATATAAATGCCAGAAAGCTTAAAATGGGCCATGGTCAATCTTCCAGCAGGACAATGATCCAAAACATACATCAAAATCAACACAAAAATGGTTTACTGACCACAAAATCAAGGTCCTGCCATGGCCATCCCAGCCCATGATTATGAAGACGATGCTCCGTGGCACTCCTGAGAGCTCATCTAAAAACAATACTCATATGAGACTAAACAAACCTCAAATATTAATTACGATCTAATATACTGACTAAGTAATAATTTCCACTACAAAGTACAAGCACTATAACTGTACAGAGAACCGCATCCAGAACGCTCTCCAAAATTCACGGCACTGAAGTCTCTACTTCGTGGTCAGGGAGCTGTCGATCCAAATCTCACTAGCCAGGGAGAGTAAATCGCTGTTAAGCCCTGTCCACACAAGAGATTGGTGCCAGAATGGTACAAAAGAGAAAAGTGTAAAGAAAAGTTTGAGAGCCTAAATGAAGACTCTGGCAGCGCATTCATAAACCATGATTAGCGAAAAACGAAGCTTAGAAAACTGACCAAAAAAAGAACAGCTGTTACTCTGTATGCTGTTTGTGATCTGAACTGAAACAAAACCTACTCTCCTCCGGTGCAAATCTACACGATCCAAGCTAATTCATGTAGCTAGCTAATGCACTTCATTTAAAATCAACTTGCTAATCTTATGAAGAACATTCTGATTGTTGATCCTACTGATATGCCATGCAGCTACAAATAGAAAACTAATTGCCCATACACACAATCTGCTTGCTCTGTTCGCCCAGGCTTTCTTGGGTTCATGATGTATATAAAGTTTTGTAAATTATTTTATTTATTTTATTTATTTATTTATTTATTTATACATACATACATACATACATACATAATTGGATATTGTGCCTTGCAACAAAAAAATAACTTGAATTATAATGATTATGTAAATCACTGGTTGAAATTAATATTTCAGATGATTTAAGCACATATAAACGTTTGTTCAGAATCAATACATTCCTGTTTGTGTAAAATTTACTGTAAACATAGGAGAGCAAATCTTTTCTAATTAATATTCTGCTATGTTCAGATCAGTATTTAAACATGAGTTTCCACCATTACTAATTTGCATTTAAATAAGAAATTACTTTATGACTGCCAAGTGCACTCGATCATAAAATCTGTAAAATATCCTGTTGCTGTTTCCTTCCTCAATTCATTTTTATAGTGTATCCCCCATAAATGATCTAGGTTTTGCCTTGAAGTACGAGCAGAACCATCTACAGCATTCTACTGTTTATGGGGTGTTAGTCACAAGAGGTTAAACTCCCTCCTACTGTATAACCGTAACTCATAACTTCACGCACTTTACTGCCTGCCTCTTCCTGTCAATGAGGCAGTGAAACATGAGTCTACTTTCATCCCCGCATTCCTGCCCACTGCTGACGCCGGCTGTGCTGTGAGACACTGCTGGAGGTTAAAAATGATGACCTTGGTTATTAAAAATTCTCAGTAATGATTTCTCTCATTTGTAGGTGTCTCTCAGAGCATTTAGTGGGAAGCTGATGTGCATCATCATCATCATCATCATCATCACCATCACCATCATTATTGTCATCATTCATCCATCAGATGAGAAGAGGTAAAATGGAGTGTGATTTCACCTGCTATGAATGCCCAGGTACACAAATCCAGAGCCAGACAGTGTTCAGAGTTATACAGACGTACTTAACACATATTAGGTGCAATTTGCTGTTAAAGAAAATAAAGTTAATAATAATAATAATAATTAATAATAATAATAATAATAATAATAATAATAATAATAATAATAATAAATATCGACAATTGCTGTGTTTGGGTGCATTAAAATCTGGAATGTAGACACAGTAGCAACAAATTGAGTCAAAAAAGGAGCAAAAACTGAGCAGGTCTAGTCAAGATATCTGTAGACTCATGAGTTAGACCTATAATGCTGTTGCAGCTTAACCCTGTATACAGTGGTGGTTGTAAGTTTGTGAACCCTTTAGAAATTTCTATATTTCTACATAAATATAGCATGTAATAATCACATATATGTACTATTGGATCATTTTCCAAAATAAATAAATGACCAAGTATAATCGTTTGTCTCATTTGTTTAATTGGGTTCTCTTTATCTCCTTTGAGGACTTGTGTGAAAATCTGATGATGTTTTAGTTCATATTAATGCAGAAACAGAAAATTCTAATAATAATAATAATACTAAGAAGAGGAAGAAGAAGAAGAAGAAGAATTTTGGATAGTTATGTATTTGCTTTTAAATCCAAATATATAACTAATCATAAACCTCTCTGACACATTTAAGAAAAAAGGTCAACCCCTTAATTTAATCTTATACCACAGTGCTGTTGAATTTTACCTGGTCAGAAGGTGTTGATTAATTTTCCATAACAGTACAGTGGCAAGGTCTAATGTTCTAATACATTATCGTTTATACAGAAACACAGACAAATTTTAAAATGAGTGTAATTGTTGATCTGGTAAAGTTTTCTGTGAGGAGAGTATTTATTTAGTGTTAATTTATCGATTGACCCTTTCTAGAAGCCCACTGGCATAATCAATTGATCAGATATTTTCAATGAGTATAAACAAATGAATTTTTTTATTGCCGCAAGTCTGTTATGAGATTAGTCAGGACACTGTAGGGTTTCTGTGTGTAGAGTATCATGACGCTGTGTTTAGCTGCTGGTGAGCAGGGCGATGGGAAAGGGGGGGGGTGTGACCTCCCTGCTGGGCAAACAATTCACACCTTTCCACAATAACACAGGTACAGAGATAAAACGGACAGCACAACTAAAGCATAGTATAATACTGTATATAACTGCCACGATAAAATTATAGCACTTAAACCTAGTAGGCTAGATAAAAAAATAATAAAATTAAAAAAAAAAAAAGATATACTTATGAAACTGCAAATTCTTAAAGCTTTGAGTATCTACTTTTATAGCTGATTTAACGTAAGTTATAAGAGGAAGTTATTTCATAGATGTTCCACAACATTAAACATAACTATAAACAAATAAAATGTATGATGTCATTCTTTAATACATATTCTGTTGTAATCCTTGGCAGATTTCTGTGGTATAAGAAACAACACTTGGTATAAAACACTGTGCTTGTAATAGGAAAATAATTGACTTGGGTGTGGTAACAGAACCAGCTCCAGGTAATGTAATGTGACAAAGCATTAACAACCTGATTCATGATGTCAACATTTGCATGCTAGGTTTTACGCTTTATACTGATTTCCTAATGTGTCCAGGAGAAAACAGCAACAGGTTTTTTTTCCATTTTAGAAAACGTACCAGGTTTTACTTTTTTTTTTAACTTTTTTATTTCTTGCTTCATCGCATTTTTCTGACAGAACATTTTTTTTGCCCACAGCAGAAGTACATGGTGGCTGGCTGCTTTCTCAGGCATGGCATTTCAACAATTATTTATTTTTTTTCTTCACTTTTATCTACTTACATTTGTACTGCACCCTTAAACAATCTTCGCTACTTTCCCAAGTGTTGATGCTGCTATTGTTGCAAGCATCATTATAGGTCCTGATTAAAGATAATAGGGTGTCATTAAGCTATGAGACCTGTTGGGTAAGTAAAAGAACAGACAGACTGCTTGATGTGCTCTGCTCTAGTGGGACTTTCTCCAGCTCCTGTTAGATAGTCTACTGAAGTGGAACAGTGAGACAGATGTTCTGCGAAATTAAATGAGGGCTATGGATAGCTTTCACAAAATTTCTGCCACTTTTCCACTCATCGGCAATGATATAAAAAAAAAATAGATTGGTCCATTACCCATTCTGATCTACAGCAGGCTTGTGACTTTCTCAACAGAGGCATTCTGGAGATGAACACCTGCTTGTGCCGATAAGGCATGCATATCCATTTAGACTGTTTAACACAGTAACAAAAGATGTATTGGAACTGCTGTCAGGTACCATCCAATTATTCAGATTGGTTCTGATATGGTGATGTTGAGTGATTTCAACGTGCTTCTTTTCATATCTCATTACCATTACGGGATATTAATTGAGACTGACTTCAGGGCCAGGGTGAAATGTATGGCACACTGGGTACCAGCAGCAGGTTGTGACCCATTTTCCATAGATCTTGCTTTGGAGTGGAAACAGTAGAGCATTTTCATGAAAAGAATGCTTGTACTTTGGTTATAAAACTTAGACAGACATCTGTATGAGACAGAATATTTGGACTCATAAAGATCCACCCATCTACTGCTTGGTAAACCTAAAGAATAGGAATAATAAATGTAATTTATATAGAACCTTTCTCAAAACCTAAGGTCGCTTTGCTATTTTGGGAAAAGAAACACAAAATAGTGATAAAACAAACAAAATCGAATTTCAATAGCATAGGTTTTCACAGTATCATTGCCAACCACAGCTCCAAATGCCATGGAGATCCACCGAGCCACAAAGCTGCACAAGCACAACGTAAAGGAAGCACAGGCACATCATGGTACAAAGGATTGAGCAGCCTTGAGACTGCTCAAAATGGTAGCATCACTCCAACCGATGCACTCAATCCATGACCAGTGAAAGGTCAAGGCCAAGAGAAGTCCACTGCTCAAGCTTGAGTCCAGGGTTGCCAGGTCTCAGCAAAATATCCAGCCCAAGTAAATTTTAAAGACCACATAAAACACCAGAAACTAGACCAAACAATTTTGGTGGTGTATGATTAGACAGATACAATATAGCTTCGGTTTAATGAGGGTGGAAAAAAACACAAGTTTTACTCAATTTACTTGAAAACACATTGACCTCTTGTTCTCTTGATGTCCTTGAATGCTTGTCCTTGACATGATAGCATAGCTAGTCCACCTACACAAAAAAGCATTCTGACCTGAATCCTGGTAATATCTCTATTATTCTTATTACAACAATACTCTGTTTGCATTTACACGTTCCCTTTGTTTGCTATAGCCTATGTTTGCTGAAATTGATAAGGTTTAACATCGGTTATTTGCTATAAAGTAAGATACTGGCAACTGTGGACTATTTTTAAAGCAACACCCATGGACTTGCTTTTTCTACATGCAGCCGTGTTCCAAAACAAGCCCAATTTGAGGCAGAAACCGTGACCTTGGCAACCCTGCTTGGGTCTCTAGCTCCACAACAACCTGCAACCAGTGAACAAATCTGAACAATGACCTAAATATTACAACAATAGAAAAGAAGACAAACATAAAACAAACAAACAAAAAAAAACAAACTTCAAACATAGTAATGGAAGAAAGACAAAAGGGCATAGGAAAAAAAAGCTCTGGAAACACAACACCATTTTTATCTTTTTAATATCAATTTGAATGTAAAAAGAGTTCAGAAAAGGAGGGACAAAAGAGACAAAATAACAGCCAGGAGGAAAAATTAGATGATAAATATATGACTTCTGCTGAAAATGACTATCATCATTAAACTTTTGAAACAATCCATATTGCCTTTGAGGTCAATGCATGTAAACTCCAAACCTGATTCTGTACAAGTACTTTTTATACATCTGGGCCATCTGACACGTTTGACAGGTGACAATGATGAACTGGTGTATACACTACAACTCTGAACACTGTGTTTTAAGAATGTACCCTCATGGGAAATTAGAGTTCTGTTTGCTCTTTACTTTGCTGTTGAACAACTAAAGTCATTTCTGCAACCCCTGTATAGACACGAGCCTCTTAAGAAATACTTAGAGTTAAGAGTAATTCACTCTGCACCTAGTCAATAACTTGGACAATTCAATAGAAAACAAATATATCTTATTTAAAGTTCTCCTAATCTTTGACAGTTGCAAGCACTGTCTGAACTCCCAGTGGAGAAAAAAAGTTGTTTAATTGATGAACGAATAGTTCAAGTTAGAGGCGGTAATGTCTATAAAACAATATGTTAAAGGTCAACTCAGACCCATGGGATATAATGATTTTTTTTTTCTTTTCTGCCAAAGTAACCAGTGATTTCTTTCTCCATTAAGAGAAACTACATTTCTCAACTACCAAGTTCTCACAAAAATGAAAAGCGTATGGAAATGGATGTAGCAGTTCTCCATCTCAGCAAGAAAATTATTCTGAGTCCAATTTCACAAATTCTATTATCACAATGACTTCAGCACTTCCAAATGAGATAACGGATGTGCTAGGTGCAAAGAAATAGCACACAGCTGGAAGATCGATAGCTTGTTGCTTTGCAAAATCATCGTGCCAGAAAAAAAAAAAAAAAAAAAAAGACATGCCAAAAAAGCAGCAACCATGATGAAATGAGCCACGAGGAGAAAATTATATGTCTGTCCTTAGGCTCTGTAAGTACTGGGGTTGAAAATGACAGAATAGTTTCACAATTACAACCTCGTTAAAAATCAGACAGCCTGAATGCAACTTTGGATATTCATAGTAGTGGTGGGTGATATGATGACAATATCATATTATGACTGTAATGTTTAGGACATTTCTATGATGACATGGCATGATATGACAATATATTTGTTAGGTATATCACAATATATTGGTTTGCTGCCAACAAAATAGTAAAAAAAATTAAATGGTTTGATGATACTTTATTTAATGTCTACAAAAAACACCACTCTTATTTTGTATATTAAAAATGGCATTAGTTATTGAATAATATTAACTATTAAATACATAATTTAAAAAAAAGAAAAAGAAAATCTATTAAAAAAGAATATTTTTAAAATAAATAAATAAGTACAAAATCGGTATCAAAACTTTCACAATATCTCAGAAAAGCATCTGAGATATTGTGGAAGCCTATCCAAGGGGACTTGGGGAGCAAGGCATGGGACACCCTGGATGGGGTTGCAGGGCACAGTCGTACACACACTCACATACCCATTCACGCACAACCTAGAGGTACCAATCAACCTACAACACATGTCTTTGTACTGGTGAAGGAAACCAGAGTACCCAGCAGAAACCGTATACCGGGCAGAGGCGAGCTTTGAACCCACAACCCTAGAGGTGCGAGGCAAACATGCTAACCACTAAGCCTCTGTGTCCCCCCGCTAGGAAATTGTCATAGCTTATTAGAAGTCCTACTGTATACATTCTTAGATATCAAGATTGAAAAAGAAGATAAAGTAGAGAAGTGGAACAAACGAGTCCAAAAAAGTTAAAGATCAAGAAATGAACTGAGGCTGTGAGTGATGATACTCTGGATGAACTTAATTCGGTTCAATCCAGTTTTATTTTTAACAATAGATAATGGCACACAGCAGATTTACAGACATTCAGATGCAGATTTAGATCCATAATGAACAAGCCAGGTGTGACAGTGATGAGGAAACACTTCCTGAGTTGACATGAGGAAGAAACCTGACTCAAAATGGAACCCATCCTTTTTTGAGTGACAATAGAGTGAAGTTATGAATCATTACTCTTATACAACTGTGTGCTGTAAAGTCAAACAGCACTGAGTGTGGTTAACTTCTACAAAGCAGAAATTGGCTCTTTTAAAAAAGAGACTAAGAAGATGCCATGAAGGCCGTTTTTTCCCTTCTATTCTGATGTCAAGGTGGCATAATGCCTGAGTCAACTGACACTTCAGACACTTTTCATGATGTGTTAGAAAATCATGTTGATGGGGAAAAAAACTGTCTTTATTATAGTGGATATGTATTATGCTTACTGAAATATGAATTCATGTTTGGAAAATAAAAGAAGAAAGTCATCCCTTACACTGGATGAAGAAGTACTGTTCATGAAACAAGATCTTGGATGATGGCTTTTGCTATAAATGATTTTTAATAAGCAATATACAATGAAACATTGAGACTACAGGAGATCATCTTCTAGATCACCTTGACTAACTTCAATTAAACAGTTTTGTATCACTATGAATGATCATATGCTTTACTTGAGGGCAGTGTTAAGTTGGCAAACCAACATTTGCTTTATGTAATTGCTTTAAATTCTATATTATATTACTGTATATTATATAGTACGAAGTATGATTTGTGGAGGGGGGGGGACTTAGTAGGCACATACAGTAATTACTGCATTTGTTCATAATTACTTATACTACACCGCTGTTGAATGCTCGATTCTGATTGGTCAGACATTGTTGATTAAGTTTCGCAACAACAGATAGAGACAGTGCTTTGGGCTTCAGTGTGCTTGTTCTAATATGTTATTATTTAGTATACACTATGTAGTATTGCATGGTGGAGACTCCATATAAACAGATTAAAAAAACATGAGGAGGTGTTTACTGTATTTAACATATTTGGAAGGAGTGTCCAGAGTCAGAGCTTTGTATCAGTCAGAGGTAAAAGCTGTAACTTTACGTTTTCCAACACCGAAAGCCTTCAGAACAGATGGCTTTGTGGTTTCTTGGTAACATGATAAGCTGTTTTTTTTTGTTTTGTTTGTTTGATTGTTTTGTTTTTGAGAGAGAGAGAGAGAGAGACAGAGAGAGAGAGAGAGAGGACGGTGAAAATAGCAATGAACTTGTTTCATGGATGTTCCACAACCTTAAACATAACTTTAAATGGATAAAAAATAATCACTTGTCATTCTGTAATTAATAAAAAATTGCAATCGTTGGCAAATTGCAGTGTTATAAGAGTAATGAAATACTTCAGGACATGCTATTATTGGAAAATAGTCAGGGTAACAGTAACTACACTTCATGACAGGTCACATCACACTACCAAGTCATTGATTATTTCCTGCCCAGTTGTGTATTACTCCTCACAGAATGAATTATCTCATAAAAGAGCAACATCCACGTAGGGTAGAAATAATAGGAAATACCACATGATGCTTTCACCTATCAGTGTGCTGTCAGTATGGATTTTCCAGTGAGTAGTCAGAACGGTTGGTCTTTCTTGTTTGTTTATTTGTTTGTTTTAGACATTTTTAGACTCTTAATAATCAGAAATAAGAATTCCCTTAATATCTCCGGAACAACACCCGATTGTTAAGATGACGGTGTGTTGTAAAATATATAAATATATAGAGGATTCTCACTAAGACATTTCCTTGAACATAAATCCAAAATGGCAATAACTGAGTTCAATTTGTGGTCTATTCAGGGAGGTTATAAAATAGCTGAGGGCTCTTATTAAAGGGTCAAGGATGGCAATGGCCATGACTTTTCTATAAATCTGAACAGTGACATTCGTGACAGTATGAAAAAAAAAAAAAACACACACACACACACACACACACACACACACACAAAAAAAATGCAGACAGAAACCCTGTGGAATATTCTGGCTCAAAAATCAGGCATGAAAAAGGGCTGCAGCTACATTTTCATGTAAACGATCCTGGAATGATGTGCCAATTACGTTTATCTGGTTTGATTTCAAACAAATTCTGAATTTACTGCTACAACCTTCAGGGACTGTCATTAAACTGTAGTTCATTGCAGAAAGCAAGTAAACAACATCGCTCAGAGCTCACAGCTTTACGGATAGTGTGGAAATACAAGCATGAAACAAATGACAGCATTTTTTTTTTTATCATAAGGAATATTTATTAAGTGAGGCCTTGAATATTGATGAGTCAAAGCAGTTTAGGGAGATGTTTTAGTAAGCACCTTGTGTCTTTAATAATATACTATATCCTGTAGTTATTTAATAATGAGTAAAATTCACTTAATTTTGACATTTAAATAGAATGAGACACAGTTATGCTGCAAATCGTAAAAGTGCAAATCGTATTTAAGTCTTCTTACAGAGACAGATTAATCACCAACTCTGAATACCGAGTTGTCACCATGGTCACCGATTCTGAATACTGACTACTGGCTTTGGCAAGTTAATATGATAATGACTTCTACATTTTAAAAAAAAGCAAAAGCAGTTCTACTGCCTTGCGTTCCACACCACCAGGAAGTTTCCCTCAGAAATATTATTTTAATAGTATTTTCTGCTCATTTTCTTGCCAACTACCAGTAACGGTAGCTCTTTTTGACCACGACCCAAGTAACTAGACTATAAATGGATCCTGCTGGTTCACACTTGTCAACAACCCGAGCGTCCCATATGTCCCGGTAGTCCTCCATTTAGACATAGAATCACGTTTCTATATTTAACCTTCCACCTTCCCATTTCTTCTGAACCATATACCTGTGATAAATTACTCTACCTTTCTCTTCAACTGTGTCTTCTGTTGCTGTGTCTGATTACTTAGCACCATGTGGAGCAATGTCTACTTTAAAATAAACTAATCAATAAGGATGCTGATCCCCTAGCGGCTGCGGTCGTGCAGAACCTCGAGCAGGGCACTGATCTGGGAGAGGGAGGCCGTAATGAGGTGTGCATGAGTGTGTCAGTGGACCCGGAGAAATCTACCGCACACGGCTAGAATACTAGAGAGGTCCAGCTTGACTCTTGAGCCTGACAGGAATCAATGCGCTCCTTTGTGTTATAGCCAGTTTAATTCAGCCGCTGATATTTTTTTCCCCCTCCCTCCTTCTCGGTTGGCTTAGACGAGCGTTTAATGATCCACCAAAAAGGACGGGTAATCAATTTATTACGGGCTTAATGTATGTTTCCACATCCAACCTCAATTAATATAAAGGGACGAAGCTACAGTGACATGCAAACTGTGCCACAAGGGCGATGGTGGTTAAGGAATTGTGTCAGAGAAGGGGATTTGTATCCATGTTGTGGTTTTCTCCTTAATTTAAAAAAAAAAAAATCTGTTCTTCTGTTAGAAGATACAGAAAGGATGTTGATCTTTTATTTATTTATTTATTTATTTATTATTTTCAGTAGAATGTATTGAATTAACCAAAACATAGGCATTATTGTAATAATTTGACAACTCAAAAGAATGAACTGAAAGCACAAAATAGTAGCTTACATCACGAAAGTTTAAATTTCATTACCTCACATGAAACTATGACCACAATTATCTATGTCGGTAAGTGATTTAAAATTAAATAAATATTGTTTTGCTTTCTATATTTGCAATATACTAGACTCCTGTTAGGTGTTCATTTCCATGTTTGCCATCTTCTCATTTATACATAATCACTTCCGTCTTTCTTTTAATTTATTTCTTTTTAATTGTCTTTTGCAGTTGCAGTTGGCAAGGAGAAAAAGTAATCTGATCCTTCTGTCCTCATTTTCTATCATACATGAAAAAAATAGGGTTTGCAGGATCAAGTGCTATTTTATAAGCTGACGAATAATGAGTCTGGAAGTGATACTGTTATAATAAAGCAAATTTACAGTGATTGACGTGATGATTACAACTCGGACTGTTCATGCAGCAATATCTTGGCAATTTGCCAGACTCCAATATGATGTTTATTTTACTGCTTGTCATCTTCCCATTTGCACTTAACTGTATTGGTCTTTCTTTAAATGCATTTAATTCGCAATTGTCTAATATACAATTGTCATATTCCAAGGCAAAAAAAAAAAGAAAAGAAAATTCCGGCAACCTTGGAGATGTGAAATGCACAGAGAAAATTGTAATAATCTTAATGGGCTGCCCAGCAAATACTTAAGCTCTTGCATAAGCCGACTCTGGATACGGATAACTTCCTAGTGTACATACTGATGTATCTTTTGAATTTCCTGACTGAAGTTAGTAAGGAAATAAAAAAGTTCAGACTTCCAAAAAGAGATTAACAAGGGTTCAGTGTGAGAATGTAGCAGGTAATCAGGACTGGCACCTTTTCTGGCTGGGTGTTCCTCAGGTATGGATATGACAGCTATTATGAAAGCTTATTATTTCCAAGGACTGACAAAAGCACCTTTCACCATCTTCAGATTGCTGAATGTGTTTTCTACCCAACTATCTGTTGTGCTGAAATTGTCAGATGTCAAACGTTACGTTGAAATGACTTGGTTTATTCTGACATAGGCAGACTGTGTTTCTGGATAGTTTGCACAGAGCCATATCCATTTCTTGGCACATGCTTTTGACATTTCGGAGGTAGTTTGATATCTGATAGAGCACCTGATAAGGCACTTAGCTCTACACCCCCAACTCCTTCATGGGTAATGATTTTATTACAGGACCATTGAAACACTACCAAACAAAGCTCATGATTGAAGCACTACATCATGTCCCATCAAACATGTCTTTTCCATCCACACAGAGTTTTATATTGAGTGCTTGTTATTTATTTCATTGTTTTTCAACCAGAGGAAGGTTGCTGCAGCTGAGCAGGTCTGAGATTAGAGAACTGAGGGGAAATGGGGTGACGAGGAAGGAGTTGACGAGGGCCTCATTGATCAGATGATGGAGTGCTGGTGTGTTTTTCCCAGATAGAGACCAATCGAACCTCGGGTGGCCATGTGATTAGTGGAAACCAGTTGTACAGAACAAATGAGAGAAAAATGAGAGATGAGAGAAATGAGGGAAATTGAGGTCACTAGAGAACAGTGGTGCTGCCTTCCACCAGAATGTTTCACACCTATGCAAGGCTTTTTAGTGAAACATCTCTCCGGAGCCATCTGAGAGTGCTGAATAGAGACAAATGAAGCAGGTGAAAGCATCATTGTGCAGCGGCTTCACACTGCATTTGGCTTGGCGCTTATGAAAGTCAAGCTGTGTTTACTATTGATCTTCTCTTAATGGTCATTTAGAATGATTAAAGGCTTTAGGCAAGCCCAAATTCCTCAGAAGCCCCAGTGTACTGGCACACACGCTCTGTTCATTACTCTCTAAAAGGGAATGACCCTTGGCAGGCCTTAATACACTGACCGAGCTGAGTCCAGTCCATATTAACATACTGCAACTCAAATCTGCAAAGACGATCATTAACTGGGAAAGACTGGGCTTTAGTAGACTGTAAGAGGTCTGTTTGTAAATATGCAATTATAAAATCTGTATGCCCATAAACTTACAAGAAAAAAAAAAGGTCTGACACAGGGTTTGTGGTCTAGTTGCAATTTTATGGAATGTTAAGATTTATAGGAATAATGTCAGACAGGAAAAGCTTTGAGGGAACATTTGCCTAATGCATCAAGGCAGATTTTATGCCTTTCCACCATTTGGTAATTCAAGCCACTGTAGAATATTTCAAAGACATAAAAAATAAGTTATGAATGCCACACAGTCATATCAGATGCCGTTTTGAATTGATCCATTCAATCTAACACCTTATACTGCAGCAGAAATTGGAGACAGGCAAATATTTGTATAGCTGATAGTTTACATGCATCAGTAGAAACAGTGTTCATTGATTTCCCTTCAAGGTGGCAGAAAGAAAAATAGTAAAATAGTATGTTAAAATCTGATACAGCATTTGGTGATTGTGTTTATTTTGCATACCTGTCTTGAACTTACACCCTTCTACCAAATGTTCCCACAGCAAAATGGCCAAAAGTCATTCATTGTTAATGAGAGCAGGTGATGTGTAGCAAAAGGAGTCCACTGATTATGCAAAGTAAGTGTTTGGTCTGAGCTTGACTTTATTCAAATGAGTAGCCAAGTGAAAAGCCAGCTCTTGATAGGAGTGACAGTTGGTGGTATGCTTATTTCAAGCTATTTGTTCCTAGTTGCAACCTGTGAAAAATACAGTACATTGGATTTGTTGTGACAATTGGCCATATACCTTGGTATAAAGATAAATCACCTGATTTGTAGTCCAATGGGTGGTTTTGCAAGTTATTTAGCTAGCTACTGTATGTATTTGCACAGCCATATCAGACTAGCCACTCTCAGATATCAAGGTACAATACTGCATATTTCTTTGTCTCAGGGCTGGTACTACCAGTACTTCATCTTTAGTACCTAGTATGTATCTTTTACCTGGGATGGTGCATGTGGTGTACCATTAATTAGCTTTAGAGTAAAGCTTTAAAGGTACATCAGTGGTCCTTAATGTCCATTTAAACAGTTAAATGGTTGTAGGTTTCTAAACTGGTTCTACTTGAAACTTTTTTCAAACTGAAAGCCTCTGGTACAAAACTTGTAAGGGTTCTGCTAGAGGTACAAACTGAAGAACCTTCTAGGGTGTTGATAGTGTGCTTGTCCTTCTTTCATTCATCACTGAGTTTGAACAATTGCTTTTTAAAAGCTTTTAGATTTGTATGTTTATTCAGCTGTGTCAATTTGTATCCAGCATTATCCTTCTTTTTCTGTTTCTCTTGGAAAGGCCAGACTTTTCTTTGAGGTATCTCCTGGAGAAATAAGTGGTCTCTGAAGAAAGGTGTTAAAGCTGTTGTAATACTCATTTCATGTGGAGCAGATCTTCAGAAACACTGGAGCATATGGTGTAATATACATTATAAACCATGTCACACCACGCACTACCTTTACTTTGCAGGACCTGTACCAGCCAAAAATACAGGAAATATTGATGCTTCACTGCGCTACTGGAACTTCTCCTGGATAGCAGAGGATGTTCTTGGCTTCCCAGAGGACACATCAGTGAGTTTGGGTAAGTCATCAGCTTTCAAAAGGCTTCCATATAGAAGAAAGACAAGCTCTTTATAGGATGTGACATGTGTCAGAGCTTCCTGTCACCACATATATGCAGCTCTTTCTTATTAAACGCTTAGTTTTACAGCTTCTCAATGCCTGAGCTGGCATGTGTGGAATGCAGTTGCTCTGATCAATATACAAGTCAAGTTTTTCACTTGCAAGAATATTAGACTGATATGAAAGCATTGTAGGTGAATATGGTGAGAGAGTGATATAAATAGAATTAGACAGGCATGAGGATAGAAAGCCTGAGAGAATTTGCCCAGCTGAATACCGAACATTCACAATGCATTGAACATTTAACAATTAATAGAGCATAGAATGCTTTTTATTACAAAATCTCTTTTTTTCTCCAGTTGATAAGCATTTGGCTGCTGATGTGGTCACTGTCTGCCAACCTTGAGGATGAATAATGTGTAAAGACACTAGAACAGTTTATGTGCAGGAAAGGAGAACTAACTGAAGTAGACAAAGTGGCTGGTGGTTAGCGGACGACCCTTAATATTTGCTCACTCCAGTTTCTACCACACAGGCTTAACTACACTGTTTTAACACAGCTGTGCTGATTGGTGCAGGAGAGTTATTATCATTGCCAAAAATGTATCATTACACTTAATTGTAGGCTTATTTAATCCTTTTTTTACTTCTTTTTTTTCCCTCTCTCTGTGCCATTTTTTATTCTTTTCGGCTGAAATTGTTCATTGGTATCCCTGGGGGTCAGATAATTTAATATTGGAAACTTCAACTGGATTATCTGACATTTTGGTGAAAAAAAAAAAAAATAGACTGCACTTTTTGCATATTTTTGAGTGATCGATTATAGAAGCATACTCCAAATGTGTTAAAATGCGTAAAGGTTGGTACGTCTGGAATCCTGTTCATCATCCTAAAGTAGCCCAGAGAAGTGTGTGGGAATCTGACATTTCTGCTCATTTAATCCAAAGATTATTCAGAAAGCTAGGTATCGTTCTGAATTTCACGAATTGTTACAATGAACTTTTTCACTCCATTCTTTCATATAATGCCATATTTAACCCTATACTCACATCTGCAGCAATGTGATGTAACCAAGTTATTCATTCTTAGTAAAAGCTGCTGAGTTACAAAGCAGGCAAAGCAACATTTAGAGAAACAAAGTGGACAGAACATGAAAAAAAAGTTGAGTGGAGTTTAACTAATGCAAATGAAATCTTGTGACTACCAGTGGAAGTATGGAACGGTGGAACGGTGGAACGGTTATTGTTTTCCATCCTACTGTAAAACATGATCCATGTTTTTTAGTTCCTTGTTGCACCTCCTGGGCCAGCCAGTGTAACTTGTCATGCCGCAATGGGCTTGATATGTTTCATGTACCCAGTGAACCAGTGCCAGTGTTTTCGCCATAAATAGATGGCAGCGATCGCGAAGAGTGAATGCTGGTTTGGCTCATTCTGACAAGAGTAGAGAGTGATTCACTGCATGGATCTGATTTATGTGCAAGCGTTTCCCTCAAGAATTTTTATTTTAAGTGAATAGACAAATCATTTGTGGTCAGATGGATGGTTTTGCATAGATTCTGTGGTTTGTGTCATATTGCACTAGTCATATTGCACTACTAAGGAAAACATGGCAAATGGCAGAAGGAACACCCACCAGAGTGGTATGGAAGTATTTTGGTGGACAATTTTCAAAAGCAATTGCAAACTGTATTGGCAGTTGCGTTTTCTAATTGTGGACACATAAATTGTGACACAATGCAAATGAAAATGCAAATCATGTATTACCATTTGCATTTTTGTTTACACGAACGTACAGTGTCTGCCAAATTTCAAATGGAAACGTGAAGTCCATTTGCAACTGCATTTCCCATGTCTTACGAGTTATGATCCTGTCATATCAAAATAACAATAGCAATTACCCCGTCTGCTATTTCACTTCCTCTGGGTCGCGTACAGAGCCTGCCAAAATTCAAACGGAACATCAAATCCCTTTGCATTTGCATTTCCGATGCCTTGCACAGAAACCTGCCAATCAGTGTTGGGGGTGGGAGTATACTATGGGGCATGTTTGTATTTGGAAGTGACATTTCAGAGCGCCTTGGGGTCATACACTGCCATAATAAAGCATCGCTGGCTTAAAGTTTTTGATGGGATGTAATTTTAACTGTAACAAATTGCCCATAAAACTAGCCAGTTTCCAGAAGCAAGCATTAGAGAACAATACATGCTGCTTCTGCTCTGTTCATACATCCAGTGTGGAACAGGCCTTAGGCTCATGGATGTTGGCTTTTAAACACAACTTTTCACCTCACGGATGTATTGTGTAGAATAAGCAGCATTTTGCATAGAAACAGGCCCTTATTTAACAAAAAATGTGTTGAGAAGAATATCATTTTCATTTCAAATTTTACTGGGGATTCACTTAGTTACCAAAAATTTACCAAGGATAAGAATGTTGATGTGACACGTGTTGAGTTTTCAAGGGTAATTAATGAAATATCACTTCACATTCCTCATCTTCTCAAATCCTCAATACAATATTCACCGTTAATGGAATAACAACTTTGCCTGATGGTAGGAGTGTATTTCTTAGATCATAAATGCAACAATAAACTTATAAGAAAAGCTTTATGCAAGCAGTGTTGCTCCGAAATCTCTGGTTTTATGGTGACAGGTTTATCCTTCGTTATCTTTAAATAAAGCATTGTCACAATCATCAGTAGAGCACATTTTCCTTCTTGTTCGTTGACTATGACTGACGTCACTTCCAAATACAAACACTGATTGGCAGGTTTCTGTGCAAGGCATCGGAAATGCAAATGCAAAGGGATTTGATATTCCGTTTGAATTTTGGCAGGATATGTACGTGACCCAGAGGAAGTGAAATAGCAAACGGGGTAATTGCTATTGCTATTTCGGTATGACACGATCATAACTCGTAAGACATGGGAAATGCAATTGCAAAAGGACTTTGTGTTTCCATTTCAAATTTGGCAGACACTGTACGTTCGTGTAAATGAAAATGCAAACGGTAATACATGGTTTGCATTTTCATTTGCATTATGTCACAATTTATGCGTCCACAATTAGGAAACGCAACTGCAAATACAGTTTGCAATTGCTTTTGAAAATTGTCCGCAAAATACTTCCATAAGAGTGGCTTGAGTAGTGCGAGGTAAAAAAAACTGCTACAAGTATGAACGTGAGCTAATCCTGAAATTATGGTATTATTATGATTAAAATAATCATAGTTGGTTTATGTATGATAAGAAAGTTCAGAGTAGGAAATTTCCCTTAAAGGAAAATTCCTGTTAGGTTCCCTCTCTCTCGCTACGAAGCTAGCGGAGCAGCGTACTTCCACATTCCACTGAGCGCATTCCAGCGCTATTCATAATAACCCTTCGGACTCATTCATGAACTGTTTTTTTTACTGTGCCATGTGCTTCTGTTTTCATTCACGTTATGTCTCCGCCTCCTGTGTTTTGCCATGTGCGTTTGTGTTTTGGTTTGTGTCATGTCTCCGCCTCCTTATGTTTATTGGTCCCTTGGTTTACGTCATGTCTCTGTCCCCGTTCTGTTATTGGTTCATGTTCATTCATTGTGATTATGAGTTTCAGGTGTCTCTTATTTGTGTATGTTTTAAAAACCCCGCTCTGTTTCCACTTCCTTGGGGAGTATTAGTTTAGTTTAGTTTTGAGTTAGTGTAGAAGTATGTCTCAAGCGCATTGTTCGTGGTTCCCAAAAACCTCCTTGCCTTGCGTGTTTTCCCTTTGTTTTGGATTATTGCCTTTGGATTACTGCCTTTTGGATTACTGCCTTTGGATTACTGCCTTTGGATTAATGCCTTTTGGATTACTGCCTCATGTGCTAAGTATTATCTCTGTGGATTATTGCCTCCTTTTTGTTGTTCCTTTATTTTTGAATAAAGCATTCCTAATAAACTGAAGTTTCCCCTGCGCATGCATCCTGACTCCCTCTTCCGTCCTAATCTTTATAATTAATATGTGATCTTCAGTGGTGTTTAAGATTTATTTTGTAGTTATATTTTGTGCTTTTTTAGTTTAACTGTTTTTTTTTGTTTTGTTTTGTTTCATTTTTGTTTTGTTTTTTTGACTTGTTGGGCTATTTTCACTTTAATAGTCTCTAACATTACCCACACCTGCGAGATTTATCCCTTGCTTTATCTCTACCTAAAGTGAACGATGCAGCAGCGCTTTAGTCCTTTAGTCTGTCCAGCTCCCTCACCTCCTCTTCTGGACACTTTGCTCAAACAAATGCAGTTCCAAATCTTTGCTAACACCACCATCACTGGTTTAGTGAGTGTTAGATTGTAGACCTCTAACTAGCCGATCTGAGGTTCTGCTGTAACTCAGCACTGCTGCATTGCTTAGCATTCTGGAGTGTTTACACTGGAGCGTCTCCACTACTTATGCATCAGATTTCTCATTAATATGACATTGAACTTGCCATACCTGTATCATGCACCCCTAGTCAATTCAACCATATGAGCAAAAGTCACTCAGTAATTTCAGTGCATGTAAGTGTCCTTGAATCATCAGTGCTCATGTCAGAGGTTAGGTTGCCTACAGATTTTCTGCAGCATCGTGACACTTCCCTGTTCCCCAGGGAACATATGAAAGGCTCGAGTGCAATTGACATAGGGAACCCAGGACCTGAGTGACTGTGATCCCTCAAAGCTGTGTAATTGGTGTCACTGTGATGATGCTGCGCTCTCTGATTTATGCCAGCCTGGACAACCTACCAGTCAGTGTGACCATGACTGATCATTTTTCTCATTACTCACTCTGACATGGTGCCACTAAGGTGTGACATGGAATAGCTGACCCCACTGTTTCCTCACACCCACCAAGATCTGATCATTTTGGGTGATCATACTGTCAGTAAATTAAAAAATAAATAAATAAATAAATAAAAAACAATGTCAGATATAAATGAATGCCCGGGGGGAGAGTCTACGGGAGAAAAATATCCTCTGTGCTGTTATTTAAGAAAGCAATGACACTGATGTTACCAGTGAAACACCTGTATCTGTAGGAAAAGCATCTGATTGACAGAAACTGATGAAAGGAAGATGGTCTTAACAATAATCTATTCTCCCCAGTCGAAATCTCCGTCCAAATTAATTCAGATTCTGCTGCATGGATTTTGTCGAGACCTGTTTTGAGAACATGGATGCGTGTGAAAAGACCTGCGAGGAGGAAGGTAGCAAGCATGCTGTGTACCACATTTCAGGCATGGTGATGTATGACCAGTGTCCTCTCAGCATCTGTTGTGCGCTGGCATTTATTATGGGCGGCGGTGGAGAGCTTGGCTGGGCGCCGCAAGCAGGAGGGCAAAGTCTCTGCACTTCAAATCGAGACAGATCTCCTCCTACACAGCCATGACACTAGAACTAATGCTTACTCTTGTTTGGAGAGCTGCTCCGTTTGAGCCCCATCTGGAGTATGGGCAGTGTGTGTGCCAGAAAACTGCAGACTGGCATCTGTTTGTGAGAAGAGGACAAGGTAGAGGTGGTCTGGTGCCTCTTTTGTCGTCAGCAGTTTTCCTGTTAGTCATATATCAGAAGTGCTGTAATTGGGGTTGTTGGTGTGTTACGCCTTATACCACTTATACCATGCTGTCAAATTGTCATTTATGACTGATCACAAGGTGTTGACTAATTTGTTATAACAACACAGCTCAGATGTTATATTATATAATATTATATTAATATGCTTGTTCTATTACATTATCATTTCTCTTGTAACAGTTTAAACAGATACGTGTGTATGATGCGTGCTTGTTGATATGATGAAGTGTCCTATGTGGAGATTTTATTTAACATTATTTAACATTAAACCGAACTTCGTACATTCAGAAGTAAAACTATATCTTTAAGTTCTCCATCATGGGAATGTCTTCAGGACAGAGGGATCTGCAGTTTCTTGGTAATAGAGAGGGGGGGGGGAAGAGGCTGTAGATAGCTGTTACAGTGTAAGTGATAACAAGAACTAACTTGTTTCACAGATGTTTCATGGAAACTTAATGTTGGACCACATTACACCACCCCATTGGTGATTATTTTCCTAAAACAGTATGCCTTGCATTATGTATTGGGAGGTTGGAGAAACATAAACCTTTGAGAGTAAGAGGGAAGACAAAATACTGAACAGTATATGATCCTCATAGTCTCGCTATAGTCAAAAAACATTTAAACGGATCATTCCTGGGATTTGAATGATTTTGACTCATACTTGATCAGTATCGTTAACTCAGCACTTTCAATCCATTGCGTACATAAAGTATATCAGTCATTATTCTGTATTTGGGAACCTTTCATATCCTGTCAGGACATTCAGTTTCTAGTGTCTTTGTGTTTCAAGTCAAAATATGATAGACTGTGAGGCAGTAAAAGCGTAAGGGAAGACACAAGCCACACACACACACACACACACACACACACACACTGAGTTCATTTCTTTTTTCATCTGCCTGCTTTTTGTCATAAGCGTGCTTCCCATTCATGAACTCCCATTGGTACATACAGCATCCGAATTCAGCCTCATCTGCACTAAATTGAGAGCGAGATTGAATTTCCCTCAGAAGTCCACCCTAAGCCAGAGAAACCCGGTTAAGGGAGCTTTGCTGATTAATATCTGTCTGTGCCGCAGCTACAGTGCATTTCATGTGTTGTTTTATTTAGCCTGTTCGCACCATTCTGCGTTTTCTGTATCTGTCACCGCACAATCATGACTCATCCATTCGTCTGTCCATCCCTCCTCTCCTGTTTCACATAGTGGCATGGGCTCTGCATCATCCATTCCAGCAATCTGGAGAATACATAAACAGTCATACATACAAATATTTCACACATAGTGACAAAAATAATCATATTCATCGCCACTCTTAGCCAGGGAATGCAGCAAGTTGGTTTTATTAGTGCAAATGTAGCAAACTTCAGTTTGAGGTGGCAAAGCTTGTATGCAAATCAGTAAGGCAATTATTTTTGTTTGCTCTCCTGGTGAAGCTGGGCGGTATTGTGAAGCAGGAGCACGGCCATTTGTATTCCAGACAGAAACCGGCCACACCTGGCTTTGTTCCAGCCGACCCCTGACACGATGAGGTAACCAAGCGCTCAATCTCATGATAAACGAGGTTGGGGTCACTCTGACATTATAGGCTCATTAACCCAAAGTGGACTCTCTTTATAGGTCCTCACCACCACCTTGGCCAAATCAAGCACAGCATCACCAATGAACTAACAACTATGGCTGCAATAAATCAGCGCCGTTATTTATCACCTCTCTAGCGGATGAGTCATTTTAGATTTACTAGTTACATTTATGTAATGTCTGCACCATTGGGAATATCATTAATCTGCAAATAGGCTACTCCTGCTGTGCCCTGTTTCACTCTGAGGTGGTTATTTACAACCTACCGAATTACTGTTCTTGTGTCACAACAGAATGCAGTCGTACGTGCAACCAACAATAATCTTAGAAAGTTATTTATCATAGAGAGATGGGAGATGAATTTCTAGCAAACATGCTGTGCAAATATATTTAGCCAATCTGAGGCACTTGTTAAAAAAAATAATAATTTGCTCAGGATTATGATGACCTGCTTCTATTAGCAGTGTTCTGCCAGTTGCGACTGATGGGACTTCCCTGGCAGGGATATTCCCACTCAACGTCTTAGATCCTGGCTGCTCTCAGAGTTTTTTTTTCTTTTTTGCTGTTGTTTTTTTCCTAATGATCTGGCCCCATTGGAGGCGAGGAACTTAAAGTGCAGGAGGAATTATTTGCCATTTTGAATTTGCAGATTTATGGCCTATAAAGGCTCCATGCCAGTGCCATTTACAGGTCCCCCCAATGCTTTATAGCCACAACCCTTATGTCAAGATACCCACAAACCACCCCAGACTGTGCATTAGTATTCATAGACATTGGTACAGTCTAATTGCCTGCCTAGTTGTTGTGTACTGAGATCAGGAAATGAGTTGTGCCGAAACCTTGAGATAGCTACAGTGGCTTTAATGGAAACCTCTGAAAATATTTTTTAAAATCCTGTCTAGCAAACCATGTTGTTACCATGTTGAATATGACTGTACAAGTTGTTAGGATCTTTTGTTCTCCTCTTTTTAATATAAACCTTGAAAAAAAAGTATCCATAATAGCCACTGAAACACCTCCACCCCTTTTTGTGGGACCAAAACTTTCTTTGCAGATCAATACATCTGAATATACTTATATTCAGATCTGTATTCTTATATTCCTGGAATTGGGAATCACAGGATTTTTAAATAATTAAACCAGCTGTTCTTAGGTACAAGTCTACAGTATCCAGGTGTGATTATGCACTGAAGCAAGGGTTAGACTTGGGCATAGCCTGTTTTTTGGGAAGTGATGATTGTCACTGTATGTATGTCCATCCATCCATCCATCCATTTTCTGTACTTCTTAACCTACACAGGGTTGTGGGAGAGCCTGGAGCCTATTTCAGGGAACTCGAGGCACAAGGTGGGGGACACCCTGGATGGGGTGCCAACCCATTGCAGGGCACAATCACACACATATTCACACACTATGGATATTAAAATGCATGTCTTTTGACTGGGGGAGGAAACCCCCAAAGCACAGGGAGAACGTGCAAACTCACAACGGGAAGAGGTGGGATTTGTACCCCAAACCCCAGAGGTGCAAGGCAAACCTGCTAACCACTAAGCCACCTTTAATATTTATCGCTTATCTCAGTTGACAAGCCATGTCACATTATAACCATCATGTGACATCAACATATCAAAAATACACCACTACACTACAAAGTCAGGCTGGAAAGTAGCATAAAAGAAACTTTTGTTAACAAAAATGTCACTTGACTCAGGTGTTATGTCAATTTCAGATCAAAATTGAAAAAAGCAGTCTAAAGTATTGGAAATGGGGATAATCCTTTATAAATATTTATGGAAGTCAGTCATTTTTGGTTCCAGCTCCACTTCTTGCAACTCAATGTCTAATTCTGAAGTTGTCCATTTAAACCAGGTCTGTTGTAGTAGTAAAAATACTGCACTCTTCCTGCTAGTAGCATGAGATTTTCAAGGCATACAATAGAGAATCTGAGAAGAAATGATTACAAATGACTTTCTTTTTAATTTCATGGTTTATCTGCCTTTTGCTCTGTCCTTATCTGGAGGAATCATTTATCTGAGCTGTCTTCTGCCTTGAAAATTGTCAAATGTTATGTTGGTCCCCATTCATTTTCTCTGATACACATCTGACATCTGAGCAGAAAATCAGTCAACACAGTTTCGCTCTGTGAAATCAACGCCCCATCGTTATTTAGAATTTACATTTAGCATTAGGGTAAATTTGCTTGAATAATTGAAATAATTTCTAGCTCAGCAGAGGCGAAATAGAAACAGAAAGTTCTCAAACACATACACTAAATTGATTGCTATTTAAATGGTCTCGATTGAAGTAACTGGGAAAACATTATGGGGCTGTCAGCAAGAAAATAGTTTATAAAATAACTTGAATAACATGAGGAATTTCTAGTAAATGAATATAGACTGATGGAAATTAGTGCTATTGTAGGCTAACAACCCTGAACGTTCCTATTGACTGATATCTAAGGGGGTATTATTACACATTCCAGGCTATTAAGACATTGGATAAATGAGGGGTATAAATGAGGATAAATGGCCAATAAAACCTCTGTCCTTGGCCATTTGGTAAGTCATCAATTCTTGCTTAGTGGGGCAGAGTTCTGAGAGCAGGAGCTGCATGACATATCCGGAAATTGTTGCAAGCTTTGTTGAATCGCTTCTGCTTTGAAATGAAATTGATGAAAATGTGGTTTCCTTTCTTCCTGATTTCCACTTTAATATCAATTTAAGTTGTAGGTTTGCCAACTGAAGAAAGTAACCAAAAAAAAAATATATATATATATATATATATATATATATATATATATATATATATATATATATATATATATATATATATATATATATATATATATACACATACATACACACACACACACACACACACACACACACACACACACACACACACACACACACACACACATTTGTTTCATTAACCTAATGAGTATATCAACACCAGCTGGTCCTGGATGAAAAAATCTACTTGATTACTATCTAGCCCTGCTAAACATAAACTTCACTTACTGCCATCAGACAAATATTCAGTAAGGAGCTTATTAGGGGAAAAATTAAATCCAGAACATTAGAAATGGTTTCCAAAGGCATTTCCAAGGTTGTTGAGTCCATAAGGGAATGAACGTAGCTTGATTTATAGAGTGACACTTAACACCTACTTTTTACACAAAACCAAAATGACAAGTTACCGTACATCTCTAAACTATGTCCGAACAACTTCCACAGGAACAGCAGGCAATTTTTACAATTCAACAGTGACAGTGAATGTAATCCACTCCACCTAACAGGGAAAGTTTCATGGTTTTTGGTTCCACATATTTGTTCCTCCGTGCAGCTCCTGAGCCAGTCGGTGATACTCATTGTGCTGTTATGGGGTTGAAGTGTTTGATTCCGCCAGATTAGAACAGCAGCACTGTTTTCATCAGGCTGTTGAGGCATGTCAAACACTTTAAGCTTGTCAAATAGGCATCAGAAATCAAAACACTGAGCAAAACATTTTCAGCTCATTCTGACACTAGTAGACAATGAAGCACATACCTACGGTTATACACATGCTTTTCCATTCAGAACATTTATTTTTAGTATGTTATTTTGGTCAAACGACTGGTTGTGAATAGGTTCTAGTGAGCTCGTACTGATGCTACAAGTGAAACCTTGGCATCCAGCAGTAAAGTGATGATAGGTATGCGTAGACCAACACAGAGTGATTTGAGTGATAGTGGGCAGTGGTAGCTCAGTGGTTAAGACGTTGGGCTACTGATCGGAAGGTTGTGAGTTCAAATCCCAGCACCGCCAAGCTGCCACTGTTGGGCCCTTGAGCAAGGCCCTTAATCCTCAAATTGCTCAGATGTATAAATGAAATTAATGTAAGTTGCTCTGGATAAGGGCATCTGCCAAATGCTGTAAATGAGTGATGGGAAATCACTGCCGACCCAAATACAGGGTTAAGGAGGAAAAAAAAGTGATGCTTTATAGTGATGAGTTAAAGCAAAGTCTCTTTATAACTGATGCAGCAGGAAATGTAATGTTGGATAAAACTCCTCATAGAGCAATGTCTATGAAAAAAAAAATCTATTGTGTTTAAAGGTGGCTAAACACTGCAAGTGTATTAAATGAATTACAATGATTAAATAAATGTTAAATAATAATAATAATAATAATTATTATTATTATTATTATTATTTAAAAAAAATACTTGTCTGAAGATCTGGAAAAAAATCCAGTGTGATAGAGGAAGGCTGAAAATCACTTGTTTGCAGAATTGTATAAATGTATTATAAATGTATATGTGTGCATGAAATATAAATGTTGCATTGATAAAATAAGGCCACTTATGTGCATACATTATTTGTCACTCAGTACAGGATTTCACTGAGCTTTTTTTTTGTGATTGTCGCGGCTAAAAATGCTTGATTTTGCTGCGGCTTTTTTGAGGTTTTTTTTTTTTTTTTTTTCTTCTTTTTTTTCATTTTTGCATTTTTGCAAAAAAACTACTTAAAATAGTTTTGCACGGTCATTAGCAGTGATGTTTGTTGGTAAAAGTGACCTGTGTCCGAATGCACGTTGTGATGACGTCACATGGCGGTCTTGGCCCAAATCTGTGGAAACTCACCTGCGGTAATTTTGAAAAATTGCAAGCTCCTCTGAATGTTGTGGAGCTTGATTCTGCGTTAATTTCCGCAATCGCAAAATCCTGGAGGGTGTTAGAGTTCCCTTCGTTCTCGGAGTTCGCTACGCGAACACTTCCGCTTTCCTCGCGCCGCGTTGCTGAAAACAGCGCAAGCTTCATTCACAAAAAACCCACTGGACTATGCATTGATGAACTCTCGCTTTGTTTATATCACCATGTGCTTGTGTTTTGGATGACGTCATGTCTCCGCATCCTTTATGTTTATTGGTTCTCTGGTTTGTGTCATGTCTCCGCCCCTGCTCATTCATAGGTTTGCCGTTTATGGTTTAATGATTAGTTTCAGGTGTTCATTGTTTAACGTCTTTTGTCTTTGATTGTTTTGTGTATTTAAACCTCCTTCCGTTTCTGCTTCCTCGTGGAGTATTACAATTGAATATCAATGAATACAGCTGTTTGCATTTTTTGTTTACCACGTGGTCCCTGGACTTTGGGTTATTGCCTTGTCATTTTGTGGATTATTGCCTTGTTTGTTTGTGGATTTATGCCTGAACACTCTGTGGATTTTTTGTTTGACTGTTTGCCTTTTTTTTGACCCTGCCGGTGTGTTGCCTTTCCCCCTGTTTAGTATATGTTCTGATACTTTTGAATGTTCCTTTACTTTTGCATGTTTCTAATAAACTGACTATTTCCTCTGTGCATGCATCCTGACTCCTTCCGTCCGTGTTACATAACAGAGGGAGTGATTTGTGTTGTGAAATATTTCCAAACAGGGCTGACCATTATCAGCCCATAACAACAATGACCATTATCATTGTTGTTATTTATGTCATTCGTTATCCATTCGGAAGAACAGATAGATTACCTAATAATTTAGCAAATAACAATCCCTCCCATTATCTCAGATGCATTCTCTTGCTTACAGATGCTTTTTTTAGTGTTGCCTTTTATTCATTTGTAGTAATCATTTCATTTCATTGGGTTCAAAGTCTCAAAAAATGGTAATTATCGCCCTTTTTCCCCAAAATGACAAACTCCATTCATTTACATTCATGAACAGAAGGAAGAGCTCTTAAATGGCCTTTAAATGTAGCCACTTCCTGCAGTGTACAGTCATGCAACATTAACAGAGCCGGATGCGATGGATCTTAACAGGAGCAGCTCATTAAGCAGAGACGTTCTTCTGGATGACCTAGATCACTTCATGGAACATTGCCTGGGACACACACACACACACACACACACACACACACACACACACACACACACACACACACACACACAGTTACAGCCACTGCAACCAGAAGCATGAAACGAAGGATGAGCCAAAATGTCACAGATTCTAGACTCTGAGAATGAATACATGAATAAATAATATTTCTTTTTAATAAGGTAGTGAAGCTGGATGAAAGTCTTAAGTTGTTTTGGAGAAGCTCTTACCTCCAATGACCTTTGTTAGCAGGCACTTTCTTTCTTCCCGTAGTACATGCAGTGAGACAGATAAATGTGAAAGCTTTGTAAACTCTTCAGTACTAGCAAAGCAATGATGAAGCAAGACAAATGCACTATAGTGCGCACTCGCTGAGTGAAGAATAATTCACTCAGCAAGTTACGAAGAGCCAAGAAAAAAGTGTGTGCGCACACACATACTCACACACACTCACACACACGCGCACAGAAAGCACACATTCATAAGCCACCTGGGGTTTCAACCCACAATCCACTGATAAGCAGCAAAATCCCACTTGCCCTTTTAAAACCCCATTGAGTATGAGAGAAGTGTGCAGTTAGATTGTAACAGACTGAATATGCAAATCAATTCAAATAAACCAGTCCGAGACAAACCACAAAAAGAACTTGTCGATCGGAGCAGTTTGAATACATGAAATGCTACACTTTATTTCATGCCAACTGTGGTAATGATGCATGAGCAGCAATGTGTAATGAAGCGATGTATACTCGTAATATCCCAAATAATAACTCTTTACAACCGTGATGAGCAGAACAGCATCTCAGAATGCACAATACATCAATAAAATAACAAAAGACCACATCAGGTTCCACTCCTTTCAGTCAAAAACAGGAATCTGAGGCCACAGTGGGCACAGGCTCAACGAAACTGTACAGTATAAGATCACCTGGTCATTTTCTAATCTTCAGATGCCCAGTTTTGGCAAATCTTTGCTCACTGTAGCCTCAGATTACTATTCTTGTCTGATCGGAGTGGAACTTGATAACGAGCTGTCACGACTGCTGAAAAAATTGTATCCTCTCATCAAACATCTATGTGTACAGGAAAATACAGAAAAAAAAAAATCTCATTTGGCAAGTGAACGGAAGCAAATATATATTTTTTAAAAACCACATCTGTGCAATATCTTGGTAATGCTTGAATAACAATGCATCCACTGAGATGAGAGTTTCTAAACTACTTAATTCATATGCCTAGCAAACTGGGTCATTCTTACAACACAGGGATGATTAGGTCTCTCTGTGGAATACTTCCTGTATGCTTTGTGAAGAAACTATATACTGTAGTGGATTCATGAAGTAGCATCTAATGGTAAATAATGGCCCTCGATGGTTATTCACTCACATTAGTTAACCCTGTGCACTCTGTGATGACGCAGGTGTCATTAAAACCGCTCTGACATTTTTATTTGCACTTCATGTCTATTCATTAAATGCACCCAAACAGTCCTGACTTGTCTCTCGTGATTGGGGACAGTACTTTTAGCCTTTTTCTTATCTGTCTGACTGGTGTTAAAAAAAAAACAAAAAACAGTTTGGAACATTTGCATACCCAAGACCTTGTTGAACAAAATTTAGTGACACAGTAGATAACTAGTGTTTTCACAAGATTAGAACATGTTCAGAACAACCGCTTACAGTTTACATGACTTTGAAACAATTATTTAAATACATATACATCTGACACGCTCAACATATTATTGTAGCTGAGTTGGTCCTGAAATCAATACTATGAAAAGCAGATGAAATACACACACATATCATCGTGTCACAACCACCCTAACTGATGCAACCCTCCCATTTTATCCGGGCTTGGGACTGGCACTGAGTATGAATAGGAAAGATCTATTACTAAGTACTACTAAAGCAGGTCTTTTTTTTGTTGGCCTTGTGGTCACTTTATTTATTTAAGTGACATGGGAAGGCCAATACTTGGAATTTGTCCTCTGCATTTAACCCATCCAAGTTAGTACACACACATTAGGAGTTGTGAGTAGTGAACACACACACACTACAAACCATGAACACACCCAGAGCAGTGGGCAGCCATTTTTGCTGCAGTGCCCAGGTAGCAGTTGAGGGTTAAGGGCCTTGCTCAGGTGCCCAACAATGACAGCGCTGGGCTTTGAACTCACAGCCTTCCAATCAATTGCCCAACTTCTTAACCACTGAGCTATCACCACCCCGGTGCTTATTTAGCTTATTTATTCAAGTAGGTAAATTTTGTTAGTATTTATTTGTATTATTAAATACAAAATTTTAATAATGTCAAATGTAGAGTATATGTAAGGAATAAAGCACTTGGGGACATGCTGTTATAAGAAACTAATCAACAACAGGGTGATGTGATGCAGTCTGACACTAAGCCTGTTAGCTAAGTTACTGTTACCACTCCAAAGTCGATAAAGTTTCAATAACATCATGGCCCAGAGCGTTTTGTTCCTCTTATACCATTGAAATGATTACATTCTGACACACTGTATACTTTTTATTTGTTTATAGTTACACTGAAAGTTGTGGAATGTCCAAGAAACAAGTTATTTTCTGTTACCACTTACATTATAACAGCTATAAACAGTCTCTCCCTCAGTAGTACTTCTTTTTTCTATTGTGATGTTAATGCAAGACAAAAAATACAGCTCGTCGTGTTACAAAGAACCCACATCAATGTATATAAGTATACACTAAATTCCCAGTGTGTTAGGTATCCCAATCTAGTAATTAAAAAAAATTTAAAAAATGGGAAATTCAGCCCTGGTGTTCAGTTGCACAACATATTTTATAGAGAGTGAAAAAACACCTTAAATAAGATATCTGTGCTGCCCTGCTGGTCTGGTTAATTCTGGAGCAATGCCCTTTTCTCCTTTGCAATTAGTCGCCTCAACAAAAGAACAGCAGAGCGATTTACTGAGACCCAAAGAGGACTGTTTGTTATTACATTTTTGTGCTGGAGTGGATTCAGGCTATAATATGAAATAGAGATAAAATATTTAACAGCTCTGACATTGTCTACTAGTCATAAATAATGGATTTCAACTAATTATGTGTTTTTACCTCTCATCTCTCATTCACTATTTCTGTGACTTGTTGCTATGGTAAATGTTTCTCATTTTATTTCAAGTAATGCATGTTTTTTTTTCTTCTTTTTTTCTGTAAGGTTTAGGGTGCTCCTCAAAGGGAAAATCATGCCATGGAAGGTCTGAAAGCTACCATCCAGAGTTTGCATGGAGTCTAACATCAGTCGAGGATGTCTGGACAGAGGATCATGGGGTCATAGACATGGCAAGAGGAAGTTCTCAGGGCTGGGAGAAAGGTAAGAGAGAAAAAAAAATCTATTAGAATGCTAATGTGCCTTCACTGTCCTACATCATGAGATTTAAACCCAGGGACTGAGTAGTGAGTAATTGGTTGAGGAGGAATACAGTTCACTTGTTGACTTAGTAGTATAGATTGGAGTAATTCACTTTCTAGGAATAATTTCATCTCCCCTCATGCATGGAAGACATTATCAAACCCTAGATAAAGGTTTAATTAGGTGCAGTAGAACAGCTGCATAATGGAGGCTGTGTGTGCAGTGTACTGTATTCATCAGAGATAAGTATGTTAACAAAGGCTCATTAGATAGTCAGGTTGGAGAGAAGGTTTGGGGATTGCATGCTCTTCAGGCACCACTCATGCACTTCAAAGGAAAATAGAGCAATTCCTCTCAGTGTTAAATTCACTCACCTCTCACTGTTTCTCCCAGTGTGCTCTCTTGGTGCCCTTGCACACTGAGTGATGGGGAAAGAATCATGAAACAGTGTTTCACTATTGTATTGATCAAAATGATAACCATCTGTTATGTGACCAGAAGGAGGGAAGCAGGATGCACTCGCAGGGGAAATTGACAGTTTATTAGGAACATAAATGAATATTCAAAAGTAACAGAACATCCAAAAATAAAGGAAGATATATTTATCAGGGGAAAAGGCAACGCACCGGCAGGGTCAAAAAAAGGAAAACAGTCAAACAAAAGTCCACAGAGTGTTCAGGCAAAAATCCACAAACAAACAAGGCAGTATTCCATAAGAATGACAGGGCAGTAATTCCAAAAACTCACAGGGTAATAATCCAAGAACTGACACAGCAGTATTCCCCAAAAATGGCAAGGTAAACATCCAAGAAATCTCGAGGCAATAATCCAAAGTCTAGGAAACGCATGGAAAACAAAACATAGAGGAATCTACAATTCCTTATCTTCACTACTCGTTAGTATTCATGATAATTACTTTTAATACTCCACGAGGAAGCGGACACAAAAAGGGGCTTAAATAACACGGGTAATCAAAAGCAAACAAGACACAACACCTGGAAAAAATAATCAAACAATAAACGGAGAACCAATGACAGAACAAGGGTGGACACAGGACATGAACCAAAATAAATGGACCAATAAGGAAGCGGGGGCAGAGACATGACGTAAACCAAAAACAACCGAGCACATGGCAAAGTAAACAAAACTAGAGTTCATGAATCAACAGTCCGGAGGGTTTTTATGAACCTCCTCGTAGCACGAAGCGTGGAATGCAGAAGTGCACTACTCTGCTAGCCTCTGCTAGCAGTGTAGCGAGAGGGAGATTCTAACAGAGCCCCCCCCCCAAAGGCGCGTCTCCCGAAGTGCAGAAAGTTCTGACTGTTCTGGCAGACCCGGGCCCCTGGGCAGGACCAGAACATCTGCCCCCCAGGACCCGAGGCTGGTGATGATCAGTGTCCCGAAGCCAGAGCAGAGTGTGTCGGGTTGTCCCTTCGAACTTGGTCAAGAACTTGGTCGAGAACATGGTCGAGAACTTGGAGCGGTGCTTGAACTGGTGCTTGGCCTGGATCTCGGAACTGCGCATGACCGGGTGCTTGGCCTGGATCTCGGAGCTGTGCGTGACCTGGTGTTTGGCCTGGAACCCAGACTGGAACTAGGACTGGACTCGGAGACAGACTTTGATACAGACTGGGGAATAGGACAGAGGACAGGACAGAAAACTGGACAGAGGATAGGACAGAGATCTGGGTAGAGAACTGGATAGGAAACTGGACTGGAAACTGAACTAGAAATAGAATCGTAACCAAAATCAAAAATTTGACCCGGAACAGAACTGAAAACCTGACTCAAAGCTAAAATGGGAGCAGAGCTGGAAATTAAATTGGAACCAGAGCTAGAAATTGAAGTGGAGACAGGGCTGGAGACAGAATCGAAAACTGGACTGGAAACTGAGCTAGTAATATAACTAGAAACAGGACAGGAGACAGAGGAGGAGACAGGAAAGGGAACAGGATCGTGCACAGAACTGGAAACTAGGCCAGAGACAGAACCGTCAACAAAATCTAAAACCTGACTGGAAACGGAGCTGGAAATGGAGCTGGAAACAGAGTTGGCAATTAAATCAGCAACCGAGCTGAGAATTAAAGCAAAAACAGGCCTAAAAATTAAATCAAAAACAGATCTGGAAACTAAATCAAGAACGGAGCTGGGAACTAAATCAAGAACGGAGATGGGAACGGGGTCGGAAACAGGGTCGGAAACAGGGTCGGAAACAGGGCTGGAAACAGGACTAGAAACAGAGTCGGGAACAGAGTTGGGAACAGGACTGGGAACAGAGTTGGAAACAGGACTGGAAACAGGACTTGAAAACACACCGGAAACTGGATTTGGAATTGGCCTTGGATTAAGGCAGAAACCTGGACATGGAGTTGGACATGGACTAGGAATAGGGCAGGAACCTGGACATGGACTTGGACATGGACTAGGACTAGGGCAGGAACGTGGATTTGGACATGGACTAGGACTTAATTTTGGGCTAAAACCTGAGCAAGGACTTGGAAAGGAGGTCATCCCGTGGACCTCTGACATGGACTTGACTTGAGAAGAGGTCATCCTGTGGACGTCTGACACGGACTTGACTTGAGAAGAGGTCATCCCGTGGACCTCTGACGTGAACTTGACTCAAGAAGAGGTCATCCTGTGGACCTCTGACATGAGCAGTACAGGCGAGGAGGTTTCCTCGTGAACTTCTGTCAGGAATGTGGCTTGGGCGGAGGTCTCCTCATGGACCTCCGGTATGAGCAGGACAGGAGAGGAGGTTTCCTCTTGAACCTCTGGCAGGAACATGGCTTGGGCGGAGGTCTCCTCATGGGCCTCCGGCGGGAACAGGACTGGAGTGGAGCACCCCCCGTGGGTCTCCGACAGGGACAGGACAGTAATGGAGGTCTCCTCGTGGATCTCAGGCATGAACAGGACAGGAGAAGAGGTTTCCTCGTGAACCTCCAAGAGCAGCTCAGCTGAAGGGACCTCCTGCTGGAGCTTGCCACATTAACCTCCAGGAGCAGCTCCATTGAGGAGACCTCCTGCTGGGCCTCCTGTTGGAGCTCGGGGCTGGAGGTTGCCACGTTAACCTCCAGGAGCAGCTCCATTGAGGAGACCTCCTGCAGGTCCTCCTGCTGGAGCTCGGGGCTGGAGGTTGCCACATTAACCTCCAGGACCAGCTCTGTTGAGGAGACCTCCTGCTGGGCCTCCTGCTGGAGCTCGGGGCTGGAGGTTGCCACGTTAACCTCCAGCTGGCACTCCTGGGTCCGGGGATGAGAGGTGCAGGCCGCCATGTTAGCGTACTTCTTCTCATAAAGGTCCAGGAATGACTGGCAGGGTCGGTCGCCCAGATAGTCCTTCCCCAAAAAGGACCTGAGGTCGGGTTGGAAGTCTGGGCTCCCGTATACCTGGACCAGTAGATCCGCGAAGCCCAAAACTGTATCGAGCATCGTGGATCCACTGGCGAGGTGAAGCTCCACCCATTGGCGAGCGGAGCCGACCAAAGGGGGGAGGAGGAACCCCAACCACTGTTCCTCGTCAGGCTTGGGGTCCTCCAAACTCAGGAAATACAATTGGGCCTGCAACAAAAAACATTGGGGCCAAGTGGAAAAGCCGTCGTAGGCGTCGGGGGGATAAATAAAGGTCCACTGAGAAAAACAAATCGAATTGTATGCAGGCATCTTAAATGTGTCATGGCGTGCCCTAACTTTCCCCGCTGCATCCATTTTTTGGCGGAGTATTCTGTTACGTGACCGGAAGGAGGGAAGCAGGATGCACTCGCAGGGGAAATTGGCAGTTTATTAGGAACATAAACGGATATTCAAAAGTAACAGAACATCCAAAAATAAAGAAACATATATTTATCAGGGGAAAAGGCAACACACCGGCAGGGTCAAAAAAAGGAAAACAGTCAAACAAAAGTCCACAGAGTGTTCAGGCAAAAATCCACTAACAAACAAGGCAGTATTCCACAAGAATGACAGGGCAGTAATTCCAAAAACTCACAGGGTAATAATCCAAGAACTAACACAGCGGTATTCCCAAAAAATGGCAAGGTAAACATCCAAGAAATCTCGAGGCAATAATCCAAAGTCTAGGAAACGCATGGAAAACAAAACATAGAGGAATCTACAATTCCTTATCTTCACTACTCATTAGTATTCATGATAATTACTTTTAATACTCCGCGAGGAAGCGGACACAAAAAGGGGCTTAAATAACATGGGTAATCAAAAGCAAACAAGACACAACACCTGGAAACAATAATCAAACAATAAACGGAGAACCAATGACAGAACAAGGGCGGATACAGGACATGAACCAAAATAAATGGACCAATAAGGAAGCGGGGGCAGAGATATGACGTAAACCAAAAACAACCGAGCACATGGCAAAGTAAACAAAACTAGAGTTCATGAATCAACAGTCCGGAGGGTTTTTATGAATCACGCTCGCGCTACTCCTCCTCGTAGCATGAAGCGTGGAATGCGGAAGTGCACTACTCCGCTAGCCTCTGCTAGCAGCATAGCGAGAGGGAGATTCTAACACCATCAAATATATAATGCAGGAGGAATTAATCACAAGAAAAATTAGGAGGATTTTTTTGGCCATAGTTTCACTACAGGGAGGGCTTAAATACATTAATAAATAGAGAGATGGATGGGTGGATGGACAGACAGACAGATAAATAGATAGACAGACATATAGATTGATAGATAGATACCTGAAGATGGACAGATAGATAGATGGATTGATTGGTGGATGGACGGGCGGATGGACAGGTGTGTGGATGGATGGACAGGTGTGTGGATGGATGGATGGGCAGACAGACAGACAGATAGATAGATAGATAGATAGATAGATAGATAGATAGATAGATAGATAGATAGATAGATAGATAGATAGATAGATAGCTTAGTATGAATGGGTGGATGGACAAACAAATAGATAAATAGATAGACAGGCAGATAGATAGATAGATAGATAGATAGATAGATAGACAGGCGAATGGATGGCTGAATGGCAGATGGACAGACAGACAGACATAGATAGCTAGACAGACAGATAGATAGATAGATAGATAGATAGATAGATAGATAGCTTAGTATGAATGGGTGGATGGACAAACAAATAGATAAATAGATAGACAGGCAGATAGATAGATAGATAGATAGATAGATAGATAGATAGATAGATAGATAGATAGATAGATAGATAGATAGATAGACAGGTGAATGGATGGCTGAATGGCAGATGGACAGATAGATAGATAGATAGATAGGTGGATGGACAGATAGGTGGGTGGACAGATGGGCAGACAGATATACAGACAGGCAGATAGATGAGTGGATGGATGTATGAATGGGCAGACAAACAGATGGGTGGATGGAGAGACAGACAAAAAAATAGAATGAGTGACAGACAGATAGATTTTTTTTTACTAGCCAGTTCTTCAGGCACACCAGTCTAATAAATGATCAGGACCATGTGCAGCAACCAGCTAGAACTAGGTTAATCATGCCTAGATGACTGAAAGACTTTATTTCATAAGAAGAGGAAAATTTTTTAAGCTTAGAGTTTTACCTTACACAGCCCAGCCTGGAATCTCTCAGATGTGTGCAGCAATATTATAGACGCACCCTTGAGCAAAGGAAATTAAAATGTATATTCATATTCTCCACCCTGTTGTGTGAGTTGTTGTTCACTGAGCTTGCAGTGAATGACTCCTTCCAGGGCCTCCACATACATCTTAAGGCCCATTTACGCACCAAGGGAAAAGGGACGATGGGAAACTTGATGAATGTGAAGCATAGAAATGCCAGGGCTATTTACTTTTTCTTTATGCTGCTGTTTCTGCTGTCTTCAGGAATGTGTTTTGGGGCCTCAATGTAATGGAGAAGGTCTGGTGCACGTGGTCCAGTAGCCATAGTAGGGTTAGAGGGGAGTTCTTCCGAGCTTCATGTAGCCTGTTTTCTATTCTAGTTGCCACCAACCACCACAATGATGCATAATTCATTGTGTATAATTTAAAAATAATAATAATAACAATGTTATAGGTTACTGGAGTTTCACATGTTGTTCTTGTGTTATCGGGATTTCTTCAGTTTTCTCTCACAGCATCTGACCAGCAGAGTTAAGTAACTAGCCAACTTTTCATCTGTTAGCTAACTAATCTTAAACTTCAGCTCCTGCCTGTGTCATAAAATATACAGAATATCCCCAGGCAAAATGCCAAGGGAAAAAAATCTTTAACTACATTCAAAGCACAACAATATCCCAATGATTTATAGCCTTTGCTAGCACAAGAGCCCCAAGGTCTTAACTAGCTTATCTCACTTTGTTAGTAGTACAGACTTCATTAGCTTCACTGTATTTGTTAACTAAACTAGCTAGTTAGCTTACAAGTACAGTTAGCCTGTTCATTTTTCAGCTTGCTTTGTTAGCAACACAGGTTTTATTAGCCTCATTAAACTATATTAGAATCACTGTCTTCTTCACACACAATCTTGTTTCTAAAATTTGAGTCAATATTTTGGCACCTTCTCTGAAAAGCACATCCTTGCAGTTGGTCATAACTTCAACAAAAATCATTACATTATCTGATTAGCTAAAGTGCTACCAATTAACACTTTATGCAAATGCAGGCAATGATCCAGTCAGTTTACAGAGTTATAAAGTTGCTGATTGTATTACCTGTCCTATAGGAGGATGGCTAAATAGCTGCCCAAATGTATTCCATTCACTCAGGATTTATTGATTTCTTTAAATATATTTAATTTTCCTCCAGTCATACATTTCCTCAGGCATTTAACAGTTGGGAGCCAGATATAGTAGCAAGGTGCATGGAACAGGGACAATGAACTAGGGATCATGAACAGTAGCATATGCAATACCTACACAAGAAAAAAAAAAAAAAAAAAGCATGTACACAGTGAGTGGGAATACATAACCACAAGACACGGGAAATACACTGGATGATGATGAAACCAGTGATTAGGGAAAATGCCAAAAAAGAACCAGAGCAGAACTGTTTGCTAGACAAATTTCTTGTTTCATAAACAGAGCCATTTTCCCCCTTATACTCAGATATGCATAATTATCTAAAAAAAAAACAAGCAAACAAACAAAAAAAACAAGCAAGCTAAAGAATACAGGCAATTTGACATGTTTAGTATGTGACTATCTGAAACCATTTTTCATGCTAACCATCTGATCTGGGAAACAGGCACACATACTCACAGGTACCCATATTGTGGTTTTCTCTCACCCTACAGGTGCCCAGTTTGTGCCAATTAGCTACATTATCATGCTTAGTGCTGTTAATGGCAGCCCTATAGAGTCCTGACTGGCTCTCTGCAATGGCCTGAGTGGGAATCAGAACTGATAAATGAATGGAACAGATGCAGGGGTCGATTATGGGTAATTAATTTCAGGATATCTCAGGGTTCTGGAGAGTGGTTATTCTGCAAGGCGAATGAACAGGTGGAAGGGAGGGGCATTGGCTCATTTCATTGCCAAATCCGAGGTCGAGGAAATCTGCATAGACCATTGCAGAGTGAATAACATTGCCTCAAAGCCAGATAAGAGTGCACAATGTAGAGGAAGCAAAGAAATGATAACACTCGCCATTGGCTCTGTCTCACACAGTGCTTAAACCTGAGAAAAATTAATACCTCTTAATAACTCTTACTTTCTTTCTTTCATTCATTCTTTTTTCTTTTTTTCCAGTATCCAGTGGCATGGGGCTAATTTGCACCCACTCGTATGTGGATTAGACTGAGAATGATTACACATTGATTTTTGATCATGCGTGTCGAGCCCAGAAGGCAGCAGATGGCTGATAAAAAGCATGGGAAGGTGAAGCATGAGAAAGTTGAGCATCTTCTGTTCGCTGGCTTCATTTATTTGCTGGCTTGAGCTGGCTTGAGCTCTTCATGATTCCAGCCATGTCCAGCTCTGCTCTAGGCTATGAGAGTTTTGTTTGCCTGTCCATGTGTATGTGGCCACATGCAGTGGTTTTGAAATGGGTCCACTGCGTGAGCACACCCTACCCAGAGAAATTTGACAGAGACGTGCTTGTAATAGTAATGACTGTTTTGCTGCTTTGGTGTTCCTGGTTTGGTGGGCATAATTCAGACTTTGGGAATATGGGTTAAAATTCACCAGGAATTAATTATACATATATAGTTAATCTTTTATTAGTCTCCAGGCTTTTGTTTTCTTGCTTCTTAGAATATTACAACATTTTCCATGTGAGAATTACATGTGCATAGGGTAAAAAAAACCAAACAAACAAACAATGCATTTACATTCAAACTTATTAAAGACATGAGTGAAACACCTTGGCATACCCTTCCACACAGATTCATTCAATCATTCATTTAGAAATATAATCTCTCCAGGGGGTGGCCTGGGTCTGCCCCAGGCACTCCCATACCTCTGAATTTAATCAGTAGAGCACTCTGTAAACATTATACAGAAGGCCTCATTCTTCAAATTGATGGCTTCCCTCACCACTGATGTGGTGCAACAGCACATCCTCTGGTTACAGGGGTACAGGTTCTTGCAGATGTCTCTGCGATTGAAGACATGAAGATGGCCCATCTGCAACCTCACTTGGTTCAAGGACAAAGTCCTTTCTGAGGTGGGAGTTAAATTCCTCTGAAACCTCTGCCAGACACTCCCAAGCAACCTGAAAGACTCTCCTGGTGGCCTATGTGACGAATCCAACTTACCACCAAGTTGTGATCAGTTGACAGCTCTGCTCGTTTCTTTACCCAAGTGTCCAAAATATTTGACCTCAAGTCAGAAAATAGATCACTGACCTTTGGCCCAAGGTGCTCTAATACCAAGTACACTTCTGAGTAAGCTTGTGTGTGAGTCCTGGTAACCCTAATCCAGGACGCGTACAAATTGTCTTTTTGGTACCTTTGGTCTTTAGGATCCCTCTTTGTCTGACCCCTCCGCTCAGATCTGTCCATCAAGGGTGGTCTTCTTGGGAGCTTTAAGCATTACATTTCACCAAAGTACACGAGCCTTATTCACTACGACAAGGTCTCAATCCACAAAGGGCACAAAAATGTATTTTCTAGCAAATCACTTTGTTGATCTTATTGGAAATCAGCAGATGACTTGAGCAAACATATGAGCATATTTCTGAATTACCTTGTATAATAAGTCTCAGGAGTAAATTCTCTTTATAAATTCACTTTATATTCTGGCATGGCAGTTCTGAAGTTCTGAGTCTCTAAATGAAGTTTTAAGAAAAACACTTTTTTGTCTTGTTTGTTCTCTTACTCTCTCATGTGAGGAATTATAACAGACTAAAGACTTACAGAGAGTAGTGAAGGATATGGCTCCCTCTGCTGAACCCAGTCCACCTCTGGGCCTAACCTATCAATTTCTTAGCTAACCAACATATACCACAAATTATATGGAAAATATGGAGAATTAAATTATTTATGATAATCCTGTTATATGTGTAGTTGGCATAAACCTTCAAAATTTTGAGGACACCATGGATTGATTGATTGATTGATTGATTGACTGTTTGATTGATTGATTTTTTTTTGTGTAATGTTTGATTTTCAACAGCCCTAAACACACCTTAAACCAAGACACATTTGTAGAGAAGGAAGACAGTAATGTCTAATAGAATGGTGTGCCTAGTCACACAGTCTTAAACCAATTAAGATGCTCTGGGAGGAGTCGGATCAATTTCAAGTACACATGATGTTCAGGATTTTGAATAAAACAAACTCAGATGTGGAGTGTACCATGTGTGAAAGCAACCTGCTCCTGGGAGTGGACAGCAAGTAGGGGCACACCCTTGACGGGGTGCTAACCCATCACAGAGCACAATCGAATGCACATTCACACACTACAGACAATTTGGAAATGACAATCAGCCTACAATGCATGTCTTTGGACTGGGGGAGGAAGCTGGAGTACCAGTAGGAAACCCCCAAAGCACAGGGAGAACATGCAAACTCCGCTGACACAGGGTGGAGGTGGGATTTGAGCCCCCAACTCCAGAGGTACGAGGCAAGCACGCTAACCACTAAGCCACCATCCCCCCCATAAAAAAGGAATATCTTCTAGATAAAAAGTATCAAAAATGTATGTGACTGCTATTGACAAATTAAAGGTGGCATTGGTATGTGGGTGTGGTTGTATGTGGGTGCATTTCCCAGGCAGGTTCAGATTCCCTTAGAGGGATGAATCACTGCAAATCAGTCTGTTATTAATGTTTTTCCCCATTTTCTCCTGTCACCTGCCAGTTCCCACCCACCAGCCAGCTCTCCCCTATTACACAACAGCTACCAACTGGGGAGGGTGAAGCCAACCACATCCTTCCTCCAAGACACGTGAACCCTGCCAGCTACATCTTTTTTTAAACTCCTGCCCATGCTGCGTCACATAACACACTTAAGTATTATCTGCTCTCTTCCGCATACGTGAGCTCACAAATGCCCACAATTGGCTAGTCACTGTGATTAACACGGAGGAGAGAATGTGCCATCTCTCCTACCCAGACACCATGGCAAATTTTGCTCCCAGCCATGGATGGCTATGGCATCGTCAGGATTCAAATTCACTATCTCCCATCAGTACGACGATTGATTTTCTGTTAGCCTCATCAGTCTTTTATTCTGACTGATCACCTTCTATGATAAAACACTTCTATCCTGATGGGAGTTGTCCCTTCCGGGATGATGTCAGCTCTACCCACAGGGCACCAATGGTCAAGATATGCCCTTATGTACTAATGTCAAGATATGCCCAATTTACTGGTCTTTCCAGTATAAACATCACTGCCTCCTTCCTCTTCAAATATATCTCATATATCTTTAAGATGTTTGTGGGGTTGTTGAAAATCAACCATTAATTGAGTGTTTTCCGAAAAAAAGAGAAGGTGTCTTAAACCTTTGATTAGCAGTATAACACAGGTGTGAGGACATCTGTTGGAAAGCTAAGCACATTGGCTGGCTCTGACAATCAATGACTGCCATTGAAGGGATGTTGTGACTAATCATGTTAAAATTTGTTGACATTTTAGACCAAAGGGCAGCTTTTTGACATTGCTGGAGGCAATGCTTTGACAGCTGGTTCTGATATATTTATGAGAGGTCTCATAAGTACAAGCTTATCTTTCTTGCTGGTCATGCTGTGCTTGGTATATAATGTCAGCATATAAAAAAGGGAACTTGGGCAAAAATGAGGACACCATTCGAAGCTGTCAAATTTGTTTGAATCAGTGCATTTTCATGTCAAATTGGCACCTTTCCAAAGCACAGACATTTGAACAGGACTACATTTGTCAGGACAATTTATGCATATCTTCTACCCTATAGCTTCTCTGATATTTCCTCCCTTCTTTCTGTGAGATTCAGTAGGCAGGAAGTGATGCAAATGGCACAAACAGTCTCTTCTGACTGTCGTTATCCATCCAAATATTCAGTCTATCCAATCTGGTGAGGAATTGAAGCAGCCTTAAGTATTTTGCTGAGGATAAGGTTAGTTTATGGCAGTGTGGTGCCAAGCCAGACTACATCTGCCTCCAGTTCAGCCTTTTACTAAGTTGTTTTCATTGCCATCAATTTTTGCACCATGCAATTTGGGATGGATCAAAACTGTTCATAGGTGGCCCTGGTAAAGACAGGCTATATGCCAGTCTACTGTCCAAAATAGACATTATGGGCGGTATTCAGCCTTGAGTTATGCATGCATTGTAGATGTGCACATGGTACTCAGACCTCAAATGTAACTACAGACAGAGGTGTGTCTCAGTTACAGTGCCCTCCACTAATATTGGCACCCTTGGTAAATATGAACAAAGAAGGCTGTGAAAAAGTGTCTTTATTGTTTAACCTGTGTTTTGTTTTGTACTTGTTTGATATCCATTAGAGCAGAGTATTTTTATGATTTTTTTAACAAAAGATCAAAAGTTTAACAATAAAGACACTTTTTCACAGCCTTATTTGCTCATATTTATCAAGGGTGCCAATATTAGTGAAGGGTATACTGTATACACAGTTTTGCCCTTGAACTCAAGCCTATTTTTCTTGTGGGATATCAGCTCCTGCGAGCAGCAGTGTGAAATTCAGTGCCACAATGTGTCACCATGAAATTTATGATTTGGGCTGTAAATACAAAAAGGAATGGTATTTACATACAAACACTATTAATACTAACATTAATATACTGTATTGTAACATATACTGTATATAATAGACTCCTATTGTTTGAATACGTGCCACATAATTTACTAATCTGAATGGGCTTCCAGATAATCAACTTCATACAAGCACCTGCGTAAGTCAACTCTGAATACGAGTAACTTTCCTGGAGTAAATACTGAACTTAATTCGCCAGCTCTGAATATGGATCATTATGTGGATAATTGAGCTTTCAGTGGAAGCAACATCTGAAGTTATACAGCACAAGCCTACAGAGATGGAGCTCTTTTTCTTTAATGATCTCTCTGCTCTGACGTGTCCAAATTGCAAGACCCAGTTGGGAAGTTTGATTTTCCGCAGGATGAATGAAATAATCTTGGAGCTGGAGTTCTACGCATCTGAATATGTAGACTTCCAAATGCTATCCGAGTCATTTCCGATTTCCAAGAGTGACATGACCTCATGATCCCCCTGTGAATGAGAACTTTTCTGCTACTACAGATGATGCTTTCCTTTCTCTGCTGAGCAGCCCTGGCATTTTGGCATTAAATAATTCCAGAGCCAAGTTAATGAACTGAGCCATGCAATAAAACCAGGACTGTTGGGCCAAGATGCGCCAACCCAAAACCCATCACAGTTTATAGCTGCACAGGATTTTTCAACAGACATATCCTCCAAGCTGTGTGCTAAGACTTAATGATTCACACGACTGCTACTGAGAGTGGGCTAGCATACCTGGAAATGAATGCACTGTCGCTAAAAGCAAGTTTACTAACAGTGAACTGGAACTCAGGAAACTGGAACAAACACTATTGCAGTTCATGAACAAATGGACAAATGGCCATAAACAAGATTATATATACATATATATACATTACTGTGCAAAAGTTTTAGGCACATGCAAAGCAATGCCTGCATAAAAATAAAAAACATAAAGAGCAGTAAACAGTAGTAAATGAAACAAAGTCAATATTTGGTGTGACTTGAACAAATCATTGAACAAATTATACGATACTGTACATTTAAATTGTTCACATTTAAAATTATTATTTTTAAAAATGTTTATTTTTTAGATATAAAAAAACTACTATGAACCTTGAATAAATGTAAATACATCATATTAGCCTTGAAATAAGTTGTTCTTTTGTGTACACTTGAGGAAAATGACAAAAATAGAAATACAAAATTAACACATGAGCTTGGAGACAGTTATTAAGGCAACGTGTGGGCACATAAGTTATGATTTTCTTTTTTTTTTTTTTTTAATCACACTCAGGAAGAAAGATGCAAATTGTTAGACTTTATTTATTTATGTATTATTTAATTATTTAATTTAAAAATATTTGTATTACTTAATAAAATTATTTATTCTGCAAATGAAGGACCATTTGTGAAACCCAGCAGACTAATTTGCATATATTTCTTGTCTTGATTTTGAACTAAGGGTATGCAAACATTTGTGCTCAGCTATACTGGTATCTGTACTTCTGTCCATCTCCAGAGAGGGACGCTGTGTCTTCGCCGAGCCCACCTCTGGTTTTCAGCGTCCTAACAAAATGCCTAGCATGAGTGAATTCACAAACGTCTGTCCGTGTGCTGAATGGCTTTAACTACTCATTGCAGTGAAAGATAAATACTGCAACAACCCTAATTACAGACATAGCATGCATTTGAAAGAAGAGAAAATAGACTTCATTTTCCTTATTGTTCGGTCTGATGTAATTATAATAAGCCTGCTCTCTGTCCAATTAGCGAGCATATGCTGCTTTTGACGTAAATGTAATGTTTGTGTGTGTTTTTGTATGTGTGTGTGCCTGTGTCTGTTTGTGTAGTTATGCTGGGGTTATAAATTCCACAGTTATTTTCATTTGAGGCTTGGCAGACCACAGTGTAGAAATGAGCAAGTCCATCATTGGTCACGTGCTTGCTTCAGAGCATATTTGTATCATGTAGATCTTTTCTAGATTACTCCCTTTATTAGATTTTCACTCCAGGACTATTATGTGTTCGGTGTCCTATCAGACGTTGTCATTTCAAACGCAAGGTTATGAATGTTGTTAAAGTGCTTTCTTTATGAAATGTGTCTACGTATGCGGACCATGCTTATCTCCTCTGCATAACGTTATGTGTTTTCAATTGCTTAGTTCCAAGGCCCTCTCTTCATTACTTTACTATCTTGAACATCTACATCTTGTGGAGGGCCAGCAGCTTTAGTGCCAGCATTGTGACAATCCACTCAGAATGAGGTACTGAAGCATTTAAAAAAAATGTTTTCTCCTGAATAGTATAATGAGCTACCTACAGTTGGAACTGGGCGATTAGGTTTGCAAAATTAGAGCTCATGAATTAATTACAAAGGTAACATGACTGGCATGGTGGCTTAGTGATTAGCACCTTTGCCTAGCAACCCCAGAGTTGGGGGTTTGATTCCCTCTTTTGCCCTGTGTGTGTGAAGGTTGGAGGTAATATCTTCCAGTACTGCATGGTGGCTTAGCAGTTAGCATGTTTGCCTTGCACCTCCAAGATGGGGGTTTGAATCCCACCTTTGGCACTGTGTGCCTGCCCCATGCTTTGGGGGTTTCCTCTGGGTACTCTAGTTTCTGGTAGTCATGTGTTGTAGTCTGGTAGGTATTTCCAAATTGTCTATAGTATGCAATTGTGCCCTGTGATGTGTTGGCACCCCCTCCAGGGTGTCCTCTGAGTTCCCTGGGATAGGCTCCCCCATGACTCTGTCTAGGATAAGCAGTGTGGAAAATGAATGGATGGATCTTCCAGTATGCTTGATGGACCATGCACGCAGAACCAATTAATGGTTTTGGTTTGAACCAAAGGGTTACAACTTTTCTGTTTAGTATTCAGAGGAAACACGGCCTGAACCCAGTAGGAATTAAAAGAAATTACAAATACAGTTGCCTAGCTGCCTTTCAGTTTGCCCCATATCATTCTATCAATGAGACCTCGTGATATAACCTTCATAGTTTCATCATCAAGCTACTGATAGATATCAGATTTTAGCCCTCCCATCTAATATCAGAACCAGATGTCTGTGGGCATGAGACTATCCAAAAAACACAACCTATCCCAAACAATAAAATACCCCAAATAAAACAGCTTGCTAGTGAATGACATTATCTGTTCTTTGTAAGACAGTGTTGGTTTTCATTGTAGGATAAATTGATTGATTCATAAGGGAGATTGTATGTGCATTTGGTACTTTATCTTTGACAGCACAAATCAAATCCTGTCCTGAATTCTGTTGGCTGGGAAACATGTACCACAATATGTTATTAGATGCAAGAGACAATGACAGTCAGATTAAAGTACTGCCTCCACTAACATATTTAGCCAAATTCAAGGTTATCATTTGAGTAAAATTTGATAAAGCGACAGTACTTTTTGTGAAAATGATTTTTTTGACAGGCAACATTTTGTGAAAAAGATTTTTTGGCAGGCATTATGTTTTGCAAAAGTGATCGCTAAGTTGCTAACTCTGCAATCTCTGTACAAACACCCTAGCCTCTGACCTCCCACCAATCAAATATCAGTCCATGTCATTCTTCATAGTTGGCAACCGTGACTACATGTCATTATAATAGCTTAATCCCAGCCCGTCAGCTAGCAAAATCTTGTAGGCTAACCTTCTTTTTGCACTTAGCCTATTTTATAAGCTATTATCATTATATATATGAGTTCAGCTGGAAAGAAAGCCAGAAATGTCACAAAGCACATCATTTATTGCCAAGGATTGATTGCAAAAGCTAACTACTACATGAAGGAAATTTCTTTTGAAGTCTCACTGTAAAGACGTTCTGAATTTTCTGCAAAAATATACATTCAAAATGGGCAAAAAATCTTATATCTTGGCATATTTCAATGATAACTGGCCAATGTTGTAATTTAATCTAAAAAAGTAAACATTTTAATAAACAAACTAACAAAAAAGACAGTTATAAAGCAGACTAAGAGGCTTACCACAACAAGTTTACCCTCAATTACCTAATTACAAAGTCTGTGATCTAAATGATTTGGTATAATTACCTCCCAGAACTGTCTCACACGATTCTGTTCCCAAATATCACGCATCCAACTCCGATCGCAAGATAACATAAGGTTTGTGATAGCATTGCACCTGCATGCTGTGAACCGCACATAGTATTGGCCACAGTGGCTTCCCTGGTAGCAACAAGTTCCATTTGTATTGATACTTTGCGCCAGTTTCCCCAGAAGTGACGAATGTTTTCAAATGTTTTATGCGATATTCCAATTTTTCGCACGAGTTAAAGTCACAACTTATGTAAACATTACTATTGTTAAGCTTTGTTGTTGTAGTGTTCGTGTGTTGCTGTGTGTGCCACACTCTCACTTGTAGTCTGGAGGGGTTTTTTCATTGTATCCACAGTTCATCTTTATGGTTTTTTTGCCTTCACCTCCCATTCATGACAATTAAGCAATCTATTATTATTATTATTATTATTATTATTATTATTATTATTATTATTATTATTATTGTTGTTGTTGTTGACATTTTATTTGGGTTTTTTTCCATTTTATTTATTTATTTGTTTGTTTGTTTATATATTTCTCATTCTCATTAATTATTCTTCATTTTAGCAGATTCTTATTGTGCATCTTGATTGTGTACCTAAGAAAGTTAAATCTCATGTTTTCGTAAACTAAAAGAAACTGATTTCAGTAAGTCATTACTGTAATCAAACAATGCGGTAAGCATTTTCTTGTGTCACTCACTCTCCGAGGAACACCTCTAAACTTGCCTGCATGAAATCTGTCTGTTTTTAAGCCTATTTGCAATTCTCACTGTTTCGATGTCTCTGTTCTTTGTGTGTCAGTGTTGAGCAAATTACACATGCAGACATCAGATCAGAGGAACCTCTAGCCCTTAAGCCTTCGTTCTCTCTCCAGGATTATGTACCATTCCAGGATGACTTGTTGCCATTCCCAGAACAAAATGATTTGTCTTCATGTTCAAATGCATTGATGTTCATTTTGCCCCCTCTCTCAGTTATTGCCTAGTCAAACTATTTTTTGCATCAGTTGCTATTTTAGAAGGCTGCCTTTGAAGAATTCAGATCTCCCTGGTGAGTCTTGTTCCCTGCAGATGTGCGGTGCATGTTTATGACTGCAGAACTAGAAGGCGCCTTGGGAGATGACAATGCTTATCTCTGAGCATGAAGTGAAGTGAAAACAGTATGTTTCTCTTTGGACTTCTTTTAGGGGTGAGAAACTCTGGCCTTGGCCCAAGGGTAAAATTTTTGGATGGACTCCCAGCCAGTCTATCATGTTCTTGTGCTTAGATGATAATAGTGCTATTTAGAGAGTAGAGTGGAAGAATTCTCTGGCTTGAGTAAACTCACTATGCATACCATGGCGCTGACTAATAAAGTGATGGAGTGTGTGATTATGAGTCTCAAGTCTGAGCAGACAATGCCAATAATTGCCTTAAGTTCTGCTTTTATTATAGAGAAACGCTGAGCCAGACAGAATAATATATAGACATTTTGACTGGTGACCATAGATAAAGCAATTAATCAAACACATACAAGACTATTGCTAGAACAACTGTCAATGAAGCTAGCAATTATTATTACAAAGTTAAAAATGAAATTCGGTTACTAATGTCTTGGTTGATGATATGCGATGACCACCTTTTTCTGATTGGAGTATAAATAGTATATTCAATATATTTTTTTATTATGCGACATACACTTAATTAGATTGTTCACAGATTACACCCATGCATTAAACATGCCTTTCCTTTATCAATAGGCTTATTCCTTCATATCTTTAATGTATTGTCATTATAATCCTATTACGTGTGGATGCTTATAATTAACTTGGTGTAATAAGGTTTCTCGAAGCTATAACGTGGTAGTGATTTATTAAAGGCAGTCCAGTAATCATAGTCAGAGGTCCAAATAGTGGCCAAGACACAGGCAGACCGGATCAACATAAGGTAATCCATAATAATAATAATAATAATAATAATAATAATAATAATAATAATAATAATAATCATCATCATCATAATAATTGTAATAATAATAATAATAATAATAATAAGAAGAAGAAGAAGAAACAGGCAAAGTACACAAAACCAGGAAGTACATGAAACTAAGAGACAGGAAACAATGGAATTAATTAAACAAAACATGGTAAAAATGTTGCAAGTAGACAAAGGCAGAACAGAGTATAAGTAGAAAGGTTTAAACAGAGAATAGGTGGGCACAATCAGGAAATACACTAATTACAGGACAAGACTAGAATAAAAACAAAAGCATGGTAAATGATAAGGTAAACAAAACATGAATTCAGCGCTCATTAAATTCTAAACCGCATCTCACGAATGCTGAGAGGAGGAATTTCTTACAGACGTCTTGCCATATGCTGTTATTTAGGTTCACCATTCCATCCAATAATACAACCCCAATTCCAAAAAAGTTGGGACACTGTGTAAAATTTAAATAAAAACAGAATGCAATGATTTGCAAATCTCATAAACCCATATTTTATTCATAATACAACATAGAAAACATATCAAATGTTTAAACTGAGGAAATGTCCATTTTAAAGAAACTAGTTGCTGGAGTTTTGGGAGAGGAATGTTGTCCCATTCGTGTCTGATACAGGATTCTAGCTGCTCAACAGTCCTGGGTCTTCTTTGTCATATTTTTCATTTCATGATGCGCCAAATCTTTTCAATTGGTGAAAAGTCTGGACTGCAGGCAGGCCAGTTCAGCACCCTGACTCTTCTACTATGAAGCCATGCTGTTGTAATAGATATAGTATGTGGTTTAAAGGCACATATGTGGTATGTGCCTTTCCAGATGTGCAAGCTACCCATTCCATAGACACTAATGCACCCCCATACCATCAGAGATGCAGGCTTTTGAACTGAGCGCTGATAACAAGCTAGATGGTCCCTCTCCTCTTTAGTCCAGAGGAAGCGGCATCCATGGTTTCCAAAAAGAATTTCAAATTTCAATTTGTCTGACCACAGAACAGTTTTCCACTTTGCCTCAGTCCATTTTAAATGACCTCTGGCCCAGAGAAGATGGCAACGTTTCTGGATCATGTTCACATATGGCTTCTTTTTTGCATGATAGAGCTTTAACCTGTATTTGTGGATGGCACGGCGAACTGTGTTCACAGACAATGGGTTCTGGAGGTGTTTCTGAGCCCATGCAGTGATTTCCATTACAGAATCATGCTTGTTTTTAATGCAGTGCCGCCTGAGGGCCCGAAGATCACGGGCATGCAATATTGATTTTCACCCTTGTCCCCTGCGCACAGAGATTTCTCCAGATTCTCGGAATCTTTTGATGATATTATGTACATTAGATGATGAGATATTCAAAGTCTGCACAATTTTACGTTGAGGAACATTATTCTGATATTGTTCCACAATTTGTAGACACGGTTTTTCGCAGATTGGTGAACCTCTGCCCATCTTTACTTCTGAGGGACTTAGCCTCTCTAAGATACTCTTTTTATACCCAATCATGTTACTGACCTGTTGCCAATTAAACTAATTATTTGCAAAAATATTCCTCCAGCTGTTTCTTTTTAGTAACACTTACTTTTCCAGCCTTTTGTTGCCCCCGTCCCAACTTTTTTGAGACGTGTTGCGGCCATCAAATTCAAAATTACCTTTTTTTTTTTCTTTACATGGTACATTTGCTCAGTTTAAACATTTGATATGTTTTCTATGTTCTATTGTGAATAAAATATGGGTTTATGAGATTTGCAAATCATTGTATTCTGTTTTTATTTACATTTTACACAGCATCCCAACTTTTTTGGAATTGGGGTTGTAGTTGCTCATTCCTATTTGTCACTATGGGTCATTCTTTCTTATTTTATTCATACCTTTTTGCAGCTGGATCTATTGAGAGCAGCAGGAGTTTAAAGCTTAATACTTAATACAAAGTGTAATACTGTTTATGCATGGCAAAGGATCCAAAGCACAAAATTCCATCCACTGGAACTGAGAAAACTCCAAGACACTAAATTTGTGTAAAAAAAAAAAAAAAGAAATAGGGTAGAATAGTATTTCAGTGAAAGAGGTGACTTCATATTATATTGCATTTTATTCCTGAACAAGTGAAATAAAGCTGTTTTACAAAGGATGGCGTGTCAGAGAATTAATATTTCACTCTTAGGTTCAATCATAGAATATTCATACATCATTTTACACTATAGTTTTTTTTTTTGTGAAATGATTTGGATACCTTCACCCTGGGCCATTATAATGTTCTCAAATTATGCTACACTAAAAGAAGAGGAGAAAAAAAAAGCCTTAGAGCTTAGGCACTTAGCAAAGTTTGTTCTATTGTGCAGAAGACAATCTTTAATTTTCGAATGCCCTTGTGGCACACCTAATTTGCTTCTTTTCTTCATGAGCTTGCTTTTCATGAATATATTCTCATATCACATCAAGTTAGAAAATAGCACTGTGAAATTTGAGCTGGTCTAAGAATATGTACAAATAGGAACTTTCTGAAAACCACTGAAATGGCAAACACACCAGCAAACAATGTTTAGTGCAAAAATAGACCATATTGCCTAAATTGACAAAAAGGCTGGAAATTAAGTAATTTTTCAGAGACGTATGTAATACTCCATTGCATATTTGCAACTGATAACACGTTCATGAAGATTTGTCTTATTTTCTTAATTAGCACGATATTAAAGTTGGTTTGCTTGAATGAGAGCTACTGATTGGTTTAATTGCAATTTCTGAGTCATTGTCTCCAAAGTTTGAGGGAAGAATTCTCACTTAATGATTTCTCCATTATAGTCAATATACTTTTTTTTCCTCCCAAGGAAATTTATAGTCACTTGCAATCTATATCAAACTTTACTGGGTATTATTTGTTCTTAACAGACCATACCAAATGCTGTTCTTTCTAAAGTAATTGTGTTGAAAAGAATAGATTATATCTATGAAATTGTCTTGCTATTTGTCTGAGTTATGAAGTGAACCTAGAGTGTTTGCATTCTGCCCTCAAACGTATTAGAACAGTTTCGCATAAAAAGTTTCATTTTGCAATCCAGACAGTTGTGATGGATCAAAATATAAATACGAAGCAAAAGATCAGAAAATACTTTCATTTCATAAGTTTCTAGGCATATGTGTAGTAGCCAGGGAAAACCTTTCACATGGTGATATTTAGACGTTATAAAGTTCTGAAATCTACAGACACATTCAAATCTCTCAATCGCAAGGAAAGGTCTAGCATTTTAAACTCATTTAAACATTTAAAGATTTTATTTCAAGTCTACTGATATTCAGCAATACATAGATTTATTCATTTAATTTGCATGCAATATATAAATAAATGTTAATAACTCTACATAGAAAGTAATCAAAATATAAATACATATATATATATATATATATATATATATATATATATATATATATATATATATATATATATATATATTCATAGCCTAATGACAAGGTATTCAGAAGCCCCGCCCAGTTTAATAATAATGTCCCTTTTTTAGGGCACACAATTGTAGAACATTAGAAATCATAATATTTACATTGTAAAATACTTTAAGAGTCCTGAGTAACATTAGTGTCACCTTATTTAATTTTATTCAATTATCTTAGTTGAAATGATTTTAACATGATTTAATATTATCCTGAGCTGACAGGTGAGCAAACATCCAGCAATGCTACTAAAACAACAACAACAACTACTACTACTACTACTACTACTACTACTAAAACTACAGGTGCATCTCAATAAATTAGAATGTCGTGGAAAAGTTCACTTATTTCAGTAATTCAAAATTGTGAAACTCGTGTATTAAATAAATTCAATGCACACAGACTAAAGTAGTTTAAGTCTTTGGTTCTTTTAATTGTGATGATTTCGGCTCACATTTAACAAAAACCCACCAATTCACTATCTCAACAAATTAGAATATGGTGACATGCCAATCAGCTAATCAACTCAAAACACCTGCAAAGGTTTCCTGAGCCTTCAAAATGGTCTCTCATTTTGGTTCACTAGGTAAGCCACAAACATTCATTGCCAAAGAAGCTGGCTGTTCACAGAGTGCTGTATCAAAGCATGTTAACAGAAAGTTGAGTGGAAGGAAAAAGTGTGGAAGAAAAAGATGCACAAACAACCGAGAGAACCACAGCCTTATGAGGATTGTCAAGCAAAATCGATTCAAGAATTTGAGTGAACTTCACAAGGAAGGACTGAGGCTGGGGCCAAGGCATCAAGAGCCACCACACACAGACGTGTCAAGGAATTTGGCTACAGTTGTCGTATTCCTCTTGTTAAGCCACTCCTGAACCACAGACAACATCAGAGGCGTCTTACCTGGGCTAAGGAGAAGAAGAACTGGACTGTTGCCCAGTGGTCCAAAGTCCTCTTTTCAGATGAGAGCAAGTTTTGTATTTCATTTGGAAACCAAGGTCCTAGAGTCTGGAGGAAGGGTGGAGAAGCTCATAGCCCAAGTTGCTTGAAGTCCAGTGTTAAGTTTCCACAGTCTGTGATGATTTGGGGTGCAATGTCATCTGCTGGTGTTGGTCCATTGTGTTTTTTGAAAACCAAAGTCACTGCACCCGTTTACCAAGAAATTTTGGAGCACTTTGTGCTTCCTTATGCTGACCAGCTTTTTGAAGATGCTGATTTCATTTTCCAGCAGGATTTGGCACCTGCCCACACTGCCAAAAGCACCAAAAGTTAGTTAAATGACCATGGTGTTGGTGTGCTTGACTGGCCAGCAAACTTGCCACACCTGAACCCCACAGAGAATCTATGGGGTATTGTCAAGAGGAAAATGAGAAACAATGGACCAAAAAATGCAGATGAGCTGAAGGCCCCTGTCAAAGAAACCTGGGCTTCCATACCACCTCAGCAGTGCCACAAACTGATCACCTCCATGCCACACCAAATTGAGGCAGTAATTAAAGCAAAAGGAGCCCCTACCAAGTGTTGAGTACATGTACAGTAAATGAACATACTTTCCAGAAGGCCAACAATTCACTAAAAATGTTTTTTTTTTTTATTGGTCTTATGAAGTATTCTAATTTGTTGAGATAGTGAATTGGTGGGTTTTTGTTAAATGTGAGCCAAAATCATCACAATTAAAATAACCAAAGACTTAAACTACTTCAGTCTATGTGCATTGAATTTATTTAGTACACGAGTTTCACAATTTGAGTTGAATTACTGAAATAAATGAACTTTTCCACGACATTCTAATTTATTGAGATGCACCTGTACTACTATTACTGATACTACTACAACTACTACTTTTACTACTACTGTTGCTGCTACAAGTAGCAGAAATACTATTACTGCTGCTGTTGCTATTTTTACTGCAGCTGCTACTAGTACTGCAAATATTACTAAAGCTACTACTTTTATGGATACCACTACTAAAACAACTAAAACTACTGATGTTACTACTACTGTTGCTGCTACTAGTAGTACAGATACTACTACTGCTGCTGCTGCTGCTGCTACTGCTGTTGCTATTTGACTACTACAACTACTGCAGCTGTTGCTAGTACTGCAAATACTACTAAAGCCACTTCTTTTTCTGATACCACTATTAAAACTACTACTATTATTACTACTACAACTACTGCTTCTTCTTCTTCAACTACTGCTGCTGCTGCTGCTTTTACTACTACTGTTGCTGCTACTAGTAGTACAGATACTACTACTGCTGCTGCTACTGCTGTTGCTATTATTACTACTACAATTACTGCGTCTACTATTGTTGCTGCAGTTAGTACTGCAAAAACTAAAACTATTACTTTTACTGATACCACTACTAAAAGTACTGCTACTACTACTACTAAAACTACTACTATTACTGATACTACTGCAAGTGATGTCAAACATTTTACTGCTACTTCATATAAAACCTAAATGTAAAAAAAAAAAAAAATGTATTGAAAAGGAAATATATAGTATTTTACTACCTGCTAGCTCTACATTCTTTGAAATGTTATCGCCACTTTATAGAATTTCAGGGGAAAAACAAATCAACCACTCAGCAGTGCGTGCATATTAGACAAATTAGAGGCTGTAGTAAAAGGTTGCACAGTCAAGCTAATCCTGCACAAACATCTCAGTCGCAGATGGTAGGGAGGTCAAAACATTGCAAATACATATCATTAGAGAATGACAGTTTAAGCCTCTTACTGGGTTGCTCACAGTCATGACACATTCTAACCAGTTCTGTCAGTTCAATATATTACACATGATAAATAAATTAGAAATGCTAAATGCTGGATTCATTACCAGTTTCCATATGTATTATGGCTAATTCCTGCAGCAGTTCTACTTATCCCTTATTTACCAGTGTGGGAAGTGAAGGGGGAAAAAGTTGAGATTGATTGAGAGTGAGATAAGATGAGAGGAGTGAGTAGAGAGCAGACTCTGAGTGGAGTATACATAGGTTCAGTGAAAGAGATGATTAGAAACCCTGAAAGGTGGAAAAGAACACAAAGGCACGAGAGGCGCAGAAGTGTTGAACGAAGCGGTTTCCAACACAAAAGATGTCCATTTGCCGTCAGCATTTAACTTGTCTCATTCATTTCATGTTATTTGCTGACATTTCTTCCATGGCAGGCTTATCGACCCCATCTCACTCCAGTAGCCAGTGTAAACATGCCTCCTGTTTTTTTATTTATTTTTCCTTTTCTGAATAACGCTGCTCCTCTTGGCTTTAACAAGTGGTCTCCAAAGATCACTCATATTGCCGGTGTTCTAGACATCTCAAGTGATTCGTCTGCTCCCCAGGACACTCAGGGACACATTCTTCCTCTTCAGGAAGTTATTAGCACTGTGTATAGCAGCACCCTCATTTTTCCAGCTCAGTGAAGATCTATAAAAAAATTCAGCGAAGGGGGAATGTGGATAACCTGGTTTGTGCGATGCTCAGAAAAGATGAATGCAGAAGATCCCGAGCTTTAATGGTCCTTGGTTGAGTAATGTCTTTATGGTTCCTGGTTCCAGTCTCCCTTTTTTTGTCTTCCCTCCTTCTGGCGAACTGTATTTGCATCATCTTTGGACAAAAATTGACAGTAAAAAAGGAAAAAAGAAAGCTTCATATCAGTGTGTTGGTGCCTCATCAGTAGACCACACCTCCATAACTCCATTTTAATACTCATAAATAATGGAGGTTATCGAACATAAGAGCACGTTAGTTAAGGTTTAAAGTGTTTTCCACACTGATAGCAATTGCATAAATATCTTGACTCGGCAGAGATTCCTTATGAGTTGTGAGCACTATGAGTTGTTCTGCTGACACCATGTTTTGTAATTGTGGATAGTGTCATATAACTGACCATGCAAAATGCTTGTATCCATGATTTTGGATAGTTAAGGGTTCTTTAAATCAACATTAAACCTTTAAGTATTAAACCAGTTGGACAAACCTGAAAACCCTTGAGGGTGCTTAAGGATGGAATTCTTCAGACTAACCTTGGCCTTCAGATTAAGACTCTGTCCAACCAAATATCTGTGGATATTTTTTAAAGCATAGGCTGCATCTCAATCAGCTCCCTAGTTCAGTAGACAGGGCACTGATCAGGAAGTCAGCCATTTTAAGGGCTGTCTCAATTGCAAAATCCTTCCAGTTCATAGGAACATTTGCTCCCTAAAAATCCCTCAAATCCCACTGCAAAAAAAAAGGTGTCCTATTTTCTGAAGCCTCTCAGCTCGAAAAATATGAATGATGAACTCTCAGCCAACTTTGTCTACAAAAGTAAGTAGCTTATAGTCTCAAATGATTACTTGTGTTAGGGATTTTTAACTTCATTTGGCGTTCTATATATGGCTTATTTCAGTCTAACGACTTTTAAGTGTCTAATGATTTTTAAAAATTTACGAACTAGCCTACGATCCTGCTTGAAGTATCACGACAGAAACACGTAAATTTATGACATATAATGTCAGAAAAATATCGGTCCTGCCTGTCGTTGATAAATGCCAGTGGTGATGATTTACAACGCCAAGTACCATGCCGGAAATTGAGTAATCAGTGTCCCAATGTGTAGTGAGCCAGGGTCCTTACCAGTGCCCGAACTTGTGTACACAATATACTGATTCACCACCTAGGAAACTGTTTGAGGAGCACCTATATGTTTTTCTCTGAGTTTTGCCTTCTCTCTAAATGAAAATGGTGTTTTGAGTCACCAGAAGTGAAGCTTTTCAAAACCACCCTCCAAGGTGAAGAAATGTAAAAACTCAGCTAAATTTTTTTAAAAATAATATAAAAATTAAACTCAACAGTATCATCCTGCACAATCCCATTGCAGTCTTATGAATGTGCTAGGACTCTGTGTATCATGGCTCCTAGCCAGGTTGTTACTTTGTGCTCTGTAATTTCTTATTTAATGAGGTGTTTGCAATTTAACTTCACTTTATTTTATATTAAACCCTTCTGTGGAGGTGTCAGATTATGATACACACTGTTCTGCTCCAGAATCCCCCACAGCAAACATGGATTTTGGATAAGACCATTATGTAACCTTAATCAGTTCAAGCCCATTGTCAGGGAACAGATATGAAACGTTGTGTTTGTCATTTTTTGCTTTGGAACCTTTGGCCAAATATGACCCTGACCAGGATAAAGCCGTTACTATTAGATAAGATTTTTTATTTTATTTTATTTTTTTCATGTTTTGCCTTCTCTACTTCAGAAAACAAAGCTCATAGTGTCATTCATGAGGCGTTTGACAGAACAGTTTATGAAATACTATCACTACCTAATTGTCTGGGGTGCTCGTGTGAGCATTTCAAATCGTTTTTATGTTTTCTTTGAGAACCATGGCTTTAAAGGAGTTTATGGGCCATTTCATGATGCTATCCTTATAAAGACAGCCATGAAAGTTACAATTGATCTGATATCCTAGCATCCACACAGCCTAACATTTGTGATAAATGGATTGTGGATGTGCAAAAAAAGTGGAATGAATTCTACATAGAAAGAACCCTACTGTAGGGAAAATTAGCTGTTTGTGTTAATTTGATATATTCTCCATCATTTTATGTAAGTAAAAATTAGTTGTTTAAATTGAGCTATCTTTATTCTCCTCCAAATATGTCGGAGAGATTAACAGATCAGCTCGCAAAGGGAAATTTGGCTAATTTAGTATTACTGATCAACTACTCGTCCAGCGATAAGTTGAACCTAGTGTATTCATTAATTATGCATTAGATATTACCTCCGTGGCCACCGGCAATAATATCCTAAACATAGTGAAACATTATTTTAAGAGCATCTAACAAATAGCAATAGACACTTGTAAGCAATAAGAACACGTATATTTAAGAACAGATGAGATTTATTGAACTACTCTATGACATAGAAACTAATCTAACATATAAACACACGCACGCACACACACACACACACACACACACACACACACGCATACATAAACGGGTGATAACGAAGAGTGAATGAAGTTCTGAGTCTCTAGCGTTGCATGCTATTTCACAGACCATGATCTGAACGAACCATCAACTTATTAAGTTATCTTCACTTCCTTTAGACGGGCTCAAGTTATTATAGACACCAGATTAGCTAGATTCTGGGGTATTGCGCTTGCCTTTGAATAGCTGTGTTGAAGGGATTTCCTCGTTACGTCATGGTGTCGTCAGCGGTGTGGTCGGTGAGAGGCGTCTCGGAAGACCAATCGGAATGCTGAGTGGAATGAAGGCGGGAGGCTTGAAAAGCAGTCAGCGGCTCTCGCTGGGTCCCCAGGCCGAGGTAAATGTGATCTGATCTCCCAACATTGATTGGCTCTAGAGACCCTCCGCCGACCCCGTCCTTCGAAGCGTGCCAAGAAGCAAGAGATACAAAAAAAAAAAAGAGCAAGCGAGAGCCAAAATTCTTGTGTTCTTAGGATTTTAACACTTCCTGGGCTCATCTAGCCCAGAGTGCTTCCTCCAATCAAAATTGTCTTTGGGCAGGGTGTTAGCCAGATTTTCCACCTATTATGCTAATCAGCCCATTGTCCCTGCAGCTGGGTGGTTCCACACTTGTCAGTGATGCAGGGATTAAACTTTGTCCTGAAATATTGCATGTACATATCAGAACAACCTACACAAATTTCCTTACTCTTATGATTTAGGAAATCACTCAGTGAACACATACATACCAAACAAGACATATTTGACTATACTTAAAGTACATTACTAATATTAAAACACAATGATCCTCCTAGGGCTACTATACTCATACATGCTAAATGGAACAATTAGTGGCAACTTAATAGTGATACACATGAAGAACATAGAACAACACATGGTAGAAAATAGGTGATTGCAGTTGTTCAAAGATGTATTAATTTCCACAGTCATTGCTCCTGGTAGGCGCCAATTCATCTGATTGTGGAATGTGTGAACCCTCGTGTAGACTTTTCCTGAGGGAGCCAAAGGTCTCATTTCTTTCTTCCAGAATTTATTGGCCTTAATGGTGAGGATCTTTGGACTTATCTGCTGAGTAAGCAATCTGGTCTGGCCCAACGCCTAAATCACTGCATTTGAGAGCAGTTTCTGTGGTCGAGAGGGTTCAGCCCTGGGTCAGGGGTGCCTTTAACACCCGCCGTGTTGTTTGCAGAATTGCTTGAGATAAGGCAGATGCACAAGCTGGATTTAAGTGGCTCCTCGGTGTCTGGGTGTAGATCCCTTGTTTTATGGCTCCCTGAGTGGAGACATTTTGGTCCAGAGTTTCTTGTGGGTTCTCTGGCTGATAAGGTCCATTGTTTTATTTCTGCTGGTTTTCATTTTGTGAATTATATGATGCTGCTTGTGCTGAGGCGTTACACTACTGTCAATAGATCTATGCTGGTCCTACAGATCCTGTGATTATCAAGAGCTCACACGTGCCCTCACTTTGAAGAGCAACAGCATTGCCATGTCAGTATCTGTATCAAGCTAAGTGCTAATCACTGATTAGAGTTCAGAGCTTTTTGCTTGCTCCAAGATAATCCCATCGATCAGCAAGAGAGAAAGAGTGTTGTCTGATTGAATTCTTAGACACACTATTGGGAAGTGAGTTTGTCTGTGTCTGTGGAGGAATAATAATGCTGTCATTATCTCGAAGAACCAGGCAAAAGAATACTGTAGCTAACCTAGGTCAAGCTCCAAATAATTGGCACTTGATAAACCAGAGAAATTTTGAAGCAGACATATTGGTTTTCTATTTCCAGAAAAACTCCTGTAGTGAACAAGGAAACAAGTGCATACTGAGCAGGAGTAAGGATGGAAAAGTTTCCATATCTGCATCTTTCAGTATAGGATGTACTGCCGTTTGTTTTTGTATGCTTGAGCATAGACGAGGAATGGTATTAGCTTCTGTCCTCACTCCTGAAGTACTGTAATCTCTCTTTAGAGACAAACTCTTTAGAGAGAAACTGACAGGTAGAGTATACCTCTACACCAGGGGAATAACTAAGAGGGAAGATTCGGTGTTTGACTTCCCATGAAATATTTAATGATGGTTCCAAATGTTTATTCATGGCTGATTAGCGTAACACACATACAGCACAGCTGATGTGTAATATATGTGTAAAATAACATTGTTTTGTGCTGTAATACTGTGCAAAAGTTACAATTACGATTCCATATTAATCACCTCAGAAGTCAGATTTCCACGTTTCTTAGTTTGTTTGTTGCTATGATGAGAAACAGGATTGCCCAATATGGATCATGCATCTTTCCTGGTTGTGGTTGAAAGATACTATCCAAGCAAGCTACAATCTACACACAGAGATATCGGGAAGTTTACTGCAGGAAGCGAATGGTAGATCTGGTTTTATGAGATAAAATGAAGAAATATTTCCCCTATTACTAGTATGCTATTTTAATCATTTCCAGTAGAACTGTCAGAAAAGTATTTGAATTCCTATGACAGGATTGGTTGAAGATAGACTGTGCCTTGAATAATTAAATGACAAATTCTGAATACCACCACTGCTTCTACTCCTGCCTGACCTCAACCCAAAATTATTTTACATTTGGCAGACACCCTTATCCAGAGCGACTTACATTTATGTAACTGAGCAGTTGAGGGTTAAGGGCCTTGCTCAAGGGCCCACAGCAGCAGCTTGGCAGTGCTGGGGGTTGAACTCACAACCTTCTGAGCAGTAGTCCAATGTCTTAACCACTGAGCTACTACTGCCCTGAACTTCCAAAATCCATGAGCTCATCACACGTATTAGTTGTAAAGATGACACTGATTTTATTTTGTATATTTCCTCATCCCCCCGACATTAATTCCTGGCTATTGCTCTACACATTACATAACCTCAGTATTATATGATTCTTTATGGATAAAGAGCCATTTTGGGATCCATTTTGAGCATTTTGGCACTGCAGCTAGCAAAATTGCAAGGTACTGCAATCTATATTTACAGCCTCAACAAGCACTACACTCCAAGATTCCTTCAAGTTTATATTATCAAACTTCTGAGGTTTTTGGTGTTATAAGATCAGTAAGTAGGGCAGTGCTATCTTAATGGTTAAGGCGTTGGCTTTCTGATTGGAAGGTCATGAGTTCAAATCCCAGAACTGCTGCTGCTGGGCCCTTGAGCAAGGCCCTTAACCCTCAGTTGCGTAAATGAGATGAATGTAATTTGCTTTAGATAAGGGTGTCTCCCAAATGCTGTAAAGTAATAAATTGTCATTAAATTGCTAATAAATGGTATGACTCACCAAAGAAAGTCATATTTAACCATATTATGAAACATGATAATATATGCATTTCAATGCATTTTATTGTCAAGAATGGATCCCCAAGACGAGATTATGAAAATACTATCATTTTACTTTTAACACCCAGTGTTCCCAGGATAGGTTCTGGATATACTGTGACCTTGACCAGGAGAAAGAGGTTATTGAAGCTTAATGTATAAAAACCTTTTTAAAAATATACAGTTAGGTCCAAAGTCTGAGAACATTGACTATCTGGGGCATAAAAAAAATGGAAATTAAAAAACAAAGAAAGGATATGTACGGCATCTTGAATATTCAGTATTTCTAGTTCACTATTTCAATTTAAACACATCTGTGATTGACCACGGTAACTCCTTAGTACAAAAGGTCAAGGTATTCCTAGAGTCTTATCATTTCCCTTGAAGCATGTGTTCATACTACACTGCTGGATATGATCTAACATGGTGGAGAAGCCACTATGTGTGTATGTAAAGGAGGACTCAAGAGACAGGCACATTTTAATGGAGCTTTGGATTTCTTTTTTCTTCTCCTTTTTGATGCAGTGCCAGGTCTTTTCAGCATGCTTTTCATAAACTTAAAGAACAACAACAAAAAAAGAGTGTCTGATGTACAAGTTCAAATTCAAGTTCATGTGTGTGTTTGTGTGTTGCGTCTGCACCGTCACCTCCATCTATCTCTAGCTCACAGCGTCTACTGCAAGGAAAGACACACATACAGTATAACAGTCCCCAGATTTAGCGATTGCAGAAATGAACACAAAATCATACAAACTCCACAATACTCAGAGGAGCTTGCAATTTTTCAAAATTACTGCAGATTTTCAGCAGATTTGGGCCAAGATGCTTCATTTGACATCATAACAACATGCATTCAATCAAAGCACTCTTCGATTCACGTGTACATCGAAGATATACATGAATACAGCTAAAAGGTCTCATTTACAAACAAACATGACTGCGAAAAACTACTCAAGTAGTTTTCCACAGCCACTCAGTCACTGACACACATGGATCATCTGGTTTTACACAACCATAAAGAGTCCATGCCAGCTCAAGTGCACACTGTCATTAAAGCAAATGGGGGAATGTACCAAATACTAGGAAATTCTGAAATGTATGTAAAGTTGAGGACAAAAGTTACATACACCTAAGCTAAAGACAATCAAACTCCATTTCATGTTACCATATATTTCCTGTGTTATAAGTGAATTAGGGTATATACTTTATTTCCATAAGTTTTAATTTCAAAATAATAGCTGAGAGACAGATTTATTTCAGTTTATGTTTATTATATCAGATTTTCAGTGGGCCAGATGTTTACATACACTTTGTTAGTATTTGGTGGCCTGTTAATTGCTTGAGCTTGAATCATACTCTTGGGGTAGCCTTCCACAAGCTTCATACAATACTTTGCTGGAATTTTTGCCCATTCCTCCTGACAGAACTGGTATAACTCAGTCAGGTTTGTGGGTCCCTTTGCTTAGACACAGTTCCGGTTCAGTCCACAAATCTTCTATGGGATTGGGATTCAGGTCAGGGCTTTGTGATGGCCACTCCAATACTTTCATTTTGTCCTTTTAGCCATTTTGCTCCAACTATGTAGGTATGCTTAGGATCATTGTCCTGCTGGAACATCCAGTAGTGACCAAGTTTTTACTTTCTGGCTGATATCTTTATTATTTCTCAATTTAGTATTTCTAGATAATCCATTTATTTTCCGAAGTGCATCAATCCCTTTTTCAGCAAAACACCTACACAGTATGATGCTGCCACCCCCATGCTTCACAGTTGGAATCGTGCTCTTTGGATTAAAAGCCTCATCCTTTTTCTTCCATACATAGAGCTGAATATTATGGCCAAACAGTTGAATTTTTCTTTCATCAGAACAGAGAACAGAGACTAGATCTTCATCCTGGTGAATAACTACAAACTTCAGTCAGGCTTTTTTATGCTGCTTTGGAGCCTTACAGGCCGAAAGTTTCAGTTTGTTAAGCATTCTGCTTGGGGGGCATGGCGGCAAAGTGGTTAGTATGTTTGCCCTCAAGGGTTGGGGTTCAAATCCTGTCCCTGCCCTGTGTGCTTGGAGTTTACATGTTCTCCCTGTGCTTCGGGGGTTTCCTCCGGGTACTCCGGTTTCTTCCCCAGTCCAAAGACATGTGTTGTAGGCTGATTGGCAGTTCGGAATTGTCCATAGTGTGTGAATGGGTGTGCGATTGTGCCCTGCGATGGGTTGGCACCCTATCCAGGATGTCCCCCGCCTTGTGCTCCGAGTTCCCTGGTATAGGCTCCAGGCTCCCCATGACCGTGTGTAGGATAAGTGGTATTAAACATGGATGTATGGATGGATGGAAGTATTCTGCATGTATCAAACTAATGTCGGTAATCTTGAATGCTAATGTTCTCTACAATATTAGCTATTTGCTGAGATGACACTGAGATACATTTACTGTATATTAAACTCATCAAGCAAAATAATTTACAGCTTTCTTTAAATTAAAAGTTTCTTTCTCCTCTGGTTTGCTATACAAATTCTGCTCTGCCCTGGAAGTCTGTAAATAGAATGTGGATATTGATTAGTCCCAAATTTTTTTATATCAATGCATAAATAAATAAATAAAAATAGTACCTTATTATACTGCGGAGGGGGTCACAATTTGCCTTTCAAAGCTGTATATCTTCAAATGTTATTTTAATTAGAGGGTTTTCTTTTATTGTGGGCTAAAGTATATTTACTTCACCTGTTGTCCATTTACATCTCGAAGGCATTTAAGATGCCAAATGAAATGAAATGAAAGGCAGCATTCTACAAGGACAGTGCTTAGCTCAGAGTGCCTGGATAACATCTGACATCTGCATTAATAACATATACAGCACTGATCTGTTTTGTGGCATTTACTAATAGTTACAGCATAATCGATTACACCATATTAATGTTCATTTGTTCATTGTGCTTGTTACAGCAATTTTGATCCTAATTTGAACAGCTACTAACACAGATTGGTGTGTGTGTGTGTGTGTGTGTGTGTGTGTGTGTGTGTGTGTGTGTTGTTTGGCTCTGCGTTTAATAGAATTGGCATTGGTCTACACTGAACATCTGGTCTATGAGTCCACTGTGGCGGCAAACCCGTTTCCAATTTTCTTTATAATTTCATTCGCTCCAGTCACAGCAGTGTCATACATAGTAATTTGAGTGTATGTGGTGAACATAGTAATGTAAGTGCATATGGTAAACAGGCATATGTAAATATCAGCATGTATGGCATTTAAAGTTAAATTATATGCAATCATATATGTCTAAGAAATATGTAATAGACACGAAGTATTGACACCCTCACACCTCACAGTATTGTATAATGGGCAACATGCATGGAAGTGATGAATTAAAGGGAAAGTGGGGTCTGTTAGGCTGTAGGCATGTTACTGGCACTGTTTGGGTTTACTTGCTCCAAATCATATCCTAAGATGAAACACTTCTATCCAAATGGGATGACCCCACCCCCATCCATAGGGTATGAGGGCTCAGTGAATTGTTTGATGAGGATGAAAATGTAAATCATTGAACATAACTGAGCACCTATGGGAGATTTTGGAGTGACGTGGTAGAGAGTCGTCTACATAACCACCATCAAAACAACAACTGAGGGAATATTTTTTGGAAGAATGGTGTTTAGAGACTTCTAGTGGCTCGTATTGTCGCAGCACCTTACTGAGACACATATTTTGTTTTTTTTTTCTTTTATGTGTCACCTGTCTGTATTGGAGCATAGGTTATTTTATTTATTTTTGTGAATTTTGCTGATTTCTAAAGAATGGAGGGGTGGCGGGGTTCGGTGGGGGTCGATGGGGGAAATCTCAATAATGTGCCACATCAGTTAATGTGTACTTGTGGTGTGTTATGTTTTTTTTTTTTTTTTTTTCATGTCTGATTGTAATACTGACCAAGAAATAATTTTGAATAACAATTCAGACCTATTTTTTTTTCCTTGCACTTTTTCTATTTCTTATATAATCTGCTATTTTTCATGAAATTATATTATGCTGCATATGTAAATAAGTGTGTGAGTTCCTATTTAACAAAATTTTCTGGAAGAAATTGTTCATTACTTATAAAAGGTGCTCAGGTGCCATACATTCATTTGCTACTATGCATGCAGTGGGCATTGACAGTCAGCGTGACACCCACAGTATGGTGTTTGTCTCCATCCTCCATGCAGTGGTTGCTGATGTGTACTGATGAGGCTGTCAGTTCAGAGCTGTGCGTGGTAATCTGGTTGTGTTCGTTTAAAGCGTCGCTGCTTTAGCTCAGAGCAGCAGGACTAATTTCATCAGCTAGCATTGCTATGCATCTCTTCTAATGGCATTAGCCTCGAATGAGCAGATAGAGGCAGGCGCTCAGTTCATTAGCACTAACTATCAGTCAGCCTCTGTTTGAGATCACACAGCGTGAGCCTGACCATGCATGCAGGCTTGAGAGAGAGAGATGGAAATGGACATAAAAGACAGGCAAACCAGAGAGTGAAGTACTTTTTTAACTGTAATGGCAAAAAGCATAATCGTTTTAATGCAATATGTATTTTTAAAGCTTGGAGAAAATGAGGATAAAAATAGGTACTATTTACTATTAAATACTTTAATAGTAAAGGTACAAATGACATATCAGTGAGGGTAACACTGCTTGACAAACATTGTTCTCTAAAAGGTACAGTCGGGTACCATTTATCTGAGACTGCCAGACATGGTGTCATCTCAGAGTCTTTTTATTTACCACAGCATTGTTGAATTCTCTATTATGATTGGTCAGAAGTTGTTGATTAGTATTCTATAACAGAAGCACTGACAGTACTTCCAGCTGCAAGGCAAAGCACAGGCTTACATTAATGTGCTTGTTGTAATACATTAACATTTTTATACTAATGCCTGATTCACTGGAACTTGTATGTCAGATGTTTCACAACACTGGTCACCAACCCTGTTCATGGAGATCTACCTTTCTGAAGACTTTAGCTCCAACCATAATTGTGCCCACCTGACCATCTCATTGCCTGAAGAAGTTCTTGATCAGCTAAAACAGGTGTATTGCAGATTTTGGTTGGAGATGAAACCTGCTGGAAGGTAGATCTCCAGGAACAGGGCTGGTGACCACTGCTTTACAAAAATCTAAGGCTAATATTAAACAGAATTATACAATGTTATTTAACAAGCACAATTGTGCAGTCATTGACACAAAGATTTCAAATATATGGAAGGAGTCTCCAATGTCAAGTTTTCCACCCATGAAAAAGTCTTCAGGACAGAGGACTTAGCACTTTCTGGTTTCTCTGTAACGTTACGAGCTGCATTGTTTTTTTTTGTCTTATTAACATAAAGAGAGGGGAAAAATGAGAGGCTGGTGAGAGAGTGACCATTTATAGCTGATATAAGTGATAATAGGAAATAATTTGTCTCATGAAGGCTCCACAACATTATATGTGACTATAAACACTTAAAAGTACCATTTTGTAACTAGTCAAAAAACAAAAAATAAAAAAAAAAACCTTTGACAATTTTTTGTTGTATAAGTGGAATAAAACTGGATGGTAACATTAACTTCGTTTTGTGTCACACCACCCTGTCGATTATTTTCAATCAATGTACAAAACAAAGGTCATGTGTCTGGGAAACAGGTCTGTTACAGTAAATCCATAATCATATTCATAAAACTGGCAGGATAGGGTTAAAAACAGAAAATACACTCCATGGCCCGTTTATTACAACACTTTTGCTCTCAGAACAACTTCAGTTCTTCATGGCATTAATTCCACAAGGTGTTAGAAACATTCCTTCGAGACTCTGGTCCATGCTGATATGATTGCATCACATGCTTTTTGCAGATTTGTTAGATGCTGCGGCTTTCCTGTTCTACCACTTCCCAAATGTGCTCTATTGGATGTTTACACTGTTTACAATGTTTGCACTGCACTGCCACATTAATTCCACTCAAGTCTGATGCATATATCTACAATGTTTACACACCACTGCACTAAAATGTCACACTCACACTGAATTATTATTATTATTATTATTATTATTATTATTATATTTAAAATTTATTCTTGTTTCATTTATAATGTTAACGTACTTTCTGAGCTGCTGTAATAGGTGAATTTCCCCTCTGGGATGAATAAAGTGATCTATCTATCCATCCATGCATCCATCCATCCATCTATCTATCTGTCTGTATTCAGATCTGGTGACTGTAGTCATTGTTCTGTTCATGGAACCAGTTTGAGACAACTTGTGCTTTCTGACATGGTGCATAATCATGCTAGAAGCAGCCGTTATAAGATGGGTACATTGTGGCCATAAAGGGATATTCATGGTCAGGAACCATACTCAGATCTGCTGTTGCATTCAAACGAAGCGCGATTGGTATTGTATGCCAAGTATGTGTGCCAAGAAAACATTTCCCACTCTATTAAACCATCACCGCCAGCCTGAACTGTTGTCACAAGGCAGGTTGTGTTCATTGGATTCATTCGGTTGATGCCAAATTCTGACCACACCATGTGCCTGCTGTAGCAGAAATTGAGATTGATCGGACCAGGAAACATTTTTCCAATCTTCAGCTGTCCAGTTTCTGTGAGCATGTGCTCAGATTCCTGTTCTTGGCTGACAGGAGTAGAACCCAATCTGATCTTCTGCTATCGTAGCCCATCTGTCTCTAGGTACAGTGTGTGCCTTCTGAGATGCTTTTCTGCTCAACACGCTTGTACAGAGTGGTGCTCACTGGATGTTCTTTAACACCATTCTGTGTAAACTTCAGAGACTTTTGTGCTTGAAAATCCCAGGAGATGAGCAATTTTTAAATATTCAAACATTCAAAGTCACTGAGATTCCTTATTCTGGTGTTTGAAATCAACATTAAATGAAGCTCATGACCTGAATTTGTATGATTTTAGGCATTGCACTGCTGCCATTTGATTGGCTGATTGGATAATTGCATGAATGAGCAGGTGTACAGGTGTTCCTATAAAGAGGCTGGCGAGCATATATTACTAGCCATGATGCAAATTTCTTAACGATTATACTGCTTCAGTGCCTTTACGCATATTTACTGAAGAATACACACACACACACACACACACACACACACACACACACAGTCTAAATGGCATACAGAGTGAAGCATACCCAAGAACAGAACTGAACTGGACTGAAATCGGATGAATCAAGATTTAATTTGAAAAAAAAAGGAAAAAAAATGACTTAATTAAAAGTGTGGGGAAAATCTTTATTTACCAACTTTTAAGTTTAGATGCTGTTAGAGACACAGTAGGATGGCACACTTTCAGATAATTACCAAACAGCAGGACAAATTGTTCTTGAAGCTGAGCCTACACTTTGGGGATGTCCTCAGTTTTAGCGTGTGTATGTGTGCTTGTGCTTGCATGTGTGTGTGTCTTAAGAGAGAGAATGTTTGTGAGCTTATGCAGGAGCCTAGTGCTGCATATTTATATCTCTAGATATAAATATCTATAGTTTATATCTATAGTTTATATATCTATGCAAACAGGCTGCATGCAAAAAATAAAAAATAAATAAAAATACAGCAAAAAAAGTACAAATAAATTAAAAAAAATAAATAAATAAAACTCAGGAAAAATCAGACAAGGTTAATGTTTCCTCTCATCTTGGATGCTTATTCATAATTTGGTCTTTAAGAGGTGTGGAGGCGCAACACGGTTTTCAACAAGTGAGCACAAAGGGTAACACACTCACCTTCTCAAATTCAGCTCTGGCTTTTTAAGATTTCATATGAGACTGAAATCTGCTGCCACAGCAAGAGACATGAGGTACAGAGAAAGTGCTTTATGTATATCGCATTACTTTGTCATTGCCAGAGAAAGGAGGAAAAGTCAACTTTATTGCACAACTGAGCTTATAATACCTCCAGCACCTGTGTGTTTTAGATGTAGATCTCTCTATTTGTTTCTGGCCAGGTGGTGGAAATCTGGACTTGCAGCACAGCTGTAACACTTTGATTTGATTCTGTCACACATTTTAAATAAAAGAAATAAATGTAGACATGGTAGTATATGAAATTTAGCTATATAGGAAGGTATACAATTCCTTGCTTGCAAAGATCGGGATAAGCAGCTAACGTGACTGAATGGTGGCAACAATGACCTTTTAATGCTTAAAGATTAGTGATTAGTTTCTGGCTATAAGTAAGACAGAGTGAAGTGGTAATGCTTTGTTTTGAGGGTCATGGTGGCTTATTGGTTAGCATGTTTGCCTCACACATCCAGGGTTGGGGGTTTGATGTTCTCCCCATGCTTCGAGGGTTTCTTCCAGGTACTCTGGTTTCCTCCCCCAGTCCACAGACATGCACTGTAGGTTGATTGGCATTTCCAAATTGTCCGTAGTTTGTGAATGTGTGTGCGATTGTGCCGTGATGGATTGCCACCCCGTCCAGGGTGTCCCCCACCTTGTGCCCCAAGTTCCCTGGGATAGGCTCCAGGCTCCCCACGACCCTGTGTAGGTAAAGTGGTACAGAAGATGGATAGATAGATGGATGGATGGATGCTTTGTTTTGTAGTAGTGCTTCATGTTACCACTTTTGACTAGTGCTATGGACTCTAAACAGATGAAACAACTGTTTTGGCAGTTGGAAGGACGGAAGGAATGGAGGAAGGAAGGAAAGAAAGAAAAGGTCTATGAAAATATTTCATTTTCTTCATGAGCTGGTTCAAGATAAATAATTTTCATAAATGCACATGATTCGCTGCAACAGAAGCCAATAAATCAACAAATAAATAAATAAAATTTTAAACTAGACTGAACCATGCACCGTTTTTTCTTCCTTAAATTGATTGCTTTTGCTAAAGTATTTTAATATATATTTATAATGTTTGCATCTGGTTGTGTTATTTGTGCTGTCTCAGATTTAACTTTTCCAATCTGTTTGCTATTTGGAATGGCTTTACTGCCATAATGCAAGTGATGAATTGCGAAGAAAAAAAAAAGGGAAAAAAGAATTGAAAGTCTTCACCATTTTGCTGCCAGCAACTCTCTCATCATTTTTATCTTTCTTTTTTTTTGTAAGCTTTATGTAATCATTTCTTAGGTTTAATAAAACATATTTCCATCCATGATTATGTATATCTTAAATCATGAAATATAACAAACAAATCAGGCAGATGTCTAAATAGATGGCTCCACTGTTTACAGCGACTCTGGATGACAGAAATAAGCAATTGATAATATAAAACTACCACAAAAAAACATAATGGTTCTCGTCTCTTCCTTGGTCCTGCTGCACTGCCCTTTTTGTTTGTTTCATTATTTGGTTGTAGCATGTGATGAAAATCCTGTCACACTGACAGCAAATGTATTGCAGTGTATTTCCTCTCAAAATTGTTTCCACTATAGATTTAACAACTTTACAAATATGGACAAACTATTTATCCAGTAAAGTCAAAAAGGAAAAAAAAAATAATCACAAAAAAGTAAAATGTTACAGACAATTAATGTTTTCACAACAGAAATCATTTTGGAGACTCATAGTTACATAAATACCCCTGGCTCAGAGGCAGCCTTGCATATTGCTAGCATATGGGTAAGTGAATTGTCTGGGGCTATGGTTTGGATCAATGTTAGAAAATTAACTTGAAAATAAATGACTGTGTGTACACAGTGTGTTTGATTAACTGCTTATTTGGAGAGTGTGGAAAAGTCAGGGGACTTCATTTGCCTATATAGCTTGTCTCTTTTATTCCAATTACATGAGTTGAATTAAAGAGTGCAGATTGTGTGTGTGCGTGTGTGTGTGTTTATTCCTGAGCTGTTTTACATCCTTTATTTTCAGAGGAAATCTTTAAAAGTACTTTTGCTATCCAGGGTGTCAGACATTTTTTTACAGTTGATTTTTATTTAGACAAAAGCAGCATATTGTTTTTTTATTTTCATTCAAAAGTTTAGTCAAACAAACTTGGTAATTGTTCCAAAAGCAGACTGTGGGTTTAAAGAAATTAATGAGGAATTTTCTTTTGAGAACTTTTGAGAAACTTTTAATTAGATCCACAAATAAGCAAAATATTAATACCTAACTAATGCTTTTATAGTGATAATACCTGCACTTATTCTTAGTGCATCAGGAAATAATGAAGTGTATGTAGTAACAGCCTCAGTACTATATGAATGTCCATTAATAATAGTAATAGTTAATTATTAACATTTCACTAATAACTTATTCTGTTATTTAATACGATGGCTTGCAGTATTACTGAAGGCAATATAAGTAACAATTCACAATTTGCTAAGGGCTGATTGCACTCAGGCCTATAACATACTTCCATTTTGAAATAATATGGCTTTTCACACTTGAAATAGTTAACCCTGGGTCATTCTAAACCTCGGGTAAACGGAATCCTGGGTTATCTTGTTTCACGTTTCACACTGCACATACTTTATACATACCCAGGGTTAACAATGAATCCTGGGTATTCATAATCTGATCTTTTACACTGTACATTTCTAAACCCTGGATTAACGTTCTTATTTGCATATTTGCATATATATATTTCGGTGATAACAACCATGTTTGGATAAATACAGCGCGTGACAGGTTTAAATAATGGCTTGTCTCACGCTTTCGCATCAGTGAGAAAAAATGTCACCACGTAAAGCATCCTTGGCATGAAAACAAAGACAAAAGAAAGAAAACAAAGAGGAGCAAATTATATGATTTTTTTTTAAAAATTCCTTTTAGGCATGAGAGACTTGTGCTTACTTGTACAGTAGTATCACTGTTTACTGCTCCGTCCTCATCTCGAAAGTTATGCATCATCACTGGTGGCGTTTCATTGGTAACGGCACATTTGCCAACAGTGATTGGATACGGCACTTTCGAATGACACAACAACTTTCATGTTTTTAGTAAACACTTTGAGAGAACACATTACGAAAGTCAACACTCCTCTACAAGCTGCTGTTGATGTGTTTTTCGTCACCGTTTGACATTTATTTATTTTTCCCTGTGACTTTTATTTTTTTTAATTTTTCTGTACAAAGCATGTGATATAAGACGCATGCTGTCCAATTTCTGTTGCTAAGTATCTAGCCATAACATTCTAACACTGCATCATTTCACACTGTAAACATTTACATTTAGGGCATTCGGCAGACGCGACGAGCGACTTCCAATTATCTCGCAGTGGTGCTGGGATGTGAACTCATGACCTTCCAATCAGAAGTCTTAACCACTGAGCTACTTCCCCAGAGTAGCAAAAGCGGTGCTAACCCTGCTTCGGATTTATAAGTGTGAAACGTTCCTCTACCCGGGGTTAAAAGTGGGGTTTAGAATGATGATAACCCAGGGTTAACCGCAGCATGAAAAGCCCTAGTGTTAGAATCTCCCTCTTGCTACGCAGCTAGCAGAGGCTAGGTAGTAGCGCATTTCCGCATTCCACACTTCGCGTTACTGAGAAGAGTAGCGCGAGCATTATTATTAAAAACCCGCTGGACTTTTCATTTATAGATCCTCTCTCTGTTTGTGTTACCATGTGCTTGTGTTTTGGTTTGCGTCATGTCTCTGCCTCCTTTATGTTTATTGGTTCCTCGGTTTGTGTCATGTCTCTGCCCCCGTTCTGTCATTGGCTTTCTGTTTATTGATTTATCATTAATCTCAGGTGTTCTATGTTTCACTTCGTTTGCCCCTAATTTGTCTGTGTATAAAAACCCCCCTTTGTTTCCGCTTTCTTGTGGAGTATTAGAATGGATTTAGACTCAGCATGTGCTGTATGCCGGCTTCTTTCTTAGTTTCTCTCGTCCCTAGTTCATGGTTCCCAGACCATATTTCTAGGTTTGTAGTTTGTAATCCTTAGCTCGTTGTTCGTGGTTCCCATACCACAGCCTAGCGTCGTGTGTTTGCTCCTTTTTGGCATTACCAACAGTTGGATTACTATTTCATTTGTGATGGATATTCTCGTTTTGGATTACTGCTCTTTTGTGGAATGGATTATGGTTTGTTTTTTGTTGTTCCTTTATTTTTGAATAAAGTGTTCCTAATAAACTGACGGTTCCCCTGCGCATGCATCCTGACTCCCCTTCCTTCAGTTTACGTAACACCTAGTGTAAATTTCGTGTCTCCTCTCCGGTAGCATTGTTTACTTTCGTCAGTACAGTGGGACAGCAGTGTCTATTTTTTTAAAATATTTTTTGTTCATTGTTATATGGGCAAAATGGTATTAAACATACACCATAGACATGTTACATGGAGAATGGCAAGTAGACTAGACAGCAATAAAAATCTGATTTGGAGATTATTTACATCTTATACCCCCCCCCAAAAAAAAAAAAAAAAAAAAAAAATCTTAAATGTGACTATTCATAAGTGTGGTCATTATACCTGAAAGGGTTAATTCATCTTTATGAAAGCAGTAGTTAAGTATTTTTGTGGACCTAATAGTATAGAGTAGGCAGACTTCCAATAAACGGTTTTATTTTCTGGTTTATAAAGACAAAATTTGTGCCAGTGCATTGTCAAAATCAAGCTTGCTGGTCGATTGTAAACGGAAAGTTTTGGTTGTAGAACATTAACACCTCTTTTTACGAGCATTTGTCAGGAGCTCTTGCTAGTACACTGAGACTTTTGTACTCCACTATAGTAGTACTCAGGCACTTTCATGCTTCCTGAGGCTCCTGTGAAGAAAATTCAAACAGACAGCACACATCTAACAGCTTTCCCTAGGCAATTCCTGCCATATTATTGTGACTTATCTAGATATTCAGCTGTTGCATTGAGCTGAAGTTAAAGCAAGGTGTGAGTCCATTTTTTTTTCCTAGTGGCACTGTAACTATATGCCATCTTTACCTCAGGTGCTGTGAAAAAGGGAGAGCAAAGAACTAAAATTATTGCTAGCAAAAGTATGCACTCAGTATGATAAGTGAAAAATTCTGTACTGAATTGTATTTTTTCTACCGGTTTGTTGTCAAAAGTCGCTTTGCAGCCCATTCACAGAAAAAGCAGGTGGTACCCATTGCATATGGTTTGCTAAGCCAGACAAATCTGTCTGGTGAGAGGAACCTGCATTGCCTGGTTTTGCATTTCAAAGGTGGCACAGAGGCACATTTCCCTCTTTAGGAGATCCGCTTATGCTGTCTAATTGAGTCAAGGGCTTTGATGATGGGCGGAAAGGGAGTGGTGCACTGGAAAATTCAGCTCAGAGAATAATTACACAGCAACCGTCTCTTTCCTCCATCTCTGACATTTCCGGCATATCTGGGAAGTGCATTTGGGTCAAAAGTTTACGATTTGCATCTTGTGTTGAGCAGAATACTTGAATAAAATTATATTTTATAAAGATTACTTTTTTTTTTTCAAATATGGTCTCATAAAGATGCATATTTGTAACTATTCGCACAAATCAATTTGTATGAAACGCTGAAGGTTGGAGTCAGGGGTGGAGGAGGCATTTGTACCTTTTCTTACTACTTCATTTATATGAAATCGAACAAAATCCATCCACATTGCTCTTGGGTGTTTGACTCAGTATGAATTTTTCATAAGATCAGGTTGCATTATTTTCAGGCCAGGGAAACTAAATCACTGTATGAGGAATAGACCAGCCCATGCCAGTTTGTATGAATCTCTCACTCACTCACTGACCTCTTAACAGACTGCACATTTTCCAACATGTGACTGTTAGCCAGCATTCTCAGTATGATATTATAGGATATGTGATAGGGATAGGCGATATGGACTTAAAACTATATCACAATATTTTTTGGTATTTATTGCGATAACGATATCAGTGATGATATATAAATATAGTACCATTCACCACTGTTTTTGGCTACAAGTGATAGCTGCATGTAGGGCTGTGACTGTGGCAGATTTTTACCACAGCAGTGAGAGTGAAATGTATATCACTATATAATATATACACTACCAGTCAAAAGTTTTAGAACACCTACATTTTTCCAGTTTTTATTGAAATTTACACAGTTTAATGTCTCAATGTACTCTGGAATTAAAGCATAGAACAAATAAACCATTGGAGATAAAAAAGAAATTATGGAATTGTTTTGTTTAACAAAATTTAATCTAAATTTTTGACTCATCAAAGTAGCCACGTTTTGCTGATATAACAGAACACACTCTTGGCATTCTTTCTACAATGGAAATCAAATATTGTTTGGAAAGTTCTTCCTAACACTGTTGCAGAAGTTCCCACAAATGTGTTGCACTTGTAGGTTGCTTTGCTTTCACCCTTCTGTCTAGTTCATCCCAAACCAGCTCGATGGGGTTTAAGTCTGGAGACTGTGCTGGCCATTCCATGATTTGAAGCCTACCGTCTTGTTCTTTTCTTCTCAGGTAGTTCTGACACAGCCTAGAGGTATGTTTTGGGTCATTATCTTTCTATAGGATGAACCCCTGACCAACTAGGTGTATACCAGAGGGTATTGCATGGCGCTGCAAAATGCTGTGGTAGCAGTTTTGGTTCAGGGTGCCACTCACTCTGTGCAAGTCGCCAACTTTGGATCCAGCAAAAGAGCCCCAGACCATCACGCTTCCTCCTTCATGTTTGACAGTTGGTGTCACGCACCTAGGAACCACCCTTTCGCCTACTCAATGGCGTACAAAAAACCTGCGTGATGAACCGAAGATCTCAAATTTAGATTCATCTGTCCATAAGACCTTATTCCAGTCTTCAGCAGTCCATTGACAAGCCTCTTTTTCTTATTTTGCCCTCTTAGCAATGGCTTTCTTACTGCCACTCGATCTGTCAAACCTGCAGCTTGAAGTCTTTTCTTCACAGTTGAAACTGAGACTTGCTTACTTCGACCAGTGTTAAGTTGAGCTTGAAGCTGTTGTCCTGTGAGCCACCTATCACGCAAGCTGTTGACTCTCAGAAACTTGTCTTCTGATTCTGTTATGGCTTTGGGTCTGCCAGACCTCTTCCTGTCAGAGTTTCCTCCAGTTTCCAAGTGCCTTTTGATGGTGTAGGAAACTGTACTCACTGACACCTTGGCTTTCTTTGCAATTTCTCTAAAGGAAAGACCTACACTTTTAAGGGTTATAATGGTCTGTCTGTCTTCCTTTGTTAATTGCCTTTTTTCTCACCATTATGAGAGCAATATACTACTTCCTGCAGTAGAATACTGTCCAAATAATGCTTAAGAGGGTGTAGTAACACAGTCTGTTCCAACACTACTTATATACAGACAGAGTTTGTAAGTAATCAACAAAAGCTGGGACACCTGTAGGAAATGTTAGCATCAACTTAAGAGTTTAATTTAAATTTAATTTAATTTAAATTTAAAAAGGCTTAATTTAATTCCATTGCCTCAGAACAGCTGCTTGTTAACCCATTACTTGTTCCCTGAAAAGGCCTTTTTGTATAACTGTACATTATTTTGAAATGTACATTATTTTTCAGTTTTTGGTAACCTAAACTTTCTTTCTTAACCTCTGGCAGTTTAGCACTTAAATTTGTACCATTTCAGGTTATGCACCGGACTTGTGTCTATATGTGTGTATATATATATATATATATATATATATATATATATATATATATATATATATATATATATATATATATATATATATATATTTATAGGGTTAAATTAAATTAAAAGCCTAAATATAAAAAAAAATAAATGAGGCTATATTTTAGCACTTCCGTCAGTGAAACAACTCAATACAGCCTTGTTGTTGAAATGAGAAACAGCCTGAGGGTGCTGTGGGATACGGTATTGTGACCCGCATGGGGAGAAGAAGTGGATAAATAAAGAGAAGTGAAACACAGTCGCACGTTTCGCTGACGAATACTTTATTTCTTTTACAAGTGTAGTATACCACAAGCCTATAAAACTTTGATAGAAATACCAGTAGGACGGTAACCTAAATAATATGTTAAAAATATAAATATGAAATAAAATAAACGCGGCTGGGTGACACGCCTGGAGATTGCTCCTGAGATTTGTAGGCTAATGTTTGCCCGTTTAACACGTATTTTTTTCCACAAAGCCGACGTATGGCTTTATCCAAATGTATTGGTTCACCTCTCTCGTTCAAAAAAATTCAAAATGTTCCCAGATCGCCAATGTAACAAGATCCATCGCAGCGGCAGAACCCGAAGTGAAATTGCAGAATTTGCCTGACTGGATTTTGCCGAGCTCAAACAAACCCGCGCCAAACTAACAGAACACCATATAAAGAATTTATGATTATGTAATTTAATGTATTAATATAAAATCTCCTGCTATATGGTAGGCTATAAATACAAATTAATGTTGCAACTGTAATTACACTTGTATACAATACGTTGTACTTTGTACTTGTCATAGTGCCCACTCAAACAGAAACATTAACGTGGCGCGTGATGTGACATTACCGCAGGTGGCACGGTTGTCATGGCCACCATCACAGCCCTAGCTGCATGCAATCTTGAGAGCCTCAGAAACACAAACATTGATCTAGCTCCTTGTTTAGCAATAAACTCCTCCTCAGCCTCATGTCCACCTTCCACCATCCTTGTTTTCGCTCTGCACGTGAGCCACGAATGGGTCGCAGACCGTCGCACACAGAAATACGTCATCAACTAGGCTTCATCGTTATTATCGCGGGAAGACCAATTTTTTCTGTGGGGAGAATTTCTACCGGTATATTTTGAACGAAAAGATATCGCCCATACCTAATATGTGATCACTTTTTTAAATCAATGAACACAATATGTTTTTTCTATAGGGGCAAGCACAACATTTAGATTTGTTGGGTTATTGTAAGGAATCAAACTTTCGTCATCCATATGGATCACCAGTTGTGAAAATCTTTATTTATCTACATGATGCTAGCAGGAGCTAAGAGCAGAATGACTAGTTTTCAGGTTATCGGCAATTCCAGCTAAACAAACAATTGACAAATACAAATTTTATTAACTAAAAGGAACATCTTGTGCTTAAAAACAACAACAACAACAACAAAAATGATCTATGTTAAGCACCTGACATGGAGCAACCTCTGTGTTTTGTTCATGTCATTTCATTTAGGTGCAGACTTTTTGAGCCCTAGCTGATGAGAGCTGAGTAAGCTACACTAAAAGACTTCTTAGGAGCTTAAGTCATGAAGTAGAATGATCGCTTTGCTCAGTGTCGCGCAGAAATAAAGTAATTGGATAGAAGAATAGTGTTCTGAGAGCTTGAGTGAGGTATACCTCAATGCATGGGCTTTGCAGCAAATGTACTTGAAAGAATAGAAGAAATCTGTTTTTATTTTATATTGATGCATCAATTGAAAAAGCTTGTCAGAATCCATTACACATTTGTCTAAATGCATTTTAATGGGTGGCACTGTGGCATAGCGGGTACTGTTTCTGTCTGACAGCTCAGGTTACCGTCTGTATGGAGTTTTGCATGATCTTCAGGTTCTCTGCTTTCCTCCCACCTCCCAGAAACATGTGGATAGGACTGGCTCCTAAATTGCTCCTACGTAGGTATGATTAGGTGTATTCCCGTGTTCCTGGGACAGGCTCTGGATGCACCACTATACCCTGACCAGGATACAGAGGTCACTGAAGATGAATTAATGAATGATTGGGATTGTTTTTTTTTTGTTTTTTTTAATTATTTTTTACATTATTATTTTTTTTTTTACAAACATTTGATGCTCTTTGAAACAGTGCCTATTAATAAATTTGATGCACTCTATCAAATGACACATAAAATTGACATTTTCTAGTAATTTTCACAATTCAAGTGAACAAAAAACAGATCAGTCAAAATGAAAAAGTAAGTACACCCCTACATTTATCACACCTTCAAATCCATAAAATTAGAATCAGGTGTTCAGGATTGGGTGCCCGTGATTAGAACCTGCTTAGGGAGTGCAGGTGGAACCTGTCTTATTTATACCCCTCTTGTTAGGTTCCCTCTCTTTCTCTCTCGCTACTAAGCTAGCGGAGGCTAGCGAAGCAGCATACTTCCGCATTCCACTGAGCGCATTCCAGTGCTATTCAGAAAAACCCTTCGGACTCTTTCATGAACTCATGTTTGTTTTTGTTCACGTCATGTCTCCACCTCCCGTGTTTTTCCATGTGCTTGTGTTTATGTTCACGTCATGTCTCCGCCTCCCGTGTTTTCCCTTTGTTTTGGATTATTGCCTTTGGATTATTGCCTTTTGGATTACTGCCTTTTGGATTACTGCCTTTGGATTAATGCCTTTTGGATTACTGCCTCATGTGCTAAGTATTTTCTCTGTGGATTATTGCCTCCTTTTTGTTGTTCCTTTATTTTTGAATAAAGAATTCCTAATAAACTGACATTTCCCCTGCGCATGCATCCTGACTCCCTCTTCCGTCCTACAGTTTACGTAACAGAATACTCCGCCAAAAATGGATGCAGCGGGGAAATTTGGGACATGCCGCACCACAATTTTTGTTCCTCCCCTGGACTTAGTCTCTTTCTCCCAGTGGGCCTGCATTCATCCCCCCTCTGCTTATAATGGTTTTTCTACCAAACCCCAGTATTTTCTTTGGCAGGCCCAGATGTATTTTTGTAGTTTAAAGGACCCCAAACCCAGTGAGGAACAATGGGCACGGTTCCTCCTGTCGCGTTTGGTCAGCTCAGCCCAAGAATTGTATACAGTTTCGGGTTTTGTGGATTTTCCTGATCCATGAGTCTGGGAGCCCAGAATTCGAGCCAGACCAAAAAAATTTCCTGAATAAGGTGCACCTGCCCGGTGATCCCGGCCAGTCATTCCTGGACCACTATGAGAGGAAGCGGGCTAACATGGCGGCCTGCACCTCTCATCCCCGGACCCAGGAGTGCCACCTGGAGGTTAACGTGGCGACCTCCAGCCCCGAGCTCCAGCCGGAGGCCCAGCAGGAGGTCTCCTCAGTGGAGCTGCCCCTGGAGGTTAACGTGGCAACCTCCAGCCCCGAGCTCCAGCCGGAGGCCCAGCAGGAGGTCTCCTCTGTGGAGCTGCCCCTGGAGGTTAACGTGGCGACCTCCAGTCCCGAGCTCCAGCCGGAGGCCCAGCAGGAGGTCTCCACAGCGGAGCTGCCCCTGGAGGTTAACGTGGCAACCTCCAGCCTCGAGCTCCAGCAGGAGACCCAGCAGGAGGTTTTCCCAGTGGAGCTGCTCTTGTAGGTTCACGAGAAGACCTCCACTCCTGTCCAGTTCCTGTCGGAGACCCAAGTGGGGTGCTCCGTTCCAGTCCAGTTCCTGTCGGAGACCCAAGTGGGGTGCTCCGTTCCAGCACAGTTCCTGTCGGAGACCCAAGTGGGGTGCTCCGTTCCAGCCCAGTTCTTGTCGGAGACCCAAGTGGGGTGCTCCGTTCCAGCCCAGTTCCTGTCGGAGACCCGGGGGGGTGCTCCGCTCCAGTCCGGTTCTCGTCAGAGGTTCAAGAAGAAACCTCCTCTCCTGTCCTGCTTATACCGGAGGTCCACGAGGAGACCTCAGCCTGGGCCATGTTCTCGCCAGAGGTTCTAGAGGGGACCTCCACTCCTGTCCTGTCCATGTCAGAGGTCCATGGGATGACCTCCTCCAAAGCCAAGTCCATGTCAGAGGTCCATGGGATGACCTCCTCCGGAGCCATGTCCATGTCAGAGGTCCACGGGATGACCTCCTCCGAAGCCAAGTCCATGTCAGAGGTCCACGGGATGACCTCCTTGCCAAGTCTATGTCCAAGTCCAGATCTAGGTTTCTGTCCTGTCCCATGCCTCAGTTCAGACCCAGAGTCACATCCAGAATCTAGTCTAGTTCTGAGTCCAGGTTCTAGCTCTGTTTCCAGCTCTGTTTCCAGCTCTGTCTCCAGTCAGGTTTGGAATTTCATTTCTAGTTCTGTTGCCAGTTCTGTTCCCAGTCAAGTTTTAGATTTTGTTGACGGTTCTGTTTCTAGCCAGGTTTCCAGTCCTATACACGATCCTGTTCCCTGTCCTGTTCCCTCCACCTCTGTCTCAAACTCTGTCTCCTGTCTGGTTTCTAGTTCCAGTTCCAGCTCAGTTTCCACTCCAGTTTTCGATTCTGTCTCCAGCCCTTTCTCCAACCCTGTCTCCAGTCCTGTCCCAAATTTAGTTTCCAGCTCTGTTTCCAGCTGTGTTTCCAGCTCCGTTTCCAGCTCTGTTTCCAGTCAGGTTTCTAACTTCATTTCCAGTTCTATGTCTAACTTAGTTCTCAGTCCAGTTGCTAGTTTTGTTGCAAATCCACTTTCTAGTTCAGGTTTTAACTTTGTTTTCAGTTCAGTTTCCAGTTCAGTGTCCAGTCCAGTTCTCTGTCCAGTCTCGAAGTCTGTCTCGAAGTCTGTCTCGAAGTCTGTCTCGAATCCAGGTGCCAAATCTGACTCCAGTCCTGGTTCCAGGCCAAGCTTCAAGCTAGGCACCAAGCCAAGCTTCAAGGCAAGCTCCAAGCCTAGCACCAAGTCAAGCTCCAAGTCAAGCACCAGGTCAAGCATAGCTACAAGCTCCAAGTCAAGCACTAGGTCAAGCATCGCTCCAAGCTCCAGGTCAAGCACCAGGTCAAGCATCGCTCCGGGCTCCAGGTCAAGCACCAGGTCAAGCATCACTCCAAGCTCCAAATTAAGTTCTTGACCAAGTTCTCGACCGGGTTTTCGACCGGGTTCTCGACCAAGTTCTTGACCAGGTTCTCGACTGGGTTTTCGGCCAGGGCCGAGGGGACAACCCAACACGCTCTGCTCTGGTTTCGGGACGCTGGATGACGCCAGCCTCGGCTCAGAGGTTAGGATCCTGCCCAGGGAACCAGGTCCGCCAAAGCGGCTAGAACTTGCGGCGCTTCGGGAGCCGCGCCTTAAGGGGGGGACTCTGTTAGGTTCCCTCTCTTTCTCTCTCGCTACTAAGCTAGCGGAGGCTAGCGAAGCAGCGTACTTCCGCATTCCACTGAGCGCATTCCAGTGCTATTCAGAAAAACCCTTCGGACTCTTTCATGAACTCATGTTTGTTTTCGTTCACATCATGTCTCGCCTCCCATGTTCTACCATGTGCTTGTGTTTTGGTTCGTGCCATGTCTTCACCTCCTTATTGTCATTGGTTCTTGTTCATTGTGTAATCATTGGTTTCAGGTGACAATGATTTGTGTCTGTGCGTTTAAATACCCCACTCTGTTTCCGCTTCCTTGCGGAGTATTAGTTTAGAAGTATGGTTCAAGCTCATTGTTCGTGGTTCCCTAACCACCTCCTTGCCTCACATGTTTTCCCTTTGTTTTGGATTACTGCCTTTTGGATTACTGCCTTTTGGATTACTGCCTTTGGATTACTGCCTTTTGGATTACTGCCTCATGTGCTTAGTATTATCTCTGTGGATTACTGCCTCCTTTTTGTTGTTCCTTTATTTTTGAATAAAGCATTCCTAATAAACTGACGTTTCCCCTGCGCATGCATCCTGACTCCCTCTTCCGTCCTACACTTTACGTAACACCTCTCATATCTAGTGTCTGGTGTTCCCTTTGTTGAGGTGTGTGGTGTCATCATGCCAAGATCTAAAGAGTTCTGTAAGGCCTTTTTATTCAGAAAAAAAGGTTGTGGATGCCTATGAGTCTGGCAAGGGATTTAAAAAGATTATTTGAAATACATCATTCCACTGTAAGGAAAATCATCATCATACAAGTGGTGCAGATTTCAAATGACTGGCCGTCCCAGCAAATTCAGCCCGAAAGCAGACCATCTGATGCAAAAAGAAGTCTCCAAGAACCCCAAAATTTCATCGCAGGATCTGCTAGTAAGTCTTGCAACTGTTGGGGTCAAAGTGCCTGCTTCTACAATCAGAAAGAGATTGCACAAATTTGACCTGTATGGGAGGTGTGCCAGAAAAAAGCCTTTTCTGTCTAAAAAGAACATTAGAGCTAGACTGCAGTTTGCCAATGAGCATATAGGCAAAGACTGTCCGAAAGTTGAAGTTGAACCGAAAGTTGGTTTTGTTCAAGTATATGAACTTTCTTAATAGGCACTGATTCAAAGATGATCAAATGTTTGCTTGTCCAAATATGTCAAACAGCCAACAATTTCCATGGGGTGTACTTATTTTTCACATGACTGTAATTACATGTGGTCAGTAAACATTAGATTCATAGACTCATTTTCTCAGTCAAAGGCTTTGATATATGACCTCTCTCTAACTATTTTTTTCATGAATGAAATGGTGACAATATTTATGACATTATGTAAGGAATAACACAGTGCTGCTACCTCCCTAAAGTGCATTGTTTTCATATAACAGCACAATCTCGAGTGTGTTATTCCGCTTTTAACACAGAGATTTGCCTACAGTTACACTGTTTAGTTTATTAATATATGAAACATTCATTTAGTTTTTTTTTATTTGGTTTTCATTTAGATTTAATGTTGTGGAACAACAGGTTAGTTCCTGTTCACACTTATGTTATAGCTGGGATAAACAGTCATTTCCTCACCAGCCTGCCTCTCTGCCCCTCTCTCTCTCTCTCTCTCTCTTTCACACACACACACACACACACACATGCTAAAAAAAATAAAATAAAATAAAAAACACAAGCTTGTCATTTTACCCAGAAAACAGAACATGTGAACTCCTCTGTCCTGAAGACGTTCCTGCTGTGATAAACTTCACAAAGCACTTTGAATGTTACAAAGCTCTTACAACCAAGTCTGCTTCCATAAATGTTAAATAAATGTCTCCTAACAAAAAAACATCACATCAACGATTATAGGTTTTACTTTGTTTAACAACAACATTTTTAAAAAATCTGTTTATTGTTAGTCTTAGAATGGTTTCCTGGTGGACTGGTGGCTTGCGTGTGGCTTTCTTACTGCCGTGGCCCGGGTTCAATTCCCAGTCAGTCTGGTCCCAAGCCCAGAAAATGAGGAGGGTTGTGTCGGGAAGGGTATCCAGCATGAATATGGAGGGACTCTTTAAAAAAATGGCTGTAATTCCTAAACACCTTGATTTAAAGCTGAAAGTCTACACTTCAATCACATCTTGATTGCTTCATTTCAAATTCATTGTAGTGGTGTACTGAGGCAAAATTACCAAATTTGTTCCACTATATAGCAAGCAGACCTTTTATTTACTTACTTACTTACGTTTTGCTTTGGTAAATGGGTCCATCTTTACACTGTTATGCTTATTGTTGACATTATAAATGTCAAAAGAATACCAAACGTCGAAAGAAAAGACAATTAAATCATTCAAAATGATCAATGTGGCAGTTAATCCTGAACTAAAATTTAACTAGTTGTAAGAAATGTCCTGTTGTCTGAGCCCTAAGTCAATACATAACTGAGAAAAAAGGCTAGAGCAAACTATTTGTAGTTCTTTAAATGGGAACTATAAAGTTTAAACTTTTAAGGCAACATTCCTTCACATCACAAGTTAAACACGTATTAAAGAGAGCAACGACAGACTGCAAGGTTTATTAGAACTCTCAATTAGGTATAATCTTGTTTCTAGGGTGTACCATCACAACAAGCACTTACCTTGCAGTTATTGATCTGAGTCTGTTTTCCCTCTCTACCTGCTACCACTCATAAAATGGTTTGTAGGAATATCGTGTCCGTCTTTTCTATCATTATTTTAGTTCACAGTGGATCTTAGCTTAAGAGATCTGCAGGAACCATTCAAGAGCAGAAAATCATGTTTAAATCAGGTTTAAATCATTGTGTTGAAAGAATGGTTATTACAAACTCAGAGTATTGACAAATAATACAATGGAACTATTGTATTATTTCATGCCTCGGACTTCATGCAGTAAGGATTCTAATTCGCTTTTAATGCCAGCCCTTATCTGTCAGCAGTGAAGGCTAGTCACAATATTGTGACTATTTATGTGACATGTTATGTTATGGATGTGTCACTAAAGAGGGTTTAAATAAAGTAACCCAAATTCAAACATCTAGGGGGTGTTTCACTAAATGCAATGACAAAACTGTCACTGCTAGGCTGTGTGAATCTACAGTCTGGGCTAGAAAGAAATCAGCCCCAGCCTCTACTTCATACCATTCTGTGTATTTTTACTTGCAAGCCATTTAAGTCATTTGTTGAAACCAAATATGATAATTTTTGCCTGTCTGTCTGATTGTTTTGTATTTATACATGGGATGTGCCAGTGCTAGCATTAGTAATAATTCTATTAGGAATATGTGTAATATAAATGTGTTAGCATGTGTTTGTGAGTAACTGTCATTCTAAGCTACTTTCCTCTGCATCTTATAAATGTGTAGCTTTCAGATTTCAGAGCCTCTGGTGCCGAGAGCTACTTTTGATCTGAGAAGAAAGAAATCTGGAAGATATCAGCGAAGGTTGTTTCTTCAAAGGCACAGTTGCAGTGAGAGCTGAGGAGAAGAGAGGAGAGGGGAGAAGAGAAGAGAAGAGAAGAGAGGGAGAGAGTCCAAGCATGATGATACATCATGTGTGTGATATGATGGTAATGACAGGAATATTGAATGAGCAAGGGAAGAGAGACAATAAGAGCAAGGTTGACACAGACGCAAATGCAATCTGAGAAACCAAGAGGGAGGGAGGGAGGGAGGGAGAGAGAGAGAGAGAGAGAGAGACGAGAGAGAGAGAGAGAGAGAGAGAGAGAGAGAGAGAGAGAGAGAGAGAGAGAGAGAGAGAGAGAGAGAGAGAGAGAGAGAGAGAGAGAGAGAGAGAAGGTGGTGGGGTATGATACAATATGTATGCAAAACCATGACAGGATTGTTCTGGTTCTGAGCTAGACTAACATCAGTTACATAAAAGCAAAGTTACTCTATAAAAGTTACCTTCATTTTTTTTTTTTTTATGATATTGAGTCTTTTATTTCTGTACACCAGCAACACAATGAGAATATTGCAGATTTTGTTATATGATCACTAGGACTGACAGTCATGTCTAATTTATCCTCTGGCACCATTACCAGCTGATCCACTCCTGCTAATACAGTGGTTGCTGACATGCATATATAGTCGAGGTGTAATTTGTCTGCCTCCTTGGATAGAGAAACAAAGAAACTACACTGGCTTATGCAACTCTACTCAACATGGAGGACACTGCTCTTGCCTTACAAGAATATTGGAAGGCTGCTGTGGGTCTCATGAATACTAGTCAGATTTTCCCAGCTGTGTCCGTTTCCTTGTGTGTGAGGTAGCCCTCCTGTTTTTCAGCTTTCTGTGTTTGTTTAGAGGTCAGAGATCTGGATTTGAGTATCAGTTTTCTAATTCTTAATTTATTTTACTCATTAATTGTACCAAACCAAACCAACGAACAACCAAGGCTAATTCGGAATTTCCTCGCATTTCCTTATATCTTTGGTGCAATGTTGTACATGAACAGGGGTCCTGTTACATCTGGTGTAAACCAAACACAGAATTTCACAAAAATATCATCATACCTATGGTCAAGCGTGGTGGTGGAAGTGTGATGGTGTGGGGATGCTTTGCTACTTCAGGGCCTGGGCAACATGCAATAATTGAGGGAAACATGAATTCTGATCTCTACCAGAAAATATCAAAGGAGAATGTTCGGTCTTCAGTCCATAAATTGAAACTCAAGCACAACTGGATTATGCAGCAAGACAATGATCCAAAGCATAGGTGTAAATTCACCTCTGAATGGTTAAAAAAAAACTAAATTAAAGTTTTGGAGTGGCCTAATCAACCAATTGACTTGAACCAATTGAGATGCTGTGGCAGGACCTTAAACGGGCAGTTCATGCTCAAAAACCCTCCAGTGTGGCTGAATTAAAGCAGTTCTGCAAAGAAGAGTGGGCCAAAATTCCACCACAGTGCTGTGAAAGACTGATCTCCAGGTATCAGAAGCATTTGGTTGCAAGTTTTGCTGCTAAAGGTGGCACAAGCAGATTAGTTTTTCCCATGGGTGATAGGTGTTGGATCACTTTTTTTGCTTCAATAAAAAATAAATAAATAAAACTGTATTGTGTGTTTACTCAGGTAAACAACAGTGACAACAACAACAAAAAACCCAGTTTTTTAGCTTCTTCAAATAATTTTTGTGGGTTCTTTTAGAGTAATCATTTGATGAACCCGTTAGTGTCAGTAGTGTGTGATATGTGGCAGTATGTGGTTTGGGATGCATCCAAATAATCTCCCCTTGTACAGGTTGTGACAAGGCCAACTAGTGCAATTTGTGTGGACACACTGCAAAAACAACTGTCCACGCATGATATAGCTGACTGCCAACAGTCATCTTTAAGTGTCACAGTCCTTAGGTGTTAAAATGCAGTCAGTGGAAGGAAAGGAAGAACCATTCAAGGTTGAATGGATAAGTGGACAAATTGCTTTAGCAGTATGGTCTTCTATCACAATAGATCAGTCATGTCCACACCAAAATACAATTGAGATGAAGAGTCCCTTAAACCACCCACACGTTCATAATGTTGTTTTTTTTTTTTTTCCTACTGTGGGAAATAAAAATTATTCAACAATGAAGGGGATTTGTCTACTTGGACCTATTTATATTTGGGTAAGATGTTTCTTTGTCTTTGCTTGCTGCTTTCTCAGGCACAAGAGGTTTGTGTGTATTGGTGGTGGGGAGTTTCTCCTCAGGCAATTCCATGGCCTGCATGACACCACTCCCTCTGAGTTAGTCTGCCTGACAGTAATTCAAATAAATGAACATTTCTTTCCACTGGCTGAGGAATGACTAATATAACAAATTTCCTACTAGGGTCTCGTAGGGTTGTGCAGGAAACTCAAAACTGAGATCTTGGTTGTATTTGCTTGCAATCACCAGAAGAGTTGCTTTGCAAAGTGTGAGGTTTCTCCCCTTTAATTTTAACATATGTCTTGTAACATTTTACCAGATGTATCCCCACCCATCCAGACAGCAACCCACCCACCAAAAGGGGACATGAAGCATATCGGAGTCCTATGTTCAGTGTTTTGTAAGCCTGCAAAAGATCAGAATAAGGTACAAAGAACAAAAAAGAAGGTACACAAGACCGTTACACAGTTTTGGTTCTGTTATTTGATAGCTATGTCCTCTAGAGCTGCTCATACTTCATAATTCATCATGTGAATTGGAGCTTGCTCCCTGTGTGACTGAAAACCTGAGGGAGCTTATGCTCTGAGATACTGTATGTATCTCAATTATTAATTTGTAAAAAAAAAAAAAACAAAAAAAAAAAACAAAACAAAAAACAACAACTAACACAACTGAAAATAGTCTACTAAAACTGACAGGGACAAATGCAATCTCCATTTGATGTGTGTAAGTGTTTATTTAAATTCAACATAACTTAAGTAAAGTACATTTCCAGCATATAAATTAACTTGTTTACAACCCAGTATGTCAGTAAGTCAAGTACATACTAATAAGAATAATAATACATAATAGATAAAACATTATCTGCCAGCTGGGCTTTCTTTTGCACTTTCTTATTTAACCTGTAGTATTGTAGGCCTGAGTATCATCTCAGATCTGGTGTTAATGTAGAACTGCAGATAATTGTTGGAGCTAAGCAACTGATAAGGCTATGAACGCGGCAACAGCTGTGAGATAACAAGAATGGCTGATTGAGAGGTTGTTCCCTGTAATCTTCCCATTGAATACCCCCAGATCATTACTGTATCTTAAGCCCTGTTTCTCGAATCTCACCATGCTCTTGAATAATTAAAGCACAGCCTTTATCGGTTGGCTAAGTAATTTAGCTGTAGTGTTTTGAACAAGTGATCTGGAAGAGCATCTTTAAAAGAAAGTTGCAGCTCATTACTGGGATGGGAGAGGGTTAATTAATTAATCTGATCATTAATACAGTTTTGGAGCGCAATGCCTATATCTGGTATCCTCTAAAATGACTAAAATGACTGTGGATGTGTGTTGAATCTATCTTAACATTGTTATAAGTTTATTTTCAGCCATGTAGAGGTGTGTGTATGTGTGTGACTCGCTCAGTTCCCCAAGGTGAGTACCAACATCTGATAATAAACAGAGAGAGTTGTTGAAATGGTTTCCAATCAGCTGAGGCTCATGCTTCAAGATTACTGCAGTAGCCTGCTGGGTTGAGTCTGGCTTCCCTCTGCCACACACCAACTGCTCCCACTGAGCTGAGAGACACATCAAGAGTGTGCTTAGCTATGCCAATTTCACATCCGTACAAAAAAACTCCAAAAAACATAAATACTCAATTTAACTTCTCCCCCAAAGTTTAACACCAGTGCACTCACTGTCTCAAGCGTTGGGACTCTCAGAGCAGTAGTTTCCTCAACACATATTTGTATCCATGCATCCTTACTAGCCTACAAAACTAGCATCCGAATGGCTCCGGTAGCTTTAAGCCAATGGCTTACCTCAGCCACATAAAAAGGATAGTTCATTTTGGCTAGGGTTAAAGGTGCAGACGAGGTATAATTCAGTGATGTCTGGGATGATAATCATTGCGGTGCATGCAGAGGCCGATAAGCTCCCCCATGGCAACTGGTTTTCTGACACAAACCACATGACATAGCAAGCTGATCATAATAGGTGGTAGCAGAGAAATAAGCTCTTGTTGGCATAATGGAAGCGTGCACTGGCATCTCAGTTGCCCCACTTCACTGCTTTGGCACCTGTTTTGCCAACAATAGTATTTCACTGGCTACTATTTCACATTTACATTTATTAATGTGAGTAATGCGTGTTAAATGTTTCTCGAAACAATTCACAAGGCAGATGAATTGCGCAATTCAAGCTCAACATGAGCGAAGAGCTGACAGCGAACTAAGAACTTGTGCATTGTTCTTGACATCTGTTCTGATCTGTTACTAATACACACTCACTGATTAGTGCGTAACTTTGAATTTGTGCATCCAAAACTGATATACACACATTAATTAGTGCATAACTTTGAGCTTGTGTAGTATATTTCGTAAAACACATAGGGCATATATTTTCCTTAGTGGAAGAGAGAGCAAAGCATGATATGGGCATGAGGCCCATACAGCCTATGTGCTGTTCTTTAGATAGCAGTTAACCAGTGTATACTCACTCACAAGTTATCTTTTTGCAATCTTGGATGGATATGCCATACATGTTAGGCATCAAGGCACATGAAGAATGCATTATAAGAAGAATATCTCAATACTATTCTTAAAAAGAGCCTCCTGTTCTCAATCTCCTTTGTTGGTAGAGTTGCTAACCTCCTGAGATGGTAGAGTTGCTAGTATTGTCCAGGTAGGAGCCAGCCATTTTAGAAGTTCTTGGAAGAGAAGGAAGATAAAAGTGAGTAATGCAATGTGAATTGTAATTGAAAATTGATATACATATTGAAGTGGTCTCTTAATATTCTCCCTTTCCTCTAAGCAGTCCTGAGTCCACAAGCCTCATGACTTGAAGGCTACTGCTTAAGCTTATCTAGAGTAGCGAGGACAGAGGTTATCAAGGCAAGTGGTGAACCTAGAGCAAAGGGTATGTGTGTCTTGATTTACTTCAAGAGAAGAACTGCTTTGGGAGGAATCAAGAAAGAGAAGAGGGCTGCTGGGGGAACGCTAAGGTTACAAGGGAATGTCATACAAATAAAAAATACATTACAGTACTCAGGATATATGAATACAGTAATCAAAACAGTAATACAGTAATGGCAAAAGGAGTGACATACTTTTTATGTGATGCGGTTACATTTCAAGACGAGGTCCAGCTGTTTGGCTATTTTTTTTAGGTTGTTGGAGTGCAGAGAGGACTTATGTTGAATGATATCACTAGCATGAGAATGTTTGTTGCCTGTGACTTGTGTGGGTGGATGTTCCACCTACAATAAATAACCAGTGAATTGTTATCCTCTGACATGGAGGACAATATTATGTTTGGTTCCATGACAAATTTCACAAATTTCACACAAATTTCACAAATTTCACAATTTCACAAATTTTTCACAAACTGGAGGATGGATGACCAGGATATGCATATTAATAGGACCAGTAACAGTACCAACGTTTATGTGGTATTAAAATCAAGTTATATTCCATAAAGAACACAAAAGGTGTGAATTTCATTTTTTTTTTTAATCAGCAAAACTGCTCCCTCATGACCCTGTCAAAGAAGTGTGAGACAGACAGAGATAGTTTCATGTTTCTGTGAGTGCTAGGACATAAAATGAAAAGGATATGAAGCGCCAGAACATGAATGATGAAGTCATCTTTGTTGACAGTTGACTGACAGATCCAAAGCCTTATGGGAAAAGAGGTCACATCTTATGTGGCAATTTGCTTAAAACTGGCGAAGAAGTGTTTCCACCCGTGTAGATAAAAAGGTTTTGTGACTGTCTTTAATAACAGCGATGTGTTGAAATGTTCTCATGTTTACTGAGGTTTGAAAAGTATTATTGTTCATTTTTTTTTCCTTGTGAACATATAAAGCTATTTTAATAAGATGAGCTTTATCTTCTTGCACATATTCATTATTCACACTCTTAACCATACTAATTACCTATCCAGCCCTCCTTTCATGTAACCCTATTACTTACCCTGTTCTCCTGGCAAGTGCATTTTTAAATTTGAGCGTATATTCAGTGTTTGTTGTAAACATGTTAAATTGGAGTTCACTACAAGTGTGTGATTAATACGAGGCTGTTGCCCATCCCTAATGATTCAAGGACAAAAGCTTGCTGAGTGTAAGTCACCCTCATTTTCCTTTACTCTCCTCCTCCTCCTCCACCTCCTCCTTTTTCACACTTTCCCTAGAGAGAAAGCAATTGCAAGAATCAGAGGGGAAAAAAATAGCACGTCTTCTTGCCCCTAATGGAGTTATTAACTTCTGTTGATGCAAGCTAATCAGGTAATATGTCTGCTGTGAAGCGGCTAGTTGTAGGAGCTGTCCTCTTTAGCGAGTGATAGACTTTTTCAGTTCTGGATCCTCTACACTAATCCCGTTCTTCAGTGTGATTAAAGACTCCGACAGGAGTGTTATCTAGCCACAGATCTGTCACTGTTGGGGAATTGCCTGAATCCAAAGGTGTTTGTGCTTGAGGGGATGTTACTGATTTATGGATGCATTCCTTTTGTCTTAACTACAAAGCGACCACCTTCTGATTTCTTTATATAATTTACAGAGCTAGTCCCCGTTCCTCTGGTTTAGCACAACTTGTTTGTGCTGGTGTTCTCATGGGTTTATTTGATCCTGTTGTGTTCTAATGGCATTATGACACACACACACACACACACACACACACACACACACACACACACACGCACACACAAACACACAAACAGGACCAGTGTGTCAGGGGGTGCAATGTGTGCAACAGTACCTGGACCCAGGTCATGGGTGCTTATTACTAATGGTAACAGTAGTAAATAATGTATAATTTATTTAATAATCAGACATCATTACTGATTTCTGTTCGTCGGTTTTGTTTATGTATTTCTTTTTTTAAACCTGCACCCAGGTCCACATCTATGCCCTACACACTTATACAGACAGACACACACCCACACTCATACACAGGGGCATGAATAATAATGTCAAAACTAGACTCATGATTCAATAAGAATTGCTAACCTCTTTTCTAAATCTTGTTGCAAAAACAGAGCAGAGTATTCCCAGACACCCAATGCAAGGCAACAGAGCATTTAAAAAAAGAACACATGAATAAAAACCTGTTAGATTGAATGTGTCAACCCATTTTTTTGTGGTTTAAAGCAGGAGAGTCATTCTCCATTTGGAGGTGTGGATCAATGTGGGGAACTTTGGCCTGACTATATGTGATCTCCATCATTATATAATCGTAAAGTTCCCTAAACGAGGTGGCATATTACCTATTGATTTCTTTCTGTCTACTGCACAGAAAAAAAAGTACGAAATGAGTTTTTCTCTGGCTCTAGCATTTGAACTGGAGGCTATATATAATGCAACCTAGTGCTTGGCCTTTTTGGTGCTGAGCTGTGCCATCTTTCAGCACATTAGGTGTTGGCACTGGCTCCATTAGGATTGCCAATAAATAACTCAGTCAGCCTTCTCCAGCCTGGAGCCATTGCTTAAAGCCATTACTTACTAAATTAACATTTAGACGCATTCATACACATGCATTTAACTCTGTTTACAGAGCTTTCAGAATTAAAACTTTTTAGGGTTAGCCTTAGTTTTTCCGCCCCAATAACAAGTAAATTATGTACAAAAGATATATCTTCTATCAGAGACCCAGAAGGTTGTTTATCCACCAGAATACTTTATATCATTATCTATTAGAACAAAAGCCATAGTCAGTTATAATTACACTAAAAGGCAGAATGCTGATTAGCTAGTTAGTTAATTAGTTAGTTAGTTAGTTAGTTAGTTAGTTTATCAAGTTTATTATAAAGCATTCCTTTTTTCCTAACAGGGGAAAAAAGAGTAAAGTTTAAGTACAGTCAATTTAGACATTTCAATAAACAAGGCTGTGTGATTTTTGCTACATTTTTCAGCTGTGTATTTGAGTTTGACCTTGGAAATGGTTTGACAGACAGATGGAAGGTATAAATATATTTGAAGATGGATTAGATGAAGCTCACAGGAGAAGATCAGAGATCACATTTATTTCTGAGCTTTAAACTATGCCTGCTGCTAAATCTAACCCAAGGCACAGGAGTTAAAGGTATCTATTAATGCAGCTGCAAATGTGGGGTTTTTTTTTTGTTTTGTTTTTCAGTTCAATTCAATTCAATTCAGTTTTATTTGTATGGCGCTTTTAACAAAGGTCATTGTCCCAAAGCAGCTTTACAGAAACATATAAATTCAGGATGTAGATTTTAAATGTATGAAATTATGAAATTATCCCCAATGAGCAAGCCAGAGGCAACGGTGACGGTGGCAAGGAAAAACTCCCTGAGACGCTATGAGGAAGAAACCTTGAGAGGAACTAGACTCAAAGGGAACCCATCCTCATCTGGGTGACACCGAATAGTGTAATAATAAATAAGTCCATTCTATAAATGTACCAATACTACATGGTCAAATAGTGCAGTTGTGTAACCAGGAATATTCATTACAGTTTTTACATGCAGTTTGTTTTGTTGAACTTCACCACTGTTCACTGATGGAGACTTGAGTGCAAAACTGTTTGTGGCAATTGTAGTCGTAGGCATCATAGCATAACTGTTCATATGAATTGAGGTCCAAAGCCATCTTTATGGTTTTAAGTGGTAACATCCTCAGTAATTTCAATGATCTTCCTCAGCAGCAGCATGTGACTTCCAACTGATGAGAACTCCAACCAGAAGTAGGGCATCAGGTTGGATCAGGCAGTTCCGGAGAGCAGAATGGGTCGGGATCGCTGGTATCTCAGGAGTATCATGTGTAGCTCGACAGAAATAGAGAGAGAGACAGAGAGACAGAGAGAGAGAGATTATTAGGCATGCTTATTATCCCGTAATGTTTAAGGACAATGTACTTTGCATGAGTGCAAGCAGGGACTCCGGTAAGACCAGCTATGACAGCATAACTAAAAGGGAGAGCCAGAAGGTAACACAGACATGAGGGCTCCCTGGGACATAAGGCAGCCAGCCACTCCACCATCAACAAACCTGGGTGAATGCGTGAAAGTTGGGGGCGACAGCATCCAAACATCCCAGTTCACCACAACACTCTATGCCTGTGAGACCTCTAGATCTGCTCCTTTACCTAAGGAAAAAAAAACTATTCACAAAAAGCTTGACTAAACAAATATGTTTTCAGCCTGGCCTTAAACACTGAGACTGTGTCTGAGTCCCGAACACTAATCGGAAGACTGTTCCATAACTGTGGGGCTTTGTAAGAGAAAGCTCTTCCCCCTGCTGTAGCCTTCACTATTCGAGCTACCGACAATAGCCTGCACCTTTTGATCGAAGTAGGCGTGGCAGATCATGAAAGACCAAAAGTTCGCTTAGGTACTGTGGCGCGAGGCCATTTAGAGCTTTATAGGCCAACAGTAGTATTTTATAATCAATGTGAAATTTCACTGGGAGCCAATGCAGTGTGGATAAGATAGGGGTGATGTGGTCATATCTTCTGGTTCTAGTGAGGTCTCTTGCAGCTTCATTCTAGACTAACTGGAGTTTGTTTATGCTCCTACTGGAACATTCCAGACAGTAAGGCATTACAATAATCCAACCTAGAGGTGACGAAAGCATGAACTAATTTTTCTGCGTCCTGTAATGACATTATATTTCTTATCTTAGCAATATTTCTGAGGTGAAAGAAGGCTATCCTAGTAATATTATCTATGTGGGCGTAAAATGGAAGACTGGAGTCAATAATCACACCAAGGTCTTTTACTGCTGCACATGATGAAACAGAGAGGCCGTCTAGAGTTATTATGTAATCAGAAAACTTACTTCTAGCTGCATGTGGTCCTAGTATAAGTATTTCTGTCTTGTCAGAATTAAGTAAGACGAAGTTAAAAACCATCCAGTGTCTAATGTCCTTTACACATTCCTCAACTTTATTAAGCTGTTGTCTGTCATCTGACTTTGCTGAAACATACAACTGTGTGTCATCAGCATAACAGTGGAAGCTAATTCCATGTTTATGAATAATTTGACCCAGAGGTAGCATATATAAAGAAAAAAGCAGTGGGCCTAAAACAAACCCTTGCGGAACACCAAGCTTTACCTCATTATGCATCGAGAAGTCACCATTTACATCTACGAACTGATAGCGATCAGTCAAATAAGACCTGACCTGTTTTTGTTTTTTACTAACACATACACACACACACACACAAAAAAAAACAACAACAAAAAAAAAACAACAACATTATGACAAATATGAAATTTATAAATGGTTGAATTGGAAACAGATGATGGGGTGAAATTGAAATCTTGTGATCCATAAAATCAAAATTAAGCAGAAAATGTAAATGTAATTCACTGTGCAGCGAGTCTATATCAGCAGACATTAATAATGCTAACAGCATTAGGGTGATGAATTGCATCACAAAGCCTTTTTTAGGATGCAACTGAAGTAAATCCATTACCACATATCGTGACTGGTTAATATGATTTCACAAACTGTCCAGTGTTCAGTTACCACAGTAACAAAACAAATTTGTTTTATTGCAGTAAGCATTTGCAGACCCTTTACTCCACTTTGTTTAGTAGTGAGAGACACCAGCAGCATGAATTAAACACTGAAATATTTCTAGTATATTGTAAAATGTAATGTAACTACTACGGGGGTAGTGAAAAAGGCAGGCAGAAGTACGTACGTTAGATCAAACTGAGAGCAATGGAGACATGGAATGGAAACGCATGTTTGACTGAAGTTCAGTCGAGCTAATCAGTTGCAAAATAAGCTGAAGAACAGGACTCAATCCTGTGGATCCTTAAAACGTATTAAAATGTCTTAAATTCAGTTTTGCTTCCACGGACTGGTTCCTCTGTGGTGGAGTGACGTGTAAGTCTGTTGATGTTATCTGGCTTTTACTACTCCAGATGTGCTCAGAGCATTTTTTTTATATTGTACATACAATAGTCGGAAGGTCTAGCGGATGTATCTGACGTGTCAATAAATGTTTTATTGGTACTTTTTTTGTCAATTGTCTTATTATGAGAGTAATTATGAATATAATATGATGATATAATAATATAAGGAATATAATATACAGTATAATCATGAATTCATGGTTGAAATTAGGTTGAATTCAAGTCGTTGAAACAGCCTGAAAAAGACGTCATTCCGCCTTTCACTTTTCAACCAAAGTGAAAAGACAAAGTTGTCTTTTCAACGGGTTTTTGCTATGTGGGAAATAACATACTGAACTTCTTGGAACTCTGGGAAGAAAACTGTGTTAGTTTAGGTGGATATGACCCTAGTTTCCCTCCTCCATCTACTGTGACAGCACCCATAAATATCATCTTACAAAGTGATAGTCTCCTAGAGTGATTTTTTTCTCTTCAGTTTCACTAAGATTGTTGGAATCTCATACTGGGCTTCGTTTTGATACATTACTTCAGACAAAAACTAACCCATGCTCAACAAAAGCATTATTTCTATGTTTGTGTCTAGAGAAAATCATAATTTCAAGTCCCATTTTATTAATTAATTTGGTAATGGGAAGCATGGTGGTGCAGCAGGTACAGTTACAGCTCTAGAGTACTGGTTCGATCCTGAGATTGGGTTACTGTCTGTGCAAAGTTTCTAAATGGGTTTCCTCCAGACTCTCCAGTTTCCTCCCACCTCTCAAGAACATGGCATCAGGTGGATGTGTAAATGAGTGTGTGAATATACAGTATGTGTTCAGGGTGTATTCCCACATCACACCCATTTTCCCAGAATTGGCTCCAGATGGACCGCAAACCCTGACCAGTATAAGCAGTTACTGAAGATGAATGATCTGGTAATTACTTAACAACCTCTCAAATAGTCATTTACTCTCCCCCATAACTAAGCTGAAGAAATATATTTCTATCCTGTAACAAAATAGTACTAATCGCCACATCACATGACACCATCCCCATTTACAATCTCCAGACTGTTCACACATTCTCATTTAAATAACTTGCTCCTGCTTTTCACCAGTGATGTTGATGAGCCTTGTTTGTATTGTTTGATAGAATTCGTTTTCCTAGTTATTGAGTTTAGCCGAGTCCAGTCTGTTTGCCTGAAATATTGCCTCTTCAGTGTTTTTGCCCTTTTGTTATGTCTCTGTGATTTATACAATAAATCTGCGCCTGCATCTAATCTGTCATTAAGGATAACATAAGGATAAGAATGTCATTAAGCAAAACACAATGACATTAAGGATAATGCACAGATCTTGATTTGATGCTCATATCATTTACTGAAAATCCATTGACTCATGCAGCCTATTCTGATGCTAACAAAAAATCAAGGTGACTAAGCTAATTTCATGACATGTATTCACTGACATTTTGGCAAATAACCATAAAAGTGGAATTGCAATGTTCTACCATTATCAACCTCTTGCGCCTGAAAACAGATTCCGATAAAAGCAGTCTCAGTGGACCAGAGTCTCACTGATCTAAGCACAAAGATCCTCAGCCAGCTTTTAAGGCAGACAACAATAAACAGCTTCCTCACAACATGTTACTTTAGCTACAGGCACAGCCAGTGCTGCACGATCCACAGCGCTTTACAACCTGTCAGCTCACAAACCACCAGCTGCATATACACCAATGGACAGCTGTCTTACCCGAGGGATGTGAGGAACAGGATGTCTGAAACAGGCCACTTTCCTGACGCCACACTCTGTAATTGACTTGCATGTGACTAGAACAATGTAGGGTCTAAACAGAAATCTGAAATTTTCTTCAACTTCAGTTTATCAGATTTATAGCTAAGCTTGTCATTAATAATAAGTGAATGAATGAATACATGAATGAATCAATGATTGAATGAATGAATCAGATACATATCCTGGCATTAAACACAGGAAACAGTCTAGAGAATTCTGTGAACTTCTAATGTGTAGAATGACCTTGTAATTACAAAGACACTGGTCTTTATTTAATTTTAGATTATTTAATCTACAGTGCCTGCGAAAGAGGTGGTGGTAGCCAGGCATTTTAGCCAACTTTGGAGCTCTATTTATGGTTAAAATGATGCCACAGGCACTGCTAGGGAGCTCATCATGTTTCAATCGATCGTTTTCCCTGTTGCAGAGACCCTTTGTATGTTCAATCAAATTTCCGGGAGAATTTATAAATGTAATTATTTATTAAAATATGATTATTATTTATTAATACTAGATTAAGATATGGTGAACCTGTAGTAAATTTTGTTTACAATATTAAACCTCTGTTCAAAGCCATTTTTGATGTAATGCACATTGTTATGCATTGTGAATTTTTCCTCATTCTGCAATTAAATAAACCCATGTGTTAAAATTTTTGGATTGCTATATAGGGTCTAAACGAACGATCTGGAAAAGAAAAGAAAAACAAATCTGCAATTTTTACACAGGAGATTCAGTTGTAATTTAATGAATTTGCAGCACTGTTAGCAGCAAAAATTGGATTTATTTACATATATTTCATATATTTTTAAAACATTTTACAATTAATTTTATTCATTATAAAATTGTACAAATTCATGAAGATGACTTTGTTGCAATGTTTCCCAAGAATGTATTGTGAATTTTACAGTGGATAAATAGGTAACTAGCTATTAGTTATTAAAGAAATAAATAAATAAACAAACCAACTGGGGTTTGGGGTTCGATTCCCACCTCTGCAGAGTGCTCGGGGTTTGCATGTTCTCCCTGTGCTTCTGGGGTTTCCTCTGGGTACTCCGGTTTCCTCGCCCAGTCCAAAGACATGTGTTGTAGGCTAATTGGCATCTCTAAATTGTCCGTAGTGTGTGAATGGGTGTGTGATTGTGCTCTGCGATGGGTTGGCACCTTTTCCAGGATATCCCCCGCCTTGTGCCCCGAGTCCCCTGGGATAGGCTCCAGGCTCCCCCGCAACCATGTGTAGGATAGGGGGTACAGAAAATGGATGGATGGATGGATGGATCACAATCATCTTCTTCTCATCAATTATTTTTAATCAACTCTACAGTAGTAATCTCCTTTCAGGGCTGGATTGAATGCCCAGTAGCACTACCAATACCATCTAACACTATGGCTACATTCAGGATGAAAATCCTCTCTGTTTCAGTGAGTTATTGTCTCTCTCAGACTGCCAGAGAATGTGTAACACACAGTACTTGTGGTGGTAGTGCTGTCTCAGGGAACATTAGTGAGAGAAAGACTTTGAACATGATGTCCCATAGGCATTCAGTTAGTTGTTTGCTCTGATACTACATGACTTTTTTTTTTTTTTTTTTTTTTTTTAAATCTCAGCTCTGGACATGGACTCGAGAGTGTCTTTTGGTGCTTTTTTGCTGCTGTTCCTCTGCTGTTCTTTGTTGTGCTTGACATGGCCTTTTGTTTCGGACATCACAGAGACAGATGGAGATCAAAGGTTCCTGGTGTCAGGCACTGAATCTGGGAAGCAAAAAAAGGCAGCAAATATGAATCAAATAAACAGGTGTTGAGGACTCCCAGAGCAGGAAGATAAAACAGTGTAGTGTGATCAGCTTAATGAGCATGACCACACAGTAGAGCCTCTTATGAGACTCATTTCTTCATATCTTTAGAAGACACACAGCAGTCTGCCTTTTAGTATAAATTGGGTTTTGAAAAGATACCCATTTCACTCAGATCACATGGCTATATTCCAGAAAGCTCTTAATAAGGGTACACAAAAGCATATTTCTAGTAATCATGTAGTGCAATTTTAAAATAATGGTTCAGATCTAAAACACTTAAACATAATTTAATCAGTTGCATATTGTAATTTTAGATTAATTTCTACTTTCTTTTAGCTCACAGAAACAAGAGATCTGAGATCTAAATGAATGAGTCATAGATACCATCAGTATCTCGGTCTTTAACAAGGGAAATGGTGAGTGTATAGCAAAATACAAAAAAAATCAGTCTAGAGAATTATGTGGACTGCTAATAGTTAAAATGACCTGGTCATTCCAAGCGCAAAGGTTTTGACACTGTAACCTATCACAGGTTTATATTAAATCGTCATGTTGGAATTGGCGTCCAACTACAATTCCCAGAATACAGCACTGCCTACAGATATGGCCACCGAGGACTACAACACCCAGCCACCACAGACTCTCTCACGTTCACATTCACCTGATTACTGATTACACACCTGGACTCATTTACACTCTCACTATATAAGGGGTATGTCTCAACTAGCTCCCTAGTTCAGTAGGTTGTGAATCAGTTTATCATGTACACAAGTTTGGGCACTGGTAAGGACTACACATTGGGACACTGATAACTGAATTTCCAGCAACATGACTACATACTCACATCACCAGAAATTAAAAACTAAAATTTTTAAGTTTTAAATATATGTTTTATATGTCATATAAATGTGTTAGCTTAATCTAGCTTTTAATCATTAAACACTTAAAAGTCATTAACGTAAGTAATCATTTGAGAGCTACAACAACGATAAAAAGCTACTTACATTTGTAGCCAGAAGTTGGCCGAGTTCGTCCCCGTTTTTTTTTTTTTTTTTTTTTTTGAGCTGAAAGGCTTCAGAAAACATGATGTCACTTCCAGTAAGGGAACATAGTGAGCATCAATGATATCTTTTCTTTTGCTGTACATTGTGAGATTTTTTTAGGGAGCGAACGTTCCAGTGCACTAGAATGATTTTGCAGTTGAAACAGCCCTTAAAATGGCCCACTCCCTGATCAGTGCCCTGACTAATAAACTAGGGAACTGGTTGAGACGTACAGTACCCACAGACTCTCGCTCCATGCACTCACTGCAAATTATACATGCTGTGTCTTTTGTGCCAGTCGAGATCAAGCTGTTTCTTCATTGGTTGTCTTTCGTTTTTTTTATTTTTTATTTTTTATATATCTTGTTTCTGGTTTTCTTGTTTGCTCTTGCCTGCCCTAATTCAGGTTGTTTGTTCATTGCCTGACCCTTTCCTGAATCGTGACTCTGCCTTTGGATTATATCTCTGTTTTGTTTGCTACTTTTAATAAATATTGAACACCTGCACTTGCGTCTGTACCTGCATTGTGACATAAAAAGATTCTGCAGTGTTAGTACTTTGTAACAGTCTGTAAAGTTGTTACTACTTGCACGTCTTCAGAATAGAGGACTTTGGATTTTCTTGGTAACAGGAATTTTTTTGTCTTATTAATTTCAAGAGATGGGTGTTCATTAATTATTGGAAAAAATTTATAAAGTTAGATTTAAGAGATTTAAGAGAATGTTACGTATAGTTTACATAAAAAGATTTAGTTTCTCATCAAAACATGATATCATTGCTTACATTAAATTTAATTTAAACGAGCTCCTGATCACTAGTTCGAATTATGTAGAGTGAGTGTGATCAATTCACATAGTATTAACATGATCCAGTTACGTAATAACATCTCGCAAAGATGTTGGCACACAATAGTGTAGCAGATAATGTTGCAATTCACAGTGGCGGTGACCTGGGTTTTATCCTGGCCTTGGATGAAAGCGCAGGCCTTGATTTTAGTCTTTGAAAATGTAATGTTTTCAAATTATGAAAACAAATTGTATTAATGTCACTCATGCAGAAGCAATGTACACATTTGAATTAAGTAAATTCAGTGAGGGGTTTTTTTTTTTTTTTTTTTTTTCCATGTATAAGAACTATAAAGCACTTCATGACATGCTGTGAAAAATAATACAGCTTTGGGATGGTAAAGGCAACACACCACACCACTGTTAGTTATTTTCCTTCATGTTTTACCCTAACTTATCTCACATGCAGGAGTTTGTCTTTTATTCCTGTTGGAATCCAGATTGTTAAATATTTTTCTCCAGGTGAAAGAATGTAGTAATTTTTTCCTCAGTAAGGCTCTGACAATACATATTGTTACTCTTTTGAAAAATCCAGTTTCAGTGTGCAGATTACTTTTAATGCAATAAAACCTCGTACATGGCTTGTCTAGCCTGAGTGCTTTATCCATTTCCTTGGGCAATTAACAAGGCTTCTGAAGGTTTCTAAAAGAAAATGCAATTAATTTGCACTTTCATTTGGAAATAACATCATGGTTTAGGGTGTTTTTAGATATTTCTTTAGGTTCACCAGAGGGAGTTGTTTGTGTATGGCTGTTTAGTCATGCTTTTGGCTTTAAATGTATTTTCCCTCTCTTAATTGTTCCCCACCAGTTTCAAACCCAGTTTAGTAGTATGCTGTGATCTACAATTAAAACTTGGCTAATGATGAATGAAATGTAAATATATGCTTCTCATTACAATGGACAATATACTTCAGTTCTTAAATTTCAAGCTAGCCTTCACTTTGTGTTTTCTGTGCAATATGCAGTGCTTGCAAACACTGGCACATTTTTTGGCATTCTGTCAAGTTAAAGCTTTGTGCTGATTAAATTTGTAATGGTGCATGGGAATGAGGAGGTGTGCATTCCTGATGGTGATTATCTATCTATCTATCTATCTATCTATCTATCTATTTATTTATTTATTTATTTATTGCTGTAACTATCACTCAGGAAGCAAATTGTCTTGTAGCAGTTGGCTGGACTGATAACATGTAAGTAATTTACTTCCTACCTTATGATAAATGTGGATGTATTTCAAAGGATTTGCTGTGATAAATATCACCAGAATTTAAAGATGGTTCATAATAATTTTCAGTATTATGAAAAGATAGAAATGCATTGAAAAGATCAAGGTTATGGGTGAGGTTAATGTTTGTTCCTTTTTCTTAACAACGTCCTTTGTATGAAATTGAACTGAATCAGTCATTTGAATTTGTACACATTTCTCACAAGGTCTGAGATCAAGTTCTTCAGAAAGGCAACTTGTAGACATGTTGACTTGCTTTGTGGTGAAAATAAAATATCATAGGTCCTAGGGATCTACTACGGGTGTAATGCAATGCCATTTTCTATATCTGATTAGTGCTCCAGTTGTCTATATCTGTTTCTTTATTCAGATTTAAAACTGAAATGGATGTGGCCTAAACTGAAAAGTTATTTAAATTAAATATGAACTCTACCACTATATTCCCAGAAACACTAGAAACAAAACTACAAAAAAAAACTTCATCCTGAGATGCCAATCTATATTGGTATGTTTGTTCCAAATAATGCTTTCATATTCAGTTACATACCTAAAATCTACATTTTTACACTTACTGGCCAGTTTACCAGAACACCTGTACCCCTGCTCATTCATGCAATTATCCAATTAGCCAATCATGTGGAAGCAGCACAATTCATAAAATCATGCAGAAACAGGTCAAATGATTCAGTTAATGTTCACATCAAATATCAGAATGGGGGGAAATGTGATCTCAATGATTTTGCCATATCATGGTTGTTGGTGCCAGATGGGTTGGTTTGAGTATTTCAGAAATTGCTGATTTAAAAAAAAAAAAAAAAACAAACCCCAGTAAGCAGCAGTTCTGTGGACAGAAATGACTTGTTAATGAGAGAGGTCAGAGGAGAATGGCCAGACTGGTTTGAGTTGACAGGAAGTCTGTAATAACTCAAAAAAGCACTCTTTACAATTATGGTGAGCAGAAAAGCATCTCAGAATGCACAACATGTTAAACTTTGAGGTGGATGAGCTAAAAGTTCAGAAGACCACATCAGGTCAGCCAAGAACAGGAATCTGAGGCTACTGCAGTGGGCACAGGCTGGCCAAAACTGAATAGTTTTAGAAGATTTCAAAATCATTGGCTAGTCTTTTTTTACAATGTTCAACTTCATGTATTTTTAAGTGTCCCATCAATTTATTTTAAGGTGTATGAATCTTCCGCTAAGTATTTACAGTGGCTGGTCTGTTCACTGTGCAATAAGAGGACTTTTCTAAAAGCTTTAATAGGACCTTGTGTTTACTGCATGAGGTGTTTTGTGCAGCCAGCATGTCTATAGAATTGTGCAGCCTGTGGAACTTCCTGGAAAATGCCCTAGAACAGCTCATGTTCCTGCTGACAGACTCTCTGGAGTGTATTGTGAATCGTGCACATAGGATCTCAGCCTGTAATGGGCTCCAGTGTTGTGGTAATGGAAATAAGAGCCAACCTGAGTAAAACATAATAAAAGTGTAAAAACTCTTTTTGATGAAGGTACAATTAAGGCTACCTTTCCCCTAGTCCCCTGGAGCATTTCAGACACCATTTTAATTTAGCCACTTTTATATCTCTGGATTTAGTATCTCTCTCTCTCTCTCTCTCTCTCTCTTTCTCTCTCTCTCTCTCTCTCTCTCTCTCTCTCTTTTTTTTGTCCAACTATGTTAACCTACCAAATTGAGAATACCACCATGTCATATTTAAAAGTCTGCATTTAAATTGCTAAATGCATGAAATAGATTCACAAAGATTCACAAATTGGCCTCATTTGTGGAACCTGGGCTGAAGAAATTGGTGTGGAAAATACTTTCATGCACACTTTTTTTTTCTTCCCAGAAACATGAGCATTAACATTTGTAGTGTTCTGGTCTGCTGTTTCTGATTCAAACTGTGTACTTCTACTTACTCCTACCATTAAATTCCTTGGTAACTACACTCTTAAGTGGTATTTTGGATAGTTATTTTTTCTCAGCTTTCTTAAATGGATTCTGCTTGGCACAATCTGTGACAGGGAAACACTTTGTTGTAGGGTTTTACATAAAAACTTTTAACAGTTCTAAATGTCACATTTACACAGAATTTTACACAGAATTTATTTTGTCAATCAAACCCTGATTATATCCTGAATAACGAGTTCCAGTGTGCAAGGTTACATAAAAATAAATCATTTTGTAAGAAAATGCAAATTGGACCTGGTCATTTTAAAAGACATTGTCATTGGTTAGGAAGATTTCATACAACAAAGTAGCAATCATCGGGAAGGTGAAGGAGCATCCTAAAATTCTCAGGAATAACATTGTTGAACAACTCTTGAATGGAAAAAGATACTGAGCCATAAAGGAAGTCCTTAAACTTCCCTGTCGGTACAATTGGTTTGAAAAATTGCAGTTAGAAAGTTCATGGAATCACAACTAATCATCCTTGAACAGGTGCACCATGCAAGATTTCACAATGTGACTACAATCTCAGACTTATGATAAGGAAGTTAAGAGAGAAGCCTGCTGGATGACCTGAAAGCAGAACAACAACAGTTACACAGAGAACCATAAGCGATGAACTACACCTGCATCTCGGATGAAACAAAAGTAAAACTCATCATAGGACACATGAATGGAGCTATGTACCAGGACATATCCGAGGAGAATTTAATCTCATCATCCAAGAAACTGAATCTGGTGAGAAGATGGACATTTCAAGACAACAACTCCAAACATACAGCCAAAATAACTCAAGAAGGTCTTACATGTGCTAGCCAATCTCCTGAATTGCACTGATAATTTGTGGAGGATTTTAAAAAATTTAATTGAGTCCATCAGATGGATGCACATAACCCAGGCGAATTGACGACGATTTGCCAGAAGGAACTGGTGAAATTTAATGACAATACTGTAAATAGCTAATTACTTCTTACTGTAGATTTTACAAAGCTGTAATTGCCAACAACAGTTTTGCATCAAAGTACTAATGTTGGTACTTTGTGGTGTCTGAATATTTTTTTCCCATAGCAATTTATTTTTTTAAATATCATTTTTATGCTTAGAAATACATACTTTTTAGTTCATAATTATAACTACAAAGTCAAAAGGCATTGAATTTGAAGAGCATATTACAACCCTAATTCCAAAAAAGCTGGGACGCTGTGTAAAATGTAAATAAAAACAGAAAGCAATGATTTGCAAATCTCATAAACCCATATGTTATTCACAATAGAACATAGAAAACATATCAAATGTTTAAACTGAGTAAATGTACCATTTTAAGAAAAAAATTAAGTAATTTTGAATTTGACGTCTCAAAAATTTGGGACGGGGGCAACAAAAGGCTGGAAAAGTAAGTGTTACTAAAAAGAAACAGCTGGAGGTTGATTGGCAACAGGTCAGTAACATGATTGGGTATAAAAAGAGTATCTTAGTCTTTCTTAGTCTTTCAGAAGTAAAGATGGGCAGAGGTTCACCAATCTGCGAAAAACTGCGCCTACAATTTCAGAATAATGTTCCTCAATATTGTGAAGACTATGAATATCTCATCATCTACAGTACATAATATCATCAAAAAATTCTGAGAATCTGGAGAAATGTCTGTGTGCAAGGGACAAGAGCAAATCACTATTGCATGCCCGTGATCTTCGGGCCCTCAGGCGGCACTGCATTAAAAACAGGCATGATTCTGTAATGGAAATCACTGCATGGGCTCAGAAACACCCCCAGAACTCATTGTCTGTGAACACAGTTCGCCCTGCCATCCACAAATGCAGGTTAAAACTCTGTCATGCAAAGAAGAAGCCGTATGTGAACATGATCCAGAGAAGACGGCGGCATTTCTGGGTCAAAGCTCATTTAAAATGGACTGAGGCAAAGTGGAAAACTGTTCTGTGGTAAGACAAATCGAAACTGGAAATTCTTTTTGGAAACCATGGACACTGCGTCCTCTAAACTAAAGAGGACTAAAGAGGAGAGGGACCATCCGGCTTTTATCAGCGCTCAGTTCAAAAGCCTGCATCTCTGATGGTATGGGGGTCAGTTAGTGCCTATGGAATGGGCCGCTTGCACATCTGGAAAGGCACCATCAATGCTGAAAGGTATATGCAGGTTTTAGAGCAACATATGCTTCCATCCAGATTTCATCCCATCTTTACTTCTGAGAGACTCTGCCTCTCTAAGATACTCTTTTTATACCCAATCATGTTACTGACTTGTTGCCAATTAACCTAATTAGTTGCAAAATGTTCCTCCAGCTGTTTCTTTTTAGTAACACTTACTTTTCCAGCCTTTTGTTGCCCCCGTCCCAACTTCTTTGAGATGTGTTGCGGACATCAAATTCAAAATTACCTTATTTGTTCCTTAAAATGGTACGTTTCCTCAGTTTTAACATTTGATATGTTTTCTATGTTCTATCGTGGGTTTATGAGATTTGCTAATCATTGCATTCTGTTTTTATTTACATTTTACACAGTGTCCCAACTTTTTTGGAATTGGGGTTGTATGTACAGTACTGAATGTATATTAAATAACAAAAAAAGAATGCTTATTTTTGCTTTATTGTAAGAACAGTAATTATTTATGCTCATAATCTGCTGGCTTCTTATTTGCATTTCTGAATAGCTGTGAGGTTTATGCAAGCATTAGTCTGAATTTGAACCTCTTCACACCTAGGGGCAATTTACGTAGATTATCCAGTCCACCTGCTGGCATGTTTTTGGGAGGTGGGAGGAAACCGGAGAACCCGGAGGCTACCCACTGTGCTATGTTTGAATCCAGTTAGACTGGAAAAAATGAAAGATAAAAGTCATCTAAATTTCACAAGAGGAAATGCGGTAATGTGGTTTTGTGGTAACAGACACAAAGCTGCAGTTCTGTAGTGATTGATATGAGTCCTGATGGAAAAGAAAGATACAGCTTACAGATACTGTTTGAGTATTGAGTATTTGGATATTTCTTGTCTCTAGTGATAATGTTTCTATTTCTCTTCTCTTCAAAAGAAGGCCTTGCTGCCCTTTTGCCTTTCTTCTTTCCCCCACTTTCTGTAAAAAAAGTTACTGATTGAAGGAGCTGAATATATCGGAGACAGAGAGAGAGAGAGAGAGAGAGAGAGAGAGAGAGAGAGAGAGAGAGAGTTGCAAATCAAAGCCCACAGAGAGAGCTTTGATTTCTCCCCTCTTTTCATTATTTCTTTCTTACAGTTTTTTTTTTTTTTTGTGTTGTCATTTTCCCCCCAGTCATGTATTCAGCTCTGTGTGCAAATTTAGGTGTTTGAGCTCCAGGTTTCATATTTAGATTCACCAGTAGTCCAGAGTGAGGCATTCTCTCGAGATCCCTCCAGCAAACACATAGATTATTTACAAATAAAAAAGAAAATCTGTTCTGAAAGGCTTTTATTAATAGATGCATTAATTTAACATTTTGCTATTTTATTTTCAGGTCGCTTTGTGTTAGTGAATGGCTCGGCTGTGGGAGGACCATGGGTTCTCAGTCCATGGCTTCGTTCTATCCATCGACCCTGTGGGTTGGACATGACTGTGTTTCTGCACCCCAGGCAAAAGGGGCACTACAAAGTATGGCTCATTGAGAGAGATGAACCAACACTGGTTCTTCTGACCACCGAGCCTCCCCACATTACAGGGTGAGTTTCCCAGGATATCAAACTTCTATTCAGGCTGTACTATGTTCACTGTCTGAATTATGAATCTGAAATGGTCAGAATTCACAATACAATCAGCAATGGCTTATTCAGTGCACTTGTTTTACTTTTTTTCACTTTAGCATTTGCATTTTTTGTTGGATTGGCTTCTGTCATGCAGTTGCGAAACAGCATGCACATGTGTTAAACCATTCTTGATGAAGACCTATAGGGAGAAGTGTTTAGAAGTCATCCTTTTGGGGACATTATTTCTGATTAGTCAAGCAGTGCTAATCTATAAATATCTACAGATGATTCCAGCCAAAATTGGTTGAGTCTGGATATATACACTATATGGCCAGGTGTGGACACCTGACCATCACTCCCATATGTGCTTATATCCCATTTGAAAAATCATTGGCATTAATATAGAGTTGGTCTTCCTATGCTGTTATAATAACCTCTGTTCTGCACATTTACAAATAATAACTTCCTGTTCTGCACATTTTAGTGTTTTCCGTGCTCTAACACACCCACTTCAACTGATAATTAGCTGATTTGTTAAATGAACTGTGTTAGGAGCAGGAAAAACGCTAAAATGTACAGGACTGGGAGTACTGCAGAACCAAAAACACCCCAAATCATCATATATAGTACACAACTTCCCTATAAAAGGGTGATTTTTAGACTATATGCAAAAAAACATCCCATTTACATAAAGAGCTGCCCCAAATTGCCATATGTGGTAAACATCTTACCATTAAAAGGGTGATATTAAGGCTATATGCACAAAACGGCACATTTACATAATGAACCACCCCAAATTGCCACATATGGTACACAACTTCCCTATAAAAGAGTGATTTTATGGTGATTTTATACATACAAAACTATATGTACATGTGATAAATTAGACCCCTGATTCTGCTTTTCAAGTGTGACATTTTAGGTTTGGCAAAATGCTAAATATGAAACTGGCAGCAGGTAATAGTAAATAATCTTTTAGGTAATATTGACAATTAAAATGGCTTTTTAGGTTGGACAACTTGCATAGATTTAATTTAATTACTTGCCTGTTTAAGCATGTTGTATTATAGGGTGAATATACATACAGTATTTCTACCTATTAACTATTTTGTTATGTGTACCACACACTTCTCTGCTTAATGCCTTGAATTTAGGGGAGCGTAAAAGGAAGACATGGTGTTAAGTCTCATGAAGCAGGGTTCAATGCTCTGGTTTTAGTCTAAACCAGCTCCTCTTTCTACCGCTTTTACAATTTGTTAAGGTATCTAAACTTCACTACATAATTCTTAATTAATGTATGCTATCATGCGCATTGTTGAAGTATGTATCATGTCCTTCATTGCATGTTTCAGTTTTGTGTCAGGGGAAAATTGTGTTTATAGATTGTCACTGATGGGATCAGAGTGAAGGCTGCTGTTCTCATTTGTAGTCAGCAGCAGTTTCCCGCCTACTCCACATCCCTCCTCCCCAAAGGGGCAAGCAGCTCAGTGCACACAGTGAAAAATAGAAGAAAAAGCTGGCAAAAAAAAAAAAAAAAAAAACTCAGCTGAGTTGCAGTCTCTTTGTATGCTCTCATCTCTCTATTTTGGCCATATTTCACTTAATGCACTGAACAGGGCAAAAGACTTTCCAGTCCAAGTGCATCACAACTAAATCTTTTTCCCTGGACATACTTGTGCTATATTGGCTGCTTCTATGAGATAGTTGTACTTGTCACATTGCACATAAATTACTGACATATTTGCTATATTTGACTGAGATTTTATTAGTTTTACCTTATGCACATAACTCTCATATATTGTATGTTATCTGTATATTTAATATATTTCAAGGCTAATACTGAGCCCATTTGTAGATCACGTATCATGATTCTGATTACTGCCTAGCTTATTAGGTTTCTTTTTCCGGATTTTCTGGATCAACTCAACCCTGTATTTGCATCCAGACAAAAGATAAAATGCTATCACATTTACTTCTTTCAGCTCTGATGTTTACTTGCTTTACATCTCACATTTTCTTATGTTCACATTATTAAGGACAGTATTCATAGGGATTCTTCTTCTTCTCATTGGAATCTTCTTCCAATAGATCAGTCACTTTCCTGACTGATTTATGTTAAAACATTATGATACGTTGGTATACTGCTTGTATTAGTCACATAACGGTGATGTGATACAGCTTCAGAATTTTTTTTTTTTTTTAAATCTAAAAAAATTTCACATTTCTTAAATGTGCTCTTGTTGGAAACGTAGATCGATGGATGTGACGTTTAAAAAAAGGAAGACACTTTATTGGTGATTCTACAGTTGTGGTGCCATTTGTGTCCTGCTGATAAAATATTAAAGGAAAGGTAAAGGACATTTTAAACATAGTCAAAGTGTCCCACTTTCCTGTTACAGCCCACTATAACTACATTTTTACACTGAAATACTTATTCTATGTTCATGCTTCAATGTTAACATTTCACATTTCACTTTTTCCATGAGCCATCCATTATAAGATATGAAAAAAAAAAAAAACATTTTAGTTGTGTTGCCCTCTTACCTGAACATATTCACCCCTGTGAAATATTTGGAATATTCCACAGTCATATTCAACAGGAATTTGCATCATCTGAATTTCCTGAAGATCATAGGAAGAAGAAAAATAATTTTGCTTATTCATTTTTTCTTAATTTTTAATGATATTGTGTTATTGACTGATGAGGTCACTAATGAGGTCACTTATGAGGAATGTAGTAAAAAAAAAAAAAGTGTCTTCATGCCATTAGCATCGATTCTAGTTAACCAAATTTTTTGCATGTACTAATTCTGTCCTATAATTCTCTTACCTTCAATTCAGTTACTTATCCAAGAGCAAAATGCAGCCATTTTCAGCAATGGAATGTTGTAATCATGTAAAATGAGACACCGTTGCCTGAGATTGGTTAACACAATTTGTTTTTAATTATTAAATGCATATTTTCTTAGATTCATTATTGAAAATGCTAAAATAAAGGGTAGGGAGCCCATCCCAATGAGCCAGTCAGCCTACAACATGTGTCTTTGGACTGGGGGAGGAAACCAAAGTACCCCTGAAGCACAGGGAGAACACACTCCACACACACAGGGTGGAAGAGGGAATTGAACCCCCAACCCTGGATGTGCGAGGCAAACCTTCAAACCACTAAACCCCATGCCCCCCATGGGATCACTCATGTGCATGACCTGACTTTAAATAATGGCTTAAATGGCACCTAATATGCATCTCAAATTTGCCTCTCCAACAAAACTTTAGTCTGTGAAGTTCCTGGAAACTGGGAAAGCTCCCAGTTTGCTTTCTACACTATAGCATGATTCAGATGATTCACAGTACTGCGAAATAGGCAAAAGACAGTGAAAATTAAGTATATATGTAAATGGAGACTCCCTGGAGGCTGTTCTCACATCGGGGATTATATGCACCACAGAGCGCAGAACACCTCGACACCTCGGCAGTTAAGGTGTGGCCTCACTGCGGAATTCTGTGTCACAAGATTAACTTGACGCTTATTCCCAGCAGCGAACACATAGTAAGACTCTAGTGAGAATATTTATTCTATTTATTGCATGTGGTTTTATTTCGCTATTAAATCTAATCTTAATATAATAGATCCCTCTAATGATTAAGTTGCTTACCCAAGAATGTGGAATTAATGCCTCTAAATTCATTTTTAAGCCTTAATGATATATCACTAAACCCTTAAGACCTTTAAAATTGGTTTTTCTAAGCCCATGTGTGATCCAAGAAGTTTGTATATTTCCCAGAGTTCACTCAAAATCAACGACTGCCTTCCAGGGGAATCTTAAACTTTATACACAACCTGCAAACTACTGTGTGTGTGTGTGTGTGTGTGTGTGTGAGCAGGTATTAAATAAAATTTTGTGTGTGTGTGTGTGTGTGTGTGTGTGTGTGTGTGTGTGTGTGTGTGTGTGTGTGTGTGTGTGCAGATATTAAATAAAATTCTAATATAGTGTAATTATGTTGTTTTAGCAGTTACCAGGTTGTTGTGTAGTCACACAGAAGAGATCGAATTATATACTGCATCCTTTTAATTTCAATAAATTGAACTCATCTATATTATGGTGCATTTATGTTGCTACTTATTTGCACCTTTTTTCAGTAACTGATGGGAGTTAATACACTGCTAGTAGTAGTGGTTGTAATTACAGTATATTTAAAGCTGCAGTGCATAGGATTTTTGTAGTTGTTTAAAATAGAAAAATAATGCATCAAATGTCATCAAATGACATCACTCTACAACACTAGGCATGAAAGAAGTTTGATTATGGTGACAGGCAAGAGATGGCAGCCAATCAGTGGAGAGAAAGCGTAAGAGAATGACAAATGGTATTCAGTGAGTGACATAAAAATATAAGAAGAAAATGGATTATCATTCAGGAGTGATAGGGGTTTTCTTGCTGAACAGGTAAGGCATTTATTTATTCTCTAGTTTAGTAGGAAGCTAGTGAATGAGAGTCAGCCAATTTATCCTCATTGTGGAATTTGTATTGTTACCCATTGTGACTAACAGGAGCTGTTTATGTGTTTCTGTGTTTCTCTGTATTTTTGTATTTCAAACTCTATCATATGTAGAAAGAGTATTTCGTAAAAGGTATCTGCTTGCCCTCTGTTTATATTGTTTGTGCTTTGTCTTGCTAGCATGCTAACACTATCCTGCTTGGGGTGGTTTGGCTATTAGGAAAAAATATATAGAAAACCGGATAAATCAGAACAAAGATTGGGCAATAAACCTACAAATTGTTTTGTTATCTGCACTGTATTTTAGAAAGCTAGCTTGAGTTAGCTTATGTCTACAGTGGGGGAAAAAAGTATTTGATCCCCTGCTGATTTTGTTTGTTTGCCCACTGACAAAGAAATGATCAGTCTATAATTTTAATGGTAGGTGTATTTTAACAGTGAGAGACAGAATAACAAAAAAAAAAAATCCAGAAAAATGCATTTCAAAAAAGTTATAAATTGATTTGCACTTTAATGAGGGAAATAAGTATTTGATCCCCTATCAATCAGCACGATCCCAGGTGTCTTTTACACAGGTAATGAGCTGAGATTAGGAGCACTCTTTTAAAGGGAGTGCTCCTAATCCCAGTTTGTTACCTGTAAAAAGACACTTGTCCACAGAAGCAATCAATCAATCAGATTCCAAACTCTCCACCATGGCCAAGGCCAAAGAGCTGTCCAAGGATGCCAGGGACAAGATTGTAGACCTACACGAGGCTGGAAAGGGCTACAAGAAAATCGCCAGGCAGCTGGTTGAGAAGGTGACAACAGTTGGTGCGATTATTCGCAAATGGAAGAAACTGTCAGTCTCCCTCGGTCTGGGGCTCCATGCAAGATCTCACCTCGTGGAGTTTCAATGATCATGAGAACGGTGAGGAATCAGCCCAGAACTACACGGGAGGTTCTTGTTAATGATCTCAAGGCAGCTGGGAGCATAGTCACCAAGAAAACAATTGGTAACACACTACGCCATGAAGGACTGAAATCCTGCAGTGCCCACAAGGTCCCCCTGCTCAAGAAAGCACATGTACAGGCCCATCTGAAGTTTGCCTGAATGATTCAGAGGAGAACTGGGTGAAAGTGTTGTGGTCAGATCTCTTTGGCATCAACCAAACTCGCCGTGTTTGGAGGAGGAGGAATGTTGCCTATGACCCCAAGTCATAACACCACCCCCACCGTCAAACATGGAGGAGAGAACATTATGCTTTGGGTGTGTTTTTCTGCTAAGGGGTCAGGACAACTGCACCGCATCAAAGGGACGATGGACGGGGCCATGTACCATCAAATCTTGGATGAGAACCTCCTTCCCTCAGCCAGGGCATTGAAAACGACCTTAAAGACTTGGAGAGGATCTGCATAGAGGAGTGAGACAGAATCCCTCCTGAGATGTGTGCAAACCTGGTGGCCAACTACAAGAAACGTCTGACCTCTGTGATTGCCAACAAGGGTTTTGCCACCAAGTACTAAGTCAAATACTTATTTCCCTCATTAAAATGCAAATCAATTTATAACTTTTTTGAAATGTGTTTTTCTGATCTTTTTTTGTTGTTGTTATTCTGTCTCTCACTGTTAAAATACACCTACCATTAAAATCATAGACTGATAATTTCTTTGTCAGTGGGCAAATGTACAAAATCAGCAGGGGATCAAATACTTTTTCCCCCACTGTATCTGTGTTTGAGGTGCAAACCATCTTGAGTGCTAGATTAACCAATTTTGTTCTTTTACTGATACTCACTAATGTTCCCACAGTGGTTTGGTTATATTGAGGAAATGTAAGCAGATAATTACATACAGAGAGTCATAAATACAAAATCGCATACTACCTCACTAATTAGTTTGCCAGTACACCATTGTTGTTATTATTATTTACTTCTATACTACATTACTACTATACTATGTAGTGTACATTTTATGGTTTTGGGAGGCCGCTTTACATTTTCTCTGAATGTATATTGACTCGACACTTTCAGCCATGAGATTAATTCGTGTACAAAATGGCTTGCAATAGCATTTATTACCAGAGTATGGAAAAGATTCCAGCTGCTTTAGAATACTTAAATTATGCATAAATCCCTCAAAATCATCCAAAGGATTTTTGATCCCTTTTTTAAGGAACCATGTCAGAAGCGAATTAAATGGTCTGCCAAATAAAATCTCTGGTACTGAAGCACGTAATCATTGAAAATGTTCTACATGCAAACATATTAATACAGCCACTAAAATCACAGGCCCTAGATCATCATCAGAGGAGTTTATAGTTTTTTCCTGCAAGAGAATGCAATCAACAGTACATCGGGAAATCCAACAGGACCAAAAGGCTGATCATTTAGTCAAGCACCTTTGCGCAATCAAAATGAAGGATTTGTTCTTTCCTTTAGTGAGACACTTCATTAGCAGTAAACACAACCAGTTGTTGCTACAAGAGAAATAACATGCCAGATCCAACTCAAACCAGATAGTCTTGTTTGCTGACAACTCCACAGTGGTCAGCCTCATCATTGACAGCGACAAGACATCATACAGAGAGGAGGTGGATCAGCTCACGGTCTGGTGCCAGAACAACAGTCTGTCTTTAAATGTTGACAAAAGAGATGATTGTTGACTTCAGGACATCCTTAAGTCATGATCGGCTCCAGTGGAGAGTGATGAGCACCACACAACATTTCTTGGTGTTCACATCATGGAAGACCTCACCTTGTCAACCAACACCAGCTCCCTGGCCATGAGAGCCCAGCAGTGCCTGCATTTTCTTTGTCTCCTGAAGAAGACGAACATCCCCCCCAACCCATCCTCACCACGTTCTACAGTGGCACCATAGAGAGTGTCCTGACCAGCTGGATCACTGTCTGATTTGTGAATTGGGGATCTCCAATTGCAAGATGCCACAGAGGATAGTGCTGACAGCTGAACTCATCGTCGGCATGCCTCTACCCTCTGTTCAGGACATTTCGACTCACACAGAATCCGCAAGGCTTCAAGCAGGGGAGGGGTGGGAGGGGTGGTAGGTATAATCTATTTGCCCCTTTTCCATCTGAAGAAGGTTCTGAAGCATCCATTCAAGGACTGCCAGACTGGGTAACAGCTTCTACCCCCAGGCTGTCAGACTCCTGAACACTGTGCTACCCCAATTCACTCACATCACCAAGTAACACCCTCCACCTCACTGCACAGTCAATTGAAATTAATAATGATGCACATGTCGCTTTATTCATGACCATTTGACAGACACTTTGACTGTAATGACTCATTACAGTACTTCACTATCCCTTAAACACCATTCCTCTCAGGTTACTATCATAATCATTACTGCACTGGCACTTTATACTTATACTAAATGTCCAGTCTAGACTTAGCCATGGACCCTATGGTTACTGGGGTGTCTTATATTCATGTTTAAAAGTGGTGGGGATTTATTGTTTTGGGGTTGCTTTTTTTGTTGGTTTTTTTTTTTTTTTTTTTGCTCTACTGCCTCTTTGTGTACTCACACCCACTGTTTCCTCATACCTGCCTCCCTGCATGCTTTTTGTTTCTTGTTGCACTTTATTTACATCCTGTCAGCACTGTGTATGTCATACATGTATCTTGCACCTTGGGTCCGGGAGAAACACCATTTCATCTCACTATGTACTGCACATGTACTGTATAAGGCTGTGATGACAGTCTGTTTGACTACTTGATAAAAAGAACCCAACAAAAATTTGGACAAGTATGTCATCAACCATTTTAAGTTTTCAACAAGAAGTTTCATCTCAGGTTCAAAAGTACTTTGCTAGCATAGCTAATGAAGGACTTGTCAAAACATGCCCTATTTCTCTGGAACCTTTTTGTACAACACAGCAATTTTTACTACCTCTACATACATTATGTCTTAAGGCAGACACTGGTGGAGTAGATGAGGGTGGGGTGGGAGGTCAAGTGTAAGCCTATGTCATGGGGATTTGTATCCTCGCTCCAGCTTTTCCTTCACTATAATGGCTAGCACAATATACACACACAATGTGTGGAATTGGCTTTACTTTTCCCAGATCTAAACCTATGTGATGCAATTATGAACCAATAGAAGAAAGAAAATGCCACATTATTTTTTTCTCAAGTAACAGTCAAATAATTGTCACTGCTCAATCATGAACCTTTTTCTTTATTATTAGCCACATATTCCTTCCAGGATTCTGATTGATCCACATGATGGATATGGCTTCATTACGGTCAAGCACAGAGAGTGTGAATGGAATGGTTCCAGATTGTTTGGACAGGAACAGTGCTGTTGGCTTTCAGGTCCCAAGGTTAATAGACTACCCATATGACTGCTATAGACTTTTAAAACTCGATAATTCACTTCCATAAACCTTTAAATGACTCATAAGCCTCCTCAGAGGAATATATAAGAGTGAAGTAGCAGGATGGAGTCTTTTGAGCTTAAAAGGTCCCCCATTATAGAAACTAACCAATCTGGCAGAACCCTCAAGGCTGGCATCACACATTACTTTTGCTGCTTTCTCTCTCTGGTTTGCATTCAATTCAGCATATAGATTTTATAATATCTCTCTGAGCAGAGTCTTTGAGTCTTTGTATATCTCCTGCATACTATCAGACCCATTTCCTACCTCCTGCTTCCTTCATCCTGGATGTTACACCTCTGACATATAGGCTTCGACCTGCAGCTATTATCTGGGGACATAAAGACCCATAAATACACTTGGAGAAAAACATGACATAGAAGTGTTTCACTTTGGTTACTTTAGGTAATGCACAATGTCCTTAAAAAAACAAATGCAAAATTTCCTTTCTAAAAATGTTGTAATAATTTACTTGAATGAAGTGTTAACAGGGCTACATGATACAGTGGGGGAAAAAAGTATTTGATCCCCTGATGATTTTGTTCGTTTGCCCACTATCAAAGAAATGATCAGTCTATAATTTTAATGGTAGGTGTATTTTAACAGTGAGAGACAGAATAACAACAAAAAAAATCCAGAAAAACGCATTTCAAAAAAGTTATAAATTGATTTGCATTTAAATGAGGGAAATAAGTATTTGATCCCCTATCAATCAGCAAGATTTCTGGCTCCCAGGTGTCTTTTACACAGGTAATGAATCTTTTAAAGGGAGTGCTCCTAATCCCAGTTTGTTACCTGTAAAAAGATACCTGTCCACAGAAGCAATCAATCAATCAGATCCCAAACTCTCCACCATGGCCAAGACCAAAGAGCTGTCCAAGGATATCAGGGAAAAGATTGTAGACCTACACAAGGCTGGAATGGGCTACAAGACCATCGCCAAGCAGCTCGTTGAGAAGGTGACAACAGTTGGTGCGATTATTCGCAAATGGAAGAAACTGTCAGTCTCCCTCAGTCTGGGGCTCCGTACAAGATCTCACCTCATGGAGTTTCAGTGATCATGAGAACAGTGAGGAATCAGCCCAGAACTACACGGGAGGATCTTGTTAATGATCTCAAGGCAGCTGGGAGCATATTCACCAAGAAAACAATTGGTAACTGGCACTACGCCGTGAAGGACTGAAATCCTGCAGCGCCCGCAAGGTCCCCCTGCTCAAGAAAGCACATGTACAAGCCCGTCTGAAGTTTGCCTGAATGATTCAGAGGAGAACTGGGTGAAAGTGTTGTGGTCAGATGTGGTCAGATCTCTTTGGCATCAACTCAACTCGCCGTGTTTGGAGGAGGAGGAATGCTGCCTATGACCCCAAGTCGTAACACCATCCCCACCGTCAAACATGGAGATGGGAACATTATGCTTTCGGGGTGTTTTTCTGCTAAGGGGACAGGACAACTGCACCGCATCAAAGGGACGATGGACGGGGCCATGTACCGTCAAATCTTGGGTGAGAACCTCCTTCCTTCAGCCAGGGCATTGAAAATGACCTTAATGACTTGGAGAGGATCTGCAAAGAGGAGTGGGACAAAATCCCTCCTGAGATGTGTGCAAACCTGGTGGCCAACTACAAGAAACGTCTGACCTCTGTGATTGCCAACAAGGGTTTTGCCACCAAGTACTAAGTCGGAGGGGTCAAATACTTATTTCCCTCATTAAAATGCATATCAATTTATAACTTTTTTGAAATGCATTTTTCTGATTTATTTTTTTTTTTTTCTATTTCTTACTGTTAAAATACACCTACCATTAAAATCATAGACTGATCATTTCTTTGTCAGTGGGCAAATGTACAAAATCAACAGGGGATCAAATACTTTTTTCCCCCACTGTACATAAGCCCTTCATGGCTACTAGCATAAACATATATAAACATTTGTAGAGTTTTATTCCAACAGGTATCAGCAAGCAAAACAGGCTGATAGATAGATAGACAGACAGACAGACCACTTCATTAATTAATCCCAGATTACAGCAGCAATCCAAAAATTAGAGTGTGCAAGCAAGAGTATTCAGAATAATACAAATAAAAATCTAACAAAAACATGTTCAGTACAAAATTATATAGTACTGGATATAAAGTGAGTATAGCCTTCTGAGTTAATGTGAAAGTGTACATTTATCAGTCTTGTTGTGCAGTTGATATAATGCTGTCACGTCAATGACAGAATGTGCTATTCCCAAGAGGCATCACATCCTACAAGCTAGGCTGCCAAGAACCACAGTTCCTGCGTTGCTTTTCAGCCTACAGAAACACAGTCTACACAGACTGTAGTTCCCAACCCACATACTTATTGTCACTCCCAAGCTCCCCTGATTGCAGATCATGTACACCTGGTCTCAATCACACACACAGTGTATACTTATACAGACTGTAAACACTCAAATGATACAAATTATCACCCAATGTATCTTGTTCTCCTGATATAACTTGCCATTGTGATTTCTCTTCTGGTTTTGATCTTTGTCTTATTTCCTGGTTCCTGATTATAGTTCTTGTCTGCCATAGCCTGTTTGATCGCCTTACCCTTGCCTGTTATGATGTTTATGACTTTGCCTTGCATTTTTGGATTTGAAAAATGTATGTATTTATTTATTTTTACAAATACAGAGCCTATCATTTTTTAGTTATTTAATTATTTATTTATTTTAAGAAAGCTTGCTAGAAAGGTTAGAGATTAGAAGTGTGCATCTGAGGACTTGGATCCCATGGAATGCAACAACAAAAAATAAGTTGTACAGGCCAGAGGCTTCTACGTTCATATGAGAGTGAGAGTGCGGTCAGATATGAAGTTTGCAGGAAAAATCATAGACTATGTTCATTATCATGTGATGAATTTACAGCATTCATTCATTCATCCTTAGTAACTGCCTGGTCAGGATCACAGTGGTTTAAATTAGACTACTAGTGTTTATATTTTGGGAAATAGAATCAACTCAATTCATTAGAAAATATTGCAGGCAGGTACAAACAAAAATAATACATAATACTACATGAGAGGGATTTAAAGGGAAAAAAAAAAACAGTACTGCACACGTATACTTCAAATCAATTACGTGCTTGAGTAAAGTAACTGACGGTGAGGAAATTTAGACTATGACAAACTAAAAAAACTACTAGACTATGAAAAAAAAAGTTTAGGCCACACCCACTTTAAGTTTAAATCAAATTATAAATTTTTCTGTCCAATAACAATGTACATTATTACTCATTTCATTCAGTCTGACTCACTGAATTTCTATTATTTGCTCAATTTGAAACAGATTCACATGACATGACAAATTCAAGAGGATCTGCAGTGAATTTAAATGTTATATAGCTGACCCTGAAATACAATTGAGAGAACATTGAAATTAATTGCAGCTTTTCAGCAAAATAATTTGACTGTCACTACATTTTGTGGTTCTTTGTTTGTTATCGGCCTTGTGACATTTTTTTCTTCAGTTCACCGTTTAACCCCTGCCTTCAAGTTGACTTCTTGTTGTTGAACTCAATGGCGGCGACAGCAGAGCCGATGGGTTCGGGATGACACTGGCTGCCAGAGTCTGGGAAAAGAGCCAGAAGCTCCATTCATACCGCTCTGGATCTCAAAGCCAAGCACTGCTTAATGATGATTTAATGATGGAAATTGAGACATTGTGCCATCACCTGACCATTATTCTTTGCCTTAAATAAATATATTAGCTCTTTCTTATGTAATCCTTTAGGGTTAGGAGGTAGGTGTCAAAAATTGCACAACAGTGCCCTAAATCTGCCTTCCTTGCCTCAGTGTGCTGTAATGGGTCTATTTAGTCAAATGAGTAGTGACAAGCCACCGTCTGCTTAGAGACACAGGAGACTTGGTGAGTATGAGCAAAATAAAATTGTCATCAGTTTCAGACATCACAAAGTGAAAAAGTGGGTGTTTTGTCAAGGCCAGGTGGTGCAAAACGATTCAAGAGAACTTTCTCCTACTCGCTCTTTTTTTGTTTTTATTTTTTTCTTGTTATTTTTGTAATGATAATGTTTGAAGTGTAAATAGCCACTCCTCACTGCATGAGCTTTCCCGTCTCCCTGTACCTTCCGGCTGTGAGGGCTGGACTCCCACGAGCCATCATCCGCATCCCACCGTTTCATATGCAAATCAGCTTCCTCCAGCATCGATGCCACTGCCCTGACTGCCGCTGGAGGAGTTGAAAGTTGCATTGCACATAAACATGTCCCTTATTTTATTTGATTACCTGTACAAGAAGCTTAAATTCATAGATGCTATGGGACAGACTCTTGACACATATGCAAACACACAACTGCATGCCATTAATGTGCAAGCTGGAAGATTTGTGAACAGTGCCGAGTGCAGGTATTTATGTTCACAGACTTCCAGCAGCTGTCCTCATTCTGTCCCTGCAGCATGCTTCCAGTTAGAGTCACATGGGAGTAGGAGAGGAAGTTTGACCGGTACACTGAGACTAAATTTACATATACACTGACTGACCTGGACATCAAACTGAATCAGTTATGAAATATGCAAGCACATCAAGTTAAAACAAGACTAGTCAATTTTTATTTTGAGCCAGTAAGTGCATTGGACAAATTGTTGTGCCACATAAAAGTTTCAGGTTCTGATCAGTTGAAGATCCAAGACAAAGGATAATAATTTGCTTCCACAATTTAATAGATTGCATGTGTATTTATGGAGTGTCTTGAGTATGATTTACAAAGAATGACTGCCTAAATGACAACATGAAGAACCAACATTTCTTAGAAAGTCCTGTGAGTAAAACTACTAAACCTGAGGAAATTTTATCCATCCATTTCCATATCCAAATGCCAATCAGCCTACAACGCATGTCTCTGGACTGGGGGAGGAAACCGGAGTACTTGGAGGAAACCCCTGAAGCACAGGGAGAACATGCAAACTCCACGCGCACAGGGTGGAGGTGGGAATCGAACCCCCAACCCTTGAGGTGCTAGGCAAACATGCTAACCACTCAATCAGCAGCGCAGAAAATATCTGCTGAGCAGGCAGAAACACCTTGGAAAAACACCAGGCGATGTTTTTTTTTTTCTTCTCCAATCTTCAATACTCCAGTTTTGGTGAACCTGTACCCACTGTAACCTCAGCTTCCTGTTCTTGGCTGGCAAAAGTGGAACCTGATGAGGTCCTCTGCTGTTGTAGCACATGTATCTAAAGTTTTAGCTTGTTGTGCATTCTGATATGCTTTTCTGCTAATCACGGTTGTAAAGAGTAGTTATTCGAGTTACTGTAGCCTTCCTGTGAGCCGGAGACATTCTGGCCATTCTCATCTGAGCTCTCTTATCAACAAGCCATTTTCGCATGCAGAACTGCTGCTCATTGGATGTTTTTTGTTTTTTTGCACCATTCTGTGTAAACTAGAGCGACTCAAATCACTGAGCCCATGACCTGTACGTATCTGCATGGCCAATAAGCATACTGTATGTTGAAATTAAAAAGTACTGAAATAAATGTTCACATGGTTAAAAAAAAATCATTGTTAATGTGTAGGAATATCTTTTTCTATAGTTTTCTCTTTACAGAAACAGCTATGATGGTATAAAGCATGCATCAGATTAATATGGAAGCCTGTTTTTGCTACTTTAGAAAAAGAAAAAGAAAAGATATTTAATACCATCTGTTAATAAATTTCCCCCCAAATTTCTCAGTCTGGGGATTAATAAAGTATTATCTTCTTTAATAAGACATCATGTTATATAATAAAATAACTATAGGTTACAAACTTCTACTTTTATGTCCAAAAAAAAAAAAAAATCACATTGATTAACATGGGGATTGTGTTCCTTTTAACATTTTAACATTTGAAAGGTTTGAACAAGACAGAGTTGCTCTCTGAAATCCCCACAAATATTCCATTTCAAAAAAGATAGATCATTTATTAAGCTGACTTATTAAGATGCATGAGCTGGAAGCACATTGCTGCAATTAGTTAACAGTGTATATTGTACATAACAGCTATAATTATGTTGTGCATCTGTTCATAATATATGTTTATTCTGAATAATGTCTTCATATTCCTTTAATTCCCTAGTGTGTGTTATCGATGACTGTCAGTCATTGTGTATTATTCAGTGCAGTATTGTGAAGTCTGGATTTTCTACAGCAGGTGGTAATCAAGAAAACTTTTCTGACATTATGTCAGACATGACAAGATTCTATAGAGAAAGCACTAATCTGGATAAATTAATCGGAAGCTATTGCAGTTGTAAATTTGGCATGTTGCAGATGTTGTCTATCAATACGAGTTTAAATTGTTGTTGTGGTTCTGCCTACAGCATCATTTTTAGTTTGATCAGAAATGGGATTTGACATCCATCAGGCTTAATTACTCTGTGTAAGTAGTTGTAAATCAGTGTTAAAGTGCACAACATAATTATAGCTGTTATGTACAATATACGCTGTTAACTAATTGCAGCAATGTGCTTCCAGCTCATGCATCTTAATAAGTCAGCTTAATAAATGATCTATCTTTTTTGAAATGGAATATTTGTGGGGATTTCAGAGAGCAACTCTGTCTTGTTGAAACCTTTCAAATGTTAAAATGTTAAAAGGAACACAATCCCCATGTTAATTGAAATTTATGTTAAGGCTTTTTAAAGTAGACAGATCTCACGGCCATGTAGCATTGAGGGAAAGATTTATTAAAGAAAGATGAAGCTGCTGATGCAAATCATTGAAGAACTGAATGCTTTTTATCTAGGTAACTTTATGGAGCTCAAAAAGAAAAGGCTTCACACCAGAGACAGAATCCGTTGACTTTGGGAAGTGTGTGTTTTGTATTAATTGCCTTAAATGATTACATTAATCATTTACTTTGCATTAATTAGAGCATGGCAGATAGACTTTTTGGGATTTTGACATAGCTTTCAGAGCTTTTTGGTCATTGTGTATCTGGTTTGCATATGTCGTATGATCTGTTATGTTAAGAGGTCTGCTTTGGCCTAAAACTGCTGGTCTGTGATGCTCAAGTAAAGCAAGTAGCTCACTGGCCCCTGGGGCTCATTCTTTTACAAATGTAGTAGCCAGTTACCTTGAATCCAGCTGTATACATCATGCATATATACAATGTGAATTAATCAAGTTATTTATTTATTTACTGCTGCTGCTACTATACTACTACTACTACTACTACTACTACTACTAATAATAATAATAATAATAATAATAATAATAATTGTATTAATGCATTTTGCTATTTATTTAGTGATTTATTTATTTTAATTTACTGTTAATGAATTTTCACTGTGTTGTATTTGAATTGTATTTTTGTTATAGCTTTCTATTTATTTTATCTATTACAGCGATTTGTTTTCATTTTAAGCAGCTGTTTATTTATTTATTATTTTAATTATTTATTATTATGATTATTTTCTTTTTTCCTTTTTAACTTGCTATTTTAAACCTGGACTCCAGTAGTGTGCCTCAGTCAAAACTGAAGAACGCCTGGTGCAGCAAACTGAGGTCAATGCAAGAAGGAGTGTACTCATAGTGACCAGGCAGTCACCCTGCTCGCCTCAAATTGTACCCCCACCCCCACCCCCCAAACCTCTGGCTGAAATTGGCAGACAGAGTCTGCAAGGCTGTGTGGGACCACTGCAAATGTACTGATTTTTACTATGCAGAGCATGGCCTTCACCCAGGAGCAACTATGTATGCTTGCAACAGTCTGCTTCACTCTTTCACACAACTGGGAGTGACCATGCCAGTGCAATAAATGACCTTGTTGTACCTATCCACAACATCACAACAATAAACAGGTTCAATGCCTCGAGCTCTCCAGACTGCCTACTGCTTTCCCATGGATAAAGTCATTGCCCAACAAACCAAAAGAATCCTTGCAAATTGCAATCCCAAAGAAAGACCTTAAGTTTCAAATTAATATATACATAGCCCCATCTTTAATTAAAGCATGAAGGCTTATAGTCATCTCCTTGCCCTGAATAGCGTACCTCCTAGAAACTGGGCTTTGTAGAAAACTGGGACATTTTGGAAGGTGTTCTTTTTAGATGTGATTACTTCACCTACTGTAAATCAGAAAGGCACTTCCACTTTAGCTCTGAATACCACAAACACTTTCTTCGGCTGCACATGGTTATGATTCAAGGTATAATTTTTCAATACAATCAGTCCCATTAGTAGTCAGCTAAAAGCTTGTAGTCAAATTTGAACTGAATACTAAACTATGAATAGATCAATTCACACATTGTTTCACCCTATATTATTGCAATAAAAAGAAAGCAAACTGTCTTTAGCTGTGTCTCAGTCAAAATCTGCAATATGTTCACTTGATCCAATAATGGTGTGCAATTGTGTTACCGTTCAAAAAGTGTGTTTTTAATAGCCTTGCAGAGCTGTACTGGAGTGCTCACTAGAAACTGACCATTTTCCAGCCTCGCTCAAGATTGCTGCTGTTAGACCATTAATGAAGAAAAATAATCTGGACCCCCTCCATTATGATTCATTTTAGACTTATGTCTAACTTGCACTTTTCGATCAAAATTACAGAAAAGATTCGTACTTAAAGATTTAAACGTCTTTCACCTCAGCAATAACATTTTTTTTCAGAGCTGATCAGGTCATAATACAGTGCTGAGAGTGGCTAATAATCTCAAACACAATGGTTATGAGAACGACGTATTACTTGTTGTATTATTAGAATTTTCTGCAGCCTGTGCTGAGAGTAGTTAATGATCTTGGACACAATGGTGATGTGAACAGCATATGAGTACTTGTATTACTTGATTTTTCTGTGGCCTTTGACACTGTAGACCATGCAGTATTAATCAACAGGCTTAAAAAATGTATTGGAATGTCAGGACATGTTCTTAACTGGTTTGGCTTGTATTTAACTGATAGAAAGTACTTTTGGCTACTCTTGGCGACCTTTGACATTTATTATGGTGTTCCACAGGGGTGTATTCTATGTTCTACAGTTCTACAGCCATGGCCAAAAGTTTTGAGAATGACACAAATATCAATTTTCACAAAGTCTACTGCTTCAGTGTTTTTAGATCTTTTTGTCAGATGTCAGGCTTTTATTGACAATTACATGAAGTTTATGCAAAGAGTCAATATTTGCAGTGTTGACCCTTCTTTTTCAAGACCTCTGCAATTCGCCCTGGCATGCTGTCAATCAACTTCTGGGCCACATCCTGACTGATGGCAGCCCATTCTTGCATAATCAATGCTTGGAGTTTGTCAGAGTTTGTGGGTTTTTGTTTGTCCACCCGCCTCTTGAGGATTGACCACAAATTCTCAATGGGATTAAGATCTGGGGAGTTTCCTGGCCATGGACCCAAAATGTCGATGTTTTGTTCCCCGAGCCACTTTGTTATCACTTTTGCCTTGTGGCAAGGTGCCCCATCATGCTGGAAAAGGCATTGTTCGTCACCAAACTGTTCTTGGATGGTTGGGAGAAGTTGCTCTCTGAGGATGTTTTTGTACCATTCTTTATTCATGGCTGTGTTCTTAGGCAAAATTGTGAGTGAGCTCACTCCCTTGGCTGAGAAGCAACCCCACACATGAGTGGTCTCAGGATGCTTTACTGTTGGCATGACACAGGACTGATGGTAGCGCTCATCTTTTCTTCTCCGGACAAGCTTTTTTCCAAATGCCCCAAACAATCGGAAAGGGGACTCATCAGAGAAAATGACATTACCCCAGTCCTCAGCAGTCTAATCCCTGTACTTTTTGCAGAATAGCAGTCTATCCCTGATGTTTTTCCTGGAGAGAAGTGGCTTCTTTGCTGCCCTTCTTGACACCAGGCCATCCTCCAAAAGTCTTCGCCTTACTGTGCGTGCAGACGCACTCACACCTGCCTGCTGCCATTCCTGAGCAAGCTCTGCACTGGTGGTGCCCCGATCCCGCAGCTGAATCAACTTTAGGAGACGGTCCTGGAACTTGCTGGACTTTCTTAGGTGCCCTGAAGCCTTCTTCACAACAGTTGAACCTCTCTCCTTGAAGGCCTTGATGATCCGATAAATGGTTGATTTAGGTGCAATCTTACTAGCAGCAATATCCTTGCCTGTGAATCCCTTTTTGTGCAAAGCAATGATGGCTGCACGTGTTTCCTTGCAGGTAACCATAGTTAACAGAGGATGAACAATAATTTCAAGCACCACCCTCCTTTTAAAGCTTCCAGTCTGTTATTCTAACTCAATCAGCATGACAGAGTGATCTCCAGCCTTGTCCTCGTTAACACTCTCACCTGTGTTAATGAGAGAATCATTGACATGATGTCAGCTGGTCCTTTTGTGGAAGGGCTGAAATGCAGTGGACATGTTTTTTTGGGATTAAGTTCATTTTCATGGCAAAGAGGGACTTTGAAATTAATTGCAATTCATCTGATCACTCTTCATAACATTCTGGAGTATATGCAAATTGCCATCATAAAAACTGAGGCAGCAGGCTTTGTAAAAATTAATATTTGTATCATTCTCAAAACTTTTGGCCACGGCTGTACATTCCCTTGTCTTGTCTTTGTACATGCACACACACACACACACACACACACACACACACACACACACACACACACACACACACACACATATATCTTGGTCAAAATGGCCCTCACTAAAACACTAAGTTGTTTTTTCTGTTTGTTTGTTTGTTTGTTTGTTTGTTGTTTTTGTTTTGGGTACTCTAGAACTGAGAACTGGAAGCAAAATCACCATTTTTGCCCATGACGTCTGGTCCAGATTTAAAGAAAGAGACATACTGTTACCCATAACTAAAAGGAAACACAGTATTACAAGCTAAATAACAAAACTAAATAATCTTATTCTATAAATAAATCTAGATGCTGGAGAAATCTAAATAGGGCTGATTAAACTTTTCTCCAGAGCTCAAAGATTCATCGCTAGGTCACACTTTTATAGTACACATGCATAGGAACATGTCAAACATTATAAATTCAGCAGTTCCAAGCCATCTGATTTGTATCCATCTAATACAGTATATATCTTTGTACTATACTATGAGTGGACCATTTATTTTGTTTAGAGAAATAAATGTACAATTATATGCTATATCTGCACATTAATAATTCCCTGTAAAGCAAGCATCTTTTACTTGTATACAAACGATATGAATTCATATACCTTAAGTCTCTATAATATAGAGGTATATAACATTGGGTGCTGAAGGCGTTTGGAGGTGAGAAGCGTTTAAGCCATGCATCACATGAAGAAATGTGATGTATAATGTGGCAGGAAAAATGTTGCGTATGATTTAATCCAGTGATGTATGAATCAGATCTCTGAGGCTAATTAATTCACAGTCTCCTCTCATCTGACAGCTTGACCTTTCAGTAAGCTGTTGGCTTTAGGCATCAGCTCATTTTTCTCTCATTAGGATATGATTTAGGAATGAATCAGTGTAAAGATAGATAGCCATAAAACTGTACAGTCATACATATAAGACATAAAAAGACGTGTAGTGAGACTTGGCTGTTGAAATTTCATTTTCAGTTACTCATTAATGGACACTATTATGTGTAGACATTCTTTTTCAAGAACATTTATTATTATCATCATTAGTATTATCATCATCATCATAGATAGATAGACAGATAGACAGATAGAGACATACAGTAAAAAGACTACACACCATTGTTAAAATTGCAGGTTTTTGTGATGTAAAAAATGAAACCAAGATCAAATATTTCAGGTCTTTTTCCATCCTTAATGTAATATAGCAATCAACAAAATTCAACTGAAAAACAAATATAAACGTTTTATGGACAAACAGAAAAAGAAAGAAAAAAACTGGTGTGTGACTGTGCTCAGAATTAACGAGTGACATTGAAAGTCGTGTTCAAAAGTAATTATCATACAGCTGTCATCAGTGAAGTGATTTTGATTAACCCCAAATAAAGTTCAGCTGTTTCTGTGTGATTTTCTTGACATCTTCTTGATTTCATCCAACTGCTGAAGCCATGGTCCACGAAGAACTTACGAAGCATGTACAGGATCTCATTGTTGAAAGGTATCAATCAGGAGACAGGTACAAAATATTTTCCAAAACATTAGATGTACCATGGAACACCGTAAAGGCCGTAAAGTGGAGAAAATGGGGCACCACAGTGGCATTACCAAGAACAGGACGTCCCTCCAGGGTTGATGAAAGGACAAGATGAAAACTTATCAGGGAGGATTCCAAGAGACCTACTGCAACATTAAAGGAGCTGCAGGAATATCTGGCAAGTACTCTTTACTCCCTGCATATGACAGCAATCCCTCGTATTGTTCACATGGGGCTGTGGGGTAGGGTGACTAGATGGAAGCTCTTTCTAATGATGAAAACAAAATTTTGTCAAACTATGTGGCAAAATGTGTTATAGACTCATGAGACCAAGATAGAACTTTTTGGGCATAATTCTAAAGGATATGTTTGGTGACAACTTTGTTGACGTAACCAAGACAGATTATCATCAAAGAACACCATACCCACGGTGAAGTATGGTGATGGCAGCATCATGGTATGGGGTTGCTTCTTTCCAGCTGCCACTGGGGTTGTAGTGAAGTTATAGGGAATCATGGATAGCTCCAAATACCAATCTATTATGGCATGAAACCTGTCAGCCTCTTTTAGACAGCTGAAGATTTCACCTTTTCACAATTTAGCACGATAATAGCCCAAAGCACAAATTCAAATCAACAAAGGAATGACATCAGAAGAAGAAGAAAATCACCATTTAGAATGGTCCAGTCCGAGGCCAAATTTAAATCGTATTGAAAACCTGTGAAATGACCTCACAATTTGATTGATGTTGAGCATTTTTAAGACTCTTACCCAAAAAGGACAGTGCTGTATTGCAAAAAAAAGGTGCTTTTAACAAAGTATTATTTAAGGAGTGTGCAGGCTTATGCAACCAAGTTATTGTAAGTTTTTTTCTTTTTCTTCCTAAAATGTTTTTGTTTTTCATGTCAGGTTTGTTGATTTCTATATCACGTGATCTGACATGATTTATCTTGACTTCATTTTTTACATCACAAAAACCTGCAATTTTAACAGGGGTGTGTAGATTTTCTTTTATATCCACTGTACATAATATAAAAGTATTTGCATTTTTTTTTTCAGATTTGTATGCCCTCTACTGTTTTGCTTTTTAACAGTTTTTAAACAACTTTTTGTGAACCCACCATCTGATAGAGTGTCTACTTTCATTATGAATATACTCTCAGTCTGCTATAGGACCATGGATTTGAGGTTACTTTTAAAGCACTTATGGGCGAAAGAACAGGTAAAGCCTTTAAATCATACATCAAAAAGCTCCTCTCCTTGTTCTCCATTCTTATGATTTCTTTTGTCTTTATGGTTTCCTTTGTTTTTCCCTCTACATTTGTGTTGTTGTCAGAAGACTACTGATCGGTGCTGGTGTAAGAATATTCTATGCTAAATCTTTGTAAACATGAAGCAACCTCTTTTACTTATGCATGGTGGTGGAGGAACTCCGAGCATGCCTTTGAATGAAAATTTTCTCTCCATCCTGTAGTGGATTTAAATCGTAAACCTTTTGCTGCATCCAAGAAGCTCCCCAGGTTATTTAATGTTGTTTAATAGAAAACTCTTACATACAACAAAACTTCATTCTTTCTCTCATCCATTTCCTCAGTTCCATGACTGCATTTTCAGTGACACTGCATGTTCCACCCTCCTGCTGAGTTCAAAATAAGCAGATGAAGCTGGATGCACAGAGAGTGAGTGAGTGAGAGAGAGAGAGAGAGATAGAGAAAGAGAGAAAAAGAGATTCTGCCAGAACTGCATTTACGTCCTGTTAATTAAATGCCCTCAATTTCGAAGTGGTTTCATGAGATATGGGTTGCCTTTAATGCTACCTCCCTCCCTTTCCCCACCCCACAGAGGGAGGGAGATGGTCCTCTTTGGTTGTATGCAATTGGAAAGCTTCATTCATCTCTTAGCTCAGAAACTGATTCTCCACTCCCTGCAGTCTTAATCTGCCGAAAGAACGAGGTTGGGTAATGATTTCTGAAGTACCTCTAAGTCTGAAAAAGTGAAAGAATGCAGGAAAGTCTAGGAGGGCTCCTGAACTCTCCACATACTTCAGACAATTACTTTCATACACTTACTGACCAGTTTATTAGGAACATCTGTAAACCTGCTTGTTCATGAAATTATCAAATCAATGTGGATGAAACACAATGCAATAAAATCATGGAGATACAGGTCAAGAGGTTCAGTTAATGTCAACATCAAACATCAGAACAGGGGAAAAAATGTGATCTCACTAATATGGTTGTTGGTGCCAGAAGAGCTGGTTTGAGTATTTCAGAAACTGCTGATCTTTTGGGAATTTCACACACAACAGGCTATAGTGATGACACAGAATGGTGTGGGGGAAAAAAAAACATTCCATGAGAGGTGGTTGATTAAAGAGATCAGAGGAGAATAACCAGACTAGTTTGAGCTGACAGGAAGGCTGCGTTAACCCAAATAACCACTCTTTACAACTGCGGTGCGCAGAAAAGCATCTCAGAATACACAACATGTCAAACATTGAGGCATGTGGGCTACAACAGCAAAAGACCACATTGAGTTCCACTCCTGTCAGCCAATAACAGGAGGAATCTGAGTGTGGGCAAAGGCTCTACGAAACTGGACATTTGAAGATTGGAAAAGGCTAGGCAATGTTTTTCCACTCTTCACCTGTCCCATTTCTCTGAGTCTTTTTGTGAGCATTTTTAAGTGAGTGAGTCTGTGTTTGTGGTTAGACATGAGACAATAATTTTGCATGCATTACCCACTCTAGATCCTAATTAGACTTAATCTTAATTCTCCTCTTAAGACTCTTTCCTCCAAAGACCTCTTCTGTGATCGCACTGTGAGTGATTATACGGTTCTGCATTAGGCATTCTTTCAAACTGTTTTCTGTCCATCAGCTGACAGAGCTGTGGAAAAAGCATCACTAGCAGTGTTTCAGAGTGCTTTCACATATGGAGTGTTTTGTCTGTTTGATTTGAACCCTGGTGTGTTTCACACTTTGGTATGGCAAGACCAAAACAGCTGGTCTCCAAGTGAATTCTAGTGTGGTTTGATTGCAGTGAGAAAGTGATTTGACCCTGAATCGACCCGACTGCAGGAAGTGAACCCTGCCATGTACTTTGTTTTATGTTCAGCATTTTTTTTTTTTGTAGATGCGAGCTGCTAGACTAAGGTGCAAACTGTGCCAAAGGGCAGAGCTGTAAAGCTACAGGAATGTGATGTGTTCTGGATTTGAACCAGTGAAAAAGAAAAAATGCTGGATGTGATACACAAAATGTTTTGCAGTGGTGCTTGAAAGTTTGTGAACCCTTTATGACCTAAAGCATCAGCAGATTTTCACACAAGTCCTAAAAGTAGAACAAACGAGACAAAAATATTATACCTATATTATTCTTATACACTTACTCATTCAGGTAAATGATCCAATATTACATATCTGTGAGTAGCAAAAGTATGTGAACCTCACATGAACTACTTGCTTCAGGTCCTTCCACAACATTTCTATTGGATTAAGGTCAGGACTTTGACTTGGCCAGTCCAAAACATTAACTTTTTTTTTTTTTTTTTTTAACCATTCTTAGGTAGAATGACTTGTGTGCTTAGGGTCGTTGATTTGATGCATGACCCACTTTCTCTTGAGATTCTATATTCTCTATATATTATATATAGATATATAGAAAATGCACATACATATAGAAATATATATATATATATATATATATCATCTTTTGTTTTCCAGTCACACTTGGCAAAGGTTAGTTTACCTTTTGCCCCTCAGCCAAGAGTCTTTATTTAACCAAGCCAAATGAACCAAAAGTATTTATTTTGCTCTAATTCTGCAAAAGGACTAATAGGCATAGAAGTGCCCTTAAACAAGTGCTCCATTAATTTTTGGGTCCGGTGCAATTTTTGCCCCGTGGGGCTCCATACCTATTCCCATTTTTTTCACAGTCATTAGAAGAGCTCAATCTGGCTAGGTGCCCAGAAAAGACACTGCCAACTCCACCTTATTTCATTTAGTCTGTGTGAGCTTGCAAAAATAAATAAATAAATAAGTTCATAGTACACTACAGATCAACATTTCCCATTGATGCAGTATGACCTAGAATTCAGGCCAGATGCATTACCCATGTTTACAAAGCTTTTTTGGTATCCATCATCCATCAGGTAATGGTGTCCATCCATTAAAAAACTTCAGTAGTGTTGAACAGGATGAAACGTACGCTGCCTGGGCATCAATGAATAGGAGACAGTTTGGGCAATTCTTCAGTCACATCAGGTTTAAGGAAGATTATTGTTGCAGTTTACTTTTTGGTAACTTTCAGACACTGAGATTCTAGTTAGTGTGATATCTCAAGGACAACCTTGTCTCACAGGAAAAAAAAGGTTAGTATGCAATGGATTTTCTACATTCTGGCACAAGCAGATCAATATTTCACTTGAATGCTCTGTATGCCACATTCTGCACTAATGTCTTTCAGTGAAGCCCACCTCTACCACTCTGCTCCTTGAATGAGATCGATAGGTAATAAATAATTGTTTTTTTTTTTTGTTTTTTTTTTTTCGAAACATGGATAAACATCACACCCATCACACCCATATGTGGTTCTTCCCCAAACTGTTGCCACAAACTTGGAAGCACACAATTGTATAAGTTGTCTTTGCATTACAATTTCCCTTCACTGGAACTAGGAGGCCAAAATCATGTTCCAGCATGACAATGCACTTGTGCACAAAGTGAGCTCCATGTAAAGCTCCAAGGTTGGAGTGGAAGAACTCAAGTATCAGAGCCCTGTCCTCAACCCCACTGTACACCTTTGTGATGAACTGGAACACTGACTGCACTTTAGACCTCCTCATTCAATATCAGTGCCTGACCTCACTAATGCTGTTGTGGCTGAATGATCAAATCCCCACAGCCACGCTCCAAAATCAAGTGGAAAGCCTTCACAGAAGAGTGGAGGTTATTATAACAGTAAAGGAGGACTAAATCTGGAGTGAGATGTTCAAAAAGCACATATGACTGTGATTTTTACATTAAATATAATGCAATGTTGCTGCAGAATGTTGCATATAAAGTATTCAGCTTGTGCCAGAATGTTTTCAACATATAGAAGGTGGCACAAATATGTTGCATGCTTTTTTCCCCCCTTTCTTTGAGACTGGTTTGCTCAAGAACGAGTAGTTGAATCTTTGTAGGATTTATATGGAATTATTACTGTTACCAGAACTGATGAACCATGAACCATGAACTGATTAGATTTTGAAATTGATCCAAACAGGGTCAACATCACAGCAAGCTCAAATATCTGAAATATATATTTTTTTCTAGATGTCTTCCTGTTTGAAATATATTTTAAGGGTATTTCCAGCATACAGATTTGTAACAAGAAGGACTAAACTAAATACAATGTAAAACAAAGGCAACCTGAGTAAACACACAATACAGTTTTTATTTATTTTTTATTGAAGCAAAAAAAGTGATCCAACACTTATCACCAATGTGAAAAACTAATTGCCCCCTTAAATTTAAAATCTGGTTGTGCCACATTTAGCCGCCAACTGCAACCAAATGCTCCCGATAACTGGAGATCAGTCTTTCACTTACTTCTAGGACTAGGATTTACTCCTACTGTAAGCTTTGGATCACTGGCTTGTTTCATAATCCAGTTGCGCTTGAGTTTCAACTTACGGACTGAAGGCCGGACATTCTCCTTTTTTTCTGGTAGAGAGCAGAATTCATGTTTCCCTCAATTACTGTAAGTTGCCCAGGCCCTGAAGCAGCAAAACATCCCCACACCATCACACTGCCACCACCATGCTTGACCTTAGGTACAATGATCTTTTTGTGGAATTCCGTGTTTGGAACTCAGGGGTCCCGTTACATCTGGCATAAACCAAACAGTTCCACTTTCACCTCATCAGTCCACAGAACATTCTCCCAGAACATCAGTCACAGAACATTTTTAATCCAGGAAGCTTTACAGGCAGCAGTGTTTTTTTTTCCTCTCTTCCTTTTTAAAGCTTAAAAAGCTGCGGATTTAAGGTTTGGGTTTGGAGTGTGAATTGATCTTCTGGGAACTACTCAGTGTTCAGAATTGTATATAAGCTTATTAAAAAATCATATAAACTAGGCACAAGCACATTAATGTTTACTGAATTAAAATACATTAATTAATTTGGATGCATGTTAATACATTGCATTTGATGTAAAAGCAGTAGATCAGTAGACAGAAATGCAGGTTGGATAATTACAATCTACGTTCCGTACAGTACGTACCGTTTCTTAAGAATGTTTGAAGCATTTTTCTTATATTATCAGATCAGTACGGTATGGAGCCCCTGAAGTGACCTGTGCAAAGAAAAAAAAAAATGACAGAGACTTTCGCATGCGCACGAGAAACTTTTCATTGCCATTGTTCATTTACACGTAAACAAACCAAGAGTATGGATGCGCATGAATTTATAGAGATATATTTTAAAGTTGGCCTTCAATACAAAGACGTTTCTTCTGTTCTTGCTTCCCGACATAGGTATGTAATCACATAGCGACATGACGTAAACGGAAGACAGCTATACACACACCAGAAACTGTAACACGTGCGCACGAGAAACTTTCCTCGGTAGTTTGTCGTGCGCACGCGATAGTTTGTTGTGCGCACGCGAAAGTCTCTGTCATTTTTTTTGCTTCAGGTCACTTCAGGTCACTTCAGGGGCTCTGTAGATCTGCAACACCGTGATTCTCTGTGAGAAAAGGAACTGAAATACCTTCATAACTGCAGTTTATTGATCCCTGAGAAGAAATTTAGGCAGTGTGCATATCATAAACGGATACTTCATTATGCATAATTGTATGTACACATTATGCAAAACACACCAGTGGAACACATGTAAAGCTCCCAAGACATCATCATGGAAAACATCTGTACTAAAGACTGTATGAATAGTGTTGTGCAGATGCAGATCATCAACAAGCAAAGAGAAAGACAGAGAATAGACAGAGCACAGGGTGAATAAATGAATTAGACCTATAATAAGGTTACTGGTGTATGGATATTGTCTGCACTTATTCACTTGTTGTATGCTCCGAGATATCAGTTTGTTTTGAGGTCGAGACATGGTTAAGCTCAAAGGCAGCTGACTGAAAAAGATCCGGTTTCTGAAAGTGCTTCAAGATACGTTTATTATTTATTCATTTTTGTTTTTTTCAAGAGGACTAGCAGCATTGTTTAAAATGTCCTTCCGTGTGCACAATTATTTCTATTCCCAGTCTTCTTAATCACCCTTTTGAGGTGTCTGACCTCCCCTGCAGTATTTTTTTCCCCCTGTCCTTTGCTATTCATGATTCACAGACATGTGAGTTCACACAGCTTAAAGGCAGCAAATGTCAAAAGCCTCTTAGCTTGAAGAACAGTCCCACTGCTATTCACAATTGTAAGATGCTGCATTTGACTTACGTCCCTGCTGAAAAAAAAACAATGGAAATCATTACAGACATTCTAATGGTTTCCACTACAAATACCATTTAAACCATTAGCAAATGTAGTGTTATTTGGGCCATATTCTATTAGGATTTAATTGTTTGTATTGGTTTCCACTAGACATAAACATGCATCCAATAGAACCCAACACATTAGCAGTAGAGACCCACAAGGACCATTATAAATTCCATTAAAACCAATACAATTCCCATTAGAACCATTAGAACCATTAGATTTTCTATAATTACTGTAACCAGTTTTTTCTTGTTGTTGTTGTTTTACCAGGGTTGTCATTTCTGGTCTCTGACTAGAGAAATGTTTCTACATTTAAAAAAAAAAAAATACAATAAAAGTAGTAAACAGTAGTAAATGAAATAAAGTCAATATTTGGTGTGACAAAAAAAAAATAAAAATAAAAATAGTAGTCTCCAGTACAATTTGTGCAGTTTTATAAGGAAATTAACTGGTAAGTTTTATTGAGCATCTTGCAGAACCAGACACAGTTCTTCTGGAGACTTTTCCTTTCGCACTCGCTTCTTGTTTTTGCAGCAAAACCCAGCAGCCTTCATTGTGTTTTTTGTCTGAAAAGTGGTCTCTTATGTAATATGCTGCTTTATGTAATGACATACAAACATTTTTCTGTAACATTAAATTTTGTGCTAGAAAACTAATGTTTGGGAATCTAAAATATTTTTTGTACTGACTTGATAATGTAGAAGTCATAAAATAAAAAATCTTTAACAAAGTTTGTACCAAAAAAAATAGGGTGCCGAAAACATTTGCACAGTACTGTACTTTAAATATATTTTTCTCATATGAATTCATAGGAGTGCCAATAATTGTGGCACACATATATTTAACAAAGATATAATTTTTGGATAAATTTGCAGTTGTTGATATCCATGAGAGCAGAGTATTTTTTGTGATTTTTTTTAAACAAAATATCAAAAGGTTAAACAATAAAACAATTTTTCACAGCCTTCTTTGCTCATACTATTGTATATAAAGTATATAAAGTATTGTTAGAATATACACAGGAGGGCTGGAGGCATGCGCAGGGGAAAAAGTCACTTTATTCGGGATAACCAAAAGTAATGGAACACACTAAAAACTATAGGAACAGAGGAAAAACGCAACACAAAGGCAGGGTCAAAAAACAGACAATAATCCACAAAAATGGCAAGGCAGAAATCCACAGGGCTATAGCAATAATCCAAAAATAGGGCAAGGCAGTAATCCAAAGGGCTATAGCGATAATCCAGAGTCCAGGAAACGTGAGCGAGGTTCATAGCCAGAATACACAGTCCATAGAAACGTGTGAGTAAGTGCAAGAGCAAATGGAACATACAAATACTCCGCACCGAGGAGAAGAAATGAAAAGCTTAAATAACATGAATAAAACAAGGGTTAACGTAAAACACCTGAAACTCATAATGAAACATAAAGCAGAGGACCAATGAACAAACAGGGGTGGAGACATGACATAAACCAAAATAAAGAACCAATAAGCATACAGGGCAGAGACATGACATAAACCAAAACAAAGAAACACGTAGCGAAGTAAACAAAGTGAGAGTCTGTGAATGGGAAAACCCTAGCAAGTATACTGTATATAAGGTATATTTCTGCCTGCAGTAATATACTGGTTTTAATTAAAAATCTGCTTAAATGCACTCTAAAGTATGAGAAAAAATATTAATCTGTCTCTGAATACTCTGATTAAGTAAGTAGCAGGAAATTATTAAAGGTCTTTTGTTTAACTAGCCGTATTAATTCTGGGTTTTCAGGCTTTTGCTTGTCTGCAGCTTTATTTTACCTTAAAATGAATGTCAAACATTAAAGCACTCCAAATCTTAGTACTGACACTGAATTTGTCTGGCTTGCTCAGATGTCATATTTATTCAGGGAGCAAACATTTACTTAGCAGTTCACCAGGCCATTGCTGCACACCTGTAACAAATTAATTTAAGATTCTTCCCTCAGGCTTCTTTACACACTCTTAAGTAGGATGTGATTATGTGAAAAATGTTTTGCGTAATTAACAGAGCTGTCATAGATGACAAGGAAGAGAGGATACTTAAATGCTTCCCTGCTGCCTGGCTGGCTAATTATCTAATGATTAAAAACTATGGAGATAATTAATATATATATATATATATATATATATATATACACACACACACAGTATCTCACAAAAGTGAATACACCCCTCACATTTTTGTAAATATTTTATTATATCTTTTCATGGGACAACACTGACGAAATGACACTTTGCTACAATGTAAAGTAGTGAGTGTACAGCTTGTATAACAATGTAAATTTGCTGTCCCCTCAAAATAACTCAACACACAGCCATTAATGTCTAAACCGCTGGCAACAAAAGTACACCCCTAAGTGAAAATGTCCAAATTGGGCCCAAAGTGTCAATATTTTGTGTGGCCACCATTATTTTCCAGCACTGCCTTAACCCTGTTGGGCATGGAGTTCACCAGAGCTTCACAGGTTGCCAGTGGAGTCCTCTTCCACTCCCCCATGATGACATCACAGATGCTCAATAGGGTTTAGGTCTGGAGACATGCTTGGCCAGTCCATCACCTTTACCCTCAGCTTCTTTAGCAAGGCAGTGGTTGTCTTGGAGGTGTTTGGGGTTGTTATCATGTTGGAATACTGCCCTGCGGCCCAGTGTCCAAAGGGAGGGGATCATGCTCTGCTTCAGTATATCACAGTACATGTTGGCATTAGCTCTCCAGTGCCGGCAGCACTCATGCAGCCCCAGACCATGGCACCTCCACCACCATGCTTGACTGTAGGCAAGACTCACTTGTCTTTGTACTCCTCACCTGGTTGCCGCCACACACGCTTGACACCATCTGAACCAAATAAGTTTGTCTTGGTCTCATCAGACCACAGGACATGGTTCCAGTAATCCATGTCCTTAGTCCGCTTGTCTTCAGCAAACTGTTTGCGGGCTTTCTTGTGCATCATCTTTAGAAAAGGCTTCTTTCTGGGACGACAGCCATGCAGACCTATTTGATGCAGTGTGCGGCATATGGTCTGAGCACTGACAGGTTGACCCCCCACCCCTTCAACCTCTGCAGCAATGCTGGCAGCACTCATACGTCTATTCTGCAAAGTCAACCTCTGGATATGATGCTGAGCATGTGCACTCAACTTCTTTGGTCGACCATGGTGAGGCCTGTTCTGAGTGGAACCTATCCTGTTAAACCCTGTATGGTCTTGGCCACCGTGCTGCAGCTCAGTTTCAGGGTGTTGGCAAACTTTTTATAGCCTAGGCCATCTTTATGTAGAGCAACAATTCTTTTTTTCAGATCCTCAGAGAGTTCTTTGCCATGAGGTGCCATGTTGAACTTCCAGTGACCAGTATGAGAGAGTGTGAGAGCGATAACACCAAACTTAACACACCTGCTCCCCATTCACACCTGAAACCTTGTAACACTAACAAGTCACATGACACCGGGGAGGGAAAATGGCTAATTGGGCCCAATTTGGACATTTTCACTTAGGGGTGTACTCACTTTTGTTGCCAGTGGTTTAGACATTACACTCACTACTTTACATTGTAGCAAAGTGTCATTTCTTCAGTGTTGTTCCATGAAAAGATATAATAAAACATTTACAAAAATGTGAGGGGTGCACTCACTTTTGTGAGATACTATATATATATATATATATATATATATATATATATATATATATATATATATATATATATATAGAGAGAGAGAGAGAGAGAGAGAGAGAGAGTATGTTTTTCTTGGCCTGTATTTGTCTGTACTATGTTGTAAAATAAGAATGCTTTCAAAAATAGAAATGTTAATAGTTTATATTTATCAATTAACAAAATGCAAAGTAAGTGAACAGAAGAAAAATCTACATCAAATCAATATTTGGTGTGCCCACCCTTTGCCTTCAAAACGGCATCAATTCTTGTAGGTACACTTGTACAAAGTCAGGGATTTTGTACGCATATAGACAGGTGTATGATCAAACAATTATACCAAATAGGTGCTAATGATCATCAATTCAATATGTAGGTTGAAACACAATCATTAACTGAAACAGAAACAGCTGTGTAGGAGGAATAAAACTGGGCGAGGAACTCACCTAACAAGGTTACTGAGTACTGTACAGCAACAAGACAGAAGTAGTAGGTAGTTACACTGCATCAGCAAGATCCCTCCCAGGCAGAAATTTCAAGGCAGACAGGGGTTTCCAGATGTACTGTCCAAGCTCTTTTGAAGAAGCACAAAGAATCAGGCAACATTGAGGACCGTAGACGCAGTGGTCAGCCAAGGAAACTTACTGCAGCAGATAATAGACACATCAGGCTTACTTCCCTTCGCAATCGGAAGATGTCCAGCAGTGCTATCAGCTCAGACCTGGCAAAAACCAGTGGGACCCTGGTACACCAATCTACTGTCCGGAGAAGTCTGGTCAGAAGTGGCCTTCATGGAAGACTTGCGGCCAAAAAGCCATACCTCCGACATGGAAACAGGGCCAAGCAACTCAACTATGCACGAAAACACAGGACCTATAATGCACGAAAACACAGGACCTATATATACTTCTGTAAAGCTGCTTTGGGACAATGTCCATTGTTAAAAGCACTATACAAATAAACTGAACTTGAACTTGAACTGGGGTGCAGAAAAATGGCAGCAGGTGCTCTGGACTGATGAGTCAAAATTGTCCATATTTGGCTGTAGCAGAAGGCAGTTTGTTTGCCGAAGGGCTGGAGAGTGGTACACGAATGAGTGTATGCAGGCAACAGTGAAGCATGGTGGAGGTTCCTTGCAAGTTTGGGGCTGCATTTCTGCAAATGGAGTTGGGGATTTGGTCAGAATTAATGGTCTCCTCAATGCTGAGAAGTACAGGCAGATACTTATCCATCATGCAATACCATCTGAGGCATCTGATTGGCCCCAAATTTATTCTGCAGCATGACAATGACCCCAAGCATACAGCGAAAGTCATTAAGAACGATCCTCAGCATAAAGAGAAACAAGGAGTCCTGGAAGTGATGGTATGGCCCCCACAAAGCCCTGATCTCAACATCATCAAGTCTGTCTGGGATTACATGAAGAGAGAGAAGCAACTGAGACTGCCTAACTCCACAGAAGAACTGTGGTTAGTTATCCAAGATGTTTAGGCCAACCTATCTGCCGAGTTCCTTAAAAAACTGTGTTCCTGGAAGAATTGATGAATTGATGCTGTTTTGAAGGCAAAGGGTGGTCACACCAAATATTGATTTGATGTAGATTTTTCTTCTGTTCACTCACTCACTTTGTACTCACTGGGTATTGTGGCATTGTAGAGTCTGATGGCAAAAAGAGCCCCCCAGACGTTTTGAGGCACGTGGCTGAATGAGCTCCTGAGCCTCCTCAGCTCAGCATACAAAGGATGAGAAAGATTGTCCATGATAGCTTTCAGCTTCCCTCTCATCTTCTTCTCAGTCACTTCCTCCACACTGTCCAGTTCCATCCCCACCACAGAGATGGCCTTCCTCGCCAGCTTGCTCAGTTTGTTGGCACCACAAGTCCCAATGCCACCTCCCCAGCACACCACAGCAAAGCAGCAGCACTATGTAATGTAACCTTCACTTAAAAGTGTTAAAAACTGATTCCATTTCCTCTAGCTCTGATACTTTGCACTGACACTACTTCCAAAAAAATGCTATCTATCTATCTATCTATCTATCTATCTATCTATCTATCTATCTATCTATCTATCTATCTATCTATCTATCTATCTGTCTATCTGTCTGTCTATCTGTCTGTCTATCTGTCTGCCTATCTGTCTGTCTGCCTATCTGTCTGTCTATCTATCTATCTATCTATCTATCTATCTATCTATCTATCTATCTATCTATCTATCTATCTATCTATCCTCTTATAACTTTCTTTTCAACCACTAATACTGTAATAATATTCCTACAATTACAGCAGCCTTATTTATAAAGAATAATGCTCAAACAGCCACTAGTGATCCTGACAGTATTTAATTGGAATTTATAATTGACACAGGTCTCTTGTATCAAAGCCTTCCGGGATGCCTGTTATACGTTAATAACAATCTGTGGAAGGAATAATATGCTCCCCTACTGAATACTTAACAATATGCTGATGGAATTGAAATCTGCTTCTACATAAATTTAAATTAACTCAATTTCTTCAACCAAAGAGATTGCATTACATTACAAGCTGCATTTGCCTCCCAGCCCATGCATAGATTGGCACCTGGAGTCATTTCAAATAAATAAATAAATAAAAATGTTTGTGTGACTTCCATTTGCGTTATGATGCATATTGAACGAAGCCATTACTTAATTAACCTTTAAACAAGCTTCTATATTACACATGTTAAGATGATTTTTAAAAGAACTGTGTCATTTGTCGTAATTATGGCCTGCTATTAACAATTCTACGACTGTGCACCTGACCTCATTAGTTAAGAGATTGTTTGTCTTTGTTGTGTCTTTAGCTGATGGCTTTTGGCTTGTTTTCAAAGAGTAATGAGCTCTTAATCCTCCTCTCCTTATATTGTGCTTTGTGATGCTTGTTTTTGTTATTTGGCTTGATGATACTTGGTTCATTAGTTCATTTATTTTCTAAAAATGCATATCAAAATATTTTGTTTTTAACAGATAACTGTATCTAAGCCTAAAACCCTTTGCAACTTTTTTTTTCTTTATTCTGCTGCCATTTTGTAGACTGAACATTTCTACGCCTCAGTGGACACCACTGAAGTTTCAAATGACCTGAAAATCCCAGGGAACTTTTGTCCTCTTTATCTGAAGTGCCACTATTCGAAGCTGTCAAACAGCTGATTGCCCTCATTTTCCTTGTCCAATTACATGACCCTGACAGAGACCATGTGTCTCCTCTGTCAGCAAACTCTGATGAGATGCTATCACAAAATGACCACTAATACTCAAGGCCTTGTTTTTGCTTGTGTGTCACATCTTTGGTTGTTTTGCAGTCTTGGTGTGATGACGGAGCATGCCTGAGCAAGCAGTCATGATGAGAACGGCTCTCGCGAATATCAGTCACCTTTTCTGGTCCTGATGCAATATTGTGACATACCACAGCCACAGCAAACTGTTGGATCAGGGAGAGACAAAAAAAAACAAAAAACAGGATTATTGACTTGAAAGTAGTATTAGCTTTTATTATAACATTTTTAACTCCTAGAATTTTAGGACATATATATTCCACAATTCTCATATTTTTCATATATGCATCACTTAGAGGTTGACTCATGCAGAATGTTATATTTATTTCACAGTGTGCTTTTATGGTAATGCACAGTGGCACTGCTGCCTCACAGGCTGGTGGCTGTCACGCAGAGGACACCAAAGGCCAGAGGAAAGCGAAGCTGCTTTGATGTTTTTGGAGTTTTTCAAAGATGTGTGGGATGCGGCTGTGCTGTAATCACTGATTACATTAACCCCACGCCTTCGGCTTCTCATTGTCGCTTTTAGGAAACCAAGAGAAACGCACAGTTTGTTGTTTCTGCTTTATTTCAAACAGTCTCGAGTCTTGCTTCTCAAAACAGAGTCCAGGGATGCTCAGGGATCTGTGAAGCGTAGCCACAGTGCTGGAAACAACAATCCATCATTATCAACTTAAATGATTAAACCTATAAATAATTTCAATGACAGTTTAAATTAACAATGTGTTCTATGGATGGAAAAGTAAAAAATTCCATAGTACCATTCCATTTAATTTTTTTTAAATGCCTTTAAAATTGTAAAAAAAAAAAAAAAAAAATTATCTGATAACCATTTCTAGCACTGCATCTCAGACAGTAGTTCCAGCTGCAAGGTTTATATCAATGCCATCATTCTGATATGTTATTGCTTCTGTAGTAACACATACACAGGGAATTATATACCAGATGAACTATGCAAACAGATTTTGAAAAGTGTTGATAAGGTGAAGGTTTCTGTTAGGTGATTTTTATTTAGCACTTTTGGAAGGAGTCTCCAGTGTAAGAGCTTTTTAAAGCTGTAACTTTCAGTTTTCTGACTTCTTCAGGATAGATGGATGTGGTTTTTGTCTTCTTAAGTTTAAGATAGAAAGAAAAAAGAGAGAGGCTGGTGAGGGAATGACTGTTTATAGCTGCTATGACGAAAGGGATAATGGCAACTAACCTGTTTTTCAACTGCAAAAGAAATGTAACTATAAACAGATATGATGTTCTTCACTAAATTTAAAAAAAAAAAAAACTAATTGTTGGCAAATTGATATGGTATAAGAGGAAGAAAACATTTCTAGACGCATTTTTTTCTGGATGTTATCAGTAACTCAGATTCACGGCGATTTGCATCACGCCAACTTATCGTTTATTACTTTCCTTTAACAGCATGCCCTGTTATGTTTTATCCTTTACTTATACCATTTTGTACATACCCTTTAAGCACTTTTCTCTTGATGCTATTCTATAAGCATATTTGATGTTTGATTAGAAGACCATCTGCTTTTCATAGCAGCTACTACTTGCTGGAACAAATCAGATGAATGATAATAAGGCCAGATGACATAATGAATTTATGGATGAAAAAGTGATGATGCTTTCATGCATGGAATAAAGAGACACCATGAAAGAAAAGAGACAAGGTTCGGCATAATGAGATCTGGGCTTTGTGTGAAACAAAACTTACAGTGAATGCTAAAGAATGCTGCTGGGAGACACTTGCCGAGCCATCCTCCCATTTTGTCTCAGTCTCGATGAGAGATAGTTCAGGGTGAAATGGTACTACAGGGTGGAGAGTTTTTTTTTTTTTTTTGAGGAGGAGGAGGAGGTTTGCAGAGGTCAGGCTGAATGTCATGTTTAGAAGAGCTCTGCACAAAATATATATATATAAAGGCTGGAGGAGGGAGAGTGAAAGATGTGGTTCTCTATCAGCTATTGATCATACATGCCTGGTCACAACATTTTGCAGAAGGGGAACTGTAATATACACTTTCTCAAACAGTCATTTACATCTTAAACAGATCCAATCTATATACAACTTTAATCTATATATAAAGGTTTTGGTAGAATGAAACTAATCAGAGCATGTTGGATCCAGAAATCCACCATCTACCACTTTTTATTTTATTATATTTGAAAAGTTCACATAAAGTTTCACTCAGTTGGTGCTCCACAATACATTATTTAAGACTGAGACTTGTTTGTAACAGGTTTGTTTGTAAGTCATGAGTCACAATGTTTCGACACCGGGGTTAAAAGGGAAACAGGATGCACTCGCAGGGGAAAGTGGTCAGTTTATTAGGAACAACAAAAGGGCACATTCAGAAGTGATGGGACAACAATACAAAAAACACAAAAACACAGCACGTCAATCTTCCAAAAAGGGTTAGCCACAGATGAGAACACTTACAGGGCAAAATCCAGGAAATCATGAAACAGTATCCAAAGGCTTACAGGGCAAAAATCCAGGAAATCATGAAACAGTAATCCAAAGGCTTACAGGGCAAAAATCCAGGAAGTAACGAGACATGAATCCAAGAACCTGGGAACGCCAGGTAAACAAAAAACATAAGATAAACCACAAGGACCAGGGAACGCCTGGTAAAGAAAAAAACAGAGAAAGCTCTTTGCTTCGTCGCTATCTTTAATTATATTTTAAACACTCTCAGTTACCTCTAAATAAATACTAGATCATCTCTCAACAAATTCCAATATAATACTCCGCACCAAAGCGGACACAGACAGGGATTTAAATAGCGGAGTTCATTCAAACAGAACAAGATTAAACGAGCGACACCTGGACACAATTATCATCTGTTAACATGCAAACCAATGAGGAAACGGGGGCAGAGACATGACGCAACAAAAACAAAAGAGCACATGGCAACGTAAACAAACGAGTGGAGGGAGCAAACACACAAGTCCAAATCCACTGTGAGTCAACGTAGAGTCAAGAGTACTTTATCACAAAGTTACAGTTAAGTCAAACAAAGTCTCTCAGAATTTCTGGCTCTAGAGTCCAAGTCTAAGTTTGCTTCCCAGTGTATTTTTGTTAAGGGTCTAACACAAAACAACTATATGTATTTGTAACTGTCTAGTGCTCTGAATATCTGTATCTTTATTTGGATTTTGAGCCAGAAGTGGATGTGTTGTAAAACATAAGTTAAGTTTTTTGTCGCTGTGTTTTTCCCTTAATTTGTGAACCCTACCCTGGAAATACTGGAAAACACTGCACAATTGGCATCACAAAATAATATCAATAAATTACACTTTGCAGAACATATCCAAGTCCTGAAGTTCTACAGTTCCTCCTCCTCAGTTCCATCACTTTATTTTATAATTGGTCTGAACCAAACATCCTGTGGAACATTCTGGCAAGCTTTCTAGCTAATATAACTGTCTAAGCTGGGAGTTACTGTATCATTCAAAACAACCATGTCGTTCCCAAAGAAGGCAGCTATTAATTATAGATGAACCACCTAATAATATTTTAGCAGATTTATTTTAGGTTTTTGGTTTGTTACATTCCAGAAAGAACTGAAAAGTTAGTTAAAATGGGCTCTGTTAAGCAGCGTTTCATTATAATGCCTGTCTGATTTTCTGGGAAGATTACCTTTTAATAATGATGGAGAATGTTAATTTCAGAATGTTGAAAGCATGCATAATGAACCCATGAAGAAAACATATGCTGCCCTGTGCACAGCGCACAGTCTGTGTGGGCTATATGTAGCGACGGCTCTATTTAAAACAAACAAACAAACAAAAAAAGCATATTTCTTTTATGAATATAAAGCCAGTTATTATAGAAATATTGCACAAAGATGTTTACTTTGGAGCTTAGTAAAACTAAGGAAAAAAATAGCGCACCTCCTATTTACATCTATTTTTATCTATATCTGTTTACAACACATTATCTGTTCATCTTGAATAATGCACAGTCGTGCTGACAATAATCTGCGAAATGTTAATAATTTAAAAAAATAATACAATAAATAAAATAAGAGGGATAATTAAAATTGCATTTTGTTTTTTATTTAGTATTGCCCTGAATAAGCTATTTCACATAACAGATGTTTACATATAGTCCACAAGACACAATGATAACTGAATTTACACAAATAAACCAGTTCAAAAGTTTACATATGCTTGATTCTTAATACTGTGTGTTGTTACCTGGATGACCAACAACTGTTTTTATGTTTTGTGATAGTTGTTCCTGAGTCCCTTGTTTGTCCTGAGCAGTTAAATCCACCTTTCCACCTTTTCACACTGAGGACAATTGAGGAACTCATACAAAACTATTACAAAAGGTGTATTTGTGTAAGTTCGGTTATTATTGTGTCTTGTGGACTATATGTAAACATCTGTTATGTGAAATAGCTTATTTAGAGCAGTACTAAATAATAAAAAGAAATGCAATTTTAATTATTCTATTAATTTTATTAGGGTTTAAGGGTATAAGGTGTTTGCAGATTCTGCAAGGGGTATGTAAATTTATGAGCACAACTGTATTTAGTTACATCCATAATTTTTCGATTGTCAAGTTTTGGAATATATAAAACAGAATTTCACAAACCCTGTATTAACCATTTTCATTTTGATTCCACCCATGTGGTGTGATCCACTGTCATCCATTGTGCAGCTTGCAGCTATGCTCATTTTCTCGAGACTGTGTCTAAGACTAACCTTACTGAGAGTAGCGTGATATAAGGATCTCACAGGGAAAAAAAGCCGCTTTATACTCTGTAAATTGATGTCTGGTTAGGCTTATCAGCCAAAGATGACGGCTGTTACGGTAAAGCCTGTTAGCGAGAACTGTGTTCCATCAAACCACCTGTTTTATTGCTGTCAACAAGATTAGACCCACGGAGGCTCCCATGTAATGTTGTAGACGGAGATGTCGGGCAACATCGGCCCATTATTGCCAATTTGAGCCCACACCTGGCAGCTCTTGTTTGCATTACGCTTTCTGCAGAGCTGCAGGTTTTCTTGGGGAAATCCCATATTTCTCCACTCTCTACGTCTGGCCAAATCAATTGCACAAAATCTTTACCAAATACACCAAATGGCAGCTTATAATTTCAGGTTTCAGGTTATAGAGCTGCGGTGTTCATCTAAAATTTGTAAAATATTCAGTTAAAGATTAAAGATTCAGTTAAAGATTACTGGCTTACAAAAGTTCTGAATAAGCAACTAACATGGCTGAATGATGATAACAGTTACCTTGTAATACTTAACCATTAATGATTAGTTCATGGCTATTAGTAAGACAGTTTAAAGACAGTTCTTTCGCACTGGTGTGTCATGCCATACACTAGGCTCAACAGATGGGAGAATAAACATATACTTCTCTGACCATTCTTAAGCCATGTCATCCTTTTGCTATTCAGACAAGACAGGGTAAATACAATGAACAATTTAGTAATGTCTGTGAAAACTCTGCTTTTTTATGTAATGCCTCTAGCCAGCTAAATAATTTGATAATTAAATAATAATTAGATATGCTGCATCAGAGGATCTGCTACAGAATCCATGAATGTTTATGATTTAAAAAAGTTACTGAATGATGGCCAGTTTTTTTTTTTTTTTTTCATACTTTTATCATATCTGGTCTGTTAAAAAAAAATTTGGGTCCACATCTGGACCACATTTGATGACTAATTAAAGTCCCCTGCTATAGACCTGAAGTTACAGAGAATCTTTCTGTTACCATTAACTAATTTATTATTCTTCAATTCTTCATGGCCTTCGTGTCACCTTAATTCTTGTCATTGCACATTATACTAAAGGAGCACCAATATCCAATGTACATCCATTTTCAGTAACGCTTATCCTACACAGGGTTACAGGGAGCCTATCCCAGGGGACCTGGGGCACAAGGCAGAGGACACCCTGAATGGCATGGAAACCCATCACGGGGCGCACACACACATACTACAGAAGATGCAGGAAATCAGAGTACCTGGAGGAAAACCCCAAAGCACAGGGAGAACATGCAAGCTCCCCACACACAGGGCCAAGGCACTGTGGTCCACACACCCACTTTATTTATTTTACTCTATCAATACACTGCCTCAAGCATTTTGGAAATAATCTAACTCTATAGAGGGGAAGAGTTTCAAACTTTCAACTTTTTTGTTTACTTCTTGTCTTGTTTAACCACAATGTATTCACAATGACTTACAGAGACATCTGTATTTTTCTTGTCAGACACAGCTCCAGATAGCCATTTAAGCAACTGCTTTGTATTCATGTGCTAGTCTTGAGCCAAGTGCAGAGCTAATATGTGTTCCTGCACCATCTGATTTCTAAGGCCAAGTTGCCAAAAGTACAAGTGTTTACCTGCCCATTTACTGGACTAGCAGTCCAGTCCCATCTCTCTCTCTCTCTCTCTCTCTCTCTCTCTCTCTCTCTCTCTCTCTCTCTCTCTCACACACATATCTCTCTTGCCTGATATAACCATCCAATCATGCAATCAGGTAAAGTGGAAAGCATCTCTTCTAACAGCCTGCAATCTTCTCTAAGCTATATGGCGACATTGCTTTTCATAAAAACATGCAGTCATGATAATGACCTCAGTGGCAGACAGTAGCATCGGGTCTGAGTCTCCTGGATATTTCATCTAATAAGCACATACAGAAAGATGCAGACCTGATAACCATTAGCTAAGGATATATTGTAGTCTTGTAGAAGTTGCCATTAATTACATCTGACAAACTTTCATTCCATTAGATCACCTCTGGTTCAAGACTGTTTAAAGGAGCACCTTTAAACAGTCTCCTACACGTCTCCTACATGAAGAGAAATCACACTGTGATCACATGGTCTTCTGACAGGGTGGATGACCAGGTTTACACCAATTAAAGTTTGTTAAAGGTGAGATTATAGCACAAGAGTGACAAGAGCTAAAAGACAGATTAGTCTATTGAGGATGTTGAAGTCTATTTTACTGGTACTGACCCACAAATAATATTTGGGTGATTCCAATCAGTTTCACCATTGGATCTAAGAAAACATGCATTTATATGCATAACAGTGTTGAAAATTACAGGGCTGAGATTTTTTAGCATATATTTAGCAACATGTGGTTAACTCGCACCCATTACAGGACATTAAATATATTCTAATGATTCACTTAAAATTATTATTATTATTGTTATTATTTTAATTTATAATTTATTGCAACATGCAGTAGTTAGAAGCAGAAGGCAAACTGTGCATAAAATCAATGTTTGCTTTATTCAGACGAATCTGAAAATCATTGTCAGAGTCCATGGCATGGTTCAAATCACAGGCAGACAGCATCAAATGGGGATAATATGCGTATAATCACCAATGTGAACACAGGCATGGGTGTGGACGTGTAAGGACAGCTGGAAACAATGAACAGGGAACATGGGAAGCTAAGGACTTAACAAAATAAATGCACAATAAGACTTCACAACAAATGACAGCAGCAGCAGGGTTTAATAGACACACTAATCAAGGGAAAACTGCATACAGGTGAACACAATGGGTACAGACTAATGACAAGAGAGGGGCAGAGACAGAATTCGAACTGAAACAAAAACACGTCATAACAAACAGATGCACATGAGGCCTGTTTCACGAAGTGAGTTGAACAAACTCAGAGTTGCAGAGTAAGCTTTGAGTTGACAGAACCAAACAAATCCAGCCTGGGTTAATTAAGGTTAACAGGTTTCATGACGCTGGTTATCAACTTTCTCAGTCAACCCAGGTTTTAACCCTGAATCAAGGTTTACTCAGCGTGTGCATGCACATAAAAGCCAGACATTTGCAGCAAACAGCCAATAGTGTTCAACATGGAAAAAAGCAGGTGTGCATACTTCTGGTTGAGGAGCAAGAAATTATTATGTAGAAATATGAGGAATTTAAATCTACACTAACAACAAAAAATTTAAACCTACACTAACTGCAAAAATCACACCATTGTGACTGCCAAAGCTCAGGAAAATTGCTGATTGTGTAAATACGCAAATTTACTTTTATAGGCTCTTTGTACAGATGGTCATGGGGAAAAGCCAACACAAACACTAGAGGATTAACTTTGATGCGTCAGATTTATCTCACTTTGCTCGCAGCTGATTGGTCCAAGTTGGGTTTGAGTTCTCTTACCCAGAATAAAACCTGCTCCGGAGCAGGTTAGCTGTGTAGTGTAAGTTACCATGGTGATGATGGAGAGTTTGCTCAAACTGGGTAGCCACTGAAACCAGCTTTGTGAAACAGGCCTATGGAGTGAAGTCAAATCAAAACAAAATGGCTTTGTCGCACTCTGAACCACGCCACTGAACACACTGAACAGCTGTGCTATTTGTGACATTTACTTGCAATCTCACAGGTTTGTTGGATAACAAGTTAACAGGGTTATATTTTCAAAGCAACCTTGTCAGTCAATATCACAAAATCATGGGAAAGGAAGAAGAATGAATGAGAGAACTTAGTTTTCTTCTTCTTATGATCTTCAGGAAATTTGGTACAACTGTCTGTTGAACATATGACTTGTGGAATAGTTCAAGTATTTCATTAGGGCGAATATGTTCAGGTAACAGAGTTGAGTGAATGTTCTGAGACACTGAAACGTCTACATTTTTATTAATGACTCATGGGAAACGATGTTTACAGCAAATGGATTCACACATTAATGCAAAAGGAAAATGATTTTTGAAACATTTTAATCATTGTATTTTAAGATAAAGTGTACTTATAGCTGGGGCAGGCAAAAATATTGTTTTCTAAGGGCTATAGATGTTCTACTAATGTTATTTATCTGAAATATGCACATAGATTGTTGTGAAGGACACTTTACTTACTGTATCTTTAAAATGTCTTTTGTATGTTTGGTCAGATGTACATCACACCTCAATTGTGGAATCACCCAGTTTTTACAAACCACAGAATAACTGTAAGGGTACTATAACCTCATTTTGTACCAAATATTACATTTTAAAAGAATATATAAGATGTGAATTGATGAAGTAGGAAGAATTTCCTCTTACCTAACTGCCTGTAGCAATGCAAGGGGATAAAAATCTGGGTTAACAGAGTTTATGGATTCGTGTTCCACCAAAAGTCATCTTACTTAAAACTGCCCAAAATAGTGTTTATCCCTCAGGGAGAAATAGTGATAATAAATGACACCATGAAAATGTAGTACTTATGTGTAAAACATCATCATCAGCCTCAGTTGCACACTTATAAACCTCATACCCTGCCTTCTGGAGATGTTTTGCAAACTGTCTTAGGACTTGTTGGCTTTGCAAAGTGATTTCTCATTAATGGAACATATAGGAGCAAGTACATGTTTAATGCTAAACCTATTCCACTGAATGGAGAAATCCTTGTATTGAATGGGTACTGGTACAAATGAGCAGCATTCCAAGAATGCGTATATTTGCTACAACTGCACTGGGACATTTCACTGTGTGTATCACTCCACTCATCTGTGTTTGCCACGTAAAATTCCACTTTGAAACAATTCATCAGCAGACATGGCAAAAAAAAACATTTTCATGAATATAACTTTGAACTTAAGCTGGTCAGATGAAGATGAAAACAAAGAAGGAAAGCCAATTTCAACGGAACCACCTTTAATGTAAATGTACAAATCAATGTGAGCTAGATATTTATTCCTGCTAGCGGAGCAAAAATAAACAAAACATTTGGCCATATTGTATCCGAAATATCAGTTACTTGAGATTCATTTATTATTTATAGAACTGCTGTATAAAAGCAATACTGCATAAGCTAAAGTGTGGTTATGCTGAATATCAGCACAGTTATGATTAGCTACAACACTCTGCCTACGGCTTTGTGCCTACGCTGAATCACAGCCAGGCCGATATTCAGTATAACCACACTTTTGCTTGTGAAATATTGATTAATTAGTCAACACCTTCCAACCATTCAGAATCAAGCATTCAACATCAACAATGTTTTATCAGATTCTAGCTACATACTCTGCAGTATAATTTAGCAGTATGATTTAGATTCGTATGAAGATATGCATATACCTTGAACATTGAGTCTTGATTCTTTAATTGCAGAAGACTTAATAGAAAAATCATAAATGAATTTAATATCGCATTAGCCTTGAAATCAAACCTAATGGTATCTAAAGAATTTGGTTGACTAGCACAAAGTGCTTTAGGCCCCACCTTAAAGACATATTTTGCTGTTTGCTCATAAATCATTATGAATTTCTAGAGCAAAAATAACCCTTGATAATTAGTAGAACTCTGTGTTTGTGTGTTGTAGTATTAGTCAGAAATGGATGCTATGAAATTATCCATAAGCAAAACTTGGTGGCAAAAGACAATATATTTGATCCTGTTGGAACTGATTTTATGGTAACACTTTACAATAACAGTACACAAATAATCATGCACTAATACCTGAATTAATACTTACTTAAATATGAGCTAATGATGAGTTAAGGCATGGACTAATCACGAACTAATGAAGCGTTAATCTTAACTATGACATGAGTCTTATGAATTCATTCGTGAATAACGACCACCTTAAATACATGTTAGTACATGTTTGTTAGTTAAAGTATTAATACACATAGTATTAATAGACACATAGGGGTAAACTAAATCAAAAATGCTCTATAAGAAAGAATATTAATTAAACTTGCATTATTACAAAGTGTTTATATAATTTGCAGCTGGATGGTGCTGGATTACTTTCTTAATTTAAATTGATCCTCCTTATCGAACGTAGAAAGACTCACTAATAATAAACACCAATTTAATCTCAACCCATTTTGTGTCATTCTATGTGTTAATTAATACGTTAACTAAAAAACAAGTACTAATATGTACTTAAGGTGGTTGTTATTCATCCCATTGTTATTCATGAATTTATAAGACTCACGTTGTAGTTAAGGTTAGATGTTCATTAGTTCATGATTAGTCCATGCCTTAACTCATCATTAGCTCATATTTAAGTAAGTATTAATTCAGGTATTAATGCATGATTATTCATGTACTGTTATTGTAAAGTGTTACCAATTATCCTGTAATATGGTTCATCCAATCTTTAAATAATTTGTTTAAATAACTTGTTTTCTGCCCTGGATGGTGTTAGATTAGATGAATGTGGTTGAATATGATCCTTGGTCAGAGTGAGATCCTGTGTGCATCCACACTAATGGCTCTCCCACAGAGTACGTTTACAACTCTACCAACATAATGACCCACTCACAGGAGGAAAGAACATTCGTAACCACGCTGCTTTAACCTGTTATTAAGTGCCATTAAGTGCTATGAGGCAGAGTTGATGCACATGACCTGGTACTTTTGACCCTTTTTGGACTGACAAACCTATAAGCTTCAAAATATATCTATAAATGCTTAAAATATACATATGGCTTGATTTTTAAACCATTCAAAATCTGTAGTATTTACCATGTATTTTATTTATTTGTTTGTTTGTTTGTTTGTTTAACATTTTAATGTGTTTTTTGGATGCCTAGGAGAGAACTATTTTATGGTGCCAGCAATTGATGTCTTATGTAATAAAGCATGAGACCGTATTAGGAGCTGTTCTGACATAAATGCTTTCCTATATCCTATACTGTATATTTGCATAATGTTTCCTTAAACATTGATCTTCTTCTTGCTAGGATGTCTAAGGCAGACCATTGTACCGTCTGGTAAAAAGTTGTTAATTTGGCATATTCTGACCAAGTTTGGTCCAATTGCTGCCAACGCTCTAGCGCCACCATTGGGTCAAATTTGGGCCTAATTTGGAAGTATGTTTATGGTCATAACTTTTGAACTGTCTCCAAAATTTAAAACCCAGGCATCTCTGGATTCTCTGTCAGCCAAGAACAAGCATCTGAGGCAATTATGGGCACATATTCACCGAACTGGACAGTTGAAGACTGATCAAAGATCAGATGCTTTTTTTCCTTAATCTTCAACTGTCCAGTTTGGTTGAGTCTGTGCCCATGATGGCCTCAGATTCATGTTCTTGGCTGACAGGAGTGAAACCTGATGTGATCTTCTGCTGTTGTAGCCCATCCACCTCAAGGTTTGATGTGTTGTGCATGCTGAGATACTTTTCTGCTCACCATGGTTGTAAAAAGTGAAACAAGGAGTTTCCACAGACAGAACTGTTGCTCACTTAATGTTTTTTGTTTTTAGTACCATTCTGTGTAAACTCTAGAGACTGTTGTGTGTGAAATTCCCAGGAGGTCAACAAGGAGTTTCTGAAATACTCAAACCAGCCCATCTGGCACCAACAACCATGCCATGGTTAAAGTCACAGAGATCACACTTTTTCTTCATTCTGATCTGTGATGTGAACATTAACTGTATATGCGTGATTTTATGCATTGTGTTGCTGCCACATGATTGGCTGATTAGATAACTGCATGAATGTGCAGTTGTACAGGTGTTCCTAATAAAGTGGATGGTGAGTGTATAAAACCACTTCTTAGAGCTTCTGATCTAAATAGCACAACAATCATGGAGTGGGTCACAGCATATTGTATACATCACACTGATACACCAAATTGCATTCAGAAAATTACATTTTGAATTCTCAGTTAGAATAATAGTTAAAGTAATACATTTTCGATGTGAACATTTCACACAGTCATTATTGTTCAGCTTTTAATAGTGAATGCCTTTCAGACAACCTTGCCCTGTCAGTCCTGAGCTGCTGAGAGACCAGAGAAGAGGGCAGAGAGGTAGAAGGGGCTGTGATTGATTGTGTGTTGATGTATGCATGGTGACTGGGTGTACATGACAGCTGAAAGGCAAGCAGTGGGGAATTCTGACTAAAGTGGAGAGAGAGAGAGAGAGAGAGAGAGAGATCTATAGATGTTAGATTCTGATAGACCTGGTGACAGTAATAGTGGGTCACTGATTTATGAAGGACTATTTCTGCATCCTTGAGAGAAAAGGAAAGGAAAAGGGAGCAAAAGAGGACAAAGTTGTGTAACCTATTCGCATAGGTGACTTTTTATTTCACATTTCAAAATAACACATTAATATTTTAATACATTTATCAAGGCCATAATACTGAGTAATTTTTCAATTCCGAAAAATTCATTTCTTTTTTAATAAATAGATTTTTCCCCCAACAGTCACATAAATCAACTGCTGAAATGAAGTAAACAGCCTTCAACCAAAACGGCCACTCAAGGAAATTCTTATTAAACATATATAAACTTGAAGCAGCAACATAAATGACTGAAAGCATAACTGCCTGGAAGCAGCAACTTGCCTTGATTCAGTTGAGTCATCCTTACCTCGCAAGATAGCCAGGGTAGAAAAGGTCAGGGATGGACTTGATCTGTGGTGGTGAATCTGAACTCGCTTGTTTTGGGACAGCAGCCAGCCAGGATTGTTTGTTTCCATGCCAATATGATTGAAAGCACAAGGCAGGAGGCTGATCGGACACTGCAGTGTTAATCTACCCCCGCAGGCATGATGGAGTGCTAGGCACTGGTGGTGATTGGGCAAGATGGAGTATTTACACCTAGAGGCAAGGTCCACAGGGTCAGAGCTAAACTCTAATCATGCAGTGTAGAGCTTAGAGCACGCATGGGCAAACTACGGCCCACCAGCTGGTTTAATTCAGCCCGTCAATACAGTTGCAGCATACTGTCTTGCAGCAAGTCAATACTTCCACTTAGCATAAGCGAGATTTAAGCCCATACGCTCAACGCGGTATATGCTTCCAATATGCACAAAGCATATTTTCATTTCTACTGCACACAGCATGAGCATGATTTCTATCTATACCCACTTCAAAATACAATATTCATGCTTTACTTTGCAGCATATGTCCATCATCTAAACAGCACACAAGCTATATTTCAGCCTGGTATCCTCAGTTCTGCCTGCACAGAGCATAACGGAAATCATATTTGTTAGCAAAATGTGGTTTAGAGCTATACATATTAAGTTGTTTATTGTATTTTAGTTGTTTTTATTGTATTTTAGTTGTGGATATTCCTCATAGTGAAAATTCACACACAACAAAAGGAAGCCTATTCATTTTTATGTGAAAATTGCTATATTCTGTAAATATTTAGGACTTCACATTGTTTCAGGTCTTGGATAAGCTTTTCATGTTACAGATTTGGCTTGCAAGTATAAAGTACATAGATAAATCTCACCAGCAAATATTATGATATTAAGAGGCCCAATGTGTGCCAAGAAAACATTCCCACACCATTACACCATCACCACCAGTCTGAACTGTTGTCACATGCCAGGTTGGGTCCATGGATTCATGTTGTCATGCCAATTCTAATCCTGCCATCTGCATGTCACAGTAGATATTGAGATTTATTTTTATCAACAGTTCACTATTGGTGAGGTTTTTACTGTGTCCAGTGTAGTCTCGATTTCCTGTTCTTGGATGACATGAATGGAACACAATGTGTGTGGTCTTTTGCTGTTGTAGCCCAGATGCCTCAATATTTGATGCATTGTGCATTCAGACAAGCTTTTCCCCTTACCACGGTTGTAAAGAGTGGTCATTTGAGTTACCATAAGCTTTCTGTCAGCTTGAACCAGTCTGGCCATTCTCCTCTGACCTCTCTCATCAACAAGGTATTTCCACCCACAGAACTAATGCGCCCTGGATGTTTTTTTTTTTTTTTTTTTTTTTTTGTCAACAGTTTCTGAAGTAGTCAAACCAGCCAATCTGGCACCCACAACCACAGCCCAGTCCATAGTCATTCTGATGCTTGAAGTGAACACTAACTGAAAGCCTTACCTGTAATTGCATGGTTATATGCATTGTGCTGCTGCCATATGATTGATTGGATAACTACATGAATGAACAGGTATTCCAATTAAAATGGTTGGTGAGTGTGTGTATGTGCTATGAACATCAGAGGATGTGTTCTCAAACCGAGACCAAAGAGAAAGAGATAGCTATATTGTTTTAAATTAATTTGTGAAAACCATTTTTCTCCTTGTTCATACAACATTACCATCCTTTTCAACTATGAACAAAAAAACGAACACTTCTGGCATCTAATTTGCAGTCTGCATGCATATAAAACCCATCCTACTCACCACCACTTCCCAAACAAATGCTTTGTTGCCTTTGCATTATCCACAGAAATGCATTCTGGTGTCCTTGATAGTGAGCTCTGAAAACAGAATACAAAAGTAACGCGAGCTGGGTTCAAAAAAAGAAATATTGTGTGCTGCTGTGATTTATGAATGTGCTTTGTGTGAATTCAAACTTTGCCAAATCTCTTCTTTGTTATTTCCTGTGTGTCTGGAACTTGAGGAACAAATCATGCTGGTGCAGGATACAACAATGTTTACTGTTGCAGCAGATATATATTGTTTTCCACGTTGCTCTTCCATGCTCCTGAATACCAATGTATACAAGTAACAACTTATTTTAGGGAACTCTATTTGATTTTGACATTTATGAATATTTACATTTTCTGTTTTAGTGTAATTTGTTCGAGCACAATGCTGTCGGACATTAGTTGTTGAGTTGTCGAAGCAAGGTCAAGGTTTAGTTGTGAATTGCAATTCTGTTTTAGTGGTGAAAATGTAAGGCATCACATGTTTAACTCTACACCCAGGAAAATTGCATAGGTAATTATTTATGAGAGACAGAGGGAGGCAAAGAGAGAGAAGAGAGAATGATAGAGAGAGAGAGAGGGAGAAAAAAGTAGACAGCACCAAAACTATTGTTAGCAGAGAAGAATGGCTGATACAGCTCTGCGAATAAGTGAAAAATAACAAAATGAGGTAAGGCCAGCAGCTGGAGATCAGGCAACCTGAATGCTAGCTGAGGTGGAGTGTATTCTTCTAATGAGGTCTCTGTAGGATGGGTTCTCAGTGAAGATGGAGTTTCGGCACATTGCCCTACCTCAGGCTCCTGTGCTGCATGTAGTTAAGTATGACCTGGAGTACAATACCTGAAACATGACCTGGGAACTGGATTGCTGTGGGACTTAAACCTTTGCTTGGACTTATGAAGAAAAGTTAATTCAAATATACTAAAAGTTTGCTTGAGTTTATATTAAGTTACAGACTGAGAGATGTATACTAAATATCAAGAAAACTTAGTGTACTTTTGATATACAACCGTAATTGCAGAAAAGTTGGGATTTCTTCTAAAATGCAATAAAAACAAAAAATGTGATTTGTCAAGTCTCTTGAAACTTTAATTAACTGACAAAAGTATAAAGAAAAGCTATTCAATGTTTTCACTGACCAACTTAATTGTATTTTGTAAATATAAACAAATTTAAAATTTGATGCCTGCAACACACTCAAAAAAAGTTGGGACAGAGTCATGTTTACCACTGTGTTACATCACCCTTCCTTTTAATTACACTTTTTAATCATTTGGGAACTTAGGATACTAATTGTTGCAGTTTTGCAAGTGGAATTTTTGCCCATTCTTACTTGAAACAAGACTTCAGCTGCTCAACAGTCCTTGTCACCATTGTCTGATTCTCCTCTTCATGATGTGCCATAGGAGACAGATCTGGACTGCTGGCAGGCCAGTCAAGCACACACACTCTGTGTCTACAAAGCCACGCTGTTGTAGCATGTGCAGAATGAGGCCTGGCATTGTCCTGATGAAATAACCATGGACTTCCTGGGAAAAGACGTTGCCTTGATGGCAGCATATGTCTCTTTAAAATCCCAATATACACCTGTGCGTCAGTGGTATCTTCACATGTACAAGTCACCCATGCCGTGGGCACAGATGCACCCCCTTACCATCACAGATGCTGGCTTTTGCACCTTTTGCTTATAACAGTCTGGTTGGTCTTTTTCATCTTTGGCACAGACTCTGGTTTCCTCCCCCAGTCCAAGGACCAGCGTTATAGGCTGATTGGCATTTCCAAATTGTCCATAGTGTGTAAATGTTTGTGTGTGTGTGTGTGTGTGTGTGTGTGTGTGTGTGCAATTGTACTCTGCGATGGGTGGGCACCCTGTCCAGGGTGTCCATCGCCTTGTGCCCCGAGTTTCCTGGGATAGGCTCCAGGCTCCCCGTGACCCTGTGTAGGATAAGCAGTACAGAAAATGGATGGATAGATAATATATAATGACCTTACAGTGCACTATTAAAAATGTACACAAGTAATACATGGACAAATGGTGAACAGTGTAATTGTTGAGATCTTTATAATGCTTTTCATACATCAGTCCTGCAAATGAATTGTTGTCACTTTTAGTGAGGAGGCTTAGGACTGGATGATGTGAGGATTTTGCACTTTCTTGCAGAGTAAGTTGACTCAGCAAACTCAAATAAAGATTTTTTTCTTTTTCATCCTGCCTCTAATACCATTAAAGTACATATTATAATGTCATAGTCATATTATTTCTTTTTTCTGTTTCATGAAATCTGTCAAAGATTCATTCTTATGCTCATTTTCTAACTAGGACAGAGAGAGAGAGAGAGAGAGAGAGAGAGAGAGAGAGCAATGTAATTAACAAGAAGAAGAAGAAGAAGAGATTTTGGTTGAGTCAGACCCAGTCATGGACTATAATTTAATAATGTCCAGTGCATAATGTAGTAAAACCCTATTTACAGTTCTTTATGATCAATGAGCTGACCTCTGTGCTCTAAAGCTGACACAGTTCTGTTAGGAAACACTTTATCATTACATCTGATCTGGTATTTATCAATGCTTTAAGAAGCCATGTCAAGTCATAAGAATTTTCCTATAAGTGACTAACTTTAATCACAGAGTTGCACGATCAAACTTATCTTTAGATTGTAGTTAAGCAGTTGTACTGATATTCTCCACGTAGCTCCACTTACAAAGCTTGTTTAGGTATATATGCTGTATTGAGGCGAAGTTGCATCTTATAGTTCCCTGCCTACAACCGGTAAAATCCACCGAAAACACCCCCTCAACCTGAAATTTCAACTCGTCAATTTATGGTAGTCTTCACAACCAGTTGCTTCCCCGTTTACGAAGTGACAGCAAATCTACATGGCTGCACAGACTGCAAACTGTGTAAAGTCCCCCTTCTCTACTCTATATAATAGTTTAGAACAGTGTTGGCTTTAGATCAATTAATATACAGAGACAGTACTTGGTTAAATCTTTAACATTGACTGTACTAATCGCTGTTTTGAGAAGGCAACCATCCTCTTCTAGCCTACTAAGTCTAGTGAACAGTGTAAATCCCCCCCTCTCTACTTTTAAAATAGTTTATAATAGTATTGGCTTTAGATTAATTAATAAACATACACAGTACTAGGTTACATCTATAACATTGACCATATTAATTGCTGTTTTAAGGATGTAAACATTAGTATTAGAGTTATCACTAATGTTAGTCGGCTAGCTTGTTGCTAAGCTACTCACTATTGTCTGTTGTCTAGCTTGTTGCTAAGCTACTCGCTGTTGTCTGCTATTATTGCTGTGCTGCAATTTCAGTCCAAACTGCCGCATGCATGTTTGAAGTTCACTGTAGTACATCAGCATCAGTAGCCACTCAGTAGCCTGTAACTGTAAAAGTGCAGTTAAAGTACCTTTTTTATGAGCTTTATGTGCTCTGACAGAGCCAACAAAAGACATGCTTTCATGGACACATCCATGTTTTTTTCCCCCACTTTGCACGTCAAACATCGAGGTGTGAAATGACGTTATTACAACTAGCAAATTAGCACTTAGAAGGCATTACGAATGCAGCATTGTACTTTTGTTAGGTATGTCATGTTACTATTTTTTTCATTCATTCATCTTTTGTAACTGCTTTGACCTGGCCAAAACCAGAATCCAGAGCCTATCGCAGGAACACTGGGCATGAGGTGGGAATACATCCTGGATGCGATTCCAGTCCATTACAGGGCACCAACACACACACACATTCACACACGTCAGCACTTCAGTTCTGCAAGCACTGAGCACTAAGACATACACACTTCCTTTTGCCAACATTTACATTTACTCACTTTGAGTCAAGATGCAGTTCATGGCACATTGTGCTCATTTTTAATGACCATGCCCTATTAAACATACCATTTAAATGCCATAGGATTGATGTTAAACATGAAACTTAGCACAAGGATTTCATTGCTTGCAGCAATTCACATTAACACAGCTAAATAAAATGTTCCATGATGTCCCTGATTGATTCATACTAAGTATGTACATGTACAGTATGTAATAAGTAGGTTACTCATTTCAGTATCAAACATCACAGAAAATAACAAGTACTCATACTCAGTATGAAAAAAAAATGGTACCAATGTTCACAGAAGAAAAAAAGGGAAATTTTCTTTTGTTATTTATATTTGTTTTCTGTAAAATTGTTCATAGGCTTAATCATTTTAGTTTCCATCAATTACTACAGTCAACCCTGGCAGGCTGACATGCACACAGGCATATTGTTTATTATTTCCTGCTGAATGCTGAGGAAATAATTGTGCAAAAATAAGTGCTAATAGTGTCTGAATGATTGATCTTACTGATCTTCCTCATTCCTAAGAAACACAATGTGGCAGTAACTGTAACCTCCACCAACAGCATGTATAAAATCATATCATAACAAAAATGATCTCATTTCTATCTAAACGTTTACCAAAGCCATTCATTATCATTTAGGTGGGTCAAAGCATTTTGTCTTCGGCTGTAAAGTTTGCACACTTTGCATCTGACTGCAGTCATTCTATCAACTGTTTACGCACTGGGACAATCTCGCTATCTTTCTGATCAAAATTCTCACAGAGATATGAGTACTCCTATGTATGTGTATGCTTTTACTCGTATGTGTAACAGTTGAACCAAAATGATGGCACTCCTGCCAGCTCCCCCATATCATACAACAGCTACTAACCGAAGAGTGTGACAACTAGTACATACTTCTTTTGAAGCCATTTCTCCCCTGTGTAGGATAAGCGGTACAGAAACTGGATGGATGGATGGACTATCTGTTCCTATACTTTTGCTCACCCAAAAATCGGGTGGTCTGCCACCACAGGTGCCATGTCCTAGTTGTTTAAGACATCTAGGTGTAAATATCAGGAAATGAAAGCTGAAATTCCGATCTATCATCTCATATTCATCTTTTGACCTTAAACCCAAATGTCTTTAATGGGTAGCAAAACGAATAGAATTGGCCTTGCTGTTCTAATACTTTTGGAGGGCACTGTGGTTCTCCAGTTTCTTACAGCTCTAATGTCCCTGGTTTGATCCTGAGCTCAGATTACTGTTCAGAGTGTTCTTCTTGTGTCTGCCTGGGTTTCCTCCATGTTCTCCAGTTTCCTCACACCTCCCAAAAACATGGTGGTCGTTTGATTGGTTAATCTAAATTTCCCTAAAAAGGTTCCATCAAGGAAGTAAAGTTTTTACTGAAAATGAATGAATATATTGCAATAATATTAATGCATAATACATCTGTTCGAAGAATGAATGCTATTTACAGTCCTTTACATGTTTTTACGTTTAAAATCTTTTTCATTTCATTGAGAACAGAAGAATATCAGCTCATAGTGCTTCACTTGTCAAACCTGTGAACTCAAAGAAAGTGGGCCAGAATGCAAATATTTATTTTATCCACCGCTCTGGAAAAACACAACATTGAGGAAAGGAAACATTTTGGAGATGATCAGAAATGGATAAACCTGTGTGCTGATTGGCTATGTGACACAAGGTGTTTTTCATTCCTGCTAGTCTTTGAAAGATAAAAATAAGATGTGTAGGTGGAGGATGGGAGACAAATGTATATTCTTGTGGGAGAAAAGTATTGTGTGATCTCTGCATCTACTGTATGGAGACATCAAAATGCACTTGAAGAAAGATTTTTATTTAAATCCTGACAGCCTGACACACAGTCAGTCTAAAAGATATGGGAAGCCGATTTCAGGGTTGCTTTATGTTGCAAATGCTTTGTGCTTGCCTTAGATAGGAAGAACAGCTATATGAGACATCACACTGTATATCATTTGTATGAAGTGGGATTGGTGAAGAGTGAACAGTTCCTGGCTGCCATCTTTAGTTAAAGACATAGAGCAGCAGGTTGATGGTTGGGTCGCATGATGCCCAATGATTCATTTTTAATCCACGCTTCTGGAAAAAAAAAAAAGAAAAAAAAAAAGCCATTCTGAAAGACCACTGAGGATGACCGGTATATCGAGGAAAAATATCAAGAAATAGAAAGAGGAGGCCGTTTTTCCTCCTAAAGTGTGATTCTTTGAGTTTTATAGTTTCTGTGGGTCTTGGCTTAGTTAAAGAATTTATTATTTATTAATTATACAAACTTTAGCCACAGGGTGTTATGAAAGGTGCAAAGATATAATTAAGGAAATACAAATAATTAAAAGAACATTTTGAAAATCTCGGACTTTCAGGTAAATGTCATGTCATCGCGTCCTATTAAAAAAAGTAAACAAACAAACAAAAAAAAAACCCAATAATAATAATAATAAAGAAAAGAAAGAAAGAAAAAAGAAGACAGTACATGTTCACCAAACACTTGAGTTTGCTTACTTGAACATCTTACCTTATTGAGCAGCTAATTAAAAAAAAGAAAGTTAATTAAAAACAGCTAATTAAAAAAAAAAACCTATTATATAATATGAGTGAAGATGAAATTAACATATCATGACCCTCCGTTACAGCGTTTTTATCCCCTTCTTTTTTTTTGTAATTAATAAGCATGTTTATTCTATATTTATTTTTAAAAAGTACTAATAAAAAGAGAACATGATTTAACAGTTTGTCTAATGGGCTACTTTTGTTACACAGATCTGGCAATGCAAGAAGTTGCTTATTCTGTAAACCCCAATGGCATATCAGCTACAGACTGTATATAAGATTGTATACAAGTGTGTGTATATAATATCTTATCTTGTGGGAGGGAATGAGGAGGCATGCTTAAGAAAGAGAGCTGCTGAATTCTTTCTTTCTTTCTTTTTCTTTCTTTCTTTCTTTTTTGAGCTCCATGCTTTTCCGCCCAGTTTGTGCCAACATAAAAATACTTCACTAAAAACTGAAATCACAGATAAACACACACCGCATACAGCATCATGCTGCTTAACATTGTCAGATTTTTTTTAACTACTTGGCAACATGCCAGCTCTCTCTCTCTCTCTCTCTCTCTCCCTCTCTTTCTCTCTCTCACACACACACACACACACACACACACACTGCGGTAAACATTCACTTGTTACTCACTCATTCTCCTCTACTTGTCCTCCCACTCACAGCTGGTGCTTTACCACGCCCCTGCGTTATGATATGCCCTCACCCTTCACTTTCATAGGAACACCTGTACACCTACTCATGTATGCAGGTATCCCATCAGCCAATCATGTGGCAGCAGCACAAGGCATAAAATCATGCAGATACAAGTCAAGAGCTTCAGTGACTGTTCACATCAAACATCGGAATAGGGAAAAGTGTGATCTCTGTGACTTTAAACGTGGCAGGGATGTTGGTCCCAGATAGGTTGGTTTGAGTATTTCAGAAATCTCCTGGGATTTCCACACTTATGAGTCTCTGGAGTTTACAGAAAATGGAACACCATGTTGATGAAAGAGATCAGAGGAGAATGACCAGACTGGTCTGAGCTGACAGGAAGTCTATTGTAACTCAAATAATCACTCTTGACAACCGTGATGAGCAGGAAAGCATCTCAGCCTGCACAAAACATTAAATCTTGAGGTGGATGGGCTACAACAGCAGAAGACCACATTAGGTTCCAATCCGGTCAGCAGAGAACATGAATCTGAGGCTATCATGGGCACAGACTCACTGTAACTGGACAATTGAAGACTGGAAAAAAAAACAAAAAAAAAAAAACAGGTGTTTTTATTTTCTAATAATGCACTTCTGACCAATCAGATTCAAGAATTCAACTGCACTGCCATATAAGCTGTATTAATAACCTCCTCTTCCTTACTTAACTGCATTTCCTCTTCAGAAAAAAACTTTTTGATGGATTGATGGTTGACCATTTCCACTACTTCACAGTTGTGTTTAAATGTCAGTTTACCTCATGCTGAACAACCTTAGTAAAGTGTTAGTTAGACGTATTATAAGTGCTTTTTGTTTGGTTGAATCGAGTCATGTTTTGTATGTGTAGCCTGATGTAGGCTACATCACATACCTGTACACTACGTACACACATAGACAGATTGGCAGCTGCAGTTCTAATTTCAAGTGTTCAAGATTTGAAGTAATGCTCTAGTGGCCTCATGTTATGCTTACTCTGAATACCAAACATCTAAATGTAAAAGTTGTAAGCCTTTTACTTAAACAGAAAACACTAAAAGTATGGTTCTATCATATGTATAATTTGATTGGACAGTGTGTGCTTAGTCTACATTTAGTTTCTCCTCCAAAGGCATTTTGAGAAGCAAAGAATGATAGAGTAAATAATCCACCATTTTACATTCACTGTATTTCACATGCACCTTCTCAATCACTACTAATGAATTTAGGGGTGGGCGATATGACAAAAATATCATATATATTTCAAATAATTTCTATGATACACAATATATTTAATGATATATAGGTGCCCTTACAAACTGCCTTTTATACTTTTATTTTAAAGGTATACTTTTATTTTAAAGGTGTATTAAGTAAGATTAGTCTTTTTCTGTAAGTTTAACCGTCTCTAACTGTTAGGTGGGTTTGACATTTAAATGATTCCCGCCCATGTTCATGAGGCTCTGCCCCAAGTGTCTATAAAATGACTGACAGTAGGTGATTCCAAACTCAGCAAGCATTTCAGACCAGAAGTTTCCCAAACGAGTTTTCTCAGCTACTTAATACACTTTGGCTAAAGCCACAACTTTTTAAAAATTATTTTTCTACATAAAAAAATAGCTAATAAAAATGTACCGTGAAGCAATTTATAACAATATCAGTCTGAGATTGTCATATCGCCCAGCCCTAGAAGTATTACAGATAGGTCAGCAAAGTGGTCTCAAAACTATCAGCCCAAATGGAGATGGTAATCACCTGACACCACTGTCACTAATAGGATAGATGAATCTACAGTCTGGGCTAGAATGAAATCAGCCCCAGCATTTGCTTCTTTATACCAGTCTGTGTAACTTGCATCCGACCAGTGGGGGCGCTTGATTCTACAAGAATACAAAATAATCAACCTTAAGACATTAGTTAACAGCAAATTATCTGATGTGGATCCCCAAAATCTTAGTGTGTTAATGTCTTTTTTTTTATCCTTGAAATTCAGTGACTTTACCTTACTTGCACATTTCTACCAGACGTGCCTGTGGAACTCAGTTAATAAATTATTTTTACTTTTATAAATTATATGGTAGCAGATGTATGTAATTTATGTGAGTAATTTATTTAACTTGAATCCTATTGTTTTGCTCCTCACTGGAGCGCATAATGTGGGCTGGAAACGTTGAGATGCTCTGATGAATTTAATTAATCTGACACCAGCTGAGATTTACACCTGTGTGAAACAAGGGTGTTTCCTTCTGTTATTGTGCAACCCAGAAAACAAAACAAAACAAACCAAAAAAAAAGTTGTTGGAATGCAATTATGATAAGTATTAGAAAAAGAAAAAGTGGAATAGACCCTGGCGGTGTTGCTTTTGAGAATTCCATAAATCTGAATGGTCAGGTCGATAAAACTTGTTAATGGTTTAGTGTACAGTAAAGTGAAATTATAAATCACTAACTACATGTTTAGGTCATGTTAGTTTTGCATCATTTTTGCTTTTAATCTGAAACAGCTTTTGGTCCTGGTTCATATATAATAACGCATCTTGATTGCGTCTTGTGGCTGAATAACTAAATCTAAAATTGCAGCAGTAAATATCCAGGTCATGCTTTGTCCTGTGCTGCTGCTTTCTCCCGCGCCCCAGACACATTGCAGAACCAATTACAAATATAATATGATTAGCTCTGCTGCTGTGACGCTTCCCAGTAGATTTCAGCTAAACTCTCTGTGTTCATTGTTATGTCTGTGCGCTCACAAACACACATACACACACACATGCACACACACCACCCATGGAGCTTTCTGTACTTGTGAGTCACCTTCTGATTATATGGATAAGCACTTACCAGAAACAGTTTATGCCCAAGTATCACACTTGCTTCAGTGGACAATGTCACCTGGATACTGTAGATTTGTACCTAAGAGCTGTTGCTATAATCATAACGACTGTCCTGTATTCATCCCCAGTCTCATATACTGCAATCGAGTAAAGCTCGTTACTCAGCCTTGGAAAAACCAGAGAACAATCTCTCAACTCTTAATTCGGACTCATAAACTTGGGATGGTCTCATTATCCCTGAGTTCAGCAAGTGACATCAAATCAACATGGGTGCTCACAGCATCAACAGTAAACAAAGTAGCATTTCTTATCTTTAAATGCTGTATATTCTAGATCAATCAACATATAGACATATTCACTTGTTAAATCTTAAACATCGATGATAAAGTTCACTGTTCTGAGGAGGTAAACACCTTTCACTCATCACAGTTTGCTGGCTAGCTTGTTGCGAACAAAAGACGAACATGTAGACGTCCATTCCCCCCCTACTTGAACACACTGAGGTCAAAACTGAAGCATTATTCACAAAATGCTCATACCACACATAATTTCAATGCACTTTTCAATCCTGTTTGACCCAGAAGAGCACGGGTTCCCTTTTGAGTCTGGTTCCTCTCAAGGTTTCTCCATCGTGTCGTCTCAGCGAGTTTTTCCTTGCCACTGTCACCTCTGGCTTGTTTATTAGGGATCTAAATCTACATCCAGATTTCTGTGAAGCTGCTTTTTAATGACATCTAATTGCATTGAATTGAATTGAATTGGATTGGATTGAATTTAGATGCACATGTAGCATTCCCACGGCAATGTTACGTTTAACACTCAATGATTGGATTTCATCTATTTTTATCTCTCCTGTCGTCTCTTCTCCTCTGTCCTTTGTGCTACTCACTCATGGGCTGATGCAGAAAGTCAACAACCTCATATGTGCAGTGACATTTCAATAAAGTCAGACATGTTTCTCACTCATCTGCAAGCCCCTGCTGTATAGATCTCTCAACACACATGATATTTACACACATCATTGCTGTATCACCCTGTCCTATTACTGCAGGTTTATTCTAAGGAAGTTGCTCAAAATCTGCTGTAGTGGTGTAGAATTTGTGAAGCAGCTTTAGGGACGTGTGTTTTCAGGACCTCTCATGTGAGCTTCTGTGGTTTGTAATAGGCAGAGGAAAAGGAGTGTCCTTAGTCAGTGCTTACTGAAAGCTTTTTGTTTGTTGAATAATACCAAGATCAGAACCCGATTCAACGAAAATGAACCTTTTTATAAATCCAGGTCTCAACAGCTGGCTACTACTTCCAGGAAGTGAAAGCGCTGTACTTTAGGGAGAAATGTTGAGGTAGTAAAATTACAGTGGCGTACACACAGGCTCAGGGGAAGCAGAATGGACAAAAAGCCTTCATCGCATGTGCAAGTGCAGTGCTTCTGAAGCTGTAAAATTATTATTATTATTATTATTATTTTTAAGTATCAAACAACTCATTTTAGATATTGACTTTTTATGAGAAACTGTTGCCTTTCTTCTAGCAAAAAAAAACATTTCATAAGTATGCTCATAAGTTCATTAGTCAAAATATGTGAAATTATTAACACCACTAAACACTAAAGAATATAAAAAAATGCTAAAGAATTATTGTAGTGGAAAAAAGAAGAAGGAAGGAAGAAAAAGAATATGACGAAGGACAAAGAAAGAAGAAGAAGAGCGAGAATAACAAGGATGAAGAAAAAGAAGGTAGAAGAAAGGAAAGAAGAAGGATGAATAAATAAAGAAATTGATAAGAGAGAAAAAGAAAAAAGAAAGAGAAGCAATAAGAAGGAGCAAGATGATGAAGAAGATGGATAAGGAGGAAGAAATGTTGATGAAGAAGAAGCACAAAGAAATAAGAAGAACAAAGAAGTTGAAGAAAGAAAGAAAGAAAGAAAGAAATAAGACAAAAATGTGAGGGCGAATGAAGAAACAAAAATACGGGAAAATAAAAAAGCAGAAAGATGATGAAGAAGATGGATAAGGAGGAAGAAATGATGATGAAGAAGAAACACAAAGAAAGAAGAAGAACAAAGAAGTTGAAGAAAGAAAGAAAGAAAGAAAGAAAGAAAGAAAGAAAGAAAGAAAGAAAGAAAGAAAGAAAGAAAGAAAGAAAGAAAGAAGACAAAAATGTGAGGATGAAGGAAGAAACAAAAGAAGGGAAAAGAAAAAAGCAGAAAAAGATGGATAAGGAGTAAGAAATGATGATGAAGAAGAAGCACAAAGAAAGAAAAAGAACAAAGAAGTTAAAGAAAGAAAGAAAGAAAGAAGGAAGATACTTCCCATGTTCAGTGTAGTATAATCTCTGGTATGCAGTGTAGCCCCTGAGTAACTAACTTGTGATACAGGGACTTTGGAAGGTTTTCTAGTTTCTGTCTTTTCCACCTGATGAAATAATGTGTTTTATTCATGTGTAAATCATCTGACACAGCCACCTCTTTAATGCCTTTCATTTATTCACCTGGGTTAAAATTCTGCCTCGCCACAAAATTAAGTACGACTCCCTTTCCTCATTTCTCTCTCATGTCCTGCTGTGCTAGGAAATGTTTAACTAGATAAAGAAATAAGAGGAAGTAATCCTCAGTGCTGATGCCAACACATGCCAGTTTTTCCCATCTCTTTGAGGTTATTTGTTTTGTGTTTATTTGTTGTTTTTTTCTTTTTTCTTTCATCCCTCATAAGAAATAGCTGAAGGCCTAACATTGCTTTTTTTTTCTTCCTGGCATTAATTTGCCTCGGATCATGAAGCATAAGCTCAAGCTACAAGTACTATGTTGCTAACGCTACCCCACTGGGAATATTGGTTAGTGCACTGTGTAGTCACAAATGTTGTTCCAAGGTAAGCTTCCACACAGAAATGGCTTCAGTTAATTACCTTGGGGAAATGCGAGAAAGCAAAACAAAACAAATTTGTATATTGAGGTTGGAGGCTCTTGTTCAAAGTTCATGTGTGATATTTCTTGATATTATTTCATATATTCAGAAGTAATCAACACAACACATTGTTTATTATTTTCCCGAATGTTTTTTTTTTTTTTCTTTAGTGTTAATGTGTAGTACATCTGCACATCAGCGCTTTAAAGTAACTAGGGCTCCGTTCATATCTGGCACTAACATGCATCCTGGGTGAGCAGATTGTAAGTGGACAGTGCTAAGTACAGGTGTGAACGGGGTCAAACGCGTTTTAAAGACACGTTGTGATCCGATCAGGCAAACCACATTCAGTGGTGGTCTGGGACGCATATGACCACATCACATTTGAGTGTGAACATGAATGCGTCTCTCTCTCCCTCTCTCTCTTTACTACTTTTAGGATTCTTGAAAACATCACATTGTTAGACCTGAACAGGAACCCAAATGGATCCCATTGAAAATCCTGTAGATGTGGTCCTGTAGAAATTGTCTTATAGGACAATTTGTCTTGTCCTATAAGACAATTCCTATATGAATCTTATAGGAATGGTTTCAAAATATGATAGAATTCTAATTAGAATTTCTTATTGGAATCCTTTTTTTCAAGGGTTTCGTTAGCAGACCACGTGATTTAAAATGTTTGAAACAGTGCATACAGGTACTTGAGACATGATTTGCAGGACATTTCAGCCTGAAAATAAATGCAGCGGAAGACTGACTGTCAGGAAAGCAGGTGAGGACGCAAGTGCAGGTTGACAGGTTTTTAATAATCCAGGCAGTCAAAAGCAGGGTCGGGGTGCAGGCAAAGGTCAGGCGATCAACAAACAGCATAAACAAGAAAACTCTTCCGTGCCAGCCCCGTTGCCTTATGGGATAGAGCAGTGTCCATTGGTTCCCTACTGCAGAATCTCATCTTGTTTATTAGCTGTGAGATCTCATCACCGTTTGAAAATCAAAATCTGTATCTCACAAATGGCCGGTTTGATCCTTTAATCTTGAGGCCTTCCTTCCTTGTGGCTCAAGCTTCAAAGAGTTTCTCACACACACACACACACACACACACACACACACACGGCACATGCATTTAGTACCAAAATCTCTCTAACAGACTCGAGGCTACTCGTTTTCTTTTGTTTTGTTTTTTTGCGCAAGCATTTTCATAAAGATGTTTGATAAGATGGCAGCGTCAATTTCCCTCATGCAAGCAGTTTGCATGTAAATCATGTTCATGCACCACAGTCAAGGCTAAGGAGATAAATTTAACTGTCACTATCACTATCACACACACACACACACACACACACACACACACACACACACACACACACACAGTTGATTCATTGTAGAGAATCAGTGGCTGTAAAAACATCATTCACTCACATCTGACAAGGAAATATAAGAGGAATAAAATACAAAAGGGTGTTCTGTTATAGAAACATCTTCATTGACGAGGTGATGTGATGCAGCCTAACATAAAGCAGACTTAACATTACCATCCCAAAGTTGTTTATTTATTTTTTTTATAACACCACATTCCAACGTGTTTGATTCTTCTTTTATACCACAGCGTGGTTGAATTCTCAATTCTGATTGGCTGACAGACGTTCTGAGGTGTGCAATTATTTTTTTAATAAATGCACAGCAAAGGTTCCAGTCAGGTCTTGACCGCATTACAGTTCCATATCAGTTCACGAAGTTAATTGAAATAACAGAAAAGTTAGCCTGCTGTCCACCACAGCACACAGATCTAACAACAAACAGAATGCGCACCCGAGGTGGTAATGCGGCCACGAGGCGAAGCTTAGGCTTGAGTCATTGATATGCAGTTATTAGAGAGAGAAAGGGAGCAAGAAAAAAGAAAGAGAGTGCGCGTATGTGTGATAATCCGGTAAACAAGTATCAATATTTATTTGTTCTATTTTCTGCAGTAATAAAAACAAAAAAACCTGTGAACAAGTAGGCTTATTGATATTTATTTATTTATTTATTTGTTTGCTCTATTTTTATATTATCAGCAAGAAACGAAAAAAAAAATGGTGATCTCTCTCTCTCTCTCTCTTTCTCTCTCTCTCTCTCTCTCTCTCCCCAATAACTGCATATCAATGGCTCAAGCCAATGACATTTTGGACTTAGCAACGGAGGCTTCGCGTCGTGGCCACATTACCACCTCGGGCTGTGCATTATTTTCTAATAATCCAACGGCCCGTCGTCAATTATTCCTTACATACCACAGCAATGTGCCAATGCGAACATATTTATTCATTAAAGAATGACACATTATACATTTTATCCATTTATTGTTACATTTAATGTTGTGGAATGTCCACGAGACTAGTTGCCACTTACATTATGGCAACTACAAACAGTTGTTTATAATGAAGTCAATAAGACAAAACATTAACACCTGTCATGTTACTGGGAAACCACAAACTCAGAGTCGACTTGTCCACGACAGAAAATATTGTTACAGAGCCCTGACACTGGAGACTCCTTCGAAAAATGCTAACAGAAAACGTCACCATACATATCAGCAGTTAAACACATTTATTTTTAATATGTTTGTGTGGATTGTCAGCCGTACTCCTCCCTTTGTAAGTTGTTGCTATGGTGATTTTTCTTGCAGCTGACACTACTATCAGAGTTACAGTTATAGAAAATGGATCAACACCTTGAGAGTTCAGTAGGACTGTGGTTATGACAAAATACACAGTTTCATGGCAAGAACTTGTTTGAATGTGTGTGTGTGTTGGTGTGTGTGTGTGTGTGTGTGTGTGTGTGTGGTTCCTTCTGTAAAGCCGAGGGTCGTAAAGGGTTTTGAAGTAGGCACATCATAACAGTGAAAGCACAAATGTGCATGGCGATGGCAAAAAAGAGGTCAAAACAACTTTTGCAAAAATTAATAAATTAATAATAATAATAAATCCTGCTCAACGTGGACACCAGGCAGTCGTTTTTTGTCCGTACAGTATGTGCATTATTACTGCACAGCTGCCTGTAGTGGTGCAGTTCAGTATACTAATTACATCCATTACCGTTAATTTTGGGGGACAAACCAAATGGGAAGTCATTAGTGAAGGCACTATAGTAGAAAAGTGCTAAGCATCTCATATCTTCAGTACCAGTTCAGTACCTGAGCCATTTGACAACACCTAAGCACATATTCAGTAATCAGACTTACTTCAGAACTTAAATCAGAACTTACTTCCTGATAAATGATTTAGCAATAAAATGCTGCGTTTAATATAAAATCCATTATAAACTCTCTCTCTCTCTCTCTCTCTCTCTCTCTCTCTCTCTCTCTCTCTCTCTCTCTCGCTCACACACACACACACACACTTTTAGCTTTATAAAAATCTTATCAAGACTAGAGTTCCTAAATCGGAAAGGAGGTATCGTAATTCTATGTTGGTGTAAAATTGTTCAATGTTTTCTTCTTGTTGTTGTTGTGTTGTTGTTTATTTATTTATTTATTTGTTTATTTGAAAATTTCATTTCTTATTTTCATTTCTTGCTAAACAAATTATAATCTAGTATGTTACTAATTATCACTGTTAGCACCATTTGAAAATGATTTCTATTACATAATATTAATGTTTTGACAATTAAAATTAGCACATTGTCCATTCTTCACTGTGAGAGTCTAGTCTTTAGGGGATTAAACTGCATCACATTTATCTCAGTCAGCCTGTGTCCATGAAAGCCTCAGATTCCTGTTATTGTGCATGCTGAAATGCTTTTCTGCTCACCACGGTTGTAAAGAGTGATTATAAGAGTTACTATATCCTTCCTGGGAGCTTGAACCAACCTGGCCATTTTCCTCTGACCTGTCTTATCAACAAGGTGTTTCCACCCACAGAACTCTCGCTCACTCAGTGTTTTTATTTATCGCACCATTCTGTGTAAAGACTGTTGTCAACAGTTTTTGAAATACTCAAACCAGCCCATCCGACAACAACATCCATGTCACTTTTAAAGTCACACAGATCACACTTTTTCCCCATTCTGATGTTTGATGTGGACATAAACTGACGCTCTTGACCTGTATCTGCATGATGTTTTGCATTGTGCTGCTGCCACATGATTGGCTGATTAGATAACTGCATGAATGTGCAGGTGTACAGGTGCTCCTAATAAAGTGTAGGGTGAGTATATTTTAGCAATCTTGTGTTGGCGAGTGTAAAAGTCAAAGACCTTCCAGTAAAAGATGAACGTTGTGTTTGTGTTTTGAGTTCCCTGTGCCAATCAGTAGCAGTAGATAGACGTTCAAATGTAAATGAACACTTGTGTAAACAGGAGCGTACTCCAGAGTGACCACAGTGACCTTGAATATTGAGGTCTAATCCAAACAAAGTGTGGCCCATCTGTAGCGTCCAGAGGAAATTAACCATATTTGAAGCAGTTGATAAACCCCATGCCTCAGACACCGCTCTGTCCGTGCTCAGGAATTGAATGGTGTTATTAGGTAATGGGTGAGCGGTCATATCAAAACCCACACCACGTAAAGAACAGAGAAAGATGCCTCACCTGAAGTAATGACATGAATTGTAATGTGAATCATAATGAAGAATGGTAATAGAAGCAATTCTTAGTAACATGCACAAGGAAGATTTTTAAATTTTTTTATGTTGAGTTCACTTCTCAAAGGCAATACTAGTCTTTAGACTGAATGTTTCACTGAGTTTGTGACAGAGAGAATTGAGAGAATGAAGGTATAATGTCACTTTACCATAGAAGAGCTAAAACAATGCATTTACATATAAATATTAATTCTAAAAAGAAACTGCAGCAACGTGTAGTATTGTAACTAGAAATTGCATGATACCATTTTTTTTTCTTTTCTGATACTGAAACCTTGAGTAGCAACTGATACCGATACCTATACCTATTTATTTCTTTAAAATCTACTAAGTTGTTTTTTGTTGTTTTTTTTTTTTTTTTAACTGAAGCACTTAACACTTAACGAGTGTTAACGATAACGATACTGAGTATAAGATAAGTGCTGTGTCTAATTGTAGGCAATTTTTTAATTGTCACATAATTCTGATTTGTATATAGTATAATTTTATTGCTGAAAAATACTGCTGTTGATTTAACAATTCCTGGAGGTGCATGTGTTTTCTACATAGAGAGATATTATACTGTGATATAATTGGTTCTACATGAATGTAGGAGGTGAATATTATAGGAAAGGATACTATAAAGCATTAAAACTAGCAGATTGAAGCTATTTCTGCTACCAAACTCATTGGATTAATGCATTTTATTATATATACAGTTGCAATCAAAATTATTCAACCCCCACTGCAAATCAGGTTTATTGTCAAAATTTACAGACTTTCAGCTGTTTGCAATGAACAAGTCAAACAAAAGCAATTGAAATAGCTCAACGCAACGAATGCTTCAAGTGGTTTCCCCGAATTCATTTCTATGCAGTGGGTTGAAATGTTTTGAGACTGGAGAAGTCATTATAAGTTGCATTTTCAGTTGAATTTGGGGAAACCACTTGAAGCATTCATCTGATAGGCACGTTGTTTGATTTATCATTATTTTGTAATTTGACCTTGGGCTTGAGAAAGTAAATATACAAATTAAACATATTATTATTATTATTATTATTATTATTATTATTATTATTATTATATGAAAAAATACAATCAAATATTCTTGCACTATATTTTTGCACTATATTGGTTTATGTTTAGTCTCACAGTACAGCAGTCATTACATTATGGCAGATGAGAACATTGAAATGCCATCCTAATCATAATGCATTAAGTATTATATCAATTCATATGTATTATAACTCGTCTAATTCATCAGTAAAATCACATTTGTGATGAACAGCAGAAGGTAATGTAATGATTTAAACAATGAAATTATCTCTAGATGCTTCATTACTTATGAGGTTGGATATAACATTGAGCATGACCTTTTGTCACTGTCAGAGTATAAAACCCTCAGGAAACTGGAGATAAATAGGAAGACGTATGTAACAAAGAAGTTTGTTCTCTTACTGAATCCCTTCCTTTCAGAACTGAACTGGAAAAGTTTGTCTTTTTTTTTTTTTCCCGTACTGCTACAGTAACAGCGGTTTGACAGCAGTTGCTTCAGCATCAAAAGAGCTCACACGGACACATACTTCATGTACTCCTACTGGAAATCTTTCTCCAGTGACCGTGCTGCTGCGATAGCTCAGTAATGTGCTGCGAATGGCGTTCCCATTCACCGAAATGTCCAGCTGATTTATATGCAGCCAATTCAGTTTAAGTGTAGCCACTTTGCATGAAATCTGTCTCCGTCTGTGCATTTATTTAGAACCACTGCAGCCCAGAGATGCCATTTTGTCATGCTTCTCAGATCTAATTCACACTGAGTGAATCAGATGTCAAGGTAAATCCCGTGCCAAGATTAGAGGCCTGCTAACAAGCGTGCAAAAACACAACAGCCAGGTGAACAAAGAGGGAAAACGGGGTGGGGATGGTCAGGAAGGAGGGAGGAAATAAGAGAAAGAGAGAGGCAGACAGCTAGGGAGAGAGGGAGGGAGTGATGTATGAGATAAGAAAAGTCATTGGTTAGTAGCCCAAAGGCAAAGTGAAATCTATTCAATTTGCTTAATAAAATTAGCCTGTGCACTGACTACATTATGACAGGCGATGTTTGGCTACACTCTCGGAAGCCAGATCACTGAGCACCTCTCCACCCGTCCGTACATACACTCACATCTGCTCACCATCCACTGTGTCAGAGCCACAGCTGGATCCCTGCTTCGATAGCACATGTGTGACACTGAAAAAGAGCCTAAAATGGCAGAGGGAGCGGGTTTGGTGTCAGAAAGCCAAGCTTCACCCTCTGCCAGCTCCCCGAATATGAGTGAGCCGAACCGGGGAGAAGAAGAAGGGTACTCAGGGCCTGCTCTGACCCTGAACAGCTCTACTTCGGTTCTACGACGACCTTTCTGCCTGCTCCTGATGCTGATCTTGCTGGTTTTGTCTTTCCTTGGCAGCTGGGCGGTGGTGCACCTCAGCCTGGGAGCTCGGGAAACACCGTTCAGGATCTCATCCAGTTACGACCAGCCTGGAGAGCTAGAGACAGCTACCTACAACCCGCTCTTCATCACCAACTGCACCATGGGTAAGAATGCTGGTTTAAACCTTTAATACTACACGAGAGTCATGTGTTTCCTCAGTTCTCCTCAGGGTTGCAAGTGAATCTTTTGTTTTTTTTGTTTTTTTCTTTAAATTCACATTTTGAAAACAAATATTATTAAACAGATGGATGTGTAGTGTGAAGTGAAATATGTAATAAGTTTTATTAAAACTATTTTATTAACACTTTCTATGAAGCCCATATTCGTAAATCCATAAAACTGTGAGTTTAAGAAAACTGTTATTATTTGGTAATGATTCCTTGTAAGCAATTTTATAAATTTGAATAATGCCTCATAAAAAAGCTCTAATAATGTTCTCTAAGTTATAATCAGATTGTAATGCAAGTGTCACCAATTATTCTAATACTATGTGGTGCACTAATAAAAAAAAAAAAAAAAAAAAAAAAAAAAAAAAACTTTATAACTAATAATGACCTAATAATGAGTAACAATGTTACAGTGGTGAAATCTGAAGCTAATAATAAACCAATGGTGAAGTTTTCTGGAAGGAGACGTTTATTTAATATTTAGGTAAGACGTCCCAGGTGTATTTTCAACCACTGGGGAATCTTTAGGACAGAGGATCTTGGGCTTTCCAGTTTCATAGTAACTTTTTTTTTGCAGACAAAATTAAATGTAACTAGAAACGGTTAAAATGTATCAGGTGTCATTCATTAATGAATTTAAAAAAAATAATTGTTGGTGAATTGCTGTGGTACAAGAGGAATAAAACACTTTTGGATGTGCTGTTATAGAAAAATAATCTGCTCTGTGTAGGGCCATATCACACTACAAACATCAGACATTAATTATTTTCCTATAACAGCATGCCCCATTGTGTTCTATTCCTTCTTTAGTTATTAAGAAATAGCTTGTGTATTAGTATTTGAACGCAGATGAGTGCAAACCCTTCAAACAAAATGAATACAGTAACATTACTGATGTTTCTTTATTGTTTTATTATCACAGATAGCAAAAATGTCAAATGTTAAAGTATAAATAATTTGTAAACTGTCAACTTGAAAGTTTGCATCGTCATTTCTGAATGGCTTTATATCCCTTTATAATGGCCCCAACACTCTTTATTTTCCTGTAAACAGCTTTGGTACCTTTTCAGTTGCAATATTTGTCCAATCTTTATCCATTTTCCCTCACACTTCTGGTCTAACTATTACACTGAGGGCATGACAAAGTTTCAAAATCTTTATTTTTCTGATCGTTTTCTTATTCTTTTTCTCCGTTCAAAAAAAATTATCATAGTAATACAACAAATGGTGTACAAACGGGATCATTTTTATACAATTCATTTTCTATTTATAAATTTACCAAACAGCTAAGAACAATTATTACAATAACAGTACACGAATAATCATGCACATACGATACCTGAATTAATACTTACTTAAATGTGAACTCATGATGAGTTAAGGCATGTACTAATCACAAACTAATGAAGACCCAATCTTAGCTATGACACGAGACTTATGAATTCATGCGTGAGAAAAAAACTATTTAAGTACGCTTGATAGTTAATGTATTAATTAACATGTAGGGGGAAAGTAAATAAAACATGCTTTATAAGAAAGAATATGATTTAAACATGCATAATTTCAAATTGTTTATTGCCGAAAGTAGAAAGACACGCTAATAATAAACACCAATAATTTAATCTCGACCCGTGCACAGATATTTTGAGGGACAGTGGCCCAAAACATGGAGACCCGAGTGACAGACACAGTAAAGCAGTCAAAATAAACATAGAATAAAGACTAAAACACTGGAAAATAATCTTATAGAAGACTGGTTTTAAATGTTAATAGATAATGCTAAATGAATAAATGTTACTGTATTAATTTCATTAGTAAAGCACGTACTAATACTACAGTGAGACTTGTAAAGAAATGGATGGAGAATGACACAAAATGGGTTGAGATGAAATTATTGGCGTTTATTATTAGTGTGTCTTTTTACGTTTGATAAGAGGGATCAATGTAAATTATGAAAGTAAGCCAGCGCCATCCAATGATGTTTTGTACGCAGCTGCATATCTCAAATTATATAAACAACTTGAAATTATGCATGTTTAATTCATATTCTTTCTTATAGAGCATGTTTGATTTAGTTTACCCCTATGTGTTAATTAAAATATGTACTGACATACTTAAGGTGGTCGTTATTCACAATTCACAAGACTCACCTTGTAGTTAAGGTTAGCTGTTTATTAGTTTCTGATTAGTACATGCCTTAACTCATCATTAAATCAGGTATTAGTGCATGATTATTCTTAGTTCTATATAAAATAGTCACTGAGTATCCACTAGTAGTTCTTGTGAATAGCTTTTGGATGTAACTGAGGACTGTTTGGACTTTGTTAGTACATTTTGTAATGTGAATTTTAAAAACTCCGATTAAAATGCCGTATACCATGCTGTGAGATCAAAGCAGCTGGTCCTCTCTTCCTTTGTCTTGGAAAAAAAAACTCTCTTCAACAACAGCCTTTACGAGAGCTTTCACTATCATTATCTACTGTGAGCAGTCATACTGAAGCCCACAATCTCCCTTTTTCAGGTTCAGAATCCCAGAAAGACAGCAACACAAAAAGGATTGATGATATGTCTCCTTACACAAGAAGAAAACAAAATGTATTTGAGTAATTGAAAAAAAAAGGATCTGGGTTTTGGAATTATATTTTATTTGTAATTTTCTAAGTGCAGGAATTCTGACACGTGAAAATGACTATGGTCAGAAAGTTTGTGACTTTACTATAGTTCTTTTTATTTATCAGTTTAACAGCTTTAATAATCAATTTTCATGTAAAATTGTTAGTGTGAAAGGGCAGCATGGTGGCACAGTGGATAGCTCAGGTTACTGTCTGTGTGGAGTTTCATATGTTCTCCTCATGTCTGCATGGGTCTTCTTTGGGTTCTCTGGTTTCCTCCCACCTTCCACAAACATCCCACAGGGATTATTCCTGCCTCATGCCCAGTGTTCCTGTAGACTTCAGATCCATCACAGCAATCACAATTAGGATTTGCTGAAGATAAATGAAGGAAATGTATGTCACTCTGGATAAGGCCGTTTGCCAAATGCCACAAATGTATAACTAAATGTTAGTTTGAAGCAACAAATTATCATTCCTCCTTTTGTAAATATTTTTTAAAGAACATCATGTGCTTGCTTATTCATGGCTTCATATCATGCCCTTGATATTGAAAATCTCTCTAGGATTCCCAGACTGTTGTATAAAGGAGGTAGAGACAGTGACTCATTATGTGATCTGCATGGCTCTGAGTGCTACACTGATCACACTGTGTTTAAATATTCTGTCTTTCAAAACAAAGTTAAACATTGAGATTAAAACTAACATTTACAGCATGTGGCAGACACACTTATCCAGAGCAACTTACATTTACACATCTGAGCAATTGAGGGTTAAGGGTCTTTCGCAAGGGCCCAACAGTAGTGGCTTGGTGGTGCTGTGATTTGAACTCACACTCTTCCAATCAGTAACCCAACGTCTTAACCACTGAGCCACATAACATGTCTCTAGCAATCACATGACATGTCTCTATTAATAATTCATCATTTATTCATCTCCATTAACTGGTCAGAGCCTATCCTGGGATCACTGGGGGTGAGGTGCGAATACAACCTGGATATTTTCACAAAATTAGCATATTCCGGAGTGAGATATAATGACTGCTGAAACATGTTTACTTTAGCTCACCAGAAGAAGGTGATAATGTTGTAGAATTAAAATGGTTGAAACCAACAATAGGTTTTATTTTTACTAGTTATGAAACGAAATACAAAACCATACTGTTGTATGGTTCAAGATATAGAAATAAAAAGTTAAGTAATATTATAAAGAAGAGTAATATTATAAATGAGTAAACTAACTAACTAACTATTAAACAAACAAATAAATAAAAAATACATTACTGTAACCAGCAGTGATGACAATAATTAACTCTACACATAAACATTAGCATCTGAAATATATATACCAACATAACCAGAAATCTAAAACCTAAAATAAGAATGCATATATGCAAAACATATAGAAATAATTCATCACACAAACAACCAATAAACAAACAAACTCATAAACAAACAAACAGGGGTCTATTACATGAATTACATAACATTACATATTACATAAATAGGGTATATTACATGCTTGATTGCAGTGCTGGGTACATTTGGTTATCTTTTAGCAAGAATATTTGCAAAAGAGATCTATTATCTATCATGTAATCATGATAAAACACTGAGCGTTTGTCTGTGACTTGAGATATTTCAATAAAATATAACTGCTTCTGTGTCACTTCCCTATTTATTGTCTGACAAGTGGAGCTCAGCATTCAAGATAAAAGCTCCTCCATGCAAACACAGACAATATTTTTTGGTTCTTTTTTTTTTTTTCATTCTGCCACCCTTGTGCTTCCGATTCAATAAAATTGTAGCACTCTATATTAAACAGCCCTTAAGACAAACCATGAACTTTACCGTTTATGAGCTGTAAGTACAGTAAATTAATGCCATAAATACTGTTAATTAAGAGCAGCTTAATTTAAAACCGTAGCAATAAACCTTTGTTGAAAAGTGCACAAGCGAGGCCACAGAGGAAATAGAAAACACACACACACACACACACACACACACACACACACACTCACACACACACAGTGCCTGTCATGCAAATGCAATGTCAGACAGATCTCTAATTGTTCAAGGAGGGATCTGGAACCCAACCAGTTCCCTGTATTTGGACAATCAAATCCCATGTGCCACTCTTCAGACAGTATGTACTTCCCTGAAGCACGTTGTGTACCTGCATGTCCTGGATGCTGTCCTTTAGACTCATCAGCTTCCTGCATCAGATATTAACAGATTGACACGCTTTATCCCTCAAGCACCTGCCACTGGAGCTCAAATTACATGCCACACAGCATGTGTTTGATGGACTGGGTCTCAAAGCTAACTCTTTGGGGGAGTAGGTGTGTGTGATGGGGAAAGATGAGAAGTGTCAGATCTGGCTGTCTTTCCACCTTTAATGAAGTGAACATATTGCATCGAGCTATGCAGCAAGGACATGTTATCACTGTTTTGGCATTACTGCTGAATTCAATAATTAAGCCATAGGGAATCAAATTCAATATGTTCATGTTTTAGATATTAACAAATGTACATATATAATCTCAGGATGACCTGTGTGAACGCACATGTGCACTGCTTTTTTATCTGAATGTCTGTCAAAAATACAAAACCAGACTGCCATTTTGAACTAAGGAAAAAAAAGGTCTCTGGAAAAACCCATCGGATGCTGAATTTGTGGCTGAAAACAGCCAAAAATTATGAACAATTGTTTTTCTATTTATAAAATTTATAAAAAATTTATAAAAAGGCATTTTACCCAAATGCCTTGGAAATCTTTTTATCTACTTTATAACTTAATAATTGCTAGCATTTGTTATTTCTATATTTTAGAAATTTCATATTAAATTAAATGTAAATAAATATATAGCAGTTGCAAGACAGTGTCTTGGCGTCTTTCAATGGAGTCAGAACTAAACCTTTTAAATTTGGAAATTATTATTTTTTTAATGCTATAACTATTTCTGGTTAAATAAATAGATAAATACAAAAGAGAAATTATATCAGATAAGAAGAAATTCCATATAATAGAAAATATCAATATCAAAAGTTCACTATGTGAATGGTTTTCCCATGGTGCCACACGTTATTTTTTACATATTTAACATTTAATGAGATTTTATAACATTTATACTACAAAACAACTACAACGTTAGTTTGTAATCCCTAACCTTTAGCATTATGTATATATATATATATATATATATATATATATATATATATATATATATATATATATATATATATATATATATATATATATATATATATATATATATATATATATATATGTACTTCATTGGAAGTAAGAGGCCCAAACATGTTCTAACATGATAATGTCCCTGTGCACAAAGTGAGCTCAGTGAAGATATGTTTTGCCAAGGATAGAGTGGATGAACTCGAGTGTCCCCAGTGAACATCTTTGGGATGAACTGAAACACTGACTACACCCCAGGACTTCTCACCCAACATCAGTGCTCTTGTGGCTGAATGGCCAGAAATTCCCAAAGCCATGCTCAGAAATCTAGTGGAAAACTTTCTCAGAAGAGTGAAGGTTAATATAACAGCAAACGGGGACTAAACCTGGAATGGGATTTTCAATAAGCAAATATGTGTGTGATGGTTAGGTGTCAGCAAACCTTTGACCATATAGTGTATTAAATATAGTTTACTGCTTTAAATACTATGTGTTGACTAGTTTTGTATGTACTTGGATTAAATTGATCTGAGAGATTGCTGGCATCTGAACTCATGATATTTTTACAGATGAACACATAGTAGAACAAAATTCATTCATACATTCATTCATAGTAAGAGCTTTGTAAGGGATGCCAGTATATCGCATGGCACCGCACACACACACAAACGTTCACACCCTTTCACACCTATGCGAAATTTAATGTAGCCAGTTCACCTACCAGCATGTTTTTGCGAAGTGGGAAGAAACTGGAGAACCAGAAGGAAAACCACAGTCATGGATGTGGATGTCTCTGTTACACACAGACAGTAACCCAAGCTCAGGATCAAATTTGGAGCCCTTTTGCTATGAGTTAACAACACTACCTGCCTCTGTGCCACCTTGAACAAACCTCAAGAGAGCAAATAGGACATTTAAAGACATCAAGTGTTGGCCTACGTGGTGCACAATAAATAAAGTTATGAAATCTTTAAAATGCTTTATTGAAACAAATTCTGGGCATATTACGTATATACAGGGTTAAAACTGAAAATTTATTATTTTCCTGAAAGAGCATGTTCTGAAGTGATTCTTATACCACATCAATTTGCCAATTACAATTCTTCATTTATAAAAGGACAGCATGTCATATTTTTTAGCCATTTGTAGGTAGTAACTTAACTTGAATAACATTTGATATTTTAACATAATACGTATTATATTGGGTATTTGTTTGTAATGTTGCAATGTTGTTTGTTTCTTTCACTCTTTAAAATGATGATAGACATTCATGAGTGACACGGTGCACATGCTTACTGGCATGGTAGCTCGACTCTTAACAGAGACTCAATTTGTTAGAACACTGGTTTGGTCTACTTGAGCTGAAATATCCCCTTGCTCATCTTAGAGCATATAAGTATTAGAAAATACCCTTTTATCTCAGTGAACCAGTGTAGTATTTAGTGCTATTGTCTCCAGAAGTTTTCTTTTTCCTTAGGCCCTGGATAGTTTCCTTTTGTGAGTCAGGTACTGATCAACTTTTCATGAAATGCTAAGTTGATCACCATTTGTTTCTGTGAGTCATGGGCATTAAGTGCCCCCTGACAAACCTGCTTTTAATCACACTGACACCATAAAAACCATATCTGGCAGCCTGAGTCGAGTTCTGTGTGAGTTTGATGAGATCCATTTATATTCACAAGGTCCCCACTCATTTTGAAGTGCATGAGTGAATGCAGTTAGCACACACCGATCCCTGATGGTAAGAGGAATGGAGAGACATTCAATCACTAATTTATGTTCCCTATTGGTCTACTGACTAAAGCAGGAGTGTCCCTTAGAAGTGTTTCTTCTTTTTATTTATCCAACTTGTCTTTATCATTCATCTGTCTCGTATTAAGGGAAAGGTTAAACAAGTTCAACAGAAAGGATGAAGTTATACAGTACAGCAGTGATCGAATAGATTAGTCTATTTTTGCTCGCCAGCAGATTGGCAAAGCTAGATTGTGGAAAATGGAGATGAATATCCAGCAGAAAATATATTTTGCAGTAGTACAAGAAAAGGTTAGTTGCATTCAGTGTTTCTCAAGTTCCACTGTTTTGATATTGCTACTAGAGCCATAACTGCCAATAAAAGCTGACAAAAGTGTTCATTTTTTCCAAACAGATCGTTGACAACTGTATTTTGTGTCAATCAAAGCTTCAGCCATACTCTATGATTAAGCAAAATGTCAGTTTTATTTTTTAAGCCTATTTTAGCATAAACTGATTGAATTAGCCATGCACCTTACTATGCAATAGGCCTCCCAGAACAAACCACATTGTTTTAATATCTGGATTTTTATTTAAAATATGTACTGTATGCTGTACTATACAATATTCAAAAGGAGGGGGCATGGTGGCTTAATGGGTTAGCACATTTGCCTCACACCTCCAGGGTTGGGGGTTTGAATCCTGCCTCTGCCCTATATGCACAGAGTTTGTATGTTCTCCCTGTGCTTTGGGGGTTTCCTCCCCAGTCCAAAGACACGTGTTGTAGGCTGATTGGTATTTCCAAATTGTCCGTAGTGTGTTGTGATTGTGCCCTGCGGTGGGTTGGCACCCGGTCCAGGGTGTCCCCCACTCTGTGCCCCGATTTCCCTGGGATAGGCTCCAGGCTCCCTGCGACCCTGTGTAGGATAAGCGATACAGAAAATGGATGGGTGGATAGAATATCCAAAAGGTGTTGTTGGTAACATGCTTATTCTGTGGTTGAATCACAAATGGGTTCTGCTTAGTAAACAGTGCATACAAAATTATTATGGTACTATATGTACCTAGAGCACATACTGCATTTAGTAAATAGAAAGCCATTTGATATTCATCCTATATCGATGGTGTCTTAAGTAGATAATATACTCTATATTTAAAAATTGTGTAGCCGAAGACAAATCTAATTAAATATCAGTAACAGGAAACATTATCAAGGATAAATCAACATAAAATGGAATTTGAAACATGAACCTCACAATAAAAGAATGATATTGCTTCCTTGTTATTGTCTTTGTATGACGAAATGGTGATTTTCAATCAGTGACAATATAAAATCATAGCCATATTAATCATTTTATTCATTAAATCACAAAATATTTTAAGAAATTAAAATGTAAATGCAACTTCAAAGTACCCAGTTTCAATTTTCACTCTGAAGATTTCAGTTAAGACATGGGTGCTTTTTGTTTAGGCTTATTTTGTAACAGAAAAGTTATTCAGAGTTTAGGGGAAAATAATTAATGTGTGATTTATTTTTATGTGTATTTTTATTTGTAACCCAAGAGTCGTTTTATGTAGCCTGTCAGATAAAAATAATTATAGTTTGCATGTATCAGGAAGGTGTTAGTGTATCAAAAAAAAAATGTTCCCCTCAGAATTACCAGGCTTTTGATATTGTTCCATAATTACACCCTATCAGTACTTCCCAGCAATTTACAGATTAGATGTGTAGCCTTTTTTATCTTGCAAACTTTTACCCTTTTCAAAATGATAATGTGAAATAAAGAAACATCTCATACATTGGGATTCCTCAGTGCTAGACTGTCAATCACAGTCTAGCACCCTTGTAATGTATGGGTGTCAAGCGCTCTTGAAATATATGGGTGTCAAGGGCATGGTAATAGTAGCTGAGAGTACCATCCACCATTCACACCTCGTTCAGTCCTGCCATCAGCACAGGTTTTTTTTTTTTTTTTTTTTTTTTTTTTGTTTTTTTTTTTTTTTTGTTTTGTTTTTTGTTTTTTAAAATCTCTGGCACTTATGGGTGTAAGCCTGGAGCTTGTTGGGGCTGATTTTTCACAGGGCCACCAACCTATATTTCAGAACATTTTAGGTCTTGCAAAATTACGTGTAATATACGTAGACTATGTATACATTTTTCAAAAGCTTTGGAATCATGGATGCATGCAAAGGTAGTAATTTACCACATACCCAACAATGAATTGTGACTGATTTTATAGGAATATGTAAAATACTGCATTGTTGCAGTATATGTGTGTATTAATGTAATGATTCTCAGTTGAACACTAAGTTTGGACATTTTGGACATATTCTGCCAGCTGCCATAGTACATGCATAATCCTCTTCATCAGTTAGCTATGCAGCAGAGTACATACGTCTACCCATGGTGGCAACTTCCTCCATCTGAGAATTGAACCCCTAACCTCATGCTTCCTCATCTATTTCCCTGCCTACTAAATCATGCAGCTCCCAGAGTCTAATACAGTGTTACACCACTGCTTCCCACCCTCACTTAGCGTACACGAGCATGGCGAGCTTTCCCCTAGCCATCAATCATCCTGCCGCAGGAGACGGGGGGGAAATGAGCTGTGCCGAGGATGGACGAGCAGAGAACAGGGGTGCAGAGAAAGTCCAGTGGGGACAGCACTTAGTGGGTCTTGAGCAAAACTTGTGCACGGAGCAGTACTTGCTCAAGGCAATTGAAAAAGGATTCACAATAAGTGTTTCACAGGGAACCACCTTTTGAAGCTGTGAATGATCCGGTTTTACCCTACTTCAGAATTACCCTGACCCATTAAATGGATAGACTTTAGATTTTAGAAAATGATTTTAGAAAACGTTAGGTGGAGATAGTTATTTTGAAACTCATAATTCAGACAAATATAATCCCTCCTTTTGTTGTTCAAAATCATACTGCCAAACATATGCATACACTGGCCAATCTAGAAAACTTGAATGGTTATGCAAGAGGCTATTCAACTGAACAGTAGTATGATTGAAAGGCAAATCCCTTGTCCTGATTGGTTGAATAATGGTGGTCCACATCTGTGGATTGGGGACACACCTTTAGGACCAGGCAGATTTATTAGCCTGCACAAGCACTACATAATCATAGTACCCAGCCATATACCTTTACCACTTTATAACTGCATTTCAAAAAACTCAAAATATTAGCATACAATAATTTGGTAGATAAGAACTGGGTTCTAACAGCTGTTTATATAACATTTAATTCTGGTCCACAAATGTTGTTAGACAAGCGGTGTTCCAAGAGTGCTTATATCAAGTATAACCACATTGGGATATTTCACTGTTTGTGTCACGCCGCTCGTCTGTGTTTGCCTCATAAAATCCCAATTCTTGTGATGGCTGCATTGAAACGGTTACTACACTAGTGATAGCAACATCATCAGTGGACATGGCAAACAATACATTTTTTATGAATATAACTAACTTTTGACTTAAAAAATACAAGCTCGTCAGATGAAGAAGAAAAGGAAGTACCAAGAAAGGATACCAATTTTATTGGAAGCACCTTTAATGGGAATGTACAAATCAATGTGAGCTACTGTAGTTAGAGAGCTGGCCGACAAGCTATAAAGTAAATGTAGCTTCTTTGGTACCAATATTGCTTAATTAACTAGCAGGATGTGATATTGTGCTATATAACATCTGGAAGCGGAAGCACCATTAAAGATGAACATATATATATATATATATATATATATATATATATATATATATATATATATATATATATATATATATATATATATATATACACACACACACACAAATATTAATCGGAAGGGACTATGCAGGGAGCAGTAATGAGAGTAGCAAACAAAATCTAGGGACATTTAGGTGTCTTAAGAGCCCCTTGACTAGATATAGGTCCCCTACTGTAGTTACAACCAAGGCTTTGTGTTTAGACTACAACCAACATTGGTTCACCATAAAAGCCCAGTCCATTAATAAATAAAGATATTAGGTTAGTTAAATAGTAGGGTCTGTGCCCCAGTGTCACATTCAGGCTGGAAATTAGTTTTATTGTGAAAAGGTGCAGTTTATTGTCCTTTTCCTTTCTGAGCAGCATATTTGGCTCTCCTGAATTTCACAGTGAACTAATCCTTAATCCTTAATCCAAAACATGCACATGTTCCAAAACATTTTGCTCACTGAGACAATATAAACATTGCATTTTACATGATTAAAGCCTGGAGAGCCCAGTTTTTATTTGACACGTTTACAGTCAGACTAGAAACCAAATTGCTTGCAGCATAACACACATGATGCAGCCAAATGGTTCTTGTAAAGAAAGAAACCACGGCCTACAAAACAAATCATGGTGAATTTAATTGCGCGCAAAATGTCTGTGATATATTTTTTATTTGCCTGTATTTAAAATGTCACCCTCATAATTGTTAAACCTATTGTCCCAGAGTACTTTATATAAATCAGTAGGAGCAGATCTTATGGGAAGGAACTTGGCTTGGGTGTTATGTGTTCTGTGATCTGAAGAAAACAGCCTGGAGAAACACAAAACATGCCACTAAACTGGCACAACCATTAAATTCAACCCTTCCTTTTAACAGCTGTCGCAGCATGTGCATTTACAATGTCTGCAGACACTGATGCCCTTTGGCCACTGTTTATTAGGCATCCATTTCAAAGCTTTAATTTGCACAACTTTGTTTGTTTATTTATTTATTATACCATTTACTCCCATGCCAACATAATGTAGCTGTTACTAGAGGTGAGAAAAAATTCCAAGGATGATTCAAAGGCTAATTGCACTCCACTCTAAAAAAAAAAAAAAAAAGCAGCAGTCTTAATTAGAAGGGAATGCAGGAACATCCCTGATTGTTTTGCCTCTGATTTCCCCCCGCATCTTTCTCTTTTGCTCACTTGCACTTGTTATTCCCTCAAGCTACTCCAATGAATCATTCGCAAACCCATCATTCTGCTTTGTGAAGAGCAAACCATTTGCAAAAGGCAGCCTTTATCAGTCTCTGTCACTCCAGGATTTGCGTGATGATATTGAATATTGAAGATGTCTACAATGGCTCAGAGGAGAGAATTATCGAACGTAGACGAACCGGAAGCAGATAATTTATAGAAAGACTGTTATTGTGCATACCACAGCTTCATAATCTTCTACAAAATCTTCAAGCAGGCTTTTTTCTGCAGATTGCTGTACTTTAGTAACAGCTCTTAGCTGCCAGTAAAGTCTCAACATTATATATTTATTTGTTTGCTTATTTCACTTATTTAATTATTTATTTCTTTATTTACTTACATTTTTATTAATCTCACTGAGCATACACAAGGAATATCCAAATAGCAAAGCTAAACAAAGACAGGTAAGGTTTGGTACACAGACATTTAAGTTGTTTTCCCACCTAGTTCGCTTGCTAAAGTCTGCACCAGGGTTCGATTTTTTTGTGGCATTTTTCCTTTGGTTTGCTTGGTTTCACATTGCAATGATTTTCAAGTGTACCAAATTGTCTGAACACACAAGTGTTGTTTAACTCCAGCACAGCACATGCCATCTCTCAAGTCCTCTCACTTTTCATCTAGTCATCTAGACTGCCAAAACATCAGACGGCTCACCTGACAAGGGAAACAGCAAAGACGGCACCACAGAACACATTGAAATGGGGAGTGAGACCTGTGAATGTTTAAATAATTTTGCACATACTCTTCCCAGTGATGGAAATGGCTCCATTTTATTTGATTAGTCTTTCACTTGGCCATTGGATTGTGGGTGGTAGCCAGAAGACAGGTTCATTTGAATGTTCAGCTGATTGCATAATTCATTCCACAAATGGAAACTGAGTTTGACTTCCCTAACTAAGTATGATATCCTCTGGACATCTGTACAGTTTGAAAGTGTAATTTAATAGAACTCCATCACAGGTTTCCATCGCAGTTGACAGTTTAGGCAAGGGAGTTACTCAGCAGGCACTTGAGAAATGGTCAATGAAGACCAGAATTGTGGTGAAACCTCTCAAAACTGGCATATCAGTAACAGTCAGTTGCAATATGCAACCATGGTCTCTGGGGAATTGGCAAAGCATTCAATTTTGCAACAAGAAAATGCCTAGAAGTATGTATATGGACAGAAATATTACAGGAATTTACTTACCTCTCCAAATCTCTGCATATTGATGGCCACAAGAAAACATTTCTCACCAATGCCATTGGTCTTTGGCTGCCTGCAAGTCTACAAGACAATGGGGTATGGACCCACTGGATTACTTGTGTCCTATGAGTGCTTAGTAAATATGTCTTCTACGGAAGGCAGTCTGGCGGTGGGCTTTCATTTTGTTTGGCTTGTATGATGTCTTAAATCAATGACCAGTGGATACCAAGCACACAGCTGGCAGGAATTATGGTTACAAGAACAACAATTTATCAGTTTCAAATTGATGAGAAAGTGCATTGTGCTTTGTGTTTTTAATGCTTGTGCTTTGTGGTACTCAATGTGATTCAGTGTGGTCTTCACAGCTAACAGTTCTCTGTCTACCACCATCATTTTCTATGTGTTGAATTAGCTTACAAGAAAAGAGGGCACAAAGCAACATCTTAAAAGGGTTTGCATGTCTTTGGGATATTACAGCTCCAATTCATCTTTCATAGCTATCCACTTCTACAATGGTTTGTTTTGGAGTGTTATGAGTGTGTAAAAATATTTGCACTGGTGAACCCGTTTTTGAATGGTTTAAAGGCCACTAGTAACTCATAGTTTATTTTCAAGATTTTTAGTTCACTATTCAGAATGGATGTTAGTGGATCTGTTACTAAATTGACCAGTTTTCCAATTTGACATAACTTGTTTCTCAGCAACCTTCTGAGCACAGGACAGACGTGTTGAAAATTTTCCCCATATATTTCAGGTATATCATTTAAGAAGGGGGGTCTTGACCAGGCCATAAGCCATTATCAGATACCCATAGTGACTGGACATCATTGTCAACGCAGTTTTCCATTTGTCCCCCTTCTTAAATATGAAACAAATTTGTAGTTTTCATTTTTCAGGTTAAATTTTAAAAGTACTTGTCTTCTCAAATCTGTTCTAAAGATGCTGGTACCAATAGCTCTGGATAACCATGACATGGATAACCATGGCAAGACCATGACATCATTCAGTCTGTTGTAATAAATTCAAGGGGACACTATAGATAGACATTGTTCTGAGGAGTTGTGTCATCTGGTAACAAGTCTATTGCAAATTCCTAAGGTCAATGAGCACTAAAGCTTTTGTTTTGCTGAAAACACCTACTAGATTCCTGTATTCACAGGGGATTTCCAGGACCAGGTCTACATCTGGCTTCTCTATGTGTGTTACACAGCATAAGAGTGCTAAACATGATTCATGATACCTTTTGCTCCAGGCAGCATTTTCCCCTTGAACCCGAGTAATGGTGGGGTTGTGTTGCTTCAACAAGGGGAACCACCTTATGTTTTGTAGCTGTGGTGATGTTTTCTGAATAAAACAGGCCTGTTTTTACATTCATTTGTTTTGCACACTCAGCACACTCAATCTTGCTTGAACCCAGTGGGTGACCATCCAGAACTTATACATGGATATTAGGAGAGCAGGGAATTAAGGCTTGAATTGAGGCTTGCAAGATTCTTGTCCTTAAGGTTGCTAGAAGCAACTGAGTCACCTGCTGCTGTTTCCATTTGGGTTAAGGTCTGCTTGAAGGTGACCCTTTTCTCCACAATGTCCTTTATGTCTTTGCTCTTTTTTGTTCTCCCTTGATTGATCCAGACCACTTACATGGCTTGTTCCACAGAGTCACTTTTTGTTGATTTCCACTGAACTTTTCCAATAGGACACTTTTCATGACTATGATTGTCAATATGAATGGCCACTTGAATTAACTATGCCACTGAGAGTTTGTGATCTTGAAATACCATTTCTGCATGTTCCTTATCATTTAGAATTCTGTAGAAAGCTGTTTTGAGTGCTGACCCATCCCATACCCAACCCCTGCCCCCATTCCCATCTCAACAGTCAAAGTGCCCAAACTGGGTGCATCTTTACCTTGTCTGACACCCAGAATCATTGATCAAAAACTGTCACAGTGCATTCAAGACCTTTTTACATTTCCCAGGTGTTCTGTGTCACTTCTCTGTCTTTGCAATATGGTAGCACTTGTTTGGGAGGAATGATCAGAATTCTGAGCATTGTCAGCCATGTTAGGTGCTTTCAGTGACATACTGTCCTGCACAGATTAAGAGGTCATTCCAAAGCACAGTTGAAGTAGTCGCTCTAGTTTGGATGCCATTATCTGGCCCTGTTGGGAGGGTATTTCAAGTTGTTGATTCTGCACTGAAATTGTAGATTGCAACTGACAGATCCCATAGAGGGTGTTAAAAAGACAGGTGGATAATCAATCACAGCACAGCAAACAGGAACAAAGGGGATATTCACATAACAAAAGTAAACAAAGGCAGACAAGAGAAACAGTAATCAATACACAACCAGAACTTATGAAATACATTTGTCAAGTCTTTGCAAAGTCTATAGGCAAGCATGAGTCCTTAGATAATGTCTCTAAATGAGGTGCAGGTGTGAGTGAGCTTGAGTACAGCGTCAGTATTCAGGTGATGTTGCCCTCTGGCAGGCTGAAGGCATTGTTGCAGGCATGAATTTTACATCTATGCGTACGTTTACAAGCACATCAATATTCTGATATTAATTTGGATTTGGCAGTATTCTAGTTAGTACTGAGTCATGCAAATGCCACTTTCTGATTGCCGGATTCAGATTAAGACAAAATTCTGATTCCCCAAATTCTGATTACCATTTAGGAATGGCAACTTAGGCATACTTACAACAACCATGTTTACAAAAATATTCTGATTCCTGTCTGCATATAAACATTGTATTCGGAATATGGCTGCAGCCCGAATATAGACCTTAAATGGAATTTGATGTGAATGTAAATGTTGCACAGTTATTTTGCGCAGTGTTTTTGGATGATGATTGACTGACTGATAGAACCTCAAAAAACTGAGGTCACAATACATGTACAAATATTTTTTGTCAAAAACCTACTGATTTGTAGAATCTCTGGGGCTATAATGCAAAGAGAAAAGTGTAGAAATTGTACTTTTTGTACTTTTTTGTACTTGAATTGTTACTTTTGCCCATAGTATGGCCCATTTTTTCTGTGATGTATCATTGCCTTTGGCAATAACATTTTCAGATTTCTAGTTTTAATCAAAACAAGTACCTTCAGTGCCTTCAACAACTACATCCCCCAATATTGTTTTCCATCAGTTTCCCTCAGTTGTGCAATTTTTAGCTAAATAAATTGTCTCTCAAAATAAAATAAAATACCCTTTGAAAGACGGGATACAATATCTCTTCACAGTTAGCTCTTTCTTTTTCTCCTCCTTCTTAGTCAGAGCCACAGTGAAATAGTCTGGCAGAGCGTGATGGTGCTATGGCTGTTTGCTGGCCAATCAACCATAGCTTGATACAGTTAATTTTTTTTCTATTCGTATTCGATCAATTGTCCTGAGGGAGAGGAAAGTGTGATCTACGGGCATTTATCTTCAACCTTTCTTTCTTTTCTTTCCACTGCAGATGTCTGTAGCTTTGCTTCTCATGCTCCAATATTTACACAAATTTGAAAGCCACATTGATATTTCAGAAAACACTGACTGAGTGCTTTATGTGTCTATGTTTTATGACCTCTAATGGATGTCACTTGCAGAAATTCCAGACATATGAAGCAAGAAATCCCTCCTGGTTAATATTATTTCCATTGTGTATGGTAGTCTGTGAAAAATAAATTTACCATGAATCATCCCTTGCACACATTTCAATCTGGACATGTTGAACTTCCATCCTTTAATTCCCTTAGGTGAAGAGGTTGGATCAGGTATCATCAACAAATAGCTTTAATTCAGCAAGACTGGATCTTGATATTAGCTAATCCGTATGTACACTACAGCCGTGACCAAAAATTTTGAGAATGACACAAATATTAATTTTTACAAAGTCTGCTGCCTCAGTTTTTATGATGGCAATTTGCATATACTCCAGAATGTTATGAAGAGTGAACAGATGAATTGCAATTAATTTCAAAGTCCCTCTTTGCCATGAAAATGAACTTAATCCCAAAAAAACATGTCCACTGCATTTCAGCCCTTCCACAAAAGGACCAGCTGACATCATGTCAGTGATTCGTTAACACAGGTGAGAGTGTTAACGAGGACAAGGCTGGAGATCACTCTGTCATGCTGATTGAGTTAGAATAACAGACTGGAAGCTTTAAAAGGAGGGTGGAGCTTGAAATTATTGTTCTTCCTCTGTTGATTATGGTTACCTGCAAGGAAACACGTGCAGCCATCATTGCTTTGCACAAAAAGGGATTCACAGGCAAGGATATTGCTGCTAGTAAGATTGCGCCTAAATCAACCATTTATCGGATCATCAAGACCTTCAAGGAGACAGGTTCAACTGTTGTGAAGAAGGCTTCAGGGCGCCCAAGAAAGTCCAGCAAGCGCCAGGACCATCTCCTAAAGTTGATTCAGCTGCGGGATCGGGGCACCACCAGTGCAGAGCTTGCTCTGGAATGGCAGCAGGCAGGTGTGAGTGCGTCTGCACGCACAGTAAGGCGAAGACTTTTGGAGGATGGCCTGGTGTCAAGAAGGGCAGCAAAGAAGCCACTTCTCTCCAGGAAAAACATCAGGAACAGACTGCTATTCTGCAAAAAGTACAGGGATTGGACTGCTGAGGACTGGAATAATGTCATTTTCTCTGATGAATCCCCTTTCCGATTGTTTGGGGCATCTGAAAAAAAGCTTGTCCGGAGAAGAAAAGGTGAGCGCTACCATCAGTCCTGTGTCATGCCAACAGTAAAGCATCCTGAGACCACTCATGTGTGGGGTTGCTTCTCAGCCAAGGGAGTGAGCTCACTCACAGTTTTGCCTAAGAACACAGCCATGAATAAAGAATGGTACAAAAACATCCTCAGAGAGCAACTTCTCCCAAGCATCCAAGAACAGTTTGGTGATGAACAATGCCTTTTCCAGCATGATGGGGCACCTTGCCACAAGGTAAAAGTGATAACGAAGTGGCTCGGGGAACAAAACATTGACATTTTGGGTCCATGGCCAGGAAACTCCCCAGACCTTAATCCCATTGAGAATTTGTGGTCAAACCTCAAGAGGCGGGTGGACAAACAAAAACCCACAAACTCTGACAAACTCCAAGCATTGATTATGCGAGAATGGGCTGCCATCAGTCAGGATGTGGCCCAGAATTTGGTTGACAGCATGCCAGGGCGAATTGTAGAGGTCTTGAAAAAGAAGGGTCAACGCTGCAAATATTGACTCTTTGCATAAACTTCATGTAATTGTCAATAAAAGCCATTGGCACTTATGAAATGCTTGTGATTATACTTCAGTAACAGTTAGCAACATCTGACAAAAATATCTAAAAACACTGAAGCAGTAGACTTTGTGAAAATTAATATTTGTGTCATTCTCAAAACTTTTGGCCACAGCTGTATGTAAAAATAGATTATACCAGATTATACATAGATTATACAGTATCTCACAAAAGTGAGTACACCCATCACATTTTTGTAAATATTTTATATCTTTTCATGGGACCACACTGACGAAATGACACTTTGCTACAATGTAAAGTAGTGAGTGTACAGCTTGTATAACAGTGTAAATTTGCTGTCCCCTCAAAATAACTCAACACACAGCCATTAATGTCTAAACCGCTGGCAACAAAAGTGAGTACACCCCTAAGTGAAAAATGTCAAAATTTTTTGTGAGATACTGTACATAGACTAGCGCCACAGAGTCAGCTTTTAAACCTACATTGTAGAACATACATTCTTAGAAAAAAGGGTTCCATCTAGCACCCTAAGGATGCTTTCACATCGACCTTTCTCAACCACTTCAGGTTTTACATGTAATCTTCTGGGAAGCAGCCACAAGGAAGGCAGATTGCCAGCACTTTTTTTAAAAGAAAAACACTGCTGCTGGAATCTTTATGGCCACAGTGGAGTGTTTCTAATGTTAAAAAAGTTCAGCTTTTCAGAAAAGTGATGCCATGTCACAAGTTGGGGGGCAAGCGAGAAAAAAACAATGTGGAGAGCAGAGTCATGATAGTGAGTGAATATAAAGAGATTTAAAACATATTAAAAATATTTCATTGCCAATATCCCAGTGTTGAAATATAACTGAAGATAACAACCTGGCTATTTTGTACCAGATGTCCTAAGTGGCCATGCATTATTATTTATTTTCTTTCTTGTGATTGCAACATAAATTGTTTTCTTGTGATCACAACATAACAAAAACAAAAACATAATTGCCCGCTGTAGAGATGGACTTTGTGTCTGCATTAAGAGTGAGGGGTATCAAAGTAAAAAGAAAATTTGTTCATCCATGATGCTGTGGGATTGCGCTAAGCTTCCTCCAGAGCAATAAAAACATGTTGTTATGTGGAGTCACAGAAAAATTAAGTCATGATCACGAGAAAACAAGAAATACAAAAATAGTAATGCATGGCCTATTAGGGCTTCCATAATTTTTGGAACATTTACTGGTACACAATATGACATTCCACTTTAACTGTAACTTTAACTTCTCTTGATTTTCTGTCTCCAAAGCTACAGTGACAGCAAAACACTTCATCTATAAACCAATCTTTATTTAAACTTTAATTAACACTGTTATCAGAATCAAACATTCAATAGCACTGTGGTATAATGTCATTTAAGGCATCCTTTTCCTTTTTACATAAAAAAAAGCCATTAGAGGATTTTTTTCACCCAATAGGAATCATAATAGCACCAATCAGGTTGAAAATTTTTGGGCAAGAGAGAAAAAACATGTATGATAAGTGCCAGTCTTGTTAGTAAGCAAATATAATGAGATTTATGATTTAGAAATGTAAAATATTTCATTGGCAACATTCCAACATTGAAATATAACTAAATATAACAGCTTAGTTATTTATGGGATATTCGCTGATATGCAATGTGCCATCACACTTTAACTGTGGCTGCATGCGTACATGAGATGATCAGTCTCACTCACGGTTTTTAGATTATTGTTTTCTTATATACAGTGGTGCTTGAAAGTTTATGAACACTGTTCTAAATATCTGCATAAATAAGACCTAAAACAACATCAGATTTTCACAGAAATCCTAAATGTAGATAAAGAGAACCCAGTTAAACAAATGAGACAAAAATATTATACTTGGTCATTTATACTTGATTCATCTGTCTGTGATCTGAATCTCAAGAGAAAGTGGGTCATGCAGCAAGACAACGACCCTAAGCACACAAGTTGTTCTACCAAAGAATGGTTAAAGACGAATAAAGTTAATGTTTTGGAATGGCCAAGTCAGAGTTCTGACCTTAATCCAATAGAAATGTTGAAGCAAGCAGTTCATATGAGGACACCCACCAACATCCCATAGTTGAAGCTGTTCTGTACTCAGGAATGGGCTAAAATTCCTCCAAGCCGATATCCAGGATTGATCAACAGTTACCGAAACGTTTAGTTGCAGTTATTGCTGCACAAGGGGGTCACACCAGATACTGAAAGCAAAGGTTCACATACTTTTGCCATTAACAGATATGTAATATTGGATAATTTTTCTCAATAAATAAGTGACCACGTATAATATTTTTTGTCTCATTTGTTTAAATACATTTATGGCTTTTGGCAGACACCTTTATCCAGAGCGAATTACATTTATCTCATTTATACAACTGAGCAGTTGAGGGTTAAGGGCCTTGCTCAAGGGCCCAACAGTGGCAGCTTGGCAGTGCTGGGATTTGAACTCATGACATTCAGATCAGTAGTCCAACATCTTAACCACAGAAATATAGACAATTCTTAAGGGTTCACAAACTTTCAAGAACTACTGTAAGACGATCAGAGATACAGTGTGTGAGAGTGTTTTTTAGAGAGATGAGAGAGAGATATGGTAGAAGAGAGTGTGTGTGTGTGTCTGAGTCTGTGTGTAAGAAAGCATGTCAGAATACAGTACAGCGTTCAGCTTTTATGTCTACTTTTAATGAAATCTGTTATCACTGGGGTTAAGGGCACTGTGCTCTACTAGAGTGTCATGATAAAATCACTTCTCCATTTTTTTTAGACTTACGGAAGTAAAAATTATCTGTGAGCTTGTTTTTCTTTTCTTTTTTTGGGGTTCCTGTTGTCTCATTTAGTGGTAGATGAACCTGGGTATGAGTGTGGTTCATTTTTACAGCTACAGATGGCTGGCTAGCATTTGCATAGATATGCAAAGCACCGGCTCTGTCTCATTGTGCTCACTGATGCTATCAGTTGCCAAAGCACATAAATCCAGGTACCTTGCTTTACCTGTCTGGTTCACTGTGCACAGTTTTCCTATTGTGTCTGATATCACATGGCTAACGTACCATATGCAAAAATTTCAAAAGGTAAAATAAAAATTCTGTCCTGTAAATAGGTTCTCTGTCTGGGACTTCTGTATTATTAATGCAACTTTATCATTGTGTTACTTTTAAAGTCTGTCTCACCTTCACATAAATGCAGTATGTTCTGTAGTATATGGTGTAGAGGACAGGAAAGGTGTCACAGTTTTTTTTTCCCCTCTCTTTCTCTCTCTGTCTCTCTGTCTGTCTGTCTGTCTCTCTCTCTCTCTCTTTCTCTCTCTCTCTCTCTCTCTTTCTGCCATTACTTAGTTGTGAACACTTGGCAAGTATCCTTTGCTGTCATCTGTGGCTATAAAGAACCAGTGACTTTGCCTTTAAGTGCTTTTATGTTCCATTTCAATGGTGTTTCAGCTTAAGATAATGGTCGTGTATACAGAGGCTTTTACCAATGGTGTTTGATTTATGTCTTGGCTCAGATGCTCTTGGAGCGTCAGAGAAAGCCTCTACAGTCATATCTTACACTTGTTTTCTCATCACCTGCTTTGCAAGCAGTTACAAAAGCAAAATAGCTTTTACTATTTTAAAGTCCATAACTTTTTTCAATTTAATTTTCTTCATATTAAATGTGGCTTATTTATGTTGTGATTTTCAGTTATGAGATTTTCAACTGATTTTTCCTGGTATGCATTTATATATATATATATATATATATATATATATATATATATATATATATATATATATATATATATATATATATATATATACACACACACACACACACACACACACACACACACACACACACACACACACACACACACATATATATTCCAGAATGCACACACATTAATATTGGCACCCTTGGTAAATATGAGCAAAGAAGGCTGTGAAAAATTGTCTTAACCTTTTGATCTTTTGTTAAAAAATTAGCAAAACTACTCTGCTCTTATGGATATCAATCAATTGCAAACAAAACACAGGTTTATCCAAAAATAACTTTGTTAAATATAGGTGTGCAACAATTATTGGCACCCTTTTAGTCAATACTTTGTGCTACCTCCCTTTGCCAAGATAACAGCTCTGAGTCTTCTCCTATAACGTCTGATGAGATTGGAGAATACATGGCAAGGGATCGGAGACCATTCCTCCACATAAAATCTCTCCAGATCCTTCAAATTTCGAGGTCCACGCTGGTGGACTCTCCTCTTCAGTTCACCCCACAAGTTTTCTATGGGTTTCAAGTCAGGGAACTGGGATGACCATGGCAGGATTTTGTGGTCAGTAAACCATTTTTTGTGTTGATTTTGATGTATGTTTTGGATCATTGTCCTGCTGGAAGATCCAACCACGGCCCATTTTAAGCTTTCTGGCAGAGGCAGTCAGGTTTCTGTTTAATATCTGTTGATATTTGATAGAGTCCATGATGCCATGTATCCTAACAAATGTCCAGGTCCTCTGGCAGAAAAACAGCCCCAAAACATTAAAGACCCACCACTATATTTAACCGTGGACATGAGGTACTTTTCCATATGGCTACCTCTCTGTGTGTGCCAAAACCAACTCTGGTGTTTATTGCCAAAAAGCTCTATTTTGGTTCCATCTGACCATAGAACCTGATCCCATCTGAAGTTCCAGTAGTGTTTGGCAAACTGAAGAGTTTGTTTTTGGATGAGAGTAGATGCTTTTTTCTTGAAACCCTTCCAAACAACTTGTGGTGATGTAGGTGACTTCAGATTGTAAGAGACTTTCTGGAGACTTTCTGACTCCAAGACGAAACTAACTTCTGCAATTCTCCGGCTGTGATCCTTGGAGATTTTTTGGCCACTCAAACCATCCTCTTCACAGTGCGACAATTGAGACAATATAGACACGTCCAATTCCAGGTTGATTCATAACATTTCTAGTTGACTGGAACTAATTATTGCCCTGGTGGTGGAAATGGGCATTTTCAATGCTTGTGCTATTTTCTTATAGCACAAGCATTGAAAATGCCCATTTCCACCACCAGGGCAATAATTAGTTCCAGTCAATGCTTGTGCTATTTTCTTATAGAATCTAGCCACAGGAGGTCACAAGCCAGTGTACTTTTTGTGCCGGTCCCAAGCCCGGATAAATGGAGAGGGTTGTGTCAGGAAGGGCATCCAACATAAAACTTTTGCCAAATTCAATATGCGAATCACGAACATGACTTCCATACCGGATTGGTCGGGGCCCGGGTTAACAACGACCGCCATTGGTGCCGTTGACCTACAGGGCACTGGTGGAAATTGGGCTACTGTTGGTCGAGGAAGCGAGGAAGGAGAGGAGGAAGGTGTGTTAGAGGAGGAAGGCGTGTCCGTAAGCAGAGAGAGAAGAGGAAAGGCAGGAGTTTAGGACTGAAAGTAGGGACTTTGAATGTTGGTACGATGACAGGTAAAGGCAGAGAGCTGGTAGATATGATGGAGGAAAGTCGACATTCTGTGTGTCCAGGAGAACAGGTGGAAAGGGACCAAGGCTAGAAGCATTGGAGCAGGGTTTAAATTGTTTTATCATGGGGTGGACAGGAAGAGAAATGGAGTAGGAGTGATCCTGAAGGAGGAGTTTGTGAAGAATGTTCTGGAGGTAAAGAGAGTGTCAGATAGGTTGATAAGTCTGAAGCTGGAAATTGAAGGTGTGATGTTGAATGTTGTTAGTGCTTACGCTCCACAAGTAGGTTGTGAGCAAGAGGAGAAAGACAGATTCTGGAGCGATCTTGAGGAAGTGATGCAGAGTGTTCCCAGATGTGAGAGAGTGGTGATAGGGGCAGACTTTAATGGACATGTTGGTGAAGGGAATAGTGGGGATGAGGAAGTGATGGGCAGGTTTGGTCTTCAGGTAAGGAACCAAGAAGGACAGAGGTTGGTAGACTTTGCTAAAAGTATGGAGATGGCTGTGGTGAACACGTACTTTCAGAAGAGGCAGGAACACAGGATGACATATAAGAGTGGTGGCAGGAGCACACAGGTGGACTATATCTTATGTAGACACTGTAATCTGATGGAGATTAGCAATTGCAAAGTAGTGGTAGGAGAGAGTGTAGCTAGACAGCATAGGATGGTGGTGTGTAAGATGACTCTGGTGGTGAGGAAGATGAAGAGAGCAAAAGCAGAGCAGAAGACAAAGTGGTGGAAGTTGGAAAAGGAAGAGTGCTGTGCGGTTTTCAGGGAGGAGTTGAGACAGGCCTTAGGTGGTCAGGAGGTGCTTCCAGATGACTGGACTACTACAGCCAAAGTGATCAGGGAGACAGGTAGGAATGTGCTAGGTGTGTCATCTGGAAGGAGGAAAGAAGACAAGGAGACTTGGTGGTGGAATGAGGAAGTTCAGGAGAGTATCCAGAAGAAGAGGTTAGCTAGGAAGAAGTGGGACAGTGAGAGGACGGAGGAAAGTAGACAGGAATATAGGGAGATGCAGAGTGAGGTTAAGATAGAGGTGGCAAAGGCCAAACAGAAAGCTTATGAGGACATGTATGCAAGGTTAGATAGTAAGGAAGGTGAGAGGGATTTGAATCGGTTGGTGAGGCAGAGGGATAGAGATGGTAAGGAAGTGCAGCAGGTTAGCGTGATTAAAGATAGAGATGGAAATGTGTTGACAGGTGACAGGAGGGTGAGGGAAAGATGGAAGGAGTACTTTGAGGAACTGATGAATGAGGAAAATGACAGAGAGAGAAGAGTAGTAGAGGCAAACATTGTTGAGCAGGAAGTAGAAAGGATTAGCAAGGGTGAAGTTAGGAGAGCTTTGAAGAGGATGCAGAGAGGAAAGGCAGTTGGTCCTGATGACATACCAGTGGAGGTATGGAAGTGTCTAGGAGAGATGGCAGTAGAGTTTTTAACTAGATTGTTCAACGAGGTCTTAGAGAGTGAGAGGATGCCTGAGGAATGGAGGAGAAGTGTTTTGGTGCCGATTTTTAAGAACAAGGGAGATGTGCAGAGTTGTGGAAACTACAGAGGTATTAAGCTGATGAGCCATACAATGAAGTTGTGAAAAAGAGTAGTGAAAGCAAGGCTAAGGGGAGAAGTGAGCATGTGTGAGCAGCAGTATGGTTTCATGCCAAGAAAGAGCACTACAGTGCAATATTTGCTTTGAGAATGTTGATGGAGAAGTACAGAGAGGGTCAGAAAGAGCTGCATTGTGTCTTTGTAGATTTAGAGAAAGCGTATGACAGGGTGCCAAGAGAGGAGCTGTGGTATTGTATGAGGAGGTCTGGAGTGGCAGAGAAGTATGTTAGAGTGGTGCAGGATATGTATGAGAGCAGTAGGACAATGGTAAGGTGTGTGGTAGGTGTGACAGAGGAGTTCACGGTGAAGGTGGGACTGCATCAAGGATCGGCTCTGAGCCCCTTGTTTGCGGTGGTGATGGACAGGCTGACAGATGAGGTCAGACAGGAATCTCCATGGACTATGGTGTTTGCGGATGACATTGTGATCTGTAGTGAGAGCAGGGAGCAGGTGGAGGAAACTCTAGAGAGGTGGAGGTTTGCTCTGGAGAGATGAGGAATGAAGGTTAGTCGCAGCAAGACAGAATACATGTGTGTGAATGAGAGGGATCCAAGTGGAACAGTGAGGTTACAGGGAGAAGAGATAACGAGGGTTCAGGATTTTAAGTACTTAGGGTCAACAATCCAGAGCAACGGGGAGTGTGGAAAAGAGGTGAAGAAGCGTGTGCAGGCAGGTTGGAATGGGTGGAGAAAAGTGTCAGGTCTGTTGTGTGATAAAAGAGTACCAGCAAGAATGAAAGGAAAGGTGTACAGGACAGTAGTGAGACTGTCCTTGTATGGTTTGGAGACAGTTGCACTGAGGAAAAGACAGGAGGAAGAGTTAGAGGTAGCAGAGCTGAAGATGTTGAGGTTCTCTTTGGGAGTGACGAGGATGGATAGGATCAGGAATGATTACATCAGGGGGATGGCACATGTGAGATGTTTTGGAGACAAAGTTAGAGAGGCCAGGCTGAGATGGTTTGGACATGTTCAGAGGAGGGAGAGTGAATATATTGGTAAAGGGATGCTGAGGTTAGAGCTGCCAGGCAGGAGGCCGAGAGGAAGACCAAAGAGGAGGTTTATGGATGTAGTGAAGGAGGACATGAAGGTAGTCGGTCTGAGAGAAGAGGATGCAGGGGATAGGGCTAGATGGAGGCAGATGATTCGCTGTGGCGACCCCTGAAGGGAACAGCCGAAAGGAAAGAAGAAGTGCTATTTTCTTATAGCCACCTCCTATTTTGTGAAGCTCAACAACCTTTTGCCGAACATCACAGCTATATTGCTTGGTCTTACCCATTGTTATGAATTACTAAGGGTATTTGGCCAGTGTGTTATCTCATATATATCTCACACACCATTTGGCCTATGTAACTTGTACAGACATTGGCTGTAGCTTGTATTTCTGCAGGAAATTCCAGACAGCCTTCATTATGTTGTTTGTTTGTGACATCTCTGTGACATTTAATTTCTTTGGAAAATGTTTTTTTCTTTTTTTTACTGGCACATTAATAAAGACATAAACATTTAGTACAGATATTTATTTGTTTGTTTGTTTGAAATCAAATCAAATCAATGAATTCAAATGCATCCTGATGATGTAGACCACAAAAGCCATTTTGTAAAACCTTGTGTTCGTGTGTGTGCGTGTGCGTGTGCTTCTGTCTCTCTCACCATTCAGAGACCTCTCGAAACGTCACCTTTGAGGGCCGCTACCACTGCAGGCAGGGTCAGGAGATCAGTCTGGAGCGTCTGTGTGACTTCACTCCTGATTGTGCTCAAGGGGACGATGAAGGAGAGCCATGCCGTGAGTATTACAGCAACACACAGGGACGATCGCATATAGAGAGAGCACAGAGAGAAGAGGGCAGAGAGCAGCAAATCTCTAATGAACATGCCATGGGTCATCCTTATAAGCAACAAGGCCTGGGTGCTGTAGATGCAGCTGCTCTGTATAAAGCACAGATCATCACTCACACTTTCAGGGGTGACATCTATTACCTTTTTCACCTCTGACAGTAACTGCCCTCTTTGTTCTTGCTCTCTCTCTCTCTCTCTCTCTCTCTCTCTCTCTCTCTCTCTCTCTCTCTCACACACACACACACACACACTCACTCTTCTTTTGGACAAGAATTAGCATACTACTTCTGACTGCTTGTTTATTTTGGATTCTTGAGACTTTTTTCATCTATAGGCAAATTATAAATATGCATGAAAAATACTGCTTGTCACTGGTAGGTTATTCCAAACTACCATCTTTTTCACTTTTAACATATATCTTTTTTATGTAATATACAGGTGCATCTCAAAAACTTAGAATATTGTGGAAAAGTTAGCTTTTTTCCAATTTAATTCAAAAAGTGGAACTTTCATATATTCTATCCTTTTTGTTTAATCTTGATGATTACGGCTTACAGTTCATGGAAGTCAAAAATCCAGTATCTCAAAATATTAGAATAAAGAATTTATAATACAGGAATGTCAACCTTCTGAAAAGTATGTTAATTTATGCACTCAATACTTGGTCACATCAATGTGGTGTGGCATAGAGGCAATCAGCCTGTGGCACTGCTGAGGAAGCCCAGGTTGCTTTGATAGTGGCCTTCAGCTCATCTGTATTGTTAGGTCTGGTGTTTCTCATCTTCCTCTTGACAAAAGTCAGGTCAGGCGAGTTGGCTGGCCAATCAAGCCCAGTAATACAATGGTCAGCAAACCAGCTACTAGTAGTTTTGGCACTGGGGGCAGGTGCCAAGTCCTGCTGGAAAAGGAAATCAGCATCTCCATAAAGTTTGTCAGCAGATGGAAGCATGAAGTGCTCTAAAATCTCCTGGTAGATGGCCGCATTGACTCTCGACTTGAGAAAACACAGTGGACCAACACCAGCAAATGGCATGGCACACTGACAATGACATGGAGAATTAATGTTGCTATTATTCTTCGTTTCCCCATAAAGAAAGTATATAAAAATGTAAAAACAAACAAACAAACAAACAAAAGAAAAACCAATGTTCTTAACCTTACTATTAACTCACTAGTAACTACTATCTAAAAGTAGATAAGAAAACATTACAGTTTTGTCAGCATAGTAATTTAATATTAGTTACTAAATCATTACACTTTCATCTACATAGTAGTTTATTATAAGGATTAGTAATTACTGAGGAACTACTATGCTAACACATGATTACTTACTGCTAAGTTAGTAATTATTTAAGCATTAATTAAGAAAATATTGTAACGTTCTACCAAAAGGTCACAGTGAAAGTAATTTAAGAACCTTAAGAAGCTTACTTTTTTCATTTTCTAAGTCCCATTTTGTCTGTGGTGCCATTCCAAAAATTCTGCAATTTTCCACAGCATTTCCTTTCAGTCTCACATCTTCTCCAATTCTCTGTTGTTCTCTGTTCTATTTTGCACCATCATTCTGTCAAACGTGTCAGTCATGTCATGCACAATATAGCAACTTGCAGCATTCAGAACACTTGTAGATGTTTTTATGAGAGAAAAAAGACAAGCATAATACATCCAGGTATAACTTGCTGTTTGGATTTCTTTTCCTTTTACTTAATAGTTGAATGTGTATTGACCAACTTTGACTCAATCATTAAAAAACAAAAACAAAAAAAAAACAAAAAGCATTTTCACCTGAGCCATTGTTCATTCTTTATCTCTATTGTAAATGTTTTTAACAGACCAGACTTCACCCATCACTGTGTATGCTCTAAATACAGATGGCTAACCAGCTTGTAGACATCTGTAGACATCTGTAGACATCAACCTTTACAACAGCTTCTGCTTTGGCATTAAATTAAATAAAATTTCAATATTACCAGTGTTGGATATTTATAAAGCTCTTATATTGTGCTGCAAAATTAATTTTAACTATAGAAAATCTATAAGATAAAGCTTTGCTTTAATCTGATCCCAACCTACAGCAAGACAGATTCCATATTATCACCCGTACTACATGTGTTGTTCCAACAAGATATTTAGTGTGTATAAGTTTAGCAGACTGGGAAACCCTTCATGTTCTACTATATTTAGTTCTGGAAACTTTCCTTAACTGAAGTCAGTTTCTTTTTTGGATGAATCTCAATCATGAATAAGGGTCATTTAACCTTTTTTTTACTGTATGATATCACCTGGAAAGAGTGCTCTTCTTTGTTTTGATGATGATATGACAATGCAGATGCATTGCATTTTGACAGCTTAATCAAATCCTGACATTCACTGCATGAGAAAAGTATACTTAACTAGAGTAGCAAGGTTTGAGACATTTTTATTTCTGCATTTCTTAAACTGGCTCCTTAAAATGATGTCATCTTTGCAGGCAGACAGCCAGCCAAGGTAAGGTTAGAAACTAGCGTGAAAACATTTACACATAGTTTAGGCAAAATGGACAATCTGGGCCCGGCCCATTGCTACGTAAATATATAAAGAACGAATGATAGTACATTTCTGTATTCTGTCGGCCCAGGCGAATGCCCACGCGGCCAACATGACTCAAAATGATTAATGTATTTAGCAGGCTCTGGCTCATTGCAACAATCTAACAGCACTCATCAATGTCAAAATGTTCGAGATTGCCAATCAAATCAAAGAAGGTGGGGTTTACTGTTCACAGAAGTTGAGCCCTAGCAGTAATTCAGCACATCGCTTTTTAACGTTTGAATAATGTGAGGTAAAATGAACATGCTGAACATGACAAGGCTGAATACAGCAATATTTGCCAACTATTATAGGGTGGCCATCTGTCCAATTTTAGGTTGGACAGTCCGGTTTAATAACACTATGTCCGTCTACCGGCACAGCCTTGAGCCGGAAGCTCATTTGTCTTCTTTTTAGGATAATCAATATTGAATACTTTATCCAATGGTAGCCTATATAATTAATAAATAAATAAATAGATAGATAGATAGATAGATAGATAGATAGATAGATAGATAGATAGATAGATAAATAGATAGATAGATACATACATACATACATACATACATTCATACATACATACATACATACATACCATGGGCCGCTCTGCGCTAGAAAGTCAATTTCAGTTGAATTTTCCTAATAAAAAGACTGTTCTTCTCTTAATATTTTGTATTTATATTCTCTCCTTTAATGGTTACATCATTCCTCTATTTGATACTGACACAAAGGAGAGGCCACAGGCCTACAGAAAGATTTTCTTGTCATCAGATGCAGCTTTGCACACTGCCAGCATCTATGATTTTGATCATCATTTTAGTGTTCATAGCAGAGGGCTCTCTCAACTTGTTATATCAGTATAACAGTTTCTCAATTGATAAGATTTTGTAGGCTTTGCATACAGATGTGCACCCCTCGAAAGCCTGAAACCACAGAGCCCCCCCCCCCCACCCACACACACACAATGTTACAACACAGCAGAATTCAGCTACAGTGACATCCAATGGGTTTTCCAGGGTAAGTGAACATATTTTATGAAAATAATAAAACTAACCAAAATAAATAAATAAATAAATAAATAAAGTTCCTGGACCCAGACTTGTGTCCCTACTGTATTCTGAATAATTGTCAGGATTCAGTCCTACTACTAAAAGATTATGACAAAATATACTTAAGACTAAAAGTCACAGGAAAAACAAACAGATCCATCCAATCATATTTCAGCATCCTGAGGGGATCTACTCCTCTACTCCTTCCCCCGCCTTTTACTTCTGGTGAACTCTCAGCTGAAGGATGACACTGAGCTGGTCGATATGTTTATATTCTCTCGGTTAATGGTAGTCACCTTTGTTTTGCCTCGTCTCACCTCAGTGGTTGATTGGATGCTCTTGAATCCTGCCTCGCTCATCATTGACCTGCACCAGAAGTAATCAACTTCCTTCTGTTACATTAGAGAGCAAAATTCTAGTTACAGGCTTAAAAGATTTCAAGGCTCTTCTTAGAAAATTATCATAATAAAATATAGATTTTTTAAAAATTGGCATTAGTTTAATAAATTAGTTTAAACCTAATTTTCCACACTCCAAACTGATTCAGACTTCTAAAATATAGCAGAGTTGTTTTCATCACCTTGATGAATGGATGTTTTGGATGAATACATTAACAAAGCAACAGATCTTGTAATTAATTATTTATTTATTTACAGGCTCACTAACACTATCCAAGTTACATATGCAATATGTGTACATGCAGTATTTAAGCAGCCAGATAATCGATTGCAGAAATAGTTACCTAGTTCTTTTCTCTCCCCTGTTTGTTTGTTTATTTATTTTTTCTACTTTTTATTGAAGCGCATATCACTCCTAACAGCATTACACAAAACCACAAGGATTTCCTGATGGAGAGGATGGTTACTAATAGGGCTTTCTTTTTTCCTTATTTCATCCTTCTTCCTTTACCAACTCCAAAAAAAATAATCTTCATCAGCATACCGTCTTTGTTGCCTCAGAGTTCCACACTTCTTCAAAAATGCAAGTGTCCAAAACACTCTCATCAAAGCGCACTGGCTCCTGTGCCTCAGGATCAAGCTGTTTTGTTTTTTTTTTTTAGTCTGTGCCAGTTTCCTGAGTCGCTCTGTTTTCTAGCCTCTTTTCTCATCTTGTCCTTTTCACCTGTCTCTCTGTGTGTCTCTGCATTCCTCTCCATGCAGGTCAGTTTCTTAACGGAAGCTACTGCTCTTTTGAAGAGGACGACTGCGGGTGGCAGATGGTGTCAAGTAAAAGTTTGTACAAAGGAGTCCATCTTTCTCTGCCCAAAAGACTTACAAACAGCTGTCCATCCTCAGGTAGGTTCGGCAATGTTGAAGTTTCTATTAACAGACTGCTCAACCAAACGGTTACATACATTTATCATTGTAATTCCAATATATACTGATCATAAATTCGTCTCCAACTTTTCCCTTTATCTCAAGGGATTACAATGAGTGTGTTTTGACATAATACATTCACACTTTTTGCAATATAGTTATTGGCATGAAAACCAGACCTCATATCACCAGCACTACTCTTCATTCATCAAGTTATCAAGCTAAAATGTTAAAAATGAGTAAAAAGATAACACACCCATCTTGTTTTTGACTTTTCACTACTGACATTGCGAAGGTATAATATTACATTCATGCCCCTATATTTATGTATGAGTTGTGTTGAAATGTGTTACTGCACGGTCACTAAGTCACTGAAATGAAGTGACTATACCTTGAAAATCTATCTATAAATGAGCAACCAGCACTCATACCCACCAGAGTCCTCTTTTTTTTTATTTGCCATATTTAACTTAACTTCTTCCATGTCCTAGTTTTCATTTCATCAGATATGTTGTATATCTGGCTTTCTTGTTTCCTGACAGGTTCTGTTTTGGCTCTGGAAAGTCAATCCAAAGGCCAACGGGGGTCAGTAGCTGTGCGGAGTCCACTGTTCCTCTACCCTCTGCGAAACGCCCCATGCATGGTAAGAGAGCAGAAATTCTGCATTCCGCCTGCAAAGCCGAGCGAGCACGCAGTGTGCCTGTGTGGTCAGCTTTATTTGGATCTCAGAGGAAATTATGTTAAGAGCATTTTTCATCAGGCCCTCTTTCATATTTCCACCAAATGTATTCCACTCTCATTTGAGTACACAGGCAACAATAGATGTGGCCATTAGCGAGGCACTGCATACTGATAAGAGATTCAGATGCATACGAGGAGGGTTTGATCAGCAAAGACAAGAGGGGTGTGTGATTAATATGCCAACTTCCTTCTGATAAAATGTCAGGGCTAAATCGAAACTAGTTGATTAATTGAATCTCACCATAATATGGTGCGATGATATGCTTTTAATTCTGTTTTATGGTAATTCTGCCAGGTTATAATTTCACTTTACTTTAAGGTATTGCAAAGCACTTTGCATATCCTGTAGATCACTGTCCAAGGTCCAACCATTTTTATTAATTAAATAAAAATGATACTTAAGTGTTATAATGAATACTACTGACATTTGATCCAGGGTAGAGATTATCATTGCACACTAATGCAATTAGATGCAATTTCAATGTGAATTAAAATGGCAAATTTACATGGCAATGTTAGGACAATACATTGGTAATGTCGAAACAAACAAACAAATAAGATTATGTTTAATTCAGCTTTAATTAAAGTCAAAATTTTACACCAACATATACTATAACCACCAACCATTGTATACATTTTGAACTGTGGATCAAAAGTTTGTGGTTCTATCTTAAATTCACTAACCTTTCAGGTAGAATCTTATAATTTCAAGGGCATGATACATAGTGACTGTACTACGCTATACATCATTCACATGTGATAATACATTTGTAAAGTTTACTCATCATGCTATTGTCTGGAAACCACTAGCAAACAAATAGCTAGCAAAGCCAATCTCCAATCCCTGCCTTCTTTAAGAGCTTTGACTGGCAGTATTTCACATACTATTCTGAATGCAAAGTACTCAAGTCCTTCAGTACAAAAGACTTAATAAGGCAGAAGAGTAGCAGAGTGAGAAAGACAGACAGAAAAAAAATAGAGAGAGACAGACCTAGAGGTAAGCTATTCCAAAATGGAACAGAGACAGAATGCAAGACATGAGAAGGCAAAAAAGTCAAAAGAGTTAGAAAGTAAAGAAGTAAATTGGATCATGTAGAAATAGACACAGATGGAGGTGGAGGACTCATCTGGCCAGAGTTTTCTGATTGACAGCTCCAGATAGATGGGAAGCAAGGGCTCTTTGTTGTACGTATAGAACCGAGAACACGGTGCAAGCACAGCAGGGCATGACAGCAGCTTGGCTCCAGTCCCAGAGATGAGTAAGGGCTCTAGATGAGAACTTCTGTCTCGCTCACCTTGTCTCGTACTCCCTGTCTGAGCACCAGAGCTGGAAAAACTTCACTTGCTCTAACAGCTGGCTGTGTCGCCCTCCACAGTGTGGCACCTCAAATGCTGGAGGAGGAGCAGTAACAGAGAATGTGGACTTGATGTCACACTGCATTACCTTGCTGGGTGAAATCACTAGTTAGGAAAGGATTATACTTAGACACATTTCTATTTTTTTTAATAAACCTAGTTTGGTTAAACCTAGGCTTGTTGTATTAGTGGGAAACAACAGATAGTTAATAATAATAATAATAATAATAATAATAATAATAATAATAATAATAATAATAATAATAAAACATTACAATCGGTAACCAAATGGATAATTTTTCTGCTGGGAAAACAAAAAAAAAAAGTCTGCCTTTTCTCTCTACCTAACCACAAGCAACAGGACAAAAAACTCAACATTACAATTATATAATATTTACAAAATACAAAATTTTAGAATGTTAAATTTAGCTATTAGAAATGACAAAATCTATCAAAGCTCAAAAGTATATAAATGGTCTGCACCATGTATAAATGTTTATACTGTTTCTCATTCACCCATTCAGCACTCCATGCAAGTCACTAGCCTGCCATTGGGAGCAACTTGGGGTTCAGTGGCTTGCCTAAAGACACTTCAGCATGTTTTGGCATGTGGAGGAACATAGGCCGGGAATCAAACTGCCAACCCTACGATTAGTGGACATCCTGCTCTACAACCAGAGCCACAGCCACCCACAGATGTGGTATAGTGACTCAATATTAGAAGCCTAATAATAGAGGAAGTGAAAAAAATGCTCAAAAATAGGCTAGGGTTCTAAGGGGTAAATATAAAAAGTGCAAGGCTAGCAAGGAGTCGAAATGTACAAATATAGAAGGCTGTAGTTGCAGTAAAATAAGGATGTTGGCTGCTAACTCAGCGTCAGACATGAAGAGGCTCTCAGCCTCTTTGAAACAATCTAACCAGATGCCCTGTTTTAAATGTAAATACTGTATATCACAGATGCAGCACTGTGTGTGATGTGATCTGCAGGTGCGGTTCCAGGTATGTGGAAGCCCAACTGGTCTTCTTTCTCTCTGGATCATCGAAAACAGCACAGGACACGAGAGCCAAAGAAGTCTATGGAATTCCAGCAGTGAGACCAAAATGGACAAGAGATGGCAGCTCGTCACTTTCCCACTGTTCGGATTAGTCGACTCGTAAGTATCTAGGTAGTAGATATATAACTGAATACAAATACATTGTTTGAATAGAACAAATAATGTGTGAAATATGGATACAAATCAATATACGAAGACCAGCATCGATTTATTTATTGTTAATAACTTCCTAGTCAGGGTTGTGATGGTTTAAATTAGGCTACAACTTTGTTTATGTTTTTGAGAAATAGAACCAATTAAATTTGTTAGAAAATTTTGTGAGCAAGAATAAGAATAGTGTGTGAGTGGGAAAAAACAGTCCCTCACACATTGACAGTTGACATCATAAACTTGACTGATGTAGCTGAGGTTGAGGAACTGTCAAAAGCAGAATTCACACACCCTGCTGACAGTTCTGGCATTTCTACCTCGGTTTGTTTTCCACGGTTTCTATTGTTCCGGGGGGTGTAGTGGCAGGATATTTATTTTATTTAATATTTTTTTAAAACCTTTCTTGTTCAGGCCACACCCACTTCAGGTTTAAATCTGGACATTTGGAGAACTGGTCAAACACAGATACATACAGTATAGCCTACTATGCCCAACTTTACACCAAATATTTCATATAAACAGGTGAAAAAAACACAGTCACTAATCCATGCTGCATAAATGCCTCAATAGTTTGCTGGTTACCAGCTTTTCAGAATGCACAGTTGTGTAATTTGCATTCAGTTTTGTGCTAAACCCCATATTCACCCTAAAATCTTAATGAATCCCACTGCGATCAGGCCTGTTCTTTGGTCTCGCTCCACCATATCATTCGCTTCTTCAAAAAGGAGGGAGAGGGAAGAAAAGAAATCAATGTACAGAACCACACTTTCACTCCAATTAGCAATTGCATTTGACTTGCAAGACAGTAGAGCAGAGAGAAAAACAGTGGGCCGATTCAACTCCGTGTGCTTGATTGGGCTACTTCAAATGTTCGTGCTTTGCTAATGCCCGTCCTCAAAGAATGATTAAGATTTCAATTTTGGTCTTTTTCTTGTACTTTGGCCTCATTTTTCTTCTTTCAACGTTTGCTTTTTTTCATGAATTCTCTATCGTTTTTTTTTTTTTTTTAATTATTATTCTACAATAAAGCTTCACAGGGTGATGTTGCCCTTTAACATATGACACGTGAAGCCTCCCAGATCAGCTTCCAGCCAGGTTAGATATTAACTTCATGCTCAAATTAGTGCGACATGAATTTTCAAGGCTGTGTAAAATTCTGATTTATAACCACAGGTGCTGCAGACATAATAATAATTTTTAAGCATTTTCAGCCCTGCTAAACCTCTTATGTCTAATCTTTTTGAAGATTGGCCAGATCAGAAGCTGTCTGAGAGCTTGCTGCCTCTGAAGTGTTCTTTCGGGCAATCAAATAATAACAGTTAGCCTCTGAACATAGTGCTACGCTGCTGGCTCAAATCATTTTATTCAGCCCTTGTAATCAGAGCAGCACTGGCTAGTAGTAGTAAGATATTTAGCTATCGGTTTGATCACTTCCATTGTTTGTTATTGGCCAATGTATTTCCTACAGCCATGAGAGAAAGTGTTTATTGTAGAAACAAATAAGGAACTGGATTAACTCTCTTCTTCTTCAATTCTGTGTAGGTTCTATCTCCAGTTCACAGCAGACATTTCTTCTGGCTCTGAAGTGGCGTTTGCTGTGGATAACTTCACTCTTACTATGAACTGTTTCCTTGAAAGTGAGTAAACGCTTTTTTTCCCCTCATAACTGTTTCCTGGGGGCAATTTGGGAAATAATGGTTCCTTTTTATATTTGAGTTGGGTATATTTATTTGGTTGGTTCGTTGTTTGGTTCATTGGTTGTTGGTAGAGTAGGTAGAGTAGTTTTGTGGATTGTTTATAATAGTCAGTCAGTGTGTTTATTTTATTTTATTTTATATTATTTTATTCCAATTGGATCTGGAATTTTCCATTGCATAATACTCTTCATACACATTTATAAAGCAAAAAAATATTATTTCTTTCTTTCTTTCTTTCTTTCTTTCTTTCTTTCTTTCTTTCTTTCTTTCTTTCTTTCTTTCTTTCTTTCTTTCTTTATCTATCTATCTAGCTGTCTATTTATTTATTTGTTTATTTGTTTGTTTGCTTACTTACATATTTACTTACTTGTTTGCTTACTTTAATTACTTATTTTCTTATTTCTTTATTTAATATTTATATTTAATATTATTTTTAATATGAATTGGGGGGGCACAGTAGCTTAGTGCCTATCACGTTTGCTTCACACCTCTGGGGTTGGGGGTTTGAATCCTGCCTCTGCCCTGTGTGCATGGAGCTTGCATGTTCTCCCCGTGCTTCAGGGGTTTCCTCCGGGTACTCCGGTTTCCTCCCCCAGTCCAAAGACATGCGTTGTAGGCTGATTGGCATTTCTAAATTGTCTGTAATGTGTGAATGGGTGTGCAAGTGTGAGTTTCAGGGTGTCCCCTGGCTTGTGCCCAGAGTCCCCTGGGATAGGCTAAATTCTCCCTGCGACCCTGTGCAGGATAAGTGGTACAGAAGATGGATGGATGGATGAATATTAATTATACACCAACATATTGTTTAAAATTCTTTGCTGTTTTTATCCTTTGAACTTACTGAGGGTCAGAACTTTTTGGCTCAATATCTTAAAGTCATCAAACTATGAACCTGCCAAGGTCCTGTTATCTATTTCCCCTAGTACCCTATCCCTCAGCAGATCATTCACATGTAATGGTGCATTTGTAACATTTCCCCCGTACCATTTACAGGAAAGCTTTATAATCCTTGTTTTGTTAAAAATAATAATAATAATTATAGTGTTTGTTTGTTAAATCAAATCCAGATTACAGGTGGTCTGTACGTGGCCTACAAACCAGACACATCACTTTACACAAATGGAAGTCACTGAACAACAATTTTCTATAATTATAGACATGCTAAAATCATAACCCAATAATGTTGTTATGTCTGGCACGTACGGAGGTGTCTAATGACATTGCAGTAAGTGCTGCACATTTAGACATTTACTGTCTGCAACATGCCTTTACTGTAGACAATTTAATGTTAAATCTGCATCGAATCGAGGGAAAAAAAGCTTAATTAAGCCTGTCTTGTAAACTGATTTGCTTTTCTGGGCAGAAATGATAATATTTACCTGCCACTCAACTGCCTCCTGAATTCATAGTTGTGCACTGATCATCAATATATATCTACCTGTTTGCCAAGACTAAACACACTTATTTTAAATGCATTGTGCACCCTACAGTCTAATTTAGCAATAATGCAAATGCTACAAGCGCAATAATACTATTAGACTGGCTCGGCGAGCACGCCGACACTGAGTTGTGAGCTTCGAGTTCCCATTTGCAGCTGTGAACAGAATAATAATCACGCTGAACGGGATTTTTTGGAATCATTCAGAGGAGCCTCTGTCTGAATACGATGCAGCTGAGAGACGAAACAGAAGTGCTGCTCATTAACGCAAAAGTGTTGCATTAAAAGACTAAGCCCATTTATATGTGCAATTCAAGTGAGCTCTGTGGTACGACCCATAAGCCAGATTTCCTTGCCGGTCTGATATTCAGAAGATAACAGCTTAGAACTGAATAAATAATACGGAAGAGGAGTGGGAAGTCGTTATAAGATTATAACACATTTAGTATTTTATACAATCTCTTATTGTCTGTTTATGTTCTTATGTGTTATGTATATGTCAGATATATGCATGCCAATTGTGTAGCATAATATGCATGCATTTGGCTTTACATTTAGTTGGGTAACAAGTGTTATATTGAATACTATATTCAATCTAAATTTTTACATCTACAATCCAGCTGAAGTGCTTTGGGGCTCATTTTCAGTAAAGGTTTTAAATTCAAGAATTCCATGCTGCAAGCTATAATACGGAAACATCAAACTGCCACTTTAGTTTGAGCATATCATCAGATTTGATATCGATCTTAGAAAGAAACTTCCAAGAGAGGCACCATTGCAATCATAATTTCTCATCACTGATGGGCGAGAACAGAGCATTGAGGGAAATGGATGACACTCAGTGTGAAATATTTCCCTTGCAGTTTGGATTAGATGGTATTTGCCAGTTTGCATTGATTTGACATGGCGACACTGGGATGCCATCCATCGCTGGGGCCTGCAGATGGCTCCTTTTAATTCCAGCTATGTATGTATTATGCCACAAATGAAATAGTCTGATGTGCCATATTTTACCCCTCGTCAATCAGCGAGAACGCCGTCAGAGCATCTTTGCAAAAGTGTGTGTGTTATTAGCAAAACAGACCAAGTCTTGCTGCACATTATAAGCATGCCATAATTTAGTGTTGTGCCACATGCCTATTAGTTCACTGTGTATGTGAAATTGTGTATGTGTGCATCCTCTGAAATCCATCTCTCTCTTGTCTGCATTGTTCTCCAACTCAAACAGATGGCTTCGGATCCGCCGTGTGGGTGTTTGCTTTTATTTTTTTCTCACCTTTTCACATAGCAGCAGGCGTTCTTTTATACTGGTTTTTATTAGTTTTGCTCTCATATGATGCTTTGGACAGGGAGCCATATCAATAATAAATGGAGGATGGAGGGCACAAGTGCCAACCGCAAATGATAGCAAAGCTAACAAAAAGGAATCCGAAAAGGCCAAAATCCCCTTTTTGTCTCTGAGGGCCGAAGCATGACTCTTCAACAGTTTTTGTGATGTCTGAACCCTTTATAACAGCAATGCACAACAATAGGGAAACATCTCATTAATGAATGACCAGAAGCAGAGTTTCTCTCTAGCTACCTAACAACATGCATTAACATATCTACAGTGGCCATTCCTGGTGTTTTGTTTTTTAGCTGGAGAGACTGGAATTAGACCAAAATGTACAGTATGTTATGTTGCTGGAGAGACTATGAGCCGTATTCAGAGTCTGTAACCAAAAGTTCAAAAGTCTAACAGTTAGGTCAGTATGTTTGCAGGAAAAGTTACAGGTATTCAGAGACTGGTTACATGGGTACTCAGCTTGATTTTCTGGGGTAATCATTCATTACACAAATTTCCAGTGTACAGTTCATGCCACTGAGGTTGCCAGATTTCCTTTGTTTTCTGTTAAATGTAATTCAATGTAACACAAGAAAAAAAACATTAATACATCAATAAATACATTAAAAAATTACTAATAATATTTACCTCAAATGGTATTCCATATTTCTTATTGTATTTACAGCCCAAAACATTATTTTTAGAGTGTCATATTGTGGTAAAATCACAAAATAAAACCAGTTGCACTGGACATAATACTGCTCCTTTTAAGTCCAAGCTCAATAGAAAACAGATATGCCTCTGTTTTTGGCACCCTACATGCATAATTCTTGCATAACTTCTGAATAACACAGAATAGAAAGTCTGTAATTATGTGTTAAGTCTGAATACCGATGTACAAAATTTCAGAATTAACTTCTCACTACATGTGGATAAATCAACTTTAAATATGGCCCAATATATGGATGAAGCAACATAACTACATGTATAGGAATACCTAGCAAGGAATGTCAATTTCAGCTGAAGTCATATAAAAACTGTTATCACAAAGATCATGAATAAATAACAAGCTTTTATGTGTGTGTCCATACAAGTATTAGAATGAGCATGTTAATATAAACAATGCAGTCTGAATTATTGTCAGAGCCATGCTGTTACCTTCTGGCCAATCAGAATCAAGAATTTAACAGAGCTGTGGTATAATGAATAACAGTGTATGCATGCATTATTTCTTTTTGCAAAATGGTCTGGACTAATCATATTAATAAAAAAATAAAAAGCAGGTGTGTGTAGTTCTATGCAAATTTGTCACCATTTTCTGGTTTTAATGATATATATATATAAATAATTAAAAAATAATTGAATGTGGATTTTTTTTTTTTGCACAACCCCATGGCTTTACGTGAATGGCTTTTATATCATTTTAAATTCACACTTAGATTAAAATAAAATGACGGCACTCTTGTAGGTCTCTCTGACCTCACCATTAACTAGAATCTGTTGAATCCATTGTAAGAATTATAAAAGCTTTCCAAATGGCTTTTGTACCTCTTTTGTTCTGTACTGTACTGTACTCTTTTGTATCTCAATAGGCCAATAATGTAGAAAATGGTCATGATTAAAATCTAGCTCACATTTCATTCCACCCTAATTCTTGATGTTAAAATTGCACCATCTCAATTACAAACTACAAAGGGATATCTTAACAAAATATTACAAATTAGGATTCACCCCTTAAATTCTAAGCTTATTTTTTGCTTATTCTTTGTATAGTTTTCAGTTTTCAGTGGCAAAACTGGCCATGTTCTCTGGGTGGGAGGGATGGTGTTACGTTCTCCCCGTCAATCAAAGTGACACAAAACAATGATGGGTGTCTGGAAGCTCATATATGCAGAAGACGGCAGTTCTCTGACAAAATGACAAAATTGGGAGGAAAATAAGAGTAAAAAAAAATAAAAAATACAGGCAAATAAATTATTTTACATTGCTTTCTACAGACTCCAGAACATTCACTGGTTTCAATTATGAATACTGTAAGGGAACTATTTTTTTTTTAGCAATAGTTATAATTAATGCTGTGGAAAGTCCATTAAAAAAGTTAGTTTTTGTTATCCCTTATGTTATAGCAGGTATAAGCAATCATTCCATCTGTCAAGATAGTAAGATGAAAAATTACAGCTGTGTTACAGAGAAATTGAAAAGCCGTCTGTCCTGAAAACTTGCCTGTGGTGGAAAACTTACTGACTACTACAAAGCACTGGCACTGGAAATAATCATCCTGTTACAGAAAGTTAATCCATTATGTCAGGTTAGCGCCGATAATGGCACCATGTTTATGTTGATAACATGCTTGTCTAGTTTGTTTTTGTTCTCATTTGTTTCACAATTAATAAAAGACTCTGCACTCTGCATCCGCCTCCAAACCATCCATGCCACTAATTGAGACAGAACCTTTTTGAGAACTACATCTAAATGCATATCTAAGTTCATTTACCTGTTCAGAAATGTTGCTGGCCTGTTTGAATTAAGAATTAGGCCAGTGAAAGTCTGGGCCATGCTCTTAACCAATCACATACTCCAGCACTGATGTCTCAAATGGGAGGACTGATAATAGCTTTGGTGGCAGTGTGCACCATGAAAAGCTGTGAGCAGTAGGGAGCACAGCCAGATGATGAACATGATGAATGATGCCAGCCTAGGCTAGAGTGGTGTGGGAGTTGCTTTCGTGTGAGTGCTTTTTTTTCCTTTTCTTTACGATGAGATTTTCCACACAGTCCCAGTACTGTCAGTTGGACTATATTTGGGGTGAAGGGGTGATCTGTCTTCTGAGGAAACTGGCAAATGGAACAACTGCTGGAGCTCATGTGGCTTGTCATTACATAATATGTAATTACGAAACATGCAACTGTGTTCTCAGTTTTTAAGTTAAGAACCAACTACCTGTGCTCTGTTCTCTCCAATATTTTTATCTTTTGATTTTTCACACAGTGATGGAAGTTACAACTGATACCTAGCATGTCATGTGATGACAGATCTAACAAATTCATATATGTACTTAGATAAAGATAAAGTGTTCATCAGAGGGTGTTAGGCAATATCTGCCTTAGTAGATCATTTTATAACAAGGTTACATACTAGAAATGAATCTTTGTTATTTGATTCATGATTCATATCTTGTGCAGTTATTTGTGTTTGTACCTGATTGCAATATTTTCTAGCAGATTTAGCTGGTTAATTTTGGTGGCCTAATTTAAACCACAGTGACCCTGACCAGGCAGTTACTAAGGATGAATGAATTAATTCAGTATGTGGTCTGTCTTTGTCCCACAAGCTTCACATGCTTCTTTTTTTGATTGTTTGTTTGTTTGAAAATTTTGTGTTTGTTTATTTATTTAGCATTATATATATTAATATTTATATGTAAAAGTAAGCATGAAATATCTTCATTTTCTTTTTAGCTAATGGAGAATTCCCACCAGTGGTTCCTACAAGTGTTACACCAATGCAGTTCAGACCGACTAACCACATGAAGCCGACACCAGTAGTGCCTACAAACAGTGAGTCTCATCCTCTTCACTATGGACTCAATGTTAGCAACTTAAGTTCAAAAGTTACTTCAATATTTAAACTAGGATTGTAGTCTGTATTTAGACTCATCTTACAGGAATGCTTAAGCTGGGCAGCCAAATCAAATTATTAAAATTACTCACGGTTGCCAGTTTGTTTGTTTGTGTGTGTGTGTGTAAATGTCTTGGTCAAGATCACCACCCACAAGGAAAAACACTTCTATATATATATATATAAACCAACCAAAACTATGTGACAAAATGTTTTATGGTCTTATGAGACCAGTTCCAAAATGTATAATAATTCCATATTTTCAAAAGGTATGTTTAAGTGCAAAGAAATAGCACATTACCATAAGAACACCATACCCACAGTGAAGCATGGTGGCAGCAGCATCATGCTTTAGGGCTGCTTTTCTACAGCTACAAATACCAGTCAATTTTAGTGCAAAACCTTCAGGTGTCTGCTAGTAAGCTGAAGATGAAAAGGAATTTCACCTTTCAGCATGACAATGACCCAAAGCATACATCCAAATCAACAAAGGAATGACTTCACCAAAAGAAGAAAAATGTTTTTGAATGACCTAGCCAGAGCCCAGACCTGAATCCAAATAAAACTCTGTGGGGTGACCTGAAGCTGACTGTGCACAGGAGATGCCCTCGCAGTTTGGTGGATCTAGAATGTTTTGCAAGAAAGAGTGGGAAAATATTACCAAGTTAAGATGTGCAGAAGTTTTTTTTTTTTTTTCCTTTTTTCCCTAAAAAGTTTTTGATTGTTTTTCACTTTATTTGTATACTTTGCAATTTCACATTAAAGTTGGGAAAAGATCTGACATGATTTACCTGCATTTTTTTTTTTTTTTTTTTTACTTCACAACAACCTGCAATTTTAACAGGGGTGTGTAGACTTTTTATATCCACTGTACAACAGACTGCTTCATTTAGTTGTAAAGTGTTGTCACAGTTACACAACACACAAATTTTTTGGTGCTTCAAGCTTAGAAAATAACAGAAGTATTAGTTTTGCCTTTTATTTTGGGAATAAAGAGGTACAATATATAAATTATATAAATTATTTAATTAGCTGACTAGCATACTAATCTTATTCATCTAGTATGCTCTGTCACAGTCAGTTAAATACTGACATAGGCATAATGGTAAATACAAAGCTATAAAACTAATTAGCTGTATTAGCTTGTCCAGTACACATAGTAAATAAATTTGCTAAGGAGAATTGTCACATTTTACATTTTTCATATAGCCACAAACTGTAATATAGCCATGAACTTTGCTGCTGTTTTCTTCAACACTGTTTTCCAAATGTTATTTTTCAAAGTCAAATAGCTCAAATGCATAGTGGGATGCACCAGGAAGATAGCTCAGGCTATTTATGCCAGTTACATCATCTGTGCATTTTTGACTTACTGGAAATATTCATTTTATTTCTGCACACTCTGTATTGCATTTGGGAAGCAATTAATGTGAGTAGTGTGCTATTTTTCAACAGAAGGAATGAGAGGAAGGAGGGAGGTGTGTCAGTGTTTTTATTGCTAGACTGCTTTATTACATCTCACCTCACAGACCGGCGAGAGCTCTAAAAATCTCATTCTACCTGCATACTAAACCCCACATGTGTAACAGAGTTTTTCTTACATTTTTCTTTGAAAAGTTCACCTGAGGTCTGGGAAAAAATGAGTGAAAGTCATCTCCATCATATGCTAGACAGATTTATCCCTATATGCTGTATAGTTTGAAGGTGTTCCTTAGATTCATTTTGCTCTTGGTTAGTGGAGCTGAATGGAAGTACCATGCTGCACATTATTTTTTTATATCTCTGTGCGTCAGATCCTTCTTTTTATTCTGATTCATAGACTTTGGGCAAGGATTTACTCTCATCCAAGTAACTGCATTAATTAGTACTTTTGGCAAGGACCCAGGTGATGTTTGTGACATGGCTCCCATGCAATCGCAGCCTTAATAAATCTGAATGGAATTCTAATCTGTAATTCGTTAAGACCCATTACAGGAAGGCGGCTCAATCAGATACAGTCCCCTGTGGCACAATGGGTTTATGGCAGCCTGCCCAACTAAAAGTGCTTACTACTGTGATAGGGCTCTCGATTCGGAAATGATGTTGCTTTTGTTATTTGTGCCTGGAAATCCTGAAATTCAAGAAATGCCTATGTTCTGTATAGGTAATTGTTGGTTGATTTCCTGTTGGGAGAACAGTCAGGGTAGGCTGTTACTAAAATTAATGCTATGACAGCTGCAAAATTTTCAGCCTTGGTAGTTAGACTGTAAACTTGGCCGTTTGGATTTGCATGAGCTCATTTAAAAACATTTCTTCAGTGTGCTATTGTAACATATCAGACTTACAGAGAGAGGATCCATACACAGAGGCACTTTAATACACAATCCAGACATACAAAATGAAATCGAAGTCGGTAAACAGGAAGTCACCTGAACAAGAGATATCACAGTGCAAACAAGCCAAAGCATTATCCAAAGAACAAACCATGAAAATGGGCAAAGCAAGCACAGCATAAACAATGTTTTAGGCTTAGAACTTACACAACCATAATGTTTGGCAAGACTTCGTAATGAATGAATGCTCTTTGCATTTTTATATACTCACGCTGTGATTCTCAGGACTCCAAGTTGTTTGTGAAGAACAGGCAGAGGGTCTGTTGTGGAAATCACAAACCCACCATTATCAAAAATATTATGTTTAATTTTAAGTTCTCATAGTTATTAGCCTGTTTGATAGGTCACTTGTTTGCTTGATTAGTTTAATCCAAAGCTTAACAACTCAGAAACTCAGTTATTATAAGTAATAGTAATAATGTTAACTTGGACCCAATGTGGCATGCCTGTGAAAAGTTCCAGAATAAAAAGCTGTATGGCTCTAATAAATAGATAAATTGACAAAATATTATTGTACGCATTTAAATAATGTTCATGAAAGAAATTTGTACTGATCCAAGGCACTATGAAAGAGTGGTTTAACATGATTGCTTAATTTGTATTCTTTCTTTCTTTCTTTCTTTATTTATTTATTTTGGGGGGGATCTTGCAAATAGAAGTCTACAGTGTTTAATTAACGCCTACATTGTTCACCTACAGAGTTAAAGCCCAGCTGGAAACAAATGAGTACTGCGATTGTTAATGCAGTGCTGGGTATTTTGCTGTGTAGGTGGTTAGTTTGAAACATTAATTAAATTTTCTATTTTGAAAGAAGGCACACTGTGATCTCATGATGTATAACAGACTGCAATGTAAATTCAAACTGGCAAAAAGACAATCATGCTGTCAAATAATGTGTATAGCTCATTTCTATATCTAAATTTTAACCTTAATAATGAGTAAACTTTTGGAGAGTGCTTCATTTCACACACCTACAGTACTTCTCTATATAGCAGCAGTCTGGTTTTTTCAGACTCTTTCCATTTCCTCAGTTGATTTCCAGTTTTACTGCAGAAACTGAGCTGAACACTGGATGCTGCTTTGTGCTGAATGAGAACAGAGGACAGTGTCATCTAGACAGGTTTTTTTTTTTTCAGCCTTTGTCTGCTTGATTACTTTGATGTGAAAAAAAAATGGGCACATCACTAACCTTGTGATGTTCTGTGCTCTCTGTGACCCAGGTCTAAACCAAGCACTTTTTAACAATGGAAGATTGAGATGAAAACCATGTTCTGTGGCTTGTTTTTTATCAAAATGGTCACATTTCTGTGGTTCATTTTGCTCCAGGAAGTTGCTCTTCTCACCTGAACTTTACTTCTGACAATTACGGACATCCTCTTGGTTGTTGTTGTTGTTGTGTGTTATTCAAGGGTATAGAACAGGCATCATCAACTGGTGGACCACAGTCTGGATGCGAAGTATTTCCAAAGCATAGAATATTTGAAGAAATACTTGAAAAACAATTCTCTAGCAGTATCAATCAGGGTATGAAAAAAAAAACTGCTGTACTCCAGCAACTCTAGTTTTCTAAACATGAACAAGCTCAGCTTCTGTAGCAGAAGCTTCTCTTATTTAGTTCCTTGGATGGCTCATCAGACCGTCAACTGGCTACAGGGCTAGAGACAAGAAATTAGGTCAGAAAAGTTTAGAAATTTTTAAGTTTTATTTTCTCTCCCTGTACAAATCACATTTCCTCCCGTGCTGTGGAAGGTCACTGTATATAAGGTTTATTGAGATTTGAAATAAAAACAAAAGTAAAAACAACAACAGCAATAGAAAAGAACATATTAATGTTTGGGCAGTTACATGAATTTGAAAAGCTTTAGGATTTTTTTTACGATTTTCATAAGTTTCTTGTTTTGTATTGATTCTCATCTTTGAACGGGTTTCAAAGTTTACCTTAAGGTCAGTGTTACAGAAGATAATATATGAGGGTTTTTTTTAGTTCCTCTTGTCTTGTGAATGTAAAACTTTGCTAAAATTATTAAAAGATTAATACTGTAATTTTGTTTTTCAGAAAACTTTGGGTTTTGTAAACAAAGTAAAATATCATATGGTTTTAAATGTAAGGTTTTGTTAAATTTTGTTGTCATGTCCATTTTAAAGTCAACCTTAAATGAGGCAGAGATAACAGATTTATATTTATAAGGTAATGTCCAGATGATAAATGGTGAGGTTTAAGCCATCTTGTGTTGTGGCTTTATTCCGTTGTGTTATGGCTTTATTCCGTTGTGTTGTGGCTTTATTCTGTTCTGTTGCACTACTGGGCCACTGTAGAAAACGCAACAACAAAACCAAAAAACATTAGCAAATTTATATACAACTTGCTGTGTTTATGAATGTGCTGTTATGTTTTTTTGGTTTCTGATAGCTGTAGCGTTTTTGGTTTGTATTTGTAGCCTGGTCCTGTAGCTTATAGCTTGAACACCAACAGCTTTTATGTGTCAACACTTTTGTGCACTTGAAAAAACAACCTGACTTTCTTACCTTTTTAGTAACAGTGCCAGAGTAGTGACCTGTATTCAACCATTCTGTCTCTCCCACACAGCCTTGAGTCCTTTTGTAAGGCTGAGTTAAAACCGTAAGGCAGAATCACAAGTTATGTGGAATCATGTATCTTATACCCCTCAGGTTATTACACAGAATATAAAAAAGTAAAACTTTTGTTATTTGATAAGGTCTGCTGCGCTTCTGCAGTGGTGTGTTTGTGCCCTGCAAAAATGTCAATGCCCTCTGTACGTGTGTGTGTGTGTGTGTGTGTGTGTGTGTGTGTATGTGTGTGTGTGTGTGTGTGTGTGTGTGTGTGTGTGTGTATGCGTGTGTGTGTGTGTTTGTGTGCGAGAGAGAGAGAAATGGGGGGGGGGGTGGTAGTATACCCATCAGCAGCATTCAGTCTTATTGAAATATCTGGGTGCCATAGGAGTCACTTCTTAATAGAAAACTAAATAATGCAGACTCATAAGTGCAGTTTTTTCTATTTCATGTTTTGTTGGGTTAGAGAGGTAGAGATAGAGAGAGAGAGAGAGAGAGAGATGAAAGAGTCAAAGTTTCATTTTCAAAGTTTGTGAGTAATTGAGAAATGTGACATGTCAGTCATCGCTGGAAGAGCAAAATGGGAAATGAGATCTGGGATGTGTGCAGTATGAGGTAAAAGCTTGTGTTATTTATGAAGCAAAGAGTGTCTGATCATTCATTTAGGTATAGAAAGGGCATTTAGTGCACTGAACATTTCAAAGAGTTAACTAAAGGATTTGATTACATTTTAGCTTTGTTATGAGCTGTTAAAAAATAGATTTTTAAACATTTATGTAAATTGTATTGAAATCCACCATTGTTAGGACAATTTATGACCTTTTATGATACAGTGGATATAGAAAAGAATCACCCCCTTTAAAATAATCAGATTTTGTTTTCAAAATTTCAGCCTGAAATGAAGACAGACACCGTTTTTGTTTTATCCAGCTGTATTTACTCAGTGCAACTTATAACATCCAAGTGAAAGATATAACACCAACATGTCAGAAAAAATAAATAAATAAATAAAATACCAGAATTATTGAGTTGGAAAAAGGTTCACCCCCCTCCTAAAAATGACTTGTAAACTCAATAAGGTGTAGCTAATCATCTTCTCAATGGCACACAAAGCCATTTGACTTTCAACTGTGATCAGCTGTGGTTTTGATTAGCTCAGTATGGAAAGAGCTTTTTTTCCTTGAGCATTTTGTAGTGCAGCTGAAGCAAACAATTAACTATGGGTGGCAAGGCACTGTCAAAAGATCTCTGGGATAAAGTTGTGGACAGGCACAAGTCAGGAGATGGATACAAAAAAATCTCAAAGGCTTTATCAATGTCTAGACGCACAGTGAAGTCTATTATTAAGAAGTGGAAGGTATTTGGTACAACACAGACCCTCCCTGGATCAGGACATCGCTCCAAACTGGATGAAAGAGCCAGGGGGAAACTGGTCAGAGAGGCTACCAAGAGGCCTACAGCAACTCTGAAGCAGTTGCAGGAAATTATGACAAAGAGTGGTCATTGTGTGCATGTGACAACAATATCACAAATCCTCCACAAATGTTGCTTGTATGAGAGGGTTGCAAGAAAAAAGATTCTGAGGCCACATGGAAAAAGGTGTTATGGTCAGATGAATTATTTGGCCTCAACACCAAATGATATGTCTGGCGGAAATCCAATACAGCTCACCATCCAAATAACACCATTCCTACAGTAAAGCATGGAGGTGGTAATATCCTGTTATGGGGGTGTTTCTCTGCAGCAGGGACTGGAGCACTTGTCAGGATAGAAGGAAAATGGATGGGGCAAAATACCATCAAATTCTTGAGGAAAATCTGCTGCCCTCTGCCAGAAAGTTGTCAATGGGAAGAAGGTTTACCTTCCAACATGACAATGACCCAAAGTACACAGCAAAACTGACCACACAGTGGTTGAAGGAGAAAAAAGGTGAATGTCCTTGCATGGCCTAGTCAGAGCCCAGACTTAAACCCCATTGAAAATCTGTGGAATGATTTGAAGACTGCAGTCCACAAACGGTCACCATCAAATTTAACTGAACTTGAGCAGTTCTGCAAAGAAGAGTGGGCGAATATTGCAAAGTCTAGATGTGCAAAGTTAGTAGAGACATATCCCAACAGACTAAAGGCTGTAATTAAAAAATTAAGGCAAATTAAAGCAAGGGGGTGATCCTTTTTCCAACTCAGTGATTCTGTTTTTTAATTTTTTTTAAATTTTATTCTAACATGTTGGTGTTATATCTTTCACTTGTATGTAATAAGTTGCACTGAGTAAATACAGCTGGATAAAACAAAAACTGTGTCCATCTTCATTTCAGGCTGAAAAGCAACACAATGTGATTATTTTAAAGGGAGGTGATTATTTTCTATACCCACTATAAATAAAAGAAAAAGAAAAAGGCAAGCAGATCAGCTATGGAGTATGTAAGAACTAAAACTCAATGGTGCATGTTGATATAGGAAAATAATCAGTGATGGGGTGGTCTGAAGCAGCCTGAAGACACTGGAGGGAGGCTTTGTTCAAGAGAGCAACACTGATGGGCTTTATTGTATTGAAAATTGTGCTTTTTTCCCACATGAACAAAAAACTCCGAAAATGAATTTAGTTAATGTAGCTGCACTTCATCTCCAAAATGTGCTGTTCTTTCTCAAGTCATGTTCTCTGTAACTCAGTAACAACAGACCATATAAATAAGCTTTCATTAACAGCACACTTGTTCTCCAGGACTCCTCACTTGCTTCACAACTGATGCTTGACCACACCCCTGCTGCTACATACCACTAGAATATTCACATGTTCAAATGTATATGTAAAATCAAATTGTACTGTATGCACTTTGCAAAAATGTCATTGTCTGATTACAGATTAAGAGGAGCTAATTTCATTGGGTATCACATCAGCATACATAGCCATACCCCCTTTTTTCCTTCAATCCTCAATAAGGCCCAGTTTACAGATATTTTTGAAAATTAGTAGTATTTACCATCCACACAAACGAGTTTTGTTTAAAAAATATTTCCAAAATTCAAAAACCTGAATATGACAGCCAATTAGGTGGCTATAATATTTCATAACCTGTTTTTTTTTTTTTTTTTTTTTTTTTCAGAAGCCTCAAGAATAAGAGTTGTACATTGGGGGGTAGAGACTGAGAAATGCAAAAAAGAATCACTAAATAGCTTCGTTAATTAATCTTCAGTACCCGCTTTATCCTGCTCAAGGTCATGGTTGGCAAAAAGTTCTAAAATGAAAAATGACAAACACGAGGATTCGTATGTGTGGTCTGACAATGAGGTGGAATTACTTAAGGTTACACTTGGGTCTTAATCAAAATATTTGTCTGCAGTGCGGTTTGTTCTGCCAGAGCGGTGGATTCTAAGCAAACATGTTATTAAATGAGAAATTATAGACCACAAGCCATGATAAATGGAGTCCTAGCACGTTCAAAAAAACACAAATATCAAAAAGGGTGGTTTTGAAATATTGTTTTCAAAATTATCCATGTACGTGTGAATGGGGCCTACATGATATGGCAACTTATTTTTCTGGTTGTATTATGATCATGAAAATATTGGCCATTGTACATTGTAGTATAATGGTAAATCTACTAGGCTTGTGCTATAGTTTAGATGCAGCAGTGTCTCTTTGTCTCATAAAATGAGCAAATGCAGCTCCTCTTGGCTGACTTCCTAAGAACTTGATTCCAAGTCCAGACTGTAGCTCAGAGCAGTGCCACTGTGCCCATCTGACAAGAATAATCTCCTGGTTAATGGCAAATGCAGCAAATGCTGTCAGGCCTCCACGTGGGCCATTACGGCCCTAATAAGGAATAATGTCCAGCCCTTGTCCATGCCACTTTTGTAAGACATTGGAAATGTTCAAAGGGTGGACATCTACATCTGTTTTTTTTTTTTTTTTTTTAAAAACCGGGTGATAGTATCAAGACTCTCTTCCTCCTGCCTGCAACATAATTGAGATTTTGGAAGCCAGACACCAAAACCATATGCCATTTACTCCACTTCTCAGCCCCTCTCCTTTCACTCATCTTTTTCAGATAAAGTGGGCACCATATAAGTGCTTCATCTGAAATGAACTAGCCATGTCACAGCCCTGAGTTTATGATGAAAATAATTAACCAATTGGAAAATCTAACTTTTTTTGACATGTTAGTGTTTAGAAATGTTTTACACCTAACTGAAAGTTAATTTATATGAATGATTTGATATAAGCAGAAGTGTGAATGTATTTATGGGTGTATGTGTGTTTGCAGCCAAGTGGTTTTTCCACACCTGTGGTGCTACAGGGCCAATTGGTCCTACTCCCTCTCTGTGTAGCAGTTCCTACCGTAAAAGCAATGTGAATGTGACTGTGGGGACAAAGGGAGCACTCAAGGGCATCCAGATGTGGAGGGTTCCCGAAACCGGATTATACAGGTATGTATTACTGGGAAAAATCATAACTTTCCCATACAGGGATATAAATCAGTGGTCTGATGACCAATCACACACCAAACTTCCCATCTTCCTATTTAATTTAGTAATTTTAGCAGGGTGTTGTTGTTGTTGTTGTTGTTGTTGTTGTTTTTTGCAATCTATCTTTTGAGACTTGGCATGTACAGTATGTTTTTACTTTGGGATTTGACTTGACATGTCTGTCTTTACTTTGGGACTTATAGGATCACAGCTTATGGTGCGGCAGGTGGTCGCAGTGTTCTCAACATGTTCAGATCACATGGAATCTGTATTGCTGGAGATTTTAGGCTGCACAAAGATGATGTGCTGTACATCCTGGTGGGACAGCAGGGAGAAGACGCCTGTTCTAAAGTGAGTCACTTTTTCTTACAGTATATTTACATGAATCTACATGAAACTAGTCCAGTAGTTATGTTTGTAGTATAAACTGGTCCAGTGTAGAGTATAGTACAGTATAGTATACCAGTGTGGAGTACAGTAAAGTAGCCTAGTGTAGAGTATAGTACTGTAGGCCAGTATAGAATTTAGTACTGTAGCCTAGTGTAGAGTAGTGCAGTAGGCCAGTGTAGAGTTTAATAAAGTAGCCCAGTGTAGTATACAGTACAGTATTCCAGTGTAGAGTACAGTAGCCCAGTGTAGAGTACATTACAGTATTCCATTGCAGAGTACAGTACAGTGGGCCAGTGTGGAGTACAGTATTCCAGTGTAGAGTACAGTAGCCCAGTGTAGAGTGCAGTACTGTATTCCAGTGTAGAGTACAGTACAGTGGGACAGTGTAGAGTACAGTACAGTGGGCAAGTGTAAAGTACAGTACAGTAGCCCAGTGTAGAGCACAGTAGACCAGTTTAGAGTACAGTACAGTATTCCAGTGTAGAGTACAGTGCAGTATTCCAGTGTAGAGTACAGTACAGTATTCCAGTGTAGAGTACAGTATAGTAGTCCAGTGTATAGTACAGTACAGTATCCCAGTACAGAGTAAAATACTGTTGTCCAGTGTAGAGTACAGTACTGTATTCCAGTGTAGAGTACAACGCAGTGGACCAGTATAGATTATAGTATTCCAGTGTAGAGTACAGTAGCTCTGGACCACTATAGCTAAGTACAGATCTTAAACCAGTCATCTATTAGCTTGAGAGCATTACCATTTAAAAAGCTTAGCGACAGAGTTAGAGATGAAATAATTACCTGCCGGATCTCCGCTCTGCTCTCATGTAGACTGAGGAGCCTCTGCAGAAGATCTGTCTTGAGCAGAAAGGCCCTCCAGACAGCAAGAGCATGTTGAAGGGAGGAGGTGGAGGAGGAGGAGGTGCTACCTACATCTTTAAAGTAAGACTTCCATGAAATTTCAGAAACAAAGTGGATGGATTACTTGGTGGACATACAAATGAGTAAATAAGAAGATGAGTGTGTTTAGACTGGAAGTGTACAGTACATAAGCAACATTTACATCTGTGACAAAGGTCTGGGTCAAATACCAATTTCAGCTTCATTTTTTAAAAATCAAAAATAATCTAAAACTGTAAGCATTTATTTTTGCAGGTACTGACAGCACTATATGTTTTCACACAAGAATGTCTTCTTTGTACATTATTTGTTTACTTTTGTTGTGATATCTTACACACACATTACTAGCTTAGCAATACAATACTGATATTAGTTAAAACTGGACTGGTCTATTTTTTCTGATTTTGTCAAGTGTCATTGGATACATTTGTAACCCAGAAAGGTTAACTGATCATTGATCCAGGGTGGTGTTTTTGAATAATGAACTCAAAAACTGGATGGCTATATGCTTTCAGGTGGAGAAGGGAGTTTCTATCCCTCTGCTAATTGCTGCTGGAGGTGGGGGTCGAGGCTACAATGGCCACTCAGAGAGCTCGATGGAGTTGGTGGACCATAATTTCAGTGTTCCCGGCCTCAATGGCATGTCAGGAGCTGCAGGTGAGGCTTCATCAGAACTGCCATCATTGGGCTTTTCAGTTTGAATCTACATACTGTCTATGCCACTAATAGACAGTTTTCTGTTAATGCCACAGTCTATGCCACAGTCCATAAATAGTTCTAGGAGGGGGAAAAAGAAAGGATAAAAATATGGCTTTACAGATGCTCAACACTGTGTCTCCTGTTGATCGATAGTACTTACTGAATACTAAAGCAGTTTTAGGTCAAGAACCTGGAGAGACTAGACATGAAAATATTGGTTCTTGGATGAGATGTTTCAGCTGTAGCCCCTGTTGTGCTGAGAGTTTTAGGATGTTCATTTCAGAATATAAGGGTTTGCAATTGGAGCAACAAAATATATATAGTGTGTGACAGCATGTGTTCAGTTTTTGAGTATTTTTTGTCTGTGCACACATTTGAGAGTGTGTTTGTGTCTGTGTGTGTCTGTTTGTGCATGCATATGGTCTCCCCCATGGTCCTCTCTTGCTGCATGCGCTGTATGACTTCTATCAGAGCCTTGCCTTTCAAAGGCTAGCTCCCCTATTGTGTTCTATTTACTGCTGCTGGGAGTCAGCACAAGAGGCAAGGGCACGGCCAGTTCACAGTCCCTCTCCTTCTTCTTCTTCTTCTTCTTTCGCTGCTCCTTTGCAGACATTTATTTCTAGTTTCTGTCCTGTCACATGAGGTATGCCTAGAAGATGTAGAGGCTGATATTTCAGTTGTGTTAAGTCTTATGTAAGCCACTATTTCTGGCTGTGGATTTATATGTTGTATAACATAGTCTCAATCCGTGCTCAGACAGGATTCAGGTAATTCATAAAACTGCTAGAAATGATGAACAACACAGTGATGGTTGTCAAATGTTATGAGGTGATTTCATAGCCATAACTAATGCTGTCCCAAGCACTATTTGATATGCTCATTTTTGTCCACACCACATTTTAAAAGTTTAATCTGTTTTTAAAAATGGTTTATAATATCTCATGGCAGAAACTGATGTAAAATGCTTTCCATAAAATATCAGTTTAGCCATATTCACGCTGTTTGTTACTCACATTAAAGTCTATAACATGATTCCTCTATTATATACGTAGAAACAGGTTCTGAGCAAATATAAATTAACACCATGCACAAGTTTCTGTTCCTGTGTTTGCATCACACACTGTGATATCATCAGATTATTGTATCATGAATTTATTTATGGAAACCTACAATTATGTGAGTGTGAGGATTCATACCAGCATTAGCTGTCATCATAATGGCCAATTTAATCAGCCTGCAGGATTACACTGTCTGCTTTGCTTTACTTTTTCTTCTAATGGGCTCACAACATTGGTGATGTAACCTCCATAGCAACTCGACTTTAAAATAATACTAAAGCTGGTGTGGATATGAACATGATTTTAAAAGTTACCAAGTTCCATCCATGGCTGATTTGCATATTACACATAATAATTACAATTTAAATTACAATCTTAATTTATATACAATTTGCAATCTTAGTAGTAATTTAAACTCTATACATAAGAGCATCTGGGAAAAGGTTTCTGAATATACTTTCAGGGTTTTCCCTAGGTTTTCAGAGGGCTTAGGTGCTGTCTGGGTTCTGGGGGCATGGTGGTGGTTGGGAGGTTTGAAATTATACATTCCTTATTCTAGAGAAAACTATTCAAAGGAAAATTAAAGTTTTTTTTTTTCATGTTGTTTTCGACTATTTTCCTTAGCATATTTGTGAAGGCAACACTTATTGTACTTGCTGTCGAAAGTAATTCATTTCACCAACATCTTTTAAATTTAATGAAAGTGCACCCATTAAAATATGAATCACATTCAAATGATTTAAAGCAAATTTTTATATATATATATATATATATATATATATATATATATATATATATATATATATATATATATATATATATATATATATAAAACTTTCTTTATTCACAAATAAGTAATAAATAATCCACATTATGCCAAAATATGCTATAATATCTTACAAAAATGATAAATGAAAATTTTGTAGGCAGACAAGGCAACTCAAACAAGATGACTGATGAGATGAGGTAGATGGGGACTTGCATCATTGTCTGCGAATGGTTCTCACACTACACTGCATGAACGGGGGAGAAAACTATTTCTGTCAGGGACAGTTGTGGGTAATGCTGCACAACCCAGAAGTGTTTGGTGAAGAAGCTAAGGCTGTGTTCACGCATACTTTTTTTTTTTATAAGTGGTCAGCACCTGTTTTACATAATAATCCTATTAAACGCTCTCAACTGCATTCTGGAATATATGTGTGTGTGTGTGTGTGTGTGTGTGTGTGTGTGTGTGTGTGTGTGTGTCCGTGTGTGTGTCCGTGCGTGCGTGCGTGCGTGCGTGTGTGTATATATATATATGTACTTTCACTTGCAAATCAGGTTTATTGTCAAAATGTACAGACTTTCAGCTGTTTGCAATGAACAAATCAAACAAAAGCAATTGAAATAGTTCAACACAACAAATGTTTAAGTGATTTCCCCAAATTCAACTGAAAATGCAACTTATAATGACTTCTCCAGTTTCAAAATTATTCAACCCCTTCATGGCAAGCATCTTTAGTACTTAGTAGAGCACCCTTTTGCGGTTATGACCTGCTGCAAACGAGATGCATAGCCAGACACCAGCTTCTGGCAGCGTTCCATCAGAAGTTACGTGAGAACACAGCCTAACTTTGTTTTGCTACCAAGCCACGTTAGATACTAATTTTAGTTCAGTCGAGGTATCTTTATCTAACGTCAACTAACTAGCTTCACTGGCTAAGGAAACTTAATTCAGTACATGAATACCTATGTAAGTTAGCTAGGTTAGCAATCTCTTTAGTTGTATTATAACATGTTAAATATTTTGCTATGCTGTCTCTGCTATCACTGGTGCGAAATTACTATCGCATCCACAAGAATTCCTCCCTAACAAAAAAAGTTTATACCTCATCGATGGTTTGCAACTTGCCTATCCGAGTCGATGGTTTTAACTTCAATCCAAAGGTGACGGTACAGAGAAATATCCAATCAGTTGTTTGATTAACTTGGTGATGAGCTTCTGTCATGCACCAATCACACAAACACATGTCCAGACACTGATTACTCATTCCTGTGGCCAGTTTACCTTTCCGTTTGAGTTCAAGCCACCTCTCCATTTTTTTTTCTCACCATTGTTTTTGCATTCATTCTGACATGTCGCCTAAATGACTTTTTTTTTACTTTCATTCAGCTTAAGGCTTAAGGCATGCTGCAAAAACAGATCAGTGCTTCAAAATTAGCCTTTTCAACACTTTACATTAAGGTTTATATATTAACAATTTATTATATTGTTAATGTTATTTATTATGTTATTGATATACCGTATTAGTTAACATACAGTATCTCACAAAAGTGAATACACCCCTCACATTTTTGTAAATATTTTATTATATCTTTTCATGGGACAACACTGATGAAATGACACTTTGCTACAATGTAAAGTAGTGAGTGTACAGCTTGTATAACAGTGTAAATTTGCTGTCCCCTCAAAATAACTCAACACACAGCCATTAATGTCTAAACCGCTGGCAACAAAAGTGAGTACACCCCTAAGTGAAAATGTCCAAATTGGGCCCAATTAGCCATTTTCACTCCCCGGTGTCATGTGACTCATTAGTGTTACAAGGTCTCAGGTGTGAATGGGGAGCAGGTGTGTTAAGTTTGGTGTTATCGCTCTCACACTCTCTCATACTGGTCACTGGAAGTTCAACATGGCACCTCATGGCAAAGAACTCTCTGAGGATCTGAAAAAAAGAATTGTTGCTCTACATACAGATGGCCTAGGCTATAAGAAGATTGCCAACACCCTGAAACTGAGCTGCAGCACGGTGGCCAAGACCATACAGTGGTTTAACAGGACAGGTTCCACTCAGAACAGGCCTCGCCATGGTTGACCAAAGAAGTTGAGTGCACGTGCTCAGCATCATATCCAGAGGTTGGCTTTGCCAGCATTGCTGCAGAGGTTGAGGGGGTGGGGGGTCAGCCTATCAGTGCTCAGACCATAAGCCGCACACTGCATCAAATTGGTCTGCATGGCTGTCGTCCCAGAAGGAAGCCTCTTCTAAAGATGATGCACAAGAAAGCCTGCAAACAGTTTGCTGAAGATAAGCAGACTAAGGACATGGATTACTGGAACCATGTCCTGTTGTCTGATGAGACCAAGATAAACTTATTTGGTTCAGATGGTGTCAAGCGTGTGTGGCGGCAACCAGGTGAGGAGTACAAAGACAAGTGTGTCTTGCCTACAGTCATGCATGGTGGTGGTAGTGTCATGGTCTGGGGCTGCATGAGTGCTGCCGGCACTGGGGAGCTAATCCCAACATGTACTGTGATATACTGAAGCAGAGCATGATCCCCTCCCTTCGGAAACTGGGCCGCAGGGCAGTATTCCAACATGATAACGACCCCAAACACACCTCCAAGACGACCACTGCCTTGCTAAAGAAGCTGAGGGTAAACGTGATGGACTGGCCAAGCATGTCTCCAGACCTAAACCCTGTTGAGCATCTGTGGGGCATCCTCAAACGGAAGGTGGAGGAGCGCAAGGTCTCTAATATCCACCAGCTCTGTGATGTCATCATGGAGGAGTGGAAGAGGACTCCAGTGGCAACCTGTGAAGCTCTGGTGAACTCCATGCCCAACAGGGTTAAGGCAGTGCTGGAAAATAATGGTGGCCACACAAAATATTGACACTTTGGGCCCAATTTTGACATTTTCACTTAGGGGTGTACTCACTTTTGTTGCCAGTGGTTTAGACATTAATGGCTGTGTGTTGAGTTATTTTGAGTGGACAGCAAATTTACACTGTTATACAAGTTGTACACTCACTACTTTACATTGTAGCAAAGTGTCATTTCATCAGTGTTGTCCCATGAAAAGATATAATAAAATATTTACAAAAATGTGATGGGTGTATTCACTTTTGTGAGATACTGTAGGTAATTAGTTAATTTGTTTATTATTTACTACTAAGAAATATTTAAAATATTTAGCAATGAGTTCTTAAGGAGATTGTTAACTGTTAAAAAACTGGTAAAAAGCCACAATGCACTATAAATATTCGTTCATTCATTCATTTTCATGCCATTTTTATTATTAGTTAAAAGCACCACATTTCATAAAACATCCAAATTATGACATAATGTAATGCCTGATTGCACAACCTTTGCATTTACACCTGTGTTGTTATGATTAATCACAATCTGGATGTGATCTTGATGCATTACTAGTAAAACATCCAAATTAAAACGGGATCAGAAATACAAAATCAACACTGACCACAATTACTATTGACTTCATATTTATATTTTGAGCTGTCTGGCAAGCCTTAGATCTCCCCTGCTGTCTGTGGTCTTGTTTACGACTCTCCATGTGCTAGTCTAAAGTTGACAGGAAGTTGGTGAAAAAAAAAAACAGGGCAGGCCTGCCTTGTGGAATAATTGTGTTGTATTTTCTTGGTAAGAAAAAAAAAGCAGTGGTCTGTGTTTGGAAGCTGAAGGAAGGTGGGAGTTGAGACAGTCTGACATTGTCGGAATCATCAGTATGTGCTGTGCTTCCAGACATTCAATGAAATGCATGAACCATAACACTCACTGTGTCAGAGCATCTTCTCTCAGACAGGATGGTGAGAGAAAATGAAAAAGCTAATTCTGAAGTGGGAAAGCAAAGGGTCTGAAAAAGTAATAGGACCATTCAAGAAGTTGACAAGGTCTAGAAGAGTAGACCTGCTCACTGCAAATTCTCAGGCAGACAACAAGCTATCCATTTCTGTGTCAAGTAAGCAGATAAATAAATAAGTTTCAGACGCCCTTCTTTCTAAAACCCATTCCCCTCTTTGTTCTTCAGGTGGAGGTGGAGGTTGGAACGATAGCGCTCCTGTGTCTCGGGGTGGGAGACCCCTCAATTTAGGAGGTCAGGGAGGAGCTCCTTGCAATGCTATCGGCTGGAAGACTTATGGCGGCTTCGGAGGAGGCGGAGGAGCTTGCACTAGCGGGGGTGGAGGAGGTGGCTATAGAGGTTAGACATCATTTCCTGGAGGCTTTATGTCATGCCATACAGACCTGAACTGCTTTGCAGTGTGCTATATCTTGCTCTGTCACTTTGAACCTGTTACATCACATTGCATCAGAGCTGTTTTGTTCCTCGGTGGTTTGTAGGTGGCAGCACTTCAGTAGACAATGACCCTGAGCAGGATGGAGAGGACGGATCCTCCTTTATCAGCCCAGATGGAGAGATATTCATGGATGCACTTAAAGGTAACACATTCAGTGTGGTGTCTCTAGGCATGTGAGGTCTTACATCATTTTGGTGTCTAACATTCTGGCCATATGTTGTGTTGATGTCAGGCATGGAGGGCGATGGTGAGGTGATCATCAACCCAGTGCAGAACTGCAGTCACTGCGAGTCAGGAGAGTGCTATGAGACATTGGAGGGAACGGAGTGTTACTGTGACGATGATCTTGTACTTGCCTCAGACGGTGTCTCCTGTGTCAATTCTACAGGTAAAAAAGAAAATATAAGAATCACTAAAAAAAAAAGTGGACTTTTACTTTTATGTCTTTGATTTTATGATAAAATTGGATGTAACCAGCTTCATCGTTCGTATTATTTATTTAGTTATATATATAGAGTAGGTATGTCTCATTCCTTTTAAATTGTGTTCAGAATTGTATTTGCGTCGAATGTTTAGCTTTCAAATTTTATAAGAGCAAACAGGACTAACCTTACACTATGCAACAAGACATCTATTATAGTGCATTATTAATCACTACTTATTAATTCCACAACAACACCAGACTTCACAGATATAGTACAGCTCTGTGTAATAAGCAGAAAGCCTCATCAGACTTGGCCCGAACTGTAGCTCCACAGCTCGCACACAATCATGATGAATGTGCTTTAATGTTGTGTTTTATTAATTATGTGAGATTATTAAAGCAGCAATTAATAATTTTCTGTAATACCAAATATATACAAATTACTCAAGGTCTATATCTATTACATTTGGCTGATCTTGCTTGACTATAAGAAGTACAGCTCATTGCTGGTAATCCCACAGCATTAATAAAGCTGTACTTCATATTGATATAGACATGTATGATTTTGAGCTTTATTATTCTTAACAATGGAAAGTCTCTCTGATAGTAAATTGACCTTCCCAGCTATAGTCTCACTGACATCTATTGGCTTCAATAATCATAGTATTATACAATAATAGTATTCCTAGACTATACCAAAATAAATAAATAAATAAAAAAGGAAGTGATCAGTCAGTTATGCATTATATACAGCCTAGTAAATGAGACGACCGTCTAGTAATAATGTAGCACATATCATGAGGACAATTGAAAATGGTGCATGAGTTAAATAGGAAATAGATAAATGACTAAACTTACTGGAATCAAAAAAATAGGAAGAGATAGAAACGGGGACAATCAAAAGATTTACGGGGATGGCAACACAAAGAATTTTCATTTAAATATGAAATAAAAATAATTAGAAATAATCCAAAAATGAAAAATATGAAGAATAAAATCAAAAAAAGTATTCAGTTACATTTTTAAACTCATTAGATACTCTTAATGAGTTTTGACATTTTAGGGATTCCTACTTAGAGCACAAAATGTCAAAGAGAAAATGATTTGAGATTCAGACACAGAAAAAGAGCAGCTACAGTAAATATTCACTTGTATGTAATATAATTGTAGCTCAAATAGTTTCTTAGTATTATAAGATACTGCATATAAGCTTTGATTAGAAATTGAGGGCACGGTGGTTTAGAGGTTAGCATGTTTGCCTCACACCTCTGGGATTGGGGTTCTAATCCTGGAGTTTGCATGTTTTCCCTGTTCTTTGGAGGTTTACCCCAGGTACTCTGGTTTTCTCCCTCAGTCCAAAGACATGCATTGTAGGTTGATTGGCATTTCCAAATTGTCCATGGTGTGCGATTGTGCCCTGTGATGGGTTGGCACCCTATCCAGTGTGTAGCCCCTGCCTTGTGTCCCAAGTTCCCTGGGATAGGCTTCAGGTTCCCCATGACCCTGTGCACGGAAAAAAATATGCATTGGATGGATTAGAAATTTGATAGATTATTTGAAATCACAGGAAAATATGCTATAAATGACCCATTTTTAATCATTCCATTCCCCACATCGGATGACAAGATTTGCCCAAATTTTTGGAAAACATCTTACAGAAATGTCCTTTTATTGCCATTTGAATGTGTAAATATTCAGAAAATATTTAACCCTAACCCTAATCCTAACCATATATGTGTGTGTGTGTGTGTGTGTGTGTGTGTGTGTGTGTGTGTGTGTGTGTGTGTGTGTGTGTGTGTGTGTAGTTCCAGATACATCGGTGCTCCTTCAGCCCTCTCTCTCTCACCTGGCATTGGGGCTCTCTGTAGGAACCTCAGCACTCATTGCAGCTCTGTTGCTGGCAGTGTCTGGAGTCATGATCAGTAAGTTGCAGTCTAATTCACTTCACTTTGTTTGTATAGTGCTGTTATCTATAGACAAAGCTGTTTACAGAAATCTGGGTTTCAATCTACCAGAGGTGACAGTGACTTCCTGAAAAACATCCTGAGACAGAATGAATATCCTCTTCTGAGTAAACACTGGATTATAGGGTTATGTAAATTATATTATGAAAAAAATATATATATATATATTATGAAAAAATTCAAGATATATAAAATGTTAGAGCAGTTTTGGGGAACTGCAAGTCTCTAGAGAATCCAGGTGAGATTATTCACTGTGGCAGGAAAGTGAATCATAAGTGCAAATGACTGTTAAATGAATAATCAGAAGGAATAGCTTGTCAGGAAGGTTAAATCTGCATTTTCTTCATTAGAATGACAACTGCTACAATGTAAAAATGAGTTTTACATGTTTCCTAAATGTGACTTGAACATAGGATGCATGTAGGACTCCGAGTTTTTGTGATGCATGACAAAAGTTTCAAAGCTTTTTATTGCAGAAGTCATGGGAATCTTGAATCTCAGGATGCACTTGAAATACCAGATGGATATCCAGGGACTCAAGCTTCAGAACTTCAGAAAGATCATCTTCTTTTTCATCTTCTATAAGTACAAATATGTGCAGTGTCTGGAGATATCTAAGAAAACAAAAAAACTGCCAGTGCAAGCATTTCAGTTCTGAACTAGGAGGATACATAAATGTCCAAGAAGGAAGGGGATAAATAGCACACTCGGATATTCACACACATACACATGGACAAAATCACTAACAAGCCCAAAAAATAAAAATGATTGCACATGGCATCTCTGCACAAGCTCTTGTTTTTAATGAGTGCAGCTGGGTGTCAGGTGGATCTACACTAACGACCTCTCTCACACTGCGTCATATTGGTGTGTGTATGTGTGCAGACGTGTTTCAACACAGCCTTATCACACCTTCACACACATTGAGCCATCACACCACACATCACATCCGCCAGCGCTGTCCACACGGCGAAGAGTAGCGATCAGCCATTGATGAATGAAACAGAGTGATGATGGATGGCCAGTTAGCCGTCCTCTGACAAGCCTCGTCCATTACCAAACTGCGACTAAATCCCTTTCGCAGCTAGCGCTAATGTGTTTACAGCTGAGGGTCAGGGCCACCAAGCATCCAGTATGTGGATGAGTGTGAAGGTGTGCACGCACAATCCTTGCATCGTTTTGTTTACACGTTTGTGTCAAGGTGTTTACAAGTCTGTATAGTTTTGTACATAAGTTATGCTAATGTGTCTGTATTTCCCTGTATTTCATGTAAGTTACTGTTTTTAATATTAGCAACAGTATATATGGCCTTACATGAGCTATTCAACAAATATATAACACATTGCCCTTGTTACATGCATTTACATGGCAGATGTTTTTATCCAAACTGACGTACAGCTGAGTTGAGCGGTTGAGTGTTAGGGCTTTTCTCAAGTGTCCTACAGAGGTTATCTGGCAGACCTGGAGTTTCCAATTATCAGCTCAGAACCATAACCACTAAACCATCAAGTAGCCACATGGTCCACTTATAACCAACCATATCTAACTGCTATGTGCCATTTTAGTTTTTGGCTCAAATGTGGTCCAGCTGTAAGTTCTGATGCATATCATGTGAGATATTAGGGGCTTTTTTCTAAAGGCAGCTGCTTTATTAACCTCACGGGCAGCAGTATCACTTTTATTAATTTATTCATCTCCAATAATGGCTTTATCATGGTCAAGGTCATGGAGCCTACACCAGGAAGACTGGAATACACCCCAGATGGGACACCAGTCCATTTCAGGGCACTATGCACACCTAGGGGCAGATTAGCCTAGCCAATCCACCTACCTGAATGATTTGATGAGAGGGGAGGAAACTTGAGAACCTGGAGGACATGGGGAGAACAAAACTAGGCACCAAGACAGTAACCCAAGGTCTGATTGAACCCTAAACCCAGGAGCTGTGGGGCAGTATCACACAACCAGATTATGGTTTGAACATTATAGACATAGAACTCTGGACTGGAAACCAAAATTGTGGGATCGCCTACCCAAAGAAGGATATGAGTCATATCTTCACATTAAGTCAAAATAAGGAACCCTATTGGGCAGCCGCTTTCCTTTTGGGCCTCTCTTTATCTCTGGAGTGTGCAAGTGCTGCCCAAGAATGAAACCTACCTAGAAAGCTGCCTTCTGACTAAATAACACTTGTTGCCCCATCAAACATGACTTGGGGCTGTGGTCTGCCAGCCAAATTTTGATGATTTTTCTGTACCTTTCCAGGCCAACAATTCGCCATCACTCACGTGCTGTCTTGGGAATGTTTGTGTGTACAGTGTACAGACGCAAGCACACTGAGCTGCAATCCATTCAGCTGGAGCTTCAGAGTCCAGACTGCAAGCTGAGTAAGCTGAGAGCCTCGACCATCATGACTGATTACAACCCCAACTACTGCTTCGCTGGAAAGACAGCCTCTGTCAATGACCTTAAGGAAGTACCGCGCCGCAACATTTCGCTCACAAGGTCAGCTAACATTGATCTTGTGTACAGTCCAACAACATGCTTTCTTTGTATTAACTGCTTTGCAAGGAAGTTGAGGTGGGCCTTCTCGACATAAATAGAGATATAGCCTGTGGCTTGTAGTAGCTAGAAGGGAATCAGTTCATTCATAGGTGCGGGATAAGATTGATGCAAGAAAGTGCAAGGAAAGAAATAGTAAGGCATGTCCTTAGCAGTTGAGGGTTAAAATCCTTGCCCAAGGGTTCTTTAGTAGTCTCTGAGCTTCCAGTCACTAGCATTGATTTTTTTAACAAGTGAGCTCTTAAGGTTTGGTTCTTATAGAAACATAGGTTTAGCTAACATTTATTTGACTTTTGATTCAAATATTGTTTATGCCAATACTGCTATAAATCTGGTAGAATCCAGCTATATAGAAAAGCTGTGATGCATATGGTGTGTGTATAGGGGTTTGGGGCATGGAGCCTTTGGAGAGGTCTATGAGGGTCTGGCTGTGGGAATACCAGGAGAACCCAGTCCCATGCAGGTAGCCGTCAAGGTAAGCTTGAATTATATGCAAAAGTCTACCCTTCCTTTTCAAAATATTTTCTACAACATTTATCATTTTTGTACAACTGAAAGACACCGAGTAAAAGACAGTGGGTGGCAGTGTTCTGAGGTGATTTCTGTCGGCATTTGTGTTTCTAATCAGACACTTCCTGAGGTGTGCTCTGAGCAGGATGAACTAGACTTTCTGATGGAGGCACTCATAATCAGGTAAACATATTCTCATAAACACACATATGTGTCCAAAGACACACAATATTCCTTTTATATGTTTTCTTGACCCCCATTTCCTTTGGCAGTAAGTTCAGCCATCAGAACATTGTCCGGTGTATAGGCGTGAGTTTACAGGCTCTTCCTCGCTTCATTTTGCTGGAGCTGATGGCTGGAGGAGACCTCAAAACGTTTCTTAGGGAGACTAGACCCAGGCTGGTGAGCACAGACAAACACACACTTGTAGCCCCTACTTGGTTGGTTAGTCTTAGCCTTAATTACGCCATATGTCTTTATGCGAATCTTACTGCTAGACCATCTGTTAAGTTTCCCTGTTTTGCTTTTTTGCTTCCAATTCCCCCCCCTTCTTAGGAGCATCCTTCCAGTCTGACTATGGTGGATCTTCTGAACATAGCCAGAGATATAGCACGTGGCTGCCAGTACCTAGAAGAGAATCAGTTCATTCACAGGTATAACACACACTCACACATGCTGTCAGTCCATGTCTAGCAGATGGCTTCTTTGCTATTTCACAGACTCAGCAAATGTGTTCCTCTCAGTCACCTTTTTCTCTCAGCATGAGATGGTCCTTTCTAGCTGATACAGAAGTTCTGCTTCATCTCCACATCCTTGCTCAGGGGACCGTGACAAACGAGTCCAATTAGAGCTCATTTACACTACATGTACAGTCAAATCATTAATCTGGCTAATGTGGAGGCGATGTGAGACACAAACCGCTTTATTTACAGACTTATTTCAACCACTATTCTGCCTTCGCCATGACTACATTCACATATGTGGAGTCCACAGAGATTCACAGACTCTATATACTGTACAAGTTTTTGTTTGTCAATGACAGTGTATGTGAAAATAAAGAATGCAAACCATATACCAAGTATACTGACAATACATTTTTCTACACTAACTGTGCTGAGAATAATTATTGAGGTGAAAATAATTGACAGCAGAATGAAAGACAGCAAGTTTTATAAACCAAACATGTGGTAGGCACGGTGGTTTAGTAGTTAGCATGTTTGCCTCACACCTCCGGGGTTGGGGGTTTGAGCCCCATTCTGCCCTGTGTGTGCAGAACTTGCATGTTCTCCCCATGCTTTGGGGGTTTCTTCACCCAGTCCAAAGACATGCGCTGTAGGCTGATTGGCATTTTTAAAAATTGTCCGTAGTGTGTGAATGTATGTGCGATTGAGCCCTGCTGTCCAGGTTGTCCCCCCTCCTTGTGCCCCAAGTTAGCTGGGAAAGGCTCCAGCCTCCCCCATGACCCTGTGTAGGATAAGCGGTATGGAAAATATACCAAAAAAAACAAAAAAAAAGTATGATCATTCATAAATTGCTATAGTTAATAGTTAAGATTTATGTAAGGAGAACATTTATTTAACACTGATAGAAGGAGTCTCCAGTGTCAGCACTTAACAGTCAAATATAAAACAAAAAAATAAATACAGTGCTCTCCACTAATACTGATATTGCTTATACAGTACTCTCCACTATTATTGGCACCCTTGGTAAATATGAGAAAAGAAGGCTGTGAAAAATTCTTTATTGTTTAACCTTTTGATATTTTGTTCAAAAATTCACAAAAATACTCTGCTCTCATGGATATCAAACAATTGCAAACACAACACAGGTTTATAATAAAAAATAAATAAAAAACTTAAAGTATAGGTGTGCAACAATTATTGGCACCCCTATGAATTCATATAAGAAAAATATATTGAAAGTATATTCCCATTGATATTTTAAAATGTTTTAGTACACCTGGGTGACTAGGAACAGGAAATTGTTCACTAACTTGTGGGACATCCCACAACATTAAACATAACTACTATATATATATATATATATATATATATATATATATATATATATATATATATATATATATATATATATATATATATATATACACATATAGGGGGAAAGGTAGATGATAAAGCATGAAAATACAGTATTATTCCACTGCCACACTATCACATTTAATTTTTCACAAATTTTCAAAGCCCTGCTTTATTTGTACAATCCTTATGAAAATTACAGAATCTCACAGTTCATTTCTTGAGGCTGTCATCATTTCATCATTCGGATGACTGGTTTTTGCTTGCTTATTTGCTGATGAGATTAGCTCAGCATGAGTACAGCTCATTTGACACAGTAAAAATAAATAAATAAAATAAAAAAATCCCAGAAATTGTGAAAGTAAAAGTGCAACTACTGGTTGAATTTTCTAAACCTTCACATTAATTAAACTAGAAAAGTATAAACTCTAAAATTGATTCACAAAAGAAAAATCTGCCTCAAATTACACACTGATTGTAGTGCCTTTTTCACCAAGGAATGTGGAAACCATCAGCTGAGCCTAACAACAGTTTTATTCCTAATCTCTCGAATGCTAGCAAGCATGATAACACCAGCGATACAGAGTAGATGATTGCCAATAGCAAGCAAACATTTGAGAGATTAGGAATTAGCTAAGACTAACTACAGTTGTCTAATCTCTCAAATGTTAGCTACCATGATAATAACTCTGACGAACTACCTGAATGCCAATAGCTAGATAATATTTGAAACATTGGGAATTAGCTAAGGCTAACTAACAGCAGGTTTGTTCCTAACCTCTCAAATGTTAGCTAGCATGCTAATAACGCTGATGATACAAACTAGCTGAATTTTAATAGCTAGTTAATTTTAATAGCTAACATTTGAGAGATTAGAAATTATCCAAGACTCACTAACAGATTTCTATTCTAATGTTAGCTAGCATGATAATAACTCTGACAAACTACCTGAATGCCAATAGCTCGCTAATATTTGAGACATTAGGAATTAGCTAAGGCTAAATAACAGCAGGTTTTTTCCTCTCAAATGCTATTAATGCTGATGATACAAACTAGTAGAATTCCAATAGCTAGCTAACATTTGAGCGATTAGGAATTATCAAAGGCTAACTAACAGATTTCTAATATCTCAAATGTTACCTAGCATGACAATAACTCTAGTGATGCAGACTAGCTGAATGCCAATAGCTAGCTAACATTTGAAAGATTAGGAATTAACTAAGGCTAGCTAACAACAGCTTTATTTCTAATCTCTCAAATGTTAGCTATCTACAAATATATGATTATAGAGCAATGTACTGCTAGAGAATGCAGTGAGTAGAAGATAAAGATCTTTCTTTTGGAATGTAGTGAGAAATAGTCAAACTGAAGTGATGTGAAGTGTAGATATTTAAAACCCAGAGTGAAATACAATTATGTTGTTACTTTCCATCTCTGGTTCTATTATAACAATCAGAATATATTATATTCTATTACCTTCATTTAGCACTAAAGCTGTGTTTGTCTTTCACAGGGACATTGCAGCGAGAAACTGCTTACTCACCTGTAAAGGTCCAGGAAGAGTGGCCAAAATCGGAGACTTCGGCATGGCCAGAGACATCTACAGGTATGCTGACCATGACCAAATGCCTTATAGAAATCCAAGACCTTGAAATAATACGAGTTGTATCTGACAAATCTGGGAATTTAAGCTATTGAGCTATAGTGTTTACCCTCAATACTTCTGACCTATTCCGCATCTATTTCTTTCTCGTGTCACTATTCTATATTTAGAGATGGTTCAATGGCAAAGTGGTAAACATATTATATAAATATAATGAGTTTCGTTTAGGAGGTTCATTTGCACATAGAAACCCTCTTACATTAACATTTCACACATAAATTTAAAACAAGTAACAAATAAAATAAAAATAATAATAATAATAATATTAATAATAATAATAAAAGGATAAAGCATCATATGTGAAATAATACAAATTAACATTCAGTATAAAATATTCATTGATGAGTACCAAAATAACAATTAATTTAAAAATAGCAATATATTTGACACGTACAAAATGGTTGCATGATATACAGTCGGCAAGGCCAATTCATTTGTTTGTGCTATGCACCAAAGATATTTGGGTTTGAGATCAAAATATGGATATGAGATGAGAGTTTTTTGGCTTATACATTTTAGCAACAAATGCTGTCTTCACAGGTGAAACTGAAGGCTAAAGCCAAGGGCCAAGGGTAGATTTTCAGAGCTATTTATTGTTTAAACAATCAATCTAACAGGACACACCTGGGTAACAAGAAACATCTGTCAGTCGTGTGTTCCAATATTTTTGCTCACCTACAAATTGGGTGGTCTGATATGAAATGTGTTATGTTCTATGTTCAATTTACACATCTACATATAAATACCAGGAAATAAAAGCAAAAACAAATGAATTGACCTTGCTGTTCCAAGAGTTTCGGAGGGGACTGCTGATGTCTCATATATAGTGGTGAAAGCTTGTAAACATATGCAGAGACATGCTGCATTGATAATGGAAAACTGTATAGCGAGCAAAATAAATCAGGATTTAATAGTTAACCATGCAATAATAGTTTTTTTTTTATATAATAGTTTATTTTTCAGTTTAAACCCACAAGGTTACATTGAACAGTAACATCATAAATTTAATGAAAGCATTTATGCTATACAAATTAAAATGCCAATAATTAAGACAGAACATATTACTTTAAAATAACGGTGACTTACCCAGCACTTCTTGAAATTAAATTAGTAGATAATCAGTTTATTTGGTGCATTTTTCCTTTTAATTAATTTTGTACCATGCATATAAATGAATTGTACGAGAAATTAAAAGAACTGTGTATTTCATGTTCCCAAAACTGTACAATAAAATTTGATAAACCCTTTAAAATTTCACATGAACAGAAACACACATACATAGTGTATTAACACTATATATACAGTACTGTGCAAACATTTAAGGCACAATATTTTTTTTTTTTTTTTTTAACTTCAAACTTTGTTATAGATTTTTTTATTTTATGACTTCTACATTATCAGGTCAGTACAAAAAACATTTTAGATTCCCAAACATTAGTTTTCTAGCACAGAATTAAATGTTACAGAAAAATGTTTGTATGTCATTAAAGAAAGCAGCATATTACATAAGAGACACTTTTCAGACAAAAAACACAATGAAGGCTGCTGGGTTTTGCTACAAAAATAAGAAGCAAGTGTGAAAGTCAAAGTCTCCAGAAGAACTGTGGCTGGTTCTGCAAGATGCTCAATAAAACTTACCAGCTAATTTCCTTATAAAACTGCACAAATTGTACCGGAGACTACTATTTTTATTTGTTATTTTTTTGTCACACCAAATATTGACTTTGTTTCATTTACTGATCTTTATGGTATTTTTTTTTATTTATTATTATTTCATTATTTTGAAGGCATCTTTGCTCTACAGCAGATGCCTCTAGATGATATTCATTATGATCAGTAACTCTGGTATTGAGGAGGTTGTTTGCCTTCATTGTCTCTTCGGAGGCAGAAATTGAAGAGAATTTGAGCTGCTCCAGAAAAATGTCCCAAATGTCCCAAAAAAAGCTGTTGTTATTTTTGGTTATATTGCAGCATTGGGATATTCGTCACTCACTAACAAGACCATTTCTTTTTCACCACTGCTCTCTGCTTAATGTTTGTTTTTCTCACTTTCCCTCCAACTTGTGACCTGGTAGACCAGGATGTGCTTGGCTAAAAGTGCTTGGCTGCTTTTTAAAACCATGAACTTTCATGAAAAACATACACTGGTAGTTAAGAAAAAAAATGTAAAAACAAGTGTGAAAGCACCATCATATTACAGGATTTTGGATTATTATTATTATATATATATATATATATATATATATATATATATATATATATATATATATATATATATATATATAATAATAATATATTTTTTGACCTTCAAAAAGAATTTGCTCCTGTTTTATTTGCAGTTGCTTAGTGATGAGAATCTGGAGTCCAAGTATTTAACTGATTCAATAAATAATAAGCATCTTCTTCATCTAAATAATTATCATTCTGAACCTTCATTAAATGCCAGAAGTATATTAGAAAAAAAAACCCACATACACTCATCTAAACCTTTTATATTTTCAGTAGAAGCACTCAAAAGTTGCCAGGTAACTTTATATGAGAGTGACTTAGTGAATAACTAATTGGAAAACAAAAAATAATTCAAATTCTATTAAATCCATGCAATTTTTGGAAAGGAATGTTAATTGTTGATGTGTTCTCTCGCTCTCCCTCTCCAGGGTGCAATTAATATTGCACTCAATGTATAAACAGAACACTGCTTTAAAATTTAATGTAATCAAACATAATCATAAACTAATGAGGCTCACTTAAAGACAAATTGAACTACATTCCTTACAAACATATTGCGACCTTGGTACTGTAAGATTCTGAATGCTTTGTTTTTTTTAATAAGATAAATGTTAAATTTTATATGCCACTGAAAATATGTGCAGTTGTACACCTAAATACAGTATAAATTGAAAAAAAAAATAAATAAATAAAATCTGATTGAGAGTGAAAACTTCTAATGGTCTGCATATGATAAAATCACACCTTGGAGGTTGTAGTGTTTACAGGTCTACATTTAGAGTCTTATTCTAACCGAGTGTGTTAGCTTTATGTTGATTTAAGTTTGTGTTATGACATTCTGGTGTGTCAGTGTCACATGATCAAACATCAAAACTTCATACATACTGTATATAAAGAAGAATCTACAGTGTAATTGCAGTGTACTTCAGTAATAATTGTGGACATAGTAAAAAATTAAATGTAGTAAACAAAGTTTACAATCCGGACACTTTTTACAAATGTTCTTGAGCAGTTGCTACATCCTCAGAAGTACCTTTACTTGGACAGCTGATGATGGACATTTAAAGAAAATTAAATTGTCTTATTCTATAGGGTGTCCCAAAAGTCTCCATACATAGGGGACTATGTATAGAGTTGTGCCTTCGTCAGTGGATGTTCATGGATGTCCACTTTTCAGTTGGCAACACTTCCAGTCTTTCTGAATTTGTTAATAAGTTTGTCGACAGCGTCGCGTGTAATGTGTCTGCCATGATGGAAAGTCCATCGCAACCTTGCGACAGCTTCCTGATCCAGCCATGGGAATGATTTCTATACGTTCTTCTTTTGTCAACGGCATTAAAGAAAAAAAATCATATAAACTAAGTATAAAAAATTTTGGAAGACATTTTGCTAAAAAATGTTCATTTCCTCTATGTATGGAATCTTTTGGGACACCCTGTTTTGACCAGTCCATGCAGGATTTTGCTGAGTTTTATTTGTGATTGTTGCGGCCAAAAATGCTCCATTTTTCTGCAGCTTTTTAAAGAATTTGTGATGTTTGTTTGTTGGTAAATGAGACCTTTTATCTGTACCCATGTTCAATGCATGTAAATCGAAGAGGGCTTTGGTTGAATGCACGTTGTGATGATGTCAAATGAGTTTGCTTGATTTTGCGTTAATTTCTGTGATTGCAAAATCGCAAAATCCTGGAGGGACTGATTGACAGATAATTTTGCTTCTCTGTAGAAATAAATTCTTAAAATGAGAAATGATGACTCAGCCATCTGTAGCTGGGAGTCCAAGAGAGCAAAATTGTCTGTGCTCTCAAGGAGGGAGGAGTGGCATACTTTCTTTCCCCTATCAATCACAGTGACACTAGCCAATCATGCATGTACAAGTGGATGGATAGCGCTTTCCTCCAAGTGTGTTACGCCTCCCCTGATGTTGCATGAGGAGCAGTTTGAAAAGATGCAGTCGTCTTCATGTGCCTCGGAGGATGCTCCCTGGTTGGTAGCTGTCATGTGATAGGGGAGAGCTGGCTGGAGAGTGGGAATTGATCAAAACTAAATTAGGGAAAAATCTAAAATGAAATAGGTTTCTATTTGGTTTATTGTACAGTCCCTCCAGGATTTTGCGATCGCAGAAATTAATGCAAAATCAAGCAAACTCCGCAGTATTCAGAGGAGCTTGCAATTTTTCACAATTACGGCAGATTTTCCGCAGATCTGGACCAAGACGCATCATTTGATATCATCACAACATGCATTCAGCAGCTAAATCAAGCATTTTTGTCAACAATCTCTGTGAAATCCTGTATGGATTGGCTGTAATCTTATACAAAAGAAATATGAAATAATGAACTACAAAAAAAATTCACTGTGGTGGGAGCTCAGTGGTGGAGACATTGGACTTCTGATCGGAAGTTTTTTTTTCTTCAGTATTCTCATGTGCAATGCTGAACCTTTACTACATCTAGCCAATATACATGCCAAGTCCTCAAGTCCTGCGTTTTTACGAGACTTGTCTTTGCTCATTTTTCATACCTTTCTCTGGACCTTCAACGATTAATGAGCCTTGACAGTGTCATAACATAACATTCTGCTATCAAAAATCTGTCACTTGACTCTGGCATTATGTCAACTTGACATCGAAATTGAATAAAGCAGTCCTTATGTCAGTGGATGTTTATTGGAATATATATTCCTGTACAAGAAAAAGTTAATGTAATTGTCCTGCAGCCCTGTGAACACTGTCCTTGAGCAGAGTGTTTTATATCTTAGTGCTGTTGAAATCTCAAATCTAATTGCTCACAAGGTGCTACATTTTCAACAGCTCTGACAGTAATTCCAGCTACAAGGCAAATCACATGTTTATATTAATGCTCTTGCACAAATATGTTTCTATAGTAACAGGGACTTTTATGACGGACAGTTCACAAAAAAAAAAAAAAAATTTTTAAAAATTTTAAAAAAAAGTGTAATTGCTGATATAGTGATGCTTTCTATGAGGAGATGTTATTTTAGCATTTTTGGAAGGAGTTTCCAGTGTCAGAGCTTTGTAACACTCAGAGTTAAAGGTGTAATGAGGAAGCCTTCAGGAGCCTTTGCGGTTTCTCAGTTATGTGTCTTATTTATTTAAAGCGAGAGCAAAAAAGTGAGGCTGGTAAGAGAATGACAGTAACCGCTGTAATGTAAGTGATAGCAGGAACTAGCTTGCTTATGATGTTTGTCAACGTTAAATGTAACTATAAATGGATAAAGCATTAATCAGCAAAATTGTTAGTCTTGGCAAACTGCTTTGCACAAAGAGGATTAAAACACTTTGGATGTGCTGTTAGATCAAAATAAATAACTTTGTAGTTGTAAGTCTTGCTTTGCAAACAGATACATTTCTTCCTGCTACTGCATGGTAACTCTTTTTAGTGCTTTATATGACAACCTAGTTTCAGTCTCACTAAACAGTTCCGGATGCCCGTTATTGTTATATCTGATCTTTGAGAGGAACTAGAGATAGACCCTGACAACTTCTATTGCAGTAGGTCTGAGGATGAGTCAATGAGCTGGTGAAAAGAAGCATGCTGAGTGAGCAGAACTGGTGTCGTGCTGTCATAAAGCACTTTTAATTGCTGATCTGCATGTCCCTGCTAGACTTCAAGAGCTCAGAACTTTAGAGCAATGAGAGAAAACTCTCAAATTAGGGTTTTAAGATTCTTCTGTGCTTTCGAGACCAGTAGTTTTATGTAATACTGTCTTGGGAATTGTGTGTGTATGAGAGAGAGAGAGAGAGAGAGAGAGAGAAAGATAGATTGGTTTAATACATTTGATTAACCCTGAGTTTTTAGCTTATACTCGCTCTGTTTATGTTTCACTAAGCAAGCAGTCTTTCAGTTATTTGATCGCTTACACAAATACAATTTGAATCCTGACTCTGCCCTGTGTGCACGGAGTTCGCATGTTTTCCTCGTGCTTCAGAGGTTTCCTGCGGGCACTCCGGTTTCCTCCCCCAGTCGAAAGACATGCATTGTAGGCTGATTGGCATTTCCAAATTGTCTGTAATGTGTGAATGTTTGTGCGATTGTGGCCTGCATCCAGGGTGTCCCCACGCCTTGTGCTCCAGGTTCCCTGGGATAGGCTCCAGGCTCCCCCACGACCCAGTGTAGGATAAGCTGTACAGAAAATGCAAGGATGGATGGATTTACTAAGCATCATTTACTCCAAGTGCAAGTGCTATTTGCACTTATTGCTGTAGTATGTATATGAGACAAACAGATAAACAGATAAAATGTGTTATGTAAAAAAAACAACAAAAAAAGACTGCTTTTATATGGAAAAATGAGAACAAAGTAACCACAATTCCACTGTTAAAGATAACATTTCTTTTTGCATTCAAACATTTTTCACTCTGTTGTCTTATAAAAGTACTTATGGAATAGAAATTCTTAAAATGTTCAGATAAAACTGCAAATGAAACTTCTAAGATTATAAAGTAAAATGTAAATAGGAAATGTTTGACAATAAATAGGCATGCATATTTGATTTATATACATAAACATGGATTTTAAGTGTAAATTATATTCAGTTCATTAAAATACGTAATCATTATTAGCATTTAAAGAACTCGTACTGTATGCTGACACTGTAGCTATAATATGTCAGGACAAATGCTGGATAAACTTAGTGTAATAGTGTAAATTTAAAATGATAAGAAAAACCAACATAATGGGTTTAGTAAAGACACTAGGGTAACACAAACCACAAGTAAAGCTTTAATGCACATTACCAATGACTCTACAAGTCTCTGGAACTGTACTGGAGGGATGAAGACCATTTGTCCAAAAGATATTCCCTCAACAGGTGTCTTGATGATGGCGGTAGAGCACTGTCTAACACGTCAGTTCAAAATCTCCCACAGATGTTCGATTAGATTGAGATGTGTGGAGTGTGAAGGCCTTAGCATATGATTTCATCGTTAATAATTAATCATTCATTAAGCTCTTGTGCCCTGTGGATTGGGGCGGGGTCATCCTGGAAGAGACCCCTCCCATCAGAATAGAAATGTTTCATTATATTATAAAGAACTTTGTAGTGGTTTGCAGGAACAAAATACCTAACATAACAGGAGCACCAGTTTTAGACACTATTCATAACGCAACCTCTGCTCGTCATTCAGATAAAGTTAGATACAAGGGATAAATCTAATCTAGATTCCCATGCTTTGCATGTTCCCTTTCCATTTTAGCGAGGATTGTCACGCTTTTTGACCTGGAAAGATGTGTCGCTCTCCCATGAGCAGGATTACACAAGGATGATATATATGTAAAGCCGTAGTAGAGTGATGTCTCAGAGTTGGTGTGGCTGTCAGTTATCTCAAAGGGCCACACATCAGCTCCTGCAGCACAAAGACATGATAAGGCTGGCAATTCTCCGATTTTTGTCAGGAGTGTAAATGTCTTTGTTTGGAATAGAGGAGGCAATATGTCTCTGGCTCTCGGGTTCCTTTCGTGATAAATAACCGGTTTACCTCCATTCTGTCCCATCAGCGCTTAAGGACACGGTAACCATCTCTTTTTCTTTTTCTTTTTCCTCACTCTCTCCAGGTGAGCTGAGATAAGTTATCGTGAACAGATCTGATACGGGAGCACATCTCAGATAAGAGCCGCGCAGAAAGAGGAAAAGTGACTGAGACTCTATGTGACTTGCTTTTAGGAGCTACTTTCAATGTGGCTCTCCTAGTAGAATTATAAGCGTGTGGAAATTGAATCATAATCCACTTTGAATACACACTTATCAGTTAGGATACGTGTGAATCATTACAATAGCAAGCTTTCCTCTCTCAAGTCAGTCTTTTACATAAGCCATTGGTATGAATTAATTTTTCACAGTATTCTGCTGGTATTTTTTCTAAATTCAGCTTTTCACTAATAAAAGACTGAAAGTAGCATAGCCAACAGATCATTAAATTAATGAATAATTAAAAAAATATATCTGTGTTGTTGAATTAATAAAAATCAACAAATACATTTCACTCAGAAAATGTTTGTTTGTTTTATTGCCAATGCCACACCCAATAGTTTTTTCTTTCAAATATCACGTAATTAAAATACTGTTTTTATTTTCTCATTTAAACTGCTATTCACATGACAAGTGCATAATGCATTGTTTTATGGATGAAATGTTACAGGGTTTTTTTTTATTATTATTAATAGTTTAGGTAGTTTATTCTTTATGTCAAGGCCTGGCTTTAAAACCTCCAGTATGAACTAGTGAAAATGTTTGTTGATGTACAGTACTGTGCAAAAGTTTTAGGCACATGCAAAGAAATGCTGTAGAGCAAAGATACCTTCAAAATAATGAAATTAAATGTTTCTACATAAAAAATTAAAAAAAAAAACGGTAAAAAGCAGTAAACAGTAGTGAATTAAACAAAGTAAATATTTGGTGTGACAAAAAAAAATAACAAATAAAAATAGTAGTCTCCGGTACAATTTGTGCAGTTTTATAAGGAAATGAGCTGTTAAGTTTTATTGAGCATCTTGCAGAACCAGCCACAGTTCTTCTGGAGACTTTGACTTTCGCCCTTGCTTCTTATTTTTGCAGCAAAACCCAGCAGCCTTCATTGTGTTTTTTGTCTGAAAAGCGTCTCTTATGTAATATGCTGCTTTCTTTAATGACATACACACATTTTTCTGTAACATTTAATTTTGTGCTAGAAAACTAATGTTTGGGAATCGAAAATGTTTTTGTACTGACTTGATAATGTAGAAGTCATAAAATAAAAAATCTATAACCAAGTTTGTACTAAAAAAATAGGGTGCCTAAAACTTTTGCACAGTACTGTACACAGTTAAAGGGTAAGAAATATAGCTTAGCACATCGAACACAAGTATATGTAGACACATATTAAGAAATGGCAGAGAAACATAATGCCAGTAACCAACATAATCACAGGAAACAGATATCTTTCAGCATTCAGACTCATTATGTCACATCAAAAATAGATGTCTAAACATGGACTATACAACTTTAGAAAATGATTTGTGTAGAAAGTTACTGTTGGAAAATGTCCAGAGTTTTGAGTCTGTACATATATTTATAGTCCCAATACACACTGTCATTCATTCATTGTTGTTCGGTAGCAGAGCTTTATCTTGGTCAGGGTCACAGTGGATCCAGAGCGTATCTTGGGAATACCGGATGCGAGGTGGGAATACACCCTGGAATGGATGTCAGTGCATCACATACACATTCACACATTCATTTACACCTAGTGGCAATTTATCTTAGCTAATTCACCTACCATGTTTCTTGGAGGTTGGAGGAAACCCAGAGGAAGCCCACACAGAAATGGAGAGACATGCAAAACTCAAACAGTAACCTGAGCTCAGGATAGAACTGAAGACCCTGAAGCTGTGAGGTGGCAACACTACCGTCAAGTGCAGTTTAATGAGAGTTTAGTGAGAATATGGTCTGAAAAGACACCGCTCTACTTGTTGGAAACGTTGTATTGAAATATTAATTTTCTTTTTCCACATTTGACTACTGTTTTAGTGATGAATATGTGCATGACTACAGTCACATATTTTCCCTTCTTCTTATTGGCCTCTTCCTCTCTCACACACTTTCTCATTCTCTCACTTTTGTCTGTAATTTCAGAGCGCAGTTAATCAGTCACTGTGCTGCTCTGCATGGATGCCGGGGGCGTGGATGTCTGTGTATGGATGAAAAATTTAGTGTGTGTATTTACGTGTCTCCACAGAGCCAGCTACTACAGGAAAGGAGGCCGTGCCATGCTGCCAGTTAAATGGATGCCTCCAGAGGCCTTTATGGAAGGAATATTTACCTCCAAAACTGATACATGGTGAAAAAAAATTAGTGTCATCTAAAAAAATTTTGTTTTTCAGTCTGTATTTGGCCTGTCATTTCTTTATTCATACCTCTAGTTGCTCTAATGACTCGGTTTCCTTTCTCTGATTACATGGCTCAGGTCTTTTGGAGTGCTGCTGTGGGAAATCTTCTCGATGGGATATATGCCGTACCCGAGCCGCAGTAATCAGGAGGTTCTGGATTTCGTCACTAATGGAGGCAGGATGGATCCTCCAAAAAACTGCCCAGGACCAGTGTGAGTGACCTTATCACTACGATTTATATAGAAGGTCTTATTTATGACACAGTAAACATGCACACATGATATGAACAGTCTATTCTCTCTCCTCTGCAGTGATCTGTTAACCATATGCAATAACTGTAGGAATATGAAGTCAATTCAATGTGCTTTTCACAGGAGACATTTCCACAAAGCACTTTTACAGAAATTTGGATGTAGATTTAGCCCCCTAAAGAACAAGCTAGAGGTGACAGTGGCAAGGAAAAACTGCATGAGAAGTCATGAGGAAGAAACCTTGAGAGGAAGCAGACTTAAAAGGGAACACATCCTAATCTTGGTAACATTGGATAGCAGGAAAATAAATCATTACTGTTCTACAACTGTATACTGTACAGTCAAACAGTATGTGTGTTGAGTGTGGTGAGACTTGGGCATAAACTGGTAGGGTATCCTTGAAGGACCAACCACAAAAACAAAAATAAACCATATCATGTCATAACCTGCCCAAATATCCTGCTACTATTAAAGAACACATTTGGGAGCTTCTTGTTTTTTTTTTTTTTTTTTGGGGGGGGGGGGGGGGGGTTCAGTGACCATCCCTTCACTCTGCCTCCATCAATCCTCTCATTTGTATAAAATTCTAACTTAATCAGCTGAGGCATTGATTCAGAATTAATAATGCAAAGTCTCACCCAATATAAGACAAAGCTACAGAGGCATGTTTAGAATTGTCTGATCAGATTTATGTTCCACACTGAAATTAATAAACCTTCAAATGACACCTCCACTCTTTGTGCAATGGATGCAATGGAAAAAATGTGCAACCAAAATGAAAATTGTAATTAGCTGTTTAAAAAAACAGGCTTGATTAAATCAAATCTCAGTTGGGTGCCTTTCACTCTAGTTTGGCTCTCAGCTATCCAAAGGCAATCACCCACACAGTAAATAGCCTGGCTTGGTTAGGGAGAAAATCCAGTAATGAGGAAACAAACAAAACACAAAATTTTAATGAGTCAACTTTTGTGTGTGTGTGTGTGTGTGTTTGTGTGTGTGTGTGTGTGTGTGTGTGTGTGTGTGTGTGTGTAACAGCTATCGGATAATGACGCAGAGCTGGCAACACCAACCTGAAGACAGGCCAAACTTCTCCACTATCCTCGAGCGGATTGACTATTGTTTGCAGGTGCAGTAGTGGTTCTTATGAGGTCTCTTCAGCACCAAATTTTGTAACTATAGAGTTAGTCACACTGTTTTTGAACAAAAAATAAACAATGTGTAGGATGAATCTGTATTGCTAATACACTTAGAGAACAATAGGTAAATAATGTATTTATAATAGCTAATATACTCAGCACTAGTAATAGAGTCCTGGTTCTTGCTACATTGATAACTAGACCTTAAACCTACATTGAGTCATGAATATGTGAGAATATTTAAAACAAATAATTTCTTATATTGTGGAAGCCAATGCACTTAGTACCATTGCAATTCTACTACTACTACTACTACTACTACTACTACTACTAATAATAATAATAATAATAATAATAATAATAATAATAAAACAGAGGAGATCTACCAGTGCTTTGGAAGGATAATTGAGCAAGTCTAAGTTTTGTAACTTCATGTTTAGTAATGATATGTTAAAGTTGGTATTTTTCCTGTTTGTGATATTCCCTTCCCTTCCTTAGGATCCAGATGTGGTAAATGTACCTTTACCTGTTGAGTACGGCCCGATGCCTGAGGAGGAAGAGCGGGTGCCCATGCGTCCGGATGACCCTGCTGCACCCTCTTTACTAGCCGCGCCCCAGGGCACAGAGGAAACGTCATCTTCCACTACTGAGACCCGCTCCGAGGAGGCCAAGAGAGCTGCTGAGGCTCTCTTGATGAGTGCTCGCTCATCTGACAAAAAACCTGTACCCGGTGCTGCCTCCCAGCTCCACTCCCATCCCCCAGTGTCCTCGGCATCTACGCTGCCAGCCTGCAGCAAGTCCTCCTCTGTTGTCCCTGCTCCCCAGGATGGAGGCCATATCAACCTGGGTTTTGCTCAGGCTCCTACAGGTGAGAAGGAGAACCGTAATGGGAAGCCCACCAACTTGTGGAATCCTACGTATGGTTCATGGTTTCTCCAGCAACAGCAGAAGAGGCAGCAGGCTCAGGCCCAGGTCCAGGCCCAGAGGCAGGCAGGAAGTCAAGGCCATGAGCTCTCTGGCCGGACTGGGATTATCGCTGATGCTCTGGGCCTGCAGCACCAGCACAAGCAACAGCAGATGCAGATCCAGCAGCAGCAGAAGATACAGATCCAGCAGCAGCAACAGCAGAAACTTCAACAGCAACAACAACAGATCCAGATCCAGCAGCAGCAAAAAATACAGCAGCAGCAAAAAATACAGCAACAACAACAAATTCAGATCCAGCAACAGCAACAGGGGCAGTGCAGGCCTCTCTTGCCCCCTCCTCCCCAACCTGCCCCTGCCCCTCTGTTGCTGGATTCAGCAGCCCTGCCCCCTGTACCGCTCTACAGACTGCGCCGCTTCCCTTGCGGCAACATTGGGTATGGCTACCAGGAGCAGGGTCTGCCTTTGGAGTCACTGTGTGGACCCCAGAATGCCGTGCCACCTCCTGCCCTCGCCAACCAGCAGAGACCCATCTCACTAGGCCGGACTGGCACCGCTGAGGACAGCCGCCCCCTGCTGGTGACAATGGGAACAGTTCAGGACTCCAGACTCCCTAAGATGGATGGGCACAATGCCACAGTGCTTTAACCCTCCACCTTCTACTCACTCTTAGACTCTTTTATTCAGTGCCCGCTTGAAACACTGTGCCATCCGTCTGTGCCCACCTCAGCTCATGACCACCATGCATCCCCCTCCCCTCACCATGCTTCTGAGCAAGACCAACATTTGCTTGTCGCTACCAGCAACCTCTGGGATGAGACTGACTGTTTTAATATATTAATCTTTAAGAAGTCATGGAGGGAGAACTAGGAGTTTTGTAGAGGTTAAAGGTTTAGAGATTGTGCTGGAGTCGCTCATAAGAACTTTACCTGCAGAATGGCCTCATATCATTTCTCACATTCACAGGGAAAAACAAGTTTTTGATGTTTGCTTGCCTGCTTGTTTATTTATTCATTTGTTAATTTATTATTTGGAAGCTGTGTAAATTATTAATGGGTGTGCTTCATAAGGCAAACTGCTCCACTCATTTATGCATCATTTTGTTCACTCTTGAATTTGGTTAGCTTTTAAACTACAGCAGTTTTCATCTGACTTGAAATTTAATGAAATAAATGAATCGTTAATGGTTTCTGTTTAGCAGATTGGTTGATGTTAAAGGCGCCTGACATCTATTAGCAGGAAAGTAATCAGTTGCCTTGGTATTTGAAAAGGGATTAAGTGGTCAGGGAAAATGTCATGTCTGTGAATAATTTTACTGTTTTATGAACACTGCGAGGATTTGTGTGACTCTTGTGAAAGAGGTGTAAATTTGTGTATTTAACTCAAAGAGGAATTGAGGTACTGATCTCTCTCATTCCATCTATTTTCAGTTAACCTGTGGCTTCTGAAAGAAGCTTTTGTGTATATAAGAGCTGTATCCATCTTTGCAGAAAATTTCATTATTGCTCTTTGGTCTCTTTGTTTCAGTTTAATTGAATTCAATAAATGGTTAATTTTAAAAATATTTAACAGGGCCATACATCATTTAATAATAATGTTTTCTACTAACATTTAGACCTGTTGCCCCATCTCTAGTTTTTCCTGTCATTTTGTTGTTTAAAATACAGTTTGCATAATTCCATACTCTTAGTATTAAATCAGGGGCTTTTGGCTGTTTCCCCAGAATTCAGGAGGGCAGGTAAGTATTGTATGGAAGGTTCTTTTTGCAATAGCAGTAGTAGTAAGAAGGGCAGGTAGGTAATTGCCTAGTACCTATTAAGTAATAGGCAGGTAAGTAACAACTTGTAGCCACATTATGAAGAAAGAAATCCAGTCCTCTTATTTTATGGACTACTAGACTACAATGATATTCCAAAGGATTCAAGTTTGTATCAATACGGAGGATATGAATAGAAACTTCCTTCTAATAAAACAGAAATACTGCTGTTGGGCACCAAGTCTGTCTGCAGTAAGGTTGTTTTGCCCTGGAGCTTGACAGCTTTTATGTAAAACTAAAAGCTTCAGTAAGGAACCTCGATGCAACCTTACATGCTAATATCTCTAAAACTGCTTATTATCATCTCGGAAACATAGCCAAAATAACAAAAATGCTAACCTTACATGACACTGAGAGAGTAATGCATGCTTTCCTAACTTCTAGACTGGACTGTTCAAAGAAGCTTCAGCTTGTTCTGAATGCAGAAGCCTGCATCCTTATCAAGAGAAGAAAGCACAGAACACATTATAGCATTGTTGCACATCATTGCCTTATTCAAGCTACACTGACTGGCTATAAACATCCTCATTAACAAAGTCATGGTCATGACATTTTAAAGCTGTGAATGGTTTATATCTGGTGTATCTTGCTGATCTTCTGAAGCAGTATAGCCCATAAGAACATTTCACTGTTAGTCCAAAGGATCATTCACAGCTCAGCTGGTGGATGATGTTTTTTACCACTATACTCTGAAATAGTGTTCCAAGAACCCAAGCTGTTTTGGAGGTGGGTGGACACCCATATGGGTACAGGGAGAACATACACAGAAACTCCAGAGACCTGAGCTCAGGATCACACCAGGGACGATAGAGCTGTGAGGTGGCAACACTACCTGGTGAACCACCATGCTGCCATTATTATTATTATTATTATTATTACCTAATGTAGTTGTCTGATACCAGGCATTATTCTCCACTCCAATTTTTAGGGATCTCAGTGAATACCTGCTGCTGAAACCTGGGAAAGAGCAACAGTGAGGATGTCTAGGGGTCACTGAGGAATAGGTTGGAGAACAATGCATTGCATATAATAACGAGACTAAATTATACACTTACTGAACACTTTATGAGAACACTATACTAATACTGGGTAGGGCCTCCCTTTGCTGGGTAGGGCCCCTCTCAAAGCAGCCTCAATACTTTGTGGCATGGACTCCACAAGATGTTGGAATTCTACTCCATGTTGACATGATTGCATCACACAATTCCTGCAGATTTTTCAGTTGTACTTTCATGTTACAAATCTAACACATCCCAAAGGTGTTCTATTGGATTCAGATCCAGTGACTGGGAAGGCCACTAACGAACACTGAACTCAATGTCATGTTCATGAAACCAGTTTGAGAAGACTTTTGCTTTGTGACATCATGCTGGAAGTAGTCATTAGAAGATGGGTAAATTGAGGCCATGAAGGGATACACATGATCAGCAACAATACTCAAATAGGCTGTGGCATTCAAGCAATGATTGATTGGTATTAATGAGTATGCCAAGAAAACATTCCTCACACCATTACACCACCTCCACCAGCCTGGACTGTTGACACTAGTCAAGTTGGTTCCATGGATTCATGCTGTTGACTCCAAATTCTGACCCTACCATCTGTGTGCCTCAGCAGAAATCAGATTCATCAGACCAGGTTCCATTTTTCCAATCTTCAACTGTCCAGTTTTGGTGAGTCTCTGCCCACTGCAGCCACAGCTTTCTGTTCTTGGCTAACAAAAGTGGAACCTGATGTGGTCCTCTGCTGTTGTAGCCCATCCACCTCAAGTATTGATGTATTTTGCATTCTGAAATGCTTTTCTGCTCACCACAATTGTACAAAGTGGTTATCTGAGTTACCGTAGCCTTTCTGGCAGCTCAAACCAGTCTGGCCATTCTCCATTGACCTCTCTCATCAACAAGGTGTTTCTGTCCACAGAACTGCCGCTCACTGGATGTTGTTTTTCTTTATTGCATCATTATGAATAAACTCTAGAGCACTGGTCACCAACTCTCTTCTTTGAGATCTACCTTCCTACAGGTGGAATCTCCAACCAAAATCTAAGACCTGTTTTAGTCGATCAAGAACTTCTTAAAGCAATGATTAGATGGTCAGGTGGGCACGATTATGCTTGGAGCTAAAGTCTTCAGAAAGGTAGATCTTCAGGAACAGGGTTGGTGACCACTGCTGTAGAGACTGTTGTGCATGAAAATTCCATGAGTTAAGCAGTTATAGAAACCAGCCTGTCTGGCACCAACAATCACGCCATGGTCAAAATCACTGAGAACATTTTTTCCCATTCAGATGGTTGATGTGAACATTACCCAAAGCTGCTGGCCCATATCTACATGATTTTATGCACTGCACTGCGGCCACATGGTTGGCTGATTGGATGATTGCATGAATGAATAGGTGTACAGGTGTTCATAATAAAGTGGTTGGTGAGTGTATAGATTAAACCAGGGTTTTTTTTGTTTGTGCCATGGCACAATTAATCACTGGAAGCAAAAAAAAAAAAAAAGAAAGAAAAATCAGCTGGAATTGTGTCGATAGCCAGTGGCGCAGTGGAGAATGCTCTGAGTAGGCACTAAGCTGATTACTGAAAAAAAAGTGGGGGGGAAGAAAAGCTCTATTGCATAATAATCTTTTTTGTCAGTTTCCATATGCATTAATGTGATCCAGTTAACCAGTTAACTCTGGGCTATGAGGAATAGGTACTGAAATCCCTGCTTCTTATGTTAACTATGTATTGATTTAATACATGCATGGACTTCACATATAGGGCTTAAAATTATACAGTAAAATAAGAAATGATGATTATTATTATTATTATCAGTAGTAGGAGTAGTAGTAGTAGTAGTAGTAGTATCTGTTGGAAATTTGCCAGGAACCCTTTTATGCACTACAAATAAAGAAACCACAGAGCTCAGTATCTGCAACCAAAGCAGCTCATTTAAATTCAGACAAAATACACAACAAACATACTGCAGACCTGAACAACTCTTCCACACTGCATACAGAACAGAGAGCACCATCTCCCCTCATGGGAAAGATCTGTGCTCTGTTTGGACTTGAGTATCAATATGAGACAGCACAAACCCTTTTACCATCCCATTTCACTTTGAAATGGAGTGCAAGGGAATTGGACTAGAATTTGGGGGGTGGGGGGTGTTTGGTGCACATGGTGTTCCCATGGTAGGCACTGGGATTTATCCGAAGGAAATGGTTAGGATGGAACGCTCTCTTTTCCTAAAGGAAGATCAAATTACATCTTTCTTTCTGTTACAGAGAATTCCACTGCAATGCTACAACAAGTCTAATAGACACCCTGTCCTGTAAATACAGTTTGCTTGGCTGGTTTCCCTGTAATTACACCTCAGCAGCAAATGAATCCTCAAGTCATTTAAGCAATGTAATGCATTAAGTGCAATAAAATGACTGGAGAGCAACATGGAACAGCAGCAGTGATGCTGTGGGCTTAATAGAATATACAGTCATGTGAAAAAATAAGTACACCCAATAGATATTGTTGGCTTTTTTGACATATTTGGACAAGCAAACATTTGATCCTCTTTGATCCTATGAAGAAAGTTGATATACTTGAACAAAACCACAAGGGAAATTAGCTTTTTCAATCATTTATTCAACAGAAACATCAATAGATGTGATATTCTTCTGTGGAAAAAGTAAGTACACCCTTGGCCTCATAAGCGAGTATTACCACCTTTAGCAGAAATAACTTCTTGTAGGCATTTTGCATAATTGTCCACCAGGCTTGCTGCAATTCTTGACCACTTTTCCATGCAATATTCTTTCAGTTGCAAGATGTTTGAGGGTTTTCTTGCATGTACTGCCCGTTTCAAATCACTCAACAACATTTCAATGGGATTCAAATCCAGGCTTTGACTAGGTCATTCCATAACCCCCCATTTCGTCTTTTTGAGCCATTCCTTGGTGGATTTACTAGTGTGCTTAGGATCATTATCCTGTTGAAAGGTCCACTTTCGGTTCAATTTAAACTTTTGGACAGATAGCCTCAGATTGTCTTTAAGCACTCTTTGATGATGCAGAATTCATAGTTGAATCAATGAATGCAAGTCCATGTCCAGTCCCCGAGGCAGCGAAGCAACCCCAAACCATTACATTTCCATCACCGTGCTTCACAGTTGGCAAACTGTAGTCTTGCAAAGGCTTTTTCCTGGCCTCCCATGCAGGTCAACAGTTGCAAGACTTACTAGCAAATCCTGTGATAAAATTTTGTGGTTCTTGGAGACTTCTTTTTGCATCAGACGGTCTGCTCTTGGGCTGAATTTTCTGGGACGAATCCTGGACAAATTGGCAGCCATTTGAAATCTGCGCCATTTGTAGATTATTTTCCTCACAGTGGAATGATGTATTTAAAAAAATTTGGAGATCTTTTTAAATCCCTTTTTTTTGAGGGCCTTACAGAACTCTTTAGATCTTGGCAAGATGACACCACACACCTCAATAGCAAAGGGAAAACCAGACACTAGATATGAGAGGTTTAAAGACATGTTCCACCTGCACTCCCTAAGCAGGTTCTAATCACTGGCACCCAATCCTGAACACCTGATTCTAATTTTATGGCTTTGGAGGTGTGATAACTGTAGGGGTGTACTTACTTTTTCCATGTGACTGATCTGTTTTTTGTTCATTTAAATTGTGAAAATTACTACAAAATGTAAATTTTATGTCATTTGATAGAGTGCATCACCTTTATTAATAGGCACTGTTTCAAAGGGGATCAAATGTTTTCTTGTCCAAATATGTCAAAACAAACAAAATTTGTACTTATTTTTTCACGTGTGTGTGTGTGTGTGTGTGTGTGTGTGTGTGTGTGTGTGTGTGTGTGTAGGTGTGTGTGTGTATACACAGTACTGTGCAAAAGTTTTAGGCACCCTATTTTTTCAGTACAAACTTTGTTATAGATTTTTTATTTTATGACTTCTACATTATCAAGTCAGTACAAAAACATTTTAGATTCCCAAACATTAGTTTTCTAGCACAAAATTAAATGTTACAGAAAAATGTTTGTATGAAGAAAGCAGTATATTACGTAAGAGACCACTTTTCAGACAGAAAACACAATGAAGGCTACTGGGTGTTGCTGCAAAAATTGGAAGCAAGTGCGAAAGTCAAAGTCTCCAGAAGAACTGTGGCTGGTTCTGCAAGATGCTCAATAAAACTTACCAGCTCATTTCCTTATAAAACTGCACAAATTGTACCGGAGACTACTATTTTTATTTTTATTTTTTTGTCAAACCAAATATTGACTTTGTTTCATTTGCTACTGTTTACTGCTCTTTACTGTATTTGTTGTTTTTAAATGTAGAAACATGTAATTTCATTGTTTTGAAGGCATCTTTGCTCTACAGCATTTCTTTGCATGTGCCTAAAACTTTTGCACAGTACTGTATATTTGTATTTGTATTGTATATGTATTTGCTAATTATTTGATCATTATTTCAGATAATTATATTATAATAAGATAATTAATTAAATAAGTAATTAATATTTTTGTGCCCATTTTGAGACTTTTTCAAATGAATACACAGCTACACTAAAATAAGTCTTCTGGAAAATTTATTTCCTGAAGATGCATTCAGAAGGAAATCAGAAGGGTAAATGATAAATGTGAGTTCAATGATTCTGACTAGGCAGATGCTTTGAGAGAAAGCTTCCATTATGTTTTTCTCTTTGTTTAGCAAAATCAACATGGTCAGAGTAAAAATAGCAACACTAAACCAAGTCTATACTCGCTGTTTAAAAAATTATTATTGGAAGGGAAGAGAAAAGTGTGGGAGTTCAGTAGTAACACCTTTAAAGTGTTATTGTATGCAGTGATCTTGGCCTCATTCTCAACAATATGAAATCTTTTTTTTTTTTTTTTTTTTTTTTTTTTTTTATCCCAAGGCTATGCACTATCATAAATCACAAAGGGGGAAAAAAATCATAAGGGGGAAAAAAGTAACACCCAACAGTAACACTTTCAATGAAGGCCATACGTATAATGACCTTTGAATAAAATCATTTCTTGTTATAATGCATACATAAGGCATTATTCACATTGTTATAATTATTTATGAAAAAGTATTACCGTTTATAGCAATATTTATAATGCATTCATAAATTGTAAGCAAAATGCATTATAAGCACTGTTTATAGCACATTATATCAATACTGAAAAGAATTCTGCCCCAATTTATAAGTGCTTGCTTTCCTTGGTAATGGTGTTATAATATGCTATGAGCACTACTTATAATTCATCACGTTAATTATTAATGCATAGTAAACATTGCTATAAAGTGTAAGGCATTTCCATAAACATCTCGCCAATGTGTATAATATCTTACTAATGCTTTATAACATGATATTAATGTTCACAGTTCATTATACCATATGCTTGATTAAAGTCATTGTCATAATCCGCATATTTTTTGTTTAAAGTGCTTACAAATTGCTTCTGTTCAGCTATTCACCTAACAAACCAAATAAAATATTGAGCTCTCACAAAAAAAAAAAAAAAAAAATCACACTCACTAAGTAAGTAAATTTCACTTAATAATAACTTAAATAACTGACCTCACTTCCAAGGTGAACATTCTCTAGTAAGAAAACAAATGACTGAACTCAATTCCCCGGTAAACATCATCCAGAACCCAAACAACACACAATAAATCTCATTACACAGACTGGATAGCTGACTAATAACCCTATCCTTTGTGCTTTCAAAGTGCTTCATCTCATCCTCTGGCAGCATATTGTCCCTCCATCCATCCAGCTGTTTATTTACTAGAGAAGAAAAAGAGCATGACAAAGTTGAGAGACAGGTGAAAGTGGAAAAAAAAAGATAATAGCTTGTGGTCTCAGCTGCTTTCGTCCACCAGCTTGGCTCCATTAATACCGCGGTAGGTGACCCTGCTCGGGCGCACCAGGACGCCATGGAGAGGCCGACAGCTGAAGTAGCGCCTAGAGCCAACTGAACCATCATTCTTCCCCTTAGCACTGCGCAGCTCCAGGCCCAGCCAGAGGCCTGGTGCAAAGTCAGCAGTGCCAAAGTAGCGGATGGTGCCCATTTCATTGGCACTGCTGAGCAGGACCTGCATGCCCAGGTGCAGTTTGACAGTGCTGTCCGTGCCAGAGGAGCTGACGGTGCCACCTAGAGTGCCTGGACCTCGAAGAGAGGCTGCAGCTGAGGCAGAGCTGAGAGAGTTCCATCGTCGGGGCATGCTGGACAAATGGTTGCTGTACAATAAACCAGAGACACAAGAAAAAATTAATAAAAACAAAACAAATAGAAATGTAGACCATTTTGTATAGTTATTATTGCCTTGGAAAACAGTTTGACTGAAATTTTATAATTATACAGTTCCCATTCATTGTTTCAATAATTGATGCAATTTCACATTTCAAGTATTGTATGAAATGTATACAACACCAGTACATGTAATGCAGACTCAAAGAAAACATAATGCAGATTTCACTAAATTTCACTACAGCTTGTATAGTATAGTATTTGCCTTTTGGAATATATGCATTACCTAAATATCCTCTGCTCTGGTGTTTTGTTAAAAATACAAGTGGATAACGTCCTCAGTTGCTGACTCAGGAATCAAACGTGGCGAAGATATGTTTTAACGGCTAGGCAGGATATTACAGCACATTAATCACATGTATAATCGAATTTGATCATACAGTAATATAAAGTAACATATTAGTATATTAGTAGCACTCTAGATTACAGTACAGCAACCCACTAGTAATTAATGTCTGGTATATTCTTCATATGGTGTGTATTTAAATACATAATCACTTACACAAAAACTACTAAAAAAAAAGATAGAAAATTACTATTAGATTTTCACTTGAATCTTTGCTTTCATACTTTACTCATTTGTATATTCTCATAATATTCTTACCTGTATTTTGTATTGTCTCTTGTTTTTATGCTACATCATACTGAAATGATGTAGCATAGAAGATGTTCCTTTAGTCCACATTTTCTATTCCCAGATTTTTTTTTTCAGGCTTAAAGGAAAGTTCTCTTGATTTAAAGTGGTGGTCTAGACACAACTGGAAAAAAAAACTGCAGTGCCAAGATGTCTAGACAAGAAAAATCTGGCTTTTGATAATCTGACTCAATGATCCAGAAATGCAACTTGTGTAAATTGAGACTGAATACTGAGAACTTCCCCATGTAAATATTGATGTAGCTTTTGAAATTTCTGAATATGGCTCTATAATAACCACCTCTGATTGCATACTTGACGCAAATAAATAAAAACGGTATAATGCCGTAATTGAGGGTACCATGACAGGACATGACTTTATCAATAACTATTTTGCTATCACTATGTATTTACTTATTCAACTTGCAAAACTACAGACCAACTATTTATTGTAGGTACTACATTATGATCTATTCAATTCTGAGTAGTTATAGTATTATATAGATAGATACTATTACAGTATATAGTGTAGCATTGTACAGTATTCTGCTACAGATACTCTGTATTTTAAAATTCAATATTCAAAGTATGTAACTACTTTGAGTAATTGCTGCATACTGACCTATTAACTACTAGGTAGACAGTTAAAGTATCAAATGCAAATGACTCGCTTAAGTGAATTCCAACGAATCTTCATACTGCTGTAAATGTTAGACATTCAGCTAATTGTTTGCTCTCATTACTATAGTTCCTGCATTTAGTTCCTATTCAACAGTGCTTGGCACACACAAATTGATCTTTTCTTTGGGTTTATTTTTATTTTTTAAAATATGAGTAACGCTGTGATAGGAGTAAATTACACTGAAGCCAGTTCATAATAAGATCTTGCCACTGGACACCCATAGGTGCTAATGGTAGTAGATTCTACATACCTGCTAACCCTAAATTAAGCAAGTATAATTAAAGGGATTTATTGCTTGCTAGGATGAATGGAAGGTAAAAAGTCAGTGCACAGAACTCAGGCACTCACAGCATGATTAGCATTTAGAATATGGGACCTCTTAAACTCTTATGATCCTGAGCTTGTGTGTTTAAAATAGGCTTAAAAATACATTTTATGTATGATTAAGGGAAAAAAAAACAGTTTTATTTACAATATGTTATAAGTTAAGTTTATCTACATAGAATTCCAGTAATGATTGGTAAAATCTGCTATGATGCCATATGCATCTGAGGTGACCTCATGTGAGGTAGCAGCCCCAGTGTAACGAACTTATGACTGAAATACTTAGCTGTGGAAGGGCCTCAATTTTTCATGATTGTTTTGCTTGCCTCTTGGCTACAATCAGGAAGGTCCTGCCTTTCCTATGCATTTTAATAGAAGTGTCAACTATAAATTCTCACTATGAGTTGTTGAAAATGGACATGCTAGAGCAGCTATTCATCACAGTGTGCATTTCTGATGAGGCCAGTTTCTCTCTGCTTAGCAGTTTACATCGTTTCGGTATAGTTGGCCATATTCAGAGTTGAGTTACACGCACACAGTGAGGATTTAATACTGAAATTGTGCACAAACATCGGCTCGAGCTGGGAGCAGTTTTAAGTCCTGCACCACTGTCTGACAGTTTACTGTAACCACAACTTTTCAAAGTGAAACACATTTTAACATCAAAAAGGCCATATACAGTCATGTCCATAAATATTTGGACAGTTGGACGTTATTTAAGCTGTCTACCATACATACTGGAGTTGAAATTATATAATGAATAGACTGTCAAATTTATGATTAGCACATTTTAAAATGTGTGTGATACTCTGCCAGGCCTTTACTGTCTTCAGTTCCTACTTGTTCCTGGGGAGTTTGGCCTTCAGGATTCAGGTCAGGTGGCTGACTTGGAAATTGCAGAACATTACACTTATTTGCCTTAAAACAGTCTTGGGTTACACTGTGAAGCACCATCCAATGAGTTTTGAAGAATTTGTCTAAATCTGAGCTGATAATATAGCCCTATACACTTCAGAATTCATCCTGCTGCTTTTGTCAAGTCAATCATCAATAAATACAAGGGAACCAGGTCCAAAAGCTGCCATACATGTCCACTCCATAAGATGAGTTGGTATCCTTCATATCATGAGCAGTGATTTTCCTTCTCCATACTTCTGTCATCCTATCATTGTGGTACAAGTTGATCTTTGTCTCATCTGTCCAGAGGATCTTGCTCCAGAACTGCTCAGGCTTTTTTAGATGTTACTGGCAAACTCTAATCTAAACTTCCCATCTTTGAAGCCTACCAGTGGTTTCCATCTTGCATTAGACCCTCTTTATTTTCTCAGGTGAAGTCTTCTCTTGACTGTTGACTTTTTTTGACATTTAGATATTCATTTGAATACTTGCTTACTTCTCATTTGCATATTATCATAATATTAAAATCTGTATTTTATATTTTGTCTCTTGCTTTAATCCAAACATCATATTGAAATTCATAGCAAAAGTGAAAAAAAGCAATATTCTTCTTCATTCCACATTTTCTATGCCCTGTTTTTTGTTTGTTTGTTTGTTTGATTGCTTTTTAAATGAGCTTAAATGAAAGTGCTTCTCTTTAAAGGCAGTCATCTAGACACAACTGAAAACCTGGTGTGCCAAGAGTTCAGTCATTTATCATTCAAAAATCTGGCAAGAAGTAAAATTTAGAGAAGTAAACTGCACAGGGGTTCTTTTAATAATCTTACTGAACCATTCAGAAATTTAAATTAGACAACTGTGTAAACAGAGTCTAATTACTGAGAATTTCCTTGTAAATATTGAAATAACTTTTGAACTCTGAATACGGCTTAATATGGCCACACATGCTTGTATTTGCTACATGTTAATCAATTATTTCTCACCGGTTAGCTTGAGTCTTCCGATTTGGCTCTCGATGTGTGGCAATGGCTGAAGTGGTGCTCAAACTACGACGCATTCCTGGATCACACACACACACAGACACAGCCACACACAATTACTCTAATTTCCCAATGCAATCGCTGTAATTATTTCTCAAAGCACTTTGGCGTTTATAGCATGTGTGTCACAAGAGGAAAGAGGACGGGCCACCAGCATTAGCTCACCTGTGAAGGTGTGATTGTATCGGGAGGAGGACAGTTCTGACAGGCAGTCCACAGAGCCATGGATCCTGGAGCAAAGTGCATGTCCAATATCAATTACTATCATTTTCAGTAAACATCCTAGCCTCCATTAAACATTCAGTTATTATCCCCTTGCTACCTAACACATATAACAGAGGAGCATGATGACTGAAGTAAACAACAGTGCAGCATCTGCAGCTGTAGAAATTTCAGTAGAGTTTTAATAGGTATATTATAATTGGGAAAACAAATGCAAAATTTACAAACTACAGCAATATCATATTGTCACCCTTCACATGTGAATCCTCGATAATTTCACAGAACTGGAAACTTTAGCAACTCAATATTTAACAGCTCACCACATTGCTCTGAAAATTACTAAAAACAATTTATGAAGCTGAAAAACTACAATTTAGTCACACTTGCTGAATCATCTAAACAAAACAAAACTCAGCAAATTCCACTCAGAAATTCAGGTCACTTCTTCAAATTTTAAAAACACGCAACTAACTTCAGAGAAGGAATATATGTATACTGTACATCTCTCACACAACAACAT